>SJYO01036187.1:924348-1105761 GCA_006410555.1 Capra ibex
CACAACTGGTAGACCACTACAGGTACACATCTCAGAAGAGAACACAACAACCTTCTCCCACAAACGATACTGGTCACGTAAAAGAACCGTTTTGCGATAATCAGAAACGGGACGAAGTAAGGCGTAAGGTTCCGGTTTAAAAGGACAATGAGGTCCACAAAGAACTGAAGGATGAAGACGTAACGTCAGGGGATGTTACTTTTCCTGTAGAAAAAACCCACAATCAAGATTTTCCAGAACATCCAGAAGTATTTTGGCAAGTTGAAGTCGAAGAAGTCGTCTAATCTGTAACGTCTTACTTTCTAAGTATTTGAACTTCTATTTTGTGTCTTTGATAGGTTTCACTTTGTTATGTCGTTCAAGAGATGCATGTTTAGAAGTTCAACACTCGAAAGTTTCTATACTTGTACGCAAGTGTACAGGTCAGTGTACTCGATCAAGTGAACGGACCACAAGCGACAGTGCACGAACGTAGGAGACACGCACCAAACGAAAACACATGAAATGATTTATTATCTTATCATTGTCATAGATAAAGTTCGGATCCTACGGGTCTTCGTTTGTATTTTTGTCGTCACTTCATCAACCAGGTCGTTACCCAATCTACAAAAACTCCGTACCCTGGATGCACATCTCACCATGTGCTTCCAACGGGAAGTCTTACTTTAGGTCACACTGACACAGTGGAGACTGTTCTTTCTTCTGGATGATGGGTCTGCAGTGACCCAACAAAAAGTGCTCCCAGGCACACTCGGCCCTAGACACGGTAGTCGTAGTGCACACTCACTGTAAGGTCGAACGGGAGGTAAAGGACAATGACGACTAGGAAGTCGAGATGACAGAGAGTAGCAAGAGAGAGAAGATCAGTCATTGAGAACAGGTGGGCTACGGTCGTGGAACATACGGTCGACAACATGATGATATGAAAAATTCCCTGTCATAACATTCTAATTTCCAAAAAAGGAATAAAAAACACAAACAACACATAATAAATACACTTTTGACAATACTTGGATAGTGTCATGTCCTGATATATCAACTGACACAATCAACCTATGGATCCGATTGAAACAACTTGAATGTTTGACCTGAATACTTGTACGAGAACCTTACCTTGAGCAAACATACACTCCCTGAAGTGACTTTCTAACTTCTCGAGATGTCACTCAACACCTTAAAATCCCGTTGCAGTTTACTAGACTATATACACATTGACCTCAGGGGTTTCCTGTCGTCTCATATCCTGGTTTTTTTTGTAAACTTCTTTATGAATTACCGGCTTCTTTTAAAGTTTAAACTACTGTTGATATTCGGACACCTAGGTTCTTAGAGTGACCTGTGGTTCATGTTCTTTGTACGGTCTTTGACGCACTTTCGTCTATTATGAGTTAAAGACGTTTGGTCTCTAATTCTTTTATGATTTCCATCTCGTTTTTTTGGGTTTCGTATATCTCTTTGTTTCTACTGTCGGATCAAAAGTAGTCTGTGTTACGTTTACACTTTTGTCACCTCATTATAGAGTTTCATGATTTTCCTTTTGTTTGTTTGTTTGTTTGAACTCCAGATACGGGTCGTTTTTATAGAAAGTTTTAGACACCATTTTAACTGGTTAAGTCTGAATGTTTTCAAGTTTATTAAGTAGTGGTCGTCTGAGTATAATTTTCTTCACAATTTCCTTCAGGAAGTTTTTATTCTCTGTTCTATGGTCTACCTTTAAACCTAGATGTATTTCCTTACTTCTCATTTTAAAAGAAATTTTCTATCTATGTCAACTGAGAAATTGTTGTGTTCAAATTTGATTATGTCTCTAGATGGATATGTACCTAAAAAAAAAAGTTATACATGTATGATGAGATGATGTATTAGTTGTTAACTAACTGAGGGACCTACATCTTGGTGTCTATACCTCTCGGTCGATATTTTAATATACATCTAAAAACTGAGACGTCCCCCGTGTTATGGGGTTGGAGGTGGAACAAGTTCTCAGTTGACGTAACGAATTTACTTTTCATTATATTAATTGGTACCGGGATATTATATACATCTTTATTTTTCATACTGTGGTTATCTTGTGTTCAAAAATAGACTTCCTCTTTCATTTTCATTTTATATTTTTTATGTCTTCATCTTCACATGCTGTCTGAAGACCAAGTTCTACCGTCTCACTTTCTTACACACGAGTAGAGGAGAACGTTCTCGTGGTCTTAGCGTCGATCGACAACTTGTCGGTAGTTGTCCTCCTACGACTTTGGGTAGTTTTTCTATGGGGTACAGGTTTCTGTTTCTTCTTCGGCGTCCTATACCGTCCTCCTCACGTCAGTGTTAGTTTAGTTTAGGGTATGGGTGGTGCTTGATCTTTTGTTATTATGGTTTCTGCAAGAGGGTGACAACACTTCCAAGACTTGGGGTACAGTCCAAAGGGTCGAACCCCTTGGGGTCCCTTAGACTGGAACTTCAGGTCCTCCTAACCTAATATCCTAAAGGTGTCCGAATCCCCTTTGTCTTTGAGATCAGAACCTCTCGTGTTTGTTTCGAAACGAACTTGGTTCTGGGTTTCCTTTCCTCGTCACTGGGACGTCCTCTGACTTGGCTTTGATGGACGATGGTAACTTCCCAGAGAACACCTCCGTACCCAGTGGTCCCCGAGGGGTGTCCCTACCCCCGTGACCGTCGTCGTCCGGACCTTCCAGGGGAAGTCGTATTCGGGAGAACCTTCAGTGGTAATTGGGATGGTATCTCGTGTATCTCGGGTCCCGACCCCACGGAGTCTAGTTTGTTGATGGTCACTCCCTCACGTCGGGACGGGTAGTCGTCTATTAACCTAATTTCGAAATGACTGATTCCGGGACGGGTGGTCTCTTTCTGGATCAGAAAAGGGTGGTGGTCAGGGAGGGTAGTCCTTCGAATGTGTTCGGAGAATCGGAGGAGGTAGTCTCCCGTCTGTCTTCTTCGTTCTTTTTGGTGTCAGGGTGTCGTGGATCTTGTTTTTGGTGTAATGTAACTCTACTTTTTCGTCTTTCAATACAGGGTTTACTTCCCTCCTGTTATTCTGGGGTCTTTTTGTTGATTTACTCCTCCTCTGTCCGTTGAAAGGTCTTTTTCTTAGGTCTTATCACCATCACTTCTACTAGGTCCGAGAGTCCTTTTGTCGCCTCTTTTACGTTCTTTACAAATGGTTTCTGGATGTTCTTGATTTCCTATTTGTTTGTCTCCACTTATTGTCTTCCTTAGTTTCCGTCTTATTGACTCTGCCTTCTTACCTATTTACCGGATTTTCTGTCTTGCCACCTTTAGTGACGGTGTCTGGTCTTATATCCCGTTTTTTACTTTGTTTTCCTTCTGTCGGACTCTCTGGAGACCCTGTTGTAATTTACATGGTCGTAAGTGTAATATTCACATGAAATAAGAGGGTCTTCCTCCTCTTTCTTTCCTGGACTCTTTTATAACCTTCTCTATCTTCGACTTTTAAAGGGATTGCACCCTTTCCTTTATCAGTCGGTTCAGATCCTTCGTGTCTCTCAGGGTCCGTCCTATTTGGACTCCTCCTTGTATGTCCCTGTATCATAAGTTTGACTGTTTTTAATTTCTATTTTATAATTTTTATTGTTCCCTTTTACCGTTTATTGTAAACAACTGTTACAAACAGACTTAAACAGTTATTGTTACAACTGTTTATTGTAAGTAGAGTTCTGAGAGTAACTCTACACTACCTATTTAGTTTTCGAAAGGTCCGTTCGTTTTCAATTCTCTTAAGTCTTGGTGGTTTGATCGAAATATTGTTTACGATTATCTTGTATCCTTTGTGTTCTCTTCCTTTTCTGTATGTTTTTTATTTGGGTTTTGTTAATACTTTTATCATTATCCTAGTATGTATAGTTATTAATGGATTTTTCACTTACCTAATTTACGTGGTTGGTTTTCTGTCTGACCGACCCGTCAATGGTACACGTAGGTACGTCAGGGTGAGTGGTGGAGTCGACCGAACTGGTGGGTGTTTAACATACATTAATAAAATATACCAATCCAATTAGTACAAGGGCACCACCGAACGTTAACATTAATAGAAAATAAAAAACAGACCGATAACTAACACTTTTGACTATTTGTAGAAAGGACAACACTAATACATTGATAATGATAATAATAATACATTGAATTATGGTGACATAGTACTGATCAGTTATCTTTTTATTATCTTAAGATATAGTGGTTTTGATAGTAAATTATCTTTTGGACATTAGTGAAAAATTTTAGGTCTACATATAGTCTTAATAGAACCTTAAAAAACTTTTTATGTTTACGGGTCCATAACGAAAAAAAAGAGGTTTTGAGGTCTATACAAAGATTATTCGTCGGTACAAATCTTTGTTGACCTGATATACTACTAGAAAAATGAAAATAGGTCAAACAAAGTGAAAAAGATAAAGTATAAGTCACGAGGGTAGAGTTCGCCAAATACAAAAGGTTAAAGAGTAGAGAAGAAAAAAAGAATTACAAGAAAGAGTTCGGAAATAGTTCGTATCATCTTTTCGAAAACATATGTATATATATTTATCATACATATTATATATATAAAATCTTTTGAATGCTTAAAAACGGATTGATTTTTTTAATACTGTAAAATTAATGTGAACAAACTGAATCATACTTATCTTACGATCTAAAGATTAAATTTTTATATGTATACGTTGTTCGTTGTTTCAAAATGACATATCGTGTCACTTGATAGTCAAAGTCAAGTCAAGTTAAATCAGTGAGTCAACACAGACTGAGAAACACTGGGGTACCTGATGTCGTGAGGTCCGAAGGGACAGGTAGTAGTTGAGGGCCTCAAATAAGTTTGAGTGCAAGTAACTCAGCCACTACAGTAGGTTGGAAGAGTAGGAGACAACAGGGGAAGAGGACGGAAGTTAGAAAGGGTCGTAGTCCCAGAAAAGTTTACTCAGTCAAGAAGCGTAGTCCGCCGGTTTCATAACCTCGAAGTCGAAGTCGTAGTCAGGAAGGTTACTTATAAGTCCTGACTACAGGAAATCCTACCTGACCAACCTAGAGGAACGTCAGGTTCCCTCAGAGTTCTCAGAAGAGGTTGTGGTGTGACATCAGTTATTGAACATTATTAGATATTACCTTTTATTAGACTTTTCATTATATATACACATATACATATTGACTTAGTGGAAGGACACATGGACTTTGTAACATTCAGTTAAGATAAAGTTATTTCATATATTTAATTCCTTTCTTTTCACATACTGTAATCCTGTTTCTGCTCCTTCTTCCTTTCCCTTAAAAGTCCCACATTCTCAGAATGGGACATATATTTCACTACATAATCACCTTACATCATGTATTATTAAATTTCTAACCACATATTCTATTTAGGACTTCGTAAGTGTTTTTAACATTCTGACTATTAGATTATCTTCTGTACATTGTCTTAGTAATTTTTACGGGTTAGACCCCTGAAGGGACCACCAAGTCACCAATTCTGAGGTGAAAGATTACGTCCCCTACGTCCAAGCTAGGGACCAACCCCCTGATTATAGGGTGTACAACCCTCCGTTGATTTGAGTCGTGGTGTTCCTTCTCGGGTACCGGTGTTACTCTCTGGGACGTACGACGTCGATTCTGGGCTGTGTTGGTTTTTTTTTTAGGTTGGATTTCTTCCCTATTTCCCTTGTTCCTCTTGACTCTGTCTGACTTCTGTTTACCGTCTTACTTTTGTAGAGAATGGTCGGTTATTAACATGAAGTAGTTTTCACAGATTTGTGGGGTCAATTGTAGTTCCGCCTAATTTTTTCACTCTGTGTTAATGTGCGACTAATAGTCACCAAAGTGAAATTATTCACCAAGTTTATTCAATTTACATAATTATTTTAACACCCTTTTTACGGGAAGATGGAGATTATGTTATATTTCTTTCAACCTTTCGGACACATTTCTCGTTTGTTTCATCTCAAGTCTTGTTTCGAATAATGGTCACTTTTCAGTTAGAACAATATTTCCAGTCTCCCAGTTGAGACACCTCGACTGTTAAGATGCACAAATACAAGGATGTATAAATGCCGTGTCGAAGTTTTATGTACGTTTTCGACTGTTTTACCCCTACCCTTCGTTATAAGTATTATATCAGTCTAAAGTTGTGAAGAGTTATTGTTTTGTATGTCTTTTGTGTACTTTGATTATATTAAAATATACAGTGAATATAGAGTTATTTTTGTCTTTTATTCCCATATATTTTAAACTTGGTATGATAGTTGGTGAAATTACATTAACTGTAAATGTATCATGAGTCATCGTCGTCTTTTGTCAAAAAGGTTCACGTGTTTCCTGAAAAATAGTTCGAACGAGTATAAGACCCGTTATTCATAGTCATATAAATTTTCCTAATTTTAGTACGTTTCATAAAAACCGTTATTTTAATTTAATTTTAAACTGTCGTCTTGTCATAGACTCTTTAGAGGTTTATAAACCCTTGATTTGTGTGATGCAGGGGGTTCTTTGTTGTTTCTTTGTTTTTCCCTTTAATCCTAAAACTTGACTTACTTTTCACTTTTATGTAGTACGATCTTGAACTTTCTATGTTGGTTCCGTCTTGAGTTTGTTTTTAAATATCATATTTACGGACATGAACTTTTTCTTTCGAGAGTTTAGTTATTGGATTTGAAGGTGGAATTTGATCTTTTAATCACATACACGTACAAGTCAATACAGACTAAGAAACGCTGGGGGACGGTCATCGACCGAGACAGGCACCCTAAAGGGTCCGGTCTTACGACCTCCCCCCAACGGTAAAGGAAGAGGTCCCGCAGAAGGGTTTGGTCCCTAGTTTGGACACAGAAGGCTTACAGGATGTGACCGTCCGTCTAAGAAATGGTGACTCGGTGGACCCGATGTTTTATTCTTATTCCTTTTTATGAGTTTCACTCCTCTTCTTTCCTTTACTATTTCTATTCTTATCTTTAGTCACTGTAACGATTTGGAGATCGATCTGACTATTCCTTTTTTCTACTGTGTAAAATGGTTATATGGTCATCGTAAACCCAAAAAACAAAAACAAAGCTAATGGACCAAAAATCCTAGAATCAAGGGACTGATTCCTAACTTGGACATCGAACCGTCATTTTCGTGTCTAAGGATTGGTGACATGGTCGTTCCTTAAGGGGGGTTTCGTCTTGAGAGATTAGGTTAGAGATTAGGAAGGTTTCCTACCGAAATGATAACTTAATGTGTTATGCAAATTCCTTCCCTTTTTTTTTTTTTGTAAAGGAATGTTTCAGAGGGTCTTTTAGCTTCCCTTATCTTACGAGGGAGTGAGGTCCTTCGGTTAATCATATTAAAAAGTGTGATTGTGTGAAATTTTATTTTTTTTACAATAGAGGAGTTGTTAACGTGACTATTTTTTTGTGACTATTTTATGTCGTAGGTAAAGACTGTTGATAAGTCAACAATGTAGCGCAGACTAAAACGTTGGGGTACCTGGTGTCGTACGGTCCGGGGACATAAGAGTGACAGAGGGTCTCAAACGCGTTTAAGTACAGGTAACTCAACCACTATGACAGATTGGTAGAGTAGGAGAGGACGGACGAAGAGGAAAACACAAGTTAGAAAGGGTCGTAGTCCCAGAAAAGATTACTCGACCGAGAAACTTAGTCTACTGGTTTCATAACCTCGAAGTCGAAATCGAAGGTTACTTATAAGTCTCAACTAAAGGAAATCCTAACTGACCGAACTAAAGGAACGTGAGGTTCCCTGACAGTTCTCAGAAGAGGTTGTCGTGTCAAGTTTTCGTAGTTAAGAAATCGCGAGTCGATCCGAATTCGGATGGAACTTCATAAAACTCGTAATGGAAGTCAAGTCAAGTCAGCGAGTCAGCACAGGCTGAGAAACGTTGTGGTACTTGACGTCGTGTAGTCCGGAGGGACAGGTAGTGGTTGAGGGTCTCAAGTGAGTTTGAGTAGAGGTAGCTCAGCCACTATGGTAGGTCGGTAGAGTAGGAGACAGCAGGGGAAGAGGAGGACGGGGTTAGGGAGGGTCGTAGTTTCAGAAAAGGTTACTCAGTTGAGAAGCGTACTCCACCGGTTTCATAACCTCAAAGTCGAAGTCGTAGTAAGGAAGGTTTCTTGTGGGTCCTGACTAGAGGAAATCCTACCTGACCGACCTAGAGGAACGTCAGGTTCCCTGAGAGTTCTCAGAAGAGGTTGTAGTATCAAGTTTTCGTAGTTAAGAAGCCACGAGTCGAAAGAAGTGTCAGGTTGAGAGTGTAGGTATGTACTGGTGACCTTTTTGGTATCGGAACTGATCTGCCTGGAAACAACCGTTTCATTATAGAGACGAAAACTTATATGATAGATCCAACCAGTATTGAAAGGAAGGTTACTCATTCGCAGAAAATTAAAGTACCGACGTCAGTGGTAGACGTCNACTAAAACCTCGGGGGGTTTTATTTCAGACTGTGACAAAGGTGACAAAGGGGTAGATAAAGGGTACTTCACTACCCTGGTCTACGGTACTAGAAGTAAAAGACTTACAACTCGAAATTCGGTTGAAGAAGTGAGAGGTGAAAGTGAAAGTAGTTCTCCGAGAAATCAAGAAGTGAAAGACGGTATTCCCACCATAGTAGTCGCATAGACTCCAATAACTATAAAGAGGGCCGTTAGAACTAAGGTCGAACACAAAGAAGGTCGGGTCGTAAAGTGTACTACATGAGACGTATATTCAATTTATTCGTCCCACTGTCATATATCGGAACTGTATGAGGAAAAGGATAAACCTTGGTCAGACAACAAGATACAG
This sequence comes from Capra ibex, assembly GCA_006410555.1. Classification (NCBI taxonomy): domain Eukaryota; kingdom Metazoa; phylum Chordata; class Mammalia; order Artiodactyla; family Bovidae; genus Capra; species Capra ibex. The sequence continues at coordinate 933,145 of SJYO01036187.1, forward strand.
GTCAAGATTGACAAGGACAAGGACTGGACGTATATCCAAAGAGTTCTCCGTCGAGTCCACCAGACCATAAGGGTAGAGAAAGTTTTAAAAGGTGTTAAATAACACTAGGTGTGTCAGTTTCCGAAACCGTATCAGTTATTTCGTCTTTATCTACAAAAAGACCTTGAGAGAACGAAAAAGGTACTGGGTCGTCTACAACCGTTAAACTAGAGACCAAGGAGACGGAAAAGATTTTGGTCGAACTTGTAGTCCTTCAAGTACCAAGTGCATAACGACTTAGGACCGAACCTCTTAAAACTCGTAATGAAATGATCGTACACTCTACTCACGTTACCACGCCATCAAACTCGTAAGAAACCGTAACAGAAAGAAACCCTAACCTTACTTTTGACTGGAAAAGGTCAGGACACCGGTGACGACTCAAAAGGTTTAAAAAACCGTATAACTCACGTCGTGAAAGTGTCGTAGTAGAAAGTCCTAAACTTTGTCGAGCTGACCTTAAGGTAGTGGAGGTGATCGAAACAAGCATCACTACGAAAGATTCCGGGTGAACTGAAGTGTAAGGTCTTACAGACCGAGATCCACTCACTAGTGTGGTAGGACTAATAGACCCAACACTTCGAGAATGGACTTATGGTACGTTTTACCCACATTAACATACCATCAAACTTGTAAGAAACCGTAACAGAAAGAAACCCTAACCTTGCTTTTGACTGGATAAAGTCACGACACCGGTGACCACTCAAAAGGTTTAAAAGACCGTATGACTCACGTCGTGAAATTGTTGTAGTAGAAAGTCCTAAACTTTATCGAGTGGATCGTAAGGTAGTGAAGGTGATCGAAACAAACATCATTACGAAGGATTCCGGGTGAACTGGAGTGTGAGGTCTTACAGACCGAAATCTAATCACTGGTGTAGTAGTATCAATAGGTAATTCTGAAAAAACATATTAAGAAGACACATAAAAACGGTGGAGAAGAATTAGAGAAGACGAAGACAATCTGGGTATGGTAAAGACAGGAAATAACGTGGGTAGAAACGTACCTTACAAGGGAATTAAAAGAACTTCTCTAGAGTAGAAAGGGTAAGATAACAAAACGAGGTAAAGAAACGTAACAAGTGAATTCTTCCGAAAGAATAGAGAGGAACGATCAGAGACTTTGAGACGTAAGTCTACTCATATAGAAAGGAAAAGAGGAAACGGAAAACGAAGAGAAGAAAGGAGTCAATAAACATTTCGGAGGGGTCTGTTGGTCAAACGGAAGGAGGGAAAGAAAAAGAACCTCTACCAAACCGGTGACAGAGGACACATTACAATACGTGGAGATAGGTATCAAGAAGTCTGTCCTAAACTAAATCCGGTATGGACTTGAAGTATCACCAAAAGGGATGAAAGAAGTCGAATTCTAAGTGAAAACGTTATTTCTGGAGTACTAGACTCGTTGTCAGTCGAGGTCCAGAACAAAAACAACTGATATATCAGACAGGTAGAAACCGACGTTTCTTATATTAGTTAGACCAAAGCATAACTGGTAGACTACGACAAGTTCACATTTCAGTAGAGAACACAACAACCTTCTCCCACAAACGATATTGGTCACGTAAGAGAACCGTTTTGAGACAACCGGAAACGGGACAAAATAAAACATGAGGTTCCGGTTTGAACGGACAATGAGATCTATTGTGAACTGAAGAATGAAAACGTAAGGTCCGGGGATACTACTTTTCCTGTAGAAAAAAACCATACTCAAGATCTTCAAAACCTCCAGAGATATCTTGACTAGTTGAAGTCGAAGAAACCGTATCACCAACCCCTTCTCTGAACCTAATTACTTGGTTCTAGTAAAACAACCAAAACTATAACGTAGGTTCATGACGTAAAACCTAAGAAAACAACTGATACTCCCGATGAGGTAAAGAAGATTCCCTAAGAACGGGTGTCATCATCTACATTCCCAGTCGACTTAATTTAAATGGGTAAGGACAGGTAAAATCAAGTGACTAAACACTTCTACAACTACAAGTAAGAACGGTAGAGGATAAACTGGTACAGGTTAAATGGAACTAAGTACATGAATTGTAAAGTCCAAGGATACGTTAAAACAAGAAACATCGTAGTCTGAACTGAAAGTGGTGGTCTGTGTAGGTGTTGACTCGCAGGAAAAACGAAATCGGGTCGGTGAAGTAAGAATGACATCGACACTCATTGACGGAGATGAGAAGGGGTCATCGTATATCCTGTGCGGAACTGGACCCCTGAGTAGAAGACCACAGTATAAAAAACGGAAAGGTATGACAAGTACCCCAAGAACCCCTTCCTTATGACTTCAACAAACGGTAAGGGACGAGGTCTTGAGAAGTGATCCTGGGGAGGAAGAACCGACCGGGACGTACCGTACCCAGTATCGAAGTCACTCAATACGTTCAGAGAAACGGTACTGTTCCGACACTGAGTACTTCCCCTATTTTAGTCAATATGAATGTATTAGTTAATGCGAATGTTTAATTCGTGTGGTTCAAATAACTTCACAAATTAACTTTAGTCTAAATTAAATGTCAGTTTATTTAACATTAAACTGATATAAACAAATTTGACGTCTACTAAAATCTGTCTTTTTATTTTACAAAGTTACCTATAGTTTAAGACTAAGACAATTGACTTCAGACATTAATGACAGATTCAAATTAGAGGGTCTATCAAGGAACAACAGTACAATGTATAAACATTTCCAATTGACTTAATAATTCTTTGATGACATTCGAACAAAGATTTCAATAACGACGTTAGATAGAAATTTACTTCCAACTTACGGAGTACGGAACACTGGTCCAAGATAGTTTTTAACTCAATAATACAATTGACATGTTACTGGGTTATGAATCCTTATTTAAGACATCATTTTAACAGTATTTTATACTGATGAGTACTGTACGTTATGACGAACACCGATTTCGTGTTACATGTTACAAACATACTGTCAAGTCATAGTAACTATTTTACGGAAATTCTACAAAGGGGTTAGTTATATGGAGACTCGAACGAACACTATAGACCAAACAAAAGAGGGTTATACCTATTGATCCGTTTACATATTTATTTTACATTCGGATGGTGACTCTTTGTTTATAAATCTGGAAAATTTCCTAAATTTTTGTTTTTCCCTTTTACTAAAAATTTCTAAAAGTGTATAACTCCATACATTTTGGAACCGGTACCTTGGGATAGTAGTTATTTTAAAAGTCATCGACCAACCTGACACAATCAACCCAGGGAGAGAGAGTCAACACTGGAAACACTAGAATTACAAACATAACCAGAAACAGACAAATTGGAAAACCAGTCCAAACACAGAAGATCCGAAGTTTTCAAAGTTTATTCTGAGTTCCACCGAGTTCCTGAAGTTGGGTAAGATAGTCTCCCATTGGGTCCAGGGATGTCCAGGGGCCTTGTTAGTCGTTCCCTGACGATGTGGAAAGTCAAGTCAAGTCAGCGAGTCAGCATAGGCTGAGAAACGCTGGGGTACTTAGCGTCGTGCGGTCCGGAGGGACAGGTAGTGGTAGAGGGTCTCAAGTGGGTCTGAGTGCAGGTAGCTCAGGTACTACGGTAGGTCGGTAGAGTAGGACCCAGCAGGGGAAGAGGAGGACGGGGGTTAGGGAGGGTCGTAGTCTTCGATTCAAGGCACCCAGACACCGGGGACAGGTAGTCCTTCTTCAAAGTTCTATTCTCTGGAAGTTGGGGAATTGGGAATTCTTATTCCCTACATTTTAGGGAGTCTCCTCTTACTCTGTCCGACCCTGGACTGGGACCCAGGGAAAACGACATCACGAACGTGGACCTGTTTACAGAGGAGGTCGTTGTCTTACCCCTACATATTCCCTGATTTTTATTGACGTATGTACCCGCCAACCCCGTTTAATACTCGTTGTTCTATGTTTCTCTGGTTTTTAGGTTGTCGGTGAACACTCCACAGTCCTCATTTCCATCAAATAACGTGTATTAGGGACTTGTGTCGTGGTAATTACCTGGTGTGTCCGGTGGGTATGTAGAGGGTTCGGTGGGTATGTCAGACTAGGGATCTGAGCATGGATGGGAGTAGAGTAAATTCCCTGGTCGATCTCCAGGTCACCAACCCTAAGGTACGAAGGGGAACGTTCCCGTGTCCAAGTCAAGGACCAACCCCTCGATTGTAGGGTACACGGTGCACCGAGCCTGTTTTTTTCTCTTTCTTGTGGAAGGGGGTGGGGTGATACCCTATTCGTTCCCTTCGATAATGAATCAAGAGAGTACTCAGGGTTATTTCAGAACGGAGTGAAAGAAAAAACCGGACAATAGTTAAAGCCAACTAAGCTCAGGATCTTGGATTCATCTATTGTGACTCTTCTTTATATTAAGACAAATGAGAAATTTTTTATAACTCCGTATGTGAGACGTCCCTTGTAACTATTATCTCCTACGATACGTACACACACCGTCCCTAATATACCCTTCAAAGACATAACAACAATAACAAAATCAGTAGTTCAACACAGGCTGAGTCACTGGGGTACCTGACATCGGGTGGTCCGAGGAGACAGGTACCCTAAACGGTCCGTTCTTGTGAACTCACCCAACGGTAAAGGAAAAGGTCCCCTAGAAGGGTTGGGGACAGAGAACGTGACCGTCCATTTAAGAAATGGAGACTCCGTGGTTCCTCCGGCGTTTAAAGACATATAAGGGGAGTTTAACCAACACTTGGATTTTGATGTTCTCATTTCAGAATTTTTATAACTCCATGTCAACTACCTCCTCTGAGAACTCTCAGGGAACCTGTCGTTTCTCTAGTTTGGTCATTTAGAATTCCCTGTAGTTGGGACTTATAAGTAACCTTCCTGACTAGGACTTCGACTTTTAGGTCATAAAACCAGTAGACTACACTTGTCGACTGAGTGACCTTTTCAGGGACTACGACCCTTTCTAACTCCCGTCTTCCTTTTCTCCCATAGTCTCCTACTCTACCGACCTACCGTAGTAGCTACGTTGCCTGTACTTGAACCCGTTTGAAGACCTCTATTATTCCCTGTCTCTCCGGACCGTACGACGTCAGGTACCCCAACGTCTCAGCCCGTGTTGACCGACTGACTTGTTGTTGTTGTTGTCGTTGTTGTATCAACTGCACGTTATAATACACTCAAAAGTCCATATGTTGTATCATTAAGTGTCAAAAATTTCCATTATGAGGTAGATATCAAAAATATTTTACAACCGATATAAGGAACACAACATGTTATGTAATAATTTCGAAATTGAAATAAATGAGAACTAAAGAGACAGACATAAGGACTGGGACACAAAAATAAAAACAAAGACCAAGAACCGATTTGAACCAAGACCAAGACTAAACGTGTATAAACTATTCGATAAGAGTTGTCGTTGTTAACACCCCGACTAAAAGATCGGACTTATAAACCAATATAATCGTACTATCCTTAATATGTGACAATCGATTACTAGTGTCTTATACCAAACAATATGAAAAGACAAAACTTACGAAAGGATAATCTTCCGTGACCGTTGGGTGAGGTCACAAGGACGGACCTTTTAGGGTACCTGCCTCCTCGGACCATCCGACGGTAGATACCCCAGCGTGTCTCAGGGTGTGTTGACTACGTTGAATCGTCGTCGTCGTAACCACTGAAGTTTAACTAATCCTTCTGTAAAACACATGTTACCTTTCCATTTATAAGTAAACTCTAGTCCTGACAACTCTAAAACACACAACATAAATGAAACTGGGTATCGACGGTAACCAGAAGGGACCACCAAGTCTGTCATTTCTTATACGGACGAAACGACCTCTGGATCCAAGTTAGGGACACAGTCCTCCTAACGGGACCTCTTCCCTTACCGATAGGTGAGGTCATAAGAACGGATCTTTTAAAATACCTGTCTCCCCGGACTACCCGGTGTCAGGTGCCCCAGTGTCTCAGTCTGTGCTGACTCACCGATTGTTATCGACAGAAATATCTTGATTTCGACACTCGAAAGATACCCAGAGACGCAGATATACTCTTTTAAGAAATGGAGATATACTAAAACATTGTAAAAGAATAGAGACGTATATAATTAAATAATGTAAGAAGGAACTGTGTTGTGTTTCGGTGGTGTGGATCAATAAAGAAAAATAGAACACTGGAGAAATTACAAAAATTTTCCAATACATACAACTACACATGAACTTATACAAACACATATACAGAGGTCATAAAACTTAACAAATGTTACCTTCTCCTACTTTAACGGATTATTTTATGTCCTATGGTCAAATTAAACCTTAAGTATTTTTGTTAAAAAACATACTTATACAGATTTTAAGTTTAAATTAACCGTAGAACAAGCCAGTGAACAATTCAGGTCGGAGGGACTACCCTCCATGTCAGTTAGGTTCATTGGATCTGATAACAATAATCTTTGTTTATATATATATGTATATAAAAAGTTTAAGAGTCAGAAACCCATCTTTAAAATCTGTAAATTTAAATACTAAAAGTTTCTCTAGTAAGAATGAACAAAAATATATATAAAAATTTTTATATATATAAACAAATAAACTGACACCCCCAGAATCGTCTTACACCCTAGAAGTCAAGAGTGACGACGTATATCTTAGAAAATCAAGACCGTACACCCTGGATCGAGGGACCGATTCCTCACTTGGTAACAGGGGACGTAACCCTCGTATCTCAGAATCGGTACCCCGGTGGCTCCTTCGAGGTCAAAAATTTCTCTCACAGAGATCGAAAATAGATAATTCATCTTATAACCGAGTACTAAGCTTTATGTGAAAAATTTTAATTCTTGACACATTTTTTCCTAATAGGAATAGCTTGTCTACAGACCGGAAACGTGAAGTTAGGACCCTTCGACTAGAGATCGAGGACTGACTATTCTTATAGGACGGAATATCTTCACAAAAACAAACAACCCCCGAAACTGGTGGTTTATCAAATTGTTACACTAAATACCATATCCGAAATCCGGTGTGTTAATCGAGGTTGAAGGTCCCCTTGATTACGATCGTATTAGAACCTTCCCTGCCTGTTATTTCGGTATACCCGTCTTTCACTAACTCGGGATTATTGTAAGATCTGTGGTTCCAGAGTCCACTCGGAAAGACCAACCGTTATGAGGTGTGTAACACTGATCTTCTTCCCCATGGTATGTACTGAGGTACCCCTTTCCTACCGACCCTTGACGTACACCTGGGAGGAACCCGAGACGGGCAGAGAAGGGTATAGACTAAGACCAAACATAAGAAAGAAACATCATTTGACATCGGCACTCATATTTTCTAAATCCACCCAAGACCCAGGAAGATCTTTTAATAGTTTGACCTCCTACCGAAAACCTGGGGGAGTTTAATTAATCACTCAATCACTCCGGACAGAACACTCGAGAACAGGGACTTTGAAATGTCAAAACAATTGAAACCCAACTATGTAGATATGACAATTACTCTTACAACAACTTAAAATCAAACGGAAGAAAAGTTTGAAGATAACTTTACTAGTCATTCAAATGGAATAGACTATATCGAAAATTTTATAATTAGACAGTAGTCTCCACCCAGGTTCCGAAACACTTTCGACTGTATAAATGGGGAGTGAAATAGAAAGTTAGTGAAAGAACGAAAACCGTGATTTTCAACGAAGTCGTAATAGAACACAGAAGGGATGAGGTCGAGACTTTAGGGTAAACAAGTTCCTTGTGACCAAGAAACGTGCCCTCTTACCACAAGTCTTTGGTTCTAGACCCGAGTCCACACGAGTAACGGTGACCCTACAGTGACGAAGAACTGACAAAGTTGTTAGTATCGGGGTGTCTTAACGAAATATATTTAAATATAAATATATCTCAATGTATTTATATTTAAATTCAATTTTACATTTATATAAATATGTTTACATTTAAATATATTTCAATATAAATATACATTTATATTTACCCGAAGGTGTCACCGAGTCGTTATTTCTTAGACGGACGTTACGTCCTCGACGTCCTCTGTCTAAATTAGGAACCCAGTCTTTCTAGGGGACCTCTTCCCGTATCGTTGGGTGAGGATAAGAACGGACCTCTTAGGGTGTCCGTCTCCTCGGACCACCCGATGTCAGGTACCCCAACGTTTCTCAACCTGTGCTGACTTCACTGAATCGTACGTGTGTGTGTATATATATCTATAAATAAACTAATAAAAATTATTTGAAAATTAAAACCTTATTCGAATCTAAATTTCTTTTCAACGTTTCTATCATGACTCTTAAGGATGTACCGAAAACGGGTTAAAAGGGATCACGAATGTATAATCCATATAAACAGTTTTGACTCCTTAAATGTAACCATGTAATAATAATTAATTTGAAAATTAAAATAAACTTAAAATGGTCAAAAGGGTGGTTTCGGGGTAAAAAACAACAACACCCTAGATTAGGTCCTATTGTAATGTAAATCAACAGGACAGGAGAATAAGAAAAGACCATATTAATAAAAAAATTAAGTGTTTATTAAGGAAGTAAATTATGAGTTTATTTAACGGAGAACAAAGTAAAATCTCCGAGTTTTCGTAAGTCACTGAAAAGGACCAAGTATAACGATAACTCAACGAGTCATCCCTGAATGAACCGAAATAGACTAACGTTTCTGACACGTATGAGATTGGTGAGATGTACGATGGAGCACTCGACACATACTTTTGGGGTTTGTTCGTGTTTTACTTCCTTGATTCCCTGATGGGACTCAGATTCAATCTTGTTCGCGGTGGGTCCTCAGTTACTGAAGGTGCAAGTGGAGAGACCGGGTGTACAGGTGACGCGAGATCTCGTATCCACCTCTAACCGGGGTAACCGGTTTAAATTGATAAACCACTAGAGAACCTACCGGATACTCTAGAACTGAGTTGTGTAGACTTTGTTCTAAGCACCGGAACGAAGAGTTTCGACCAGAAGACCAAGGAAGAAAGGGTTTGGGCCAAAGACTACTATATTTACACCTCACCCCCGGGATTCCTCAGTACCCTTGTGTTTCCGTACCCTTTCGTAAGTGTACTCATCCTCATTAAGATCCTGTCTCTCTCCTATATCTGAAGAAGATATAGATAGAAAGGAAGATACCTTCCTTTCTTAGTCCCTAGAGATTCGTTCTCACTTTGCCTAATCTGTCAACTACTCACCGACTTCATACGAGTTTCCCACTCCCACTCCACGGTCTCCCAGATAAGAGTTTAAGGAATTGACGGGGTTTAAGGAAGAACGGAAACCAAAGACACTCTAGTGGACTGAAATGATGACGACGACGACGACGACGACGACGATTCAGCGAAGTCAGCACAGGCTGAGACACGCTGGGGTCTCTGCCGTCGGGTGGTCCGAGGGGGCAGGGACCCTAAGAGATCCGTACTTTCACTTTTCACTTTCACTTAAGTGAGTCAACACAGGCTGAGAATCGCTGGGGTACCTGACGTCGGATGGTCCGAGGAGGTAGGTACCCTAAAAGGTCCGTTCTCATGACCTCACCCCACGGTAACGGAAGAGGTACTCAAATGATTCAAGGACGATAAAGGCTCGTGTTCATTGGTACCGAGTGAACGATATTTAGGGGTGATGAATCTCTAATTACCTCACACGATTGGGATAGGAAAGACTGATAGGTTTATTGGGTTGACCTTGGAATGTGTCAACATTTTCACACCGTGTAACAATGGAAGAGTTCTCCGTATGTTCCTCCCAGAATTAAGTCCCAAAGTGATTAAAAGTATCCTAAAATGTCAAAGAGGAAGAAGGGAACGAGGACGAGACCCACCACTTCACCTTTATCAGTCCACGTGAACTTAAGGTCGTGAGAAAAACACCAAATGTAGTCTCAAAAAAAAAAAAAAATTACTACATCATTTTGTTGATTTAATAAAGAAGAAACTCTTTTATTATCTTTCAATAAGTTCCTCTATAATAAAAAAATACATACCGTCACAACAATTCTTGTGTCTAAGATGTCAGTTTAGGATCGAGATGGTCTACTTAGTCCCTTACTGGCTCTGTCACCTCATCTTTCTGGAACTCGAGTGGAGGAGGGTACCCGTTGATAAATATGGTTTTAATATTGATAAATGTGTTGTGGATAACTACTCTTTCCGGCCTTATGATCGTCTTTTATAAGATGTTGAGTTCTACATTTCTTCCTTCGTGTTACTCTACTGTCCTCCCCACCGTTCCGCCATATCATTCATGGGTATGGGGATACGGTTACTGAGCGTTTACCCTCCTATTCACGTTAATGTCTCTAAGAGGGGCTTCTCACTCCTCAGACTCGAGGTGTAGTCCGGAGTGGGTTGTCACTCGTCCGTAGTCGACATCCTGGAAAACCCGGGGTCGGGACAACCGATCAGTCGTCTGTAGTCGGGATCCTGGTTGAGTCAGGTCGTCGGACGGTACAGTCCTGGGTGGTTGTCACCCAGGTGGTTGGGTGGTTGTCAGGTCGTGGTTGAAACCTTGTACAATCTGGGAAGTCGGTCGGTGGAGTCTTAGGTAGGGGTTATCGGTTGTCGACTGTGGTCGAAACCCTGTTTGACCTGGAACGTTGGTTAGTCCTTGGTCGTAACGGGTGTCAGTCCAGTCGTAATCTAGGTCCTGTGGGTCAGGGCGTTGATGAGTGGTGTCTTGGACCGAGACGTGTGGTCACCCAATTGTGATCGGGACCTTTGGTGAAGGGGGTGGGTACCGAGAAGTCGGTCGGAGGAGTACTGAACCAGGACGGGTGGTCACCGACCTTCCAAGGTGTATTCCATCCCTGACCATTAATAACCCGGTCCCTGATCAGTGTGTACGGTCCGAACGGTGTCATCAGTCGGACAATGTGTCTTCCTGAGTACGTCGGGTGTATCTCCCGTGGGTATATTGAATTACTGGTCTTCCCTCTTGTGATGACCTTGGATATCCTACAGAGGATTTTTCCGGTGAAGATGTTCCAGTCCTTCGTATTGTTTGGATGGTTTATGTGTCCATACTTTGATCGTTTAATCCGTTTTCCTCCGTTGTCTTCTCGTACAAGGTTTGGTTCCTTGTTCCATTTTTGGGTCCTTCTTGATGCATTTCACCTCCATCCGTTAGATGGGTTATTTCTCAAGTTCCATCACTAACATTACTACGAGTTTATTAAACCCTCTCTAACCTCCTTGATTCACTCTTCAATCCTCAAAATTTGTCTCAATCTATTACATTTCTTCTTGGTTTGCCTTTACTCATCTCATTGATTTTATTTTTATGTGATCTTCCTTAGTTGTCATCTAACCTACGATGTCTCCTTGTCAAGTCGATCGACCTTTTGTCTCATCACCTTTAGTGACCTTTGTCCTTTTTTTTTTTTCACTCCTGTCATCCCCTATATATATATATATATATATCGGAGGGTCCACCGTGATCACCATTTCTTAGACGGATGGTTACGTCCTCTACATTCTTTGTACCGAAGCTAGGAACCCAACCCTTCTAGGGGACCTCCTCCCATACCGTTGGGTGGAGTCATAAGAACGGACCTCTTAGGGTACCTGTCTCCGCGGTCCGTTCGATGCCAGGTGTCCCAGTGTTTCTCAGTCTGTACTGACCTCTCTGAATCGTACGTGTATGTATGTATACATAGCACAGGTTGAGAAACGCTGGGGTACCTGACATCGAATGGTTCGAGGAGACAGGTACCCTAAAAGATCCGTTATCATGACCTCGCCTAACGGTAAAGGAAGAGGTCTCCTAGAAGGGCTGGGTCCCCAGCTTGGGCCCAGAGGACGTAACATCTGTCTGCGAAATGGCAGACTCGGTGATCCCTTCAGTATGTGTGTGTGTGTGTGTGTGTGTGTGTGTGTGTGTGTGTGTGTCTCAATACTGACTAAATATTGCAATATACCGTCTTTGGTTATGTTGTAATATTTCGTTAATAGAAGGTTAATTTTTTTAAAAAAAGTTTCTTTACTGTTAAACTCTGAAAACATCATTGTGAGTGTAATTTCACCAGGGTTTTCTTCTCTCTCTCTTTCCTCTTCTCTTGTATAAACTCCTGTATTATCGACTTTTAAAAGGATTAGACCCTTTTCTTTGTCTGTAAGTGTAGGTCCTTCGGGACTGTCAATGTTTGTCTTAGTTGGGTTTCTATCGGTGTAGTTTTATGTATCATTAATTTTATCGTTTTTAATTTCTATTTCTCTTATAATTGTCGTCGTTCCCTTTTAGTTGTCCAACGTATGTTCCCTTGAAGTAATTCCGATAGGCGACTGAACGTCTTTAAGACGTCCGGTCTTCCCTCACCGTACCATATAAATTTCCCTGTTTATCCCTTTTGGACGTTAGGTTCTTATGAGATGGACCGTTCTGAAAGTAAGTCTAAACTACCCTTCTAGTTTTCAAAATGTCTGTTCGTTTTTGATCTTCTCTCGTCGTGGTTGTTTGGTTGCAATGTTCTTCACAATTTCTTTGAAAAGATTGATTCTTTCTTTTCTAGTGTTTATCTTTATATTTTAATACTTATTTTTTTAGAGTAACCATTTCAGTTTATCTATCATTTACATCATTCAGTTGATACGTATTTCCATTTCCTGTCTGTTCATTATTTTACAATTGTCTGTTCATTATTTTAATGGATATAGGTACTGTTTATCGATTCCTTATGTGTGTGTGTGTGTGTGTGTGTGTGTGTTCTACATTTTATACTATAGTTTTTATCGTTTGTACCCCTCTCCCTCATTTTTACATCCTAACCTTTTACACAAACTTGTATTCTCTACTTGTCGACTTTTATTAGTACATACATATATATCTAAAGATATATATTTGAAGTACGATTGTGTTCGGTTTTTCGATATTATCTATATATGTGTGTGTTTTTTCTCTTTCCTTAGGTTTGTATTGTGACACCGATCGGTAGTTTGGTGTTCTCTTCTCTCATTTTTTTTTCTTTCCTCATTTTTTTATTGATGTTTTTGTTGGGGTTGTCTATTATATTACCGTTATTCATTTATTGATAGTTATTAAATAGTAAAAATAAAAAATTAAAAAATAACCTCATATTCACGAAATGTTACAACATGACCAGAGATGACATGTTGTTTCACTTAGTCGATACACATATATATATATATATATATATATAGGGAAGAAAAAACTTAAAGGAAGGGTAAATCCAGTGGTGTTTCTTAACTCATTTAAAGGAAAACATTATGTCATCCACGAGTAATCAATAGATAAAAGATGTATCATAGTTATCACATATATACAGTTAGAATCAGAGAGTTAAATAGGAGGGGAGAAACGGGGGGAACCATAGGTATGTAGACAAGAGAAGTAGACACAGAGACAAAGACGAAACATTTTTGCTAGTAGATATGGTTCTCGTGGTCATAGTGTTGATCGACAACTTTTGGTAACTGTCCTCCTACGAGGGTTGTGTCCTCATAGATTTATATATTTTGTTTACAATTGTGTAACAATTGATCTCTACATAATGCCGGTGTTCGTAAGCAAAGACGTTTTTAGGGGACCAGTTATTACACAATTGTTTGTAATTCTCTCTTTAACTCTCATTGTGTCATTATAACCTCCTGTAATTGTAGAGTGTATGTAGTCACCTGTCTAATAGATCTGTCTTTAACTATTCCTTTGTAACGGGAATTTACCATGTATTTACTTGATATATGTATATATATTTGTAATGTGTATATTTTGTAATTTATATATATTATGTAATATATATACTTTGCAAGAAAGGTTTTCGTCGTCTTATATGTAATAAAAGTTCACGTGAATCTGGTCAGAGGTCGTACCTAGTGTACCATCCGGTGCTTCGTTCAAAACCATTTAAAATATTTTGATTTTAGCACAGTTCGTAGAATGGTTGGTGTTAGAATGCTCTCATCTTTAGTTGAGATTCTCCTTTTGACGTCTTTAGTGTTTGTGTACCTCAGATTTGTTATACGATGATTTGTTTTTTAGTGACTTTTTTTTGTTTCTTCTTTAAATTTTTTATGGACCTCTACTTACTTTTCCCTTTGTGTTTCTAGATTTTAGATACCTTACTTCGTCTTCGTCAAGATTAACCTTGCAAATACCACTATGTGTGAATGGAGTCCTTTATTTTTTTTAGAGTTTGTCGGATTGAAATGTGAATTTCCTTGGCTTTTCTCCTCTTGTTTGTTTTTAGGTTTGAACCATTTTCCTTTCTTTAGAAGTACGAAATAAATAAATGAAGTCTCGTCTTATTTACTTTGTCTCTGGTTTTTTGGTATCTTTGTTAGTCACTGTGACTTCTTGACTAAGAAACCCCTTTTTCACACGTTTTAACTATTTGTAAAAACGTTCTAAGTAGTTCTTTTTCTCTCTCCCCGGGTTTAGTTATTTTAGTCTTACCATTTTCTTCAATATTAGTTGTAGTTTCTTTATTTTTCCTAGTATTCTCTGATTTTGGTTGATATACAGCTATTTTACCTGTTGGGTCTTCTTTACCTGTTTAAGGATCTTCACATGTCAAAGAGTTCTGACTTTGTCTTTTTTCTTTTTTACACTTGTCTAGTCAAAGTACATTACTTTGACTTAGTCGTTATTTTAAATTTTCAGGGGGGTTTTTTCAGATCCTGGTCTACTGAAGTGACCATTTAAGATGGTTTGGAAATCAACCTCAATTCTGGGTAGAAAGAGTTTGAAAAGGTTTTTTGACGTTTCTTTGACCTTTAAACAAGATACTCCGGTCGTAATGGGACTGTGGTTTTGGCCTGTTTCTATAGTACGTTTTCTTGTAATTTCCGGTTATGGTGACTACTTGTGTATGTGTTTTTAGGAATCGTTTTATAAACGTTTAACTTAAGTTGTTATGTAATTTTCCTAGTTTGTGTACTAGTTCACCCTAAGTAGGGTCCCTACGTTTCTATCAAGTCATAGGTGTTTAGTTACACTGTGGTACAATTGTTTGACTTCATATTTGTAGTAAACTAGGAGATTTATCTACGTCTTCCTCGAAAACTATTTTAAACCGTAGACAAATATTATTTTTGGGAGGTCTTTCACCCATATCTTCCTTGTATGGAGTTGTTTTATTTCCGGTATATACTGGTTTTGGTATGAGTTGTCGTTTTTCGATTCCTAGAACAAGGAGATTCTAGTTGTAAGTTTTTTGACTCTAGGACCGTACGTCAAAGTAGTGAAGTACCGTTTATCTACCACTTTGTTACCTTTGTCACTGTCTGAAAAAGAACCCGAGGTTTTAGTGACGTCTACCACTGACATCGATACTTTAATTTTTTCTACGAGCGAGGAACTTTCTTTTCTATACTGTTTGGGTCTGTCGTATAATTTTTCGTCTCTGCAATCAAAAGACTGTTTCCAGCTATATCAGTTTCGATGCTAAAAAGGTCATCAGTACATGTTTACACTCTCAATCTGGTATTCCTTCTGACTCACGGTTTCTTGACTACCAAAACGTGACACCACGACCTCTTCTGAGAACTCTCAGGGAACCTGACGTTCCTCTAGTTTAGTCAGTTATGATTTCCTTTAGTTGGGATTTATAAGTAACCTTCCCGACTACAACTTCGACTTCGAGGTTATGAAACCGGTGGATTACCCTTCTAGGTTGAGTAACCTTTTCTGGGACTACGACCCTTTCTAACTTCCGTCCTCCTCTTCCCCTACTGTCTCCCACTTTACCAACCCACTGTAGTAGTTGAGTTACCTGTATTCAAACTCGTTTGAGACCCACTACCACTTCCTGTCCCTTCGGACCACACGATGTCAGTGCTGACTTGTTAACTTGTTGTTTTTCTAGTTCCTCTACACATAGGGGTAAGAGTGGTGAAAATAAGGTAGTTATGACTTTCAGGATTGGTGTCGTTAGTCTGCACTTTTTCTTTTTTTCACCTTTCCTTCTTTGCTTCGACAGTGACGAATGTCTACTACATAATGTGTATCTTTTAGGATTTGTACGGTGGTTTTTCATGATCTCAAGTAGTTGTAACGTCCTATGTTTTAATTATATGTCTTTAGATAACATAAAGATATATAGTTGTCGCTTGATAGTCTTTCTCTTTAATTCTTTTGTTAGGGTGAATTTCGACGTAGTTTTTCTTATTTTCTGGACATGAGTCTCTTGATATTTTGTGACTCCTTTTTTTAATTTCTACTTCGTTCGTCTACTGACCATTTTGATTGTAAGAATTTTACTGGTATTATGTGTCCGTTAGGTGTTTATGTTACGTTAGGGACAGTTTTATAGTTACAGTAAAAGTGTCGTGATCTTGTTTATACCTTTGTGTTTTCTAGGATTTATCGGTTATGTTAGAACCCTTTTCTTCTTGTCTCGACCTCCACAGTAGTACGAGGAACTACATTTTGGTATGATGTTTCGATATGAGGATACCATGACTGTGTTTTGGTCTATAAATCTAGTTACCTTGTCTTATTTCTGGGGTCTTTATTTTGATGTGAATGTACACGTTAATTAGATACTGTTTACTCCGTTCTTACATGTTATCCCTTTTCTGTTCGATAAGTTATTTACTACAAACCTTTTGTCCTTTTGATGTACGTTTTCTTAGTCTAACTTGACGAGAGAGTATGGTACTTGTTTTTATCCAAGTTTTACCTAACTTCTAAATTTACATCCTGGACTTTGTTGTGAAGACCTTCTTTTGTGTCCGTCTTTGATAAACTGTAACCAGAATCATTGTAAAAAAACCTATACTGAGGAGTCCACTCTCTTTGTTTTCGTTTTTATTCGTTCACCCTGATGTAGTTTTATTTTTCGAAAACGTGTCATTTTCTTTTTCTGGGGGATAACTTCCCCTCTCCCATAACCGTTTGTTATATAGGTTATTCCCCAATTATTAGTTTTATATGTTTCTTGAGTATGTTGAGTCGTAGTTATTTCGTTTGGTGGTCTAAAAAATTTTCACATATCTTAAACTTATCTGTAAAATACTTCTACATGTTTTCCTGTTGTCAGTGTATTTTTCTGTGAATGGTACTCTATAGTAAAATATGGACAATCTTACCGATAGTAGTTGTTTATTGTTCACAACCCCTCCTACGTCTCTTTTCCTTAGGGAAGACAACAACCACCCTTACATTTAACAACACCAATAATATCTTTTGTATACTTCTAAGGAAAAGTTTAATTTTTATCTTGAGGTATATTGGGTCGTCAGTAGTCTTCTTTTACTTCTATGACAATATTAATCTCTTCTATGTACGTGTGGACACAAGTGACGTTGTATCTATACAACGTTGTATGTTACTGTTTCTATACTTTCGTTGGATTACGGGAAGTTATCCACCGGTCGATTTCTTCTACACCGATTATCTCGTTTACCTTACAATGAGGAACTATAAGTAAGAGACTTACTTACTTTAGAGCGATAAACGTTGTTGTTACCAACCTGGGTCTCCATAATACGATCCACTTTGTTCAGTTTGTCCCTTTCCGTTTATGACATACTGAAGTGTATTTACACCTTAGATTTTTTTGGTTACTTTTTTGCTTCGTCTTTGTCTCAATGTCTATGTCTCTTGTTTCCCCACCAACAGTATCCCCCTTCCTTACTTTCTCTTCTTCATCCATTGTCTCTATCTCTCCATGTTTGGAAGGTCGACGTTTTGTTAACTAAGTACCCATATTTTATATGTCACACCCCTTATATCAGTTATTGATACAGATTACAGAAACATATCACTGTATACTATTCGTCTGAATAACACCCCCCACAAAACTTTACGTATCTGTATAACTTAGTGATACAACGTAGTGTCGTTGATTGTATCACAATATACAGTTAGTATGAAGTTTTTGTTTGTTCGTTGAGTATCTTTTTCTCTAGTCTAAACACCTATGGTCTTAACCGTTTACTCCCCTCCCCCCTTAACTTTTTTCCGTCAGTTTTACAACCTGAAGAGACCGCCGAGTCACCATTTCTGAGGTGGACGGTTACGTCCTCTGCGACCAAGTCAGAGACCCATCCCTTCTAGGTGACCCATTCCTTCTAGGTGACCGTTGAATTCATGAGAACGGAGCCTTAGGGTACCTGTCTCCTCAGACCGTCCGATATCAGGTACCCTGACGTCTCAGTCTGTGCTTAATCACTGATCTGTTTTCGTCGTTCAGTTTTCCATGTTTGACGGTCTATATCTACCCATTCGTGAACACTACATTGCTTGTACTATTTACATTGATTGTGACAACGACAACAAGTCAGTGAATCAACACAGGTTGAGAAACACTGGGGTACCTGACGTCGTACGGTCTGAAGGGACAAGAAGTGATAGAGGGTCTCAAATGACTTTGAGTACAGGTAACTCTACTACTACGTTAAGTTGGTAGAATAGGAGACCATGGGAGAAGAGAAAAACGGGAGTTAGAAAGGGTCGTAGTCCCAGAAAAGACTACTCTACCGAGGAACTTAGTCCACTGGTCTCATGACCTCGAAGTCGAAGTCGTAGTTAGGAAGGTTTCTTATAAGTCCTAACTAAAAGAAATCTCAACTGACCAAACTTGAGGAACCTCAGGTTCCCCCAAGAGTTGTCAGAAAAGGTTGTGGTGTCAAGTTTTTGTAGTTAAGAAACCACGAGTCGAAAGAAATATTAGGTTGAGAGTATAGGTATGTACGGATGACCTTTTTGGTATCGAAACTGATCTGGCAGGAAACAACCGGTTCATTACAGAGACGAAAAATTATACGATAGATCCAAACAGTATCGAAAAGAAGGTTCCTCGTTCACAGACAATTAAAGTACTGTTTTCAATGGTAGACGTCGTCAAAACTTCGGGTTCTTTTATTTCAGAGAGTGACAAAGGTAACAAAGGGATAGATAAACGGTATTTTACTACCTTGACTTACGGTACTAGAATTACGAAACTTACAACTCAAAATTCGGTCGAAAAGGTAAGAAGAAAAAGTGGAAGTAGTTCTCTGAGAAATCAAAGAGAAACGAAAGACGGTAATCCCACCACAGTAGTATATAGGTTTCAATAACTATAAAGAGGACCGTTAGAACAAAGGTCGAACTCGAAGTGGGTCAAACCGTAAAGCGTACTACATGAGACGTGAATTCAATTCATTCGTGCCACTGTTATATGTCAGAACTGTATGAGGAAAAGGTTAAACCTTAGTCAAACAGCAAGGTACAGGTCAAGATTGACAACGAAGAACTCGACGTATGTCTAAAAAGTCCTCCGTCCATTCCACCAGACCCTAAGGGTCGAGAAGTTCTTAAAAGGTATCAAACCTAAAAAGGTATTAGGTGTGTCAGTTTCGGAAATCGTTACTTCGTCTTTATCTGCAAAGAGACCTTAAGAGAACGAAAAAGACACTAGGTCGTCTACGACTGTTGAACTAAAGACCAAGGAGACGGAAAAGATTTAGACCGAACACGTAGACCTTCAAGATCTAAGTGCATGACGATTTCGGATCGAACTCGGAATGGAACTATCGTATGTTTTACTTATGTTAACACACCATCAAACTTGTGAAACCGGAACGGAAAGAAACCCTAACCTCACTTTTGGCTGGAAAGGATCAGGCCACCGGCGACGACTCAAAAGGTTTAAACGACTGTGTGACTCACGTCGCGAAACGTCAGGGAATCCTAAACTTTATTAGGTTGACCTCCCTAAGCTAGTGGAGGTGATCGAAACAAGTATCACTCCGAAGGATTCCGGGTGAAATGAAGTGTGAGGTCCTACAGACCGAGATCCACTGGCTAGTGTGGTAGTACCAATAGACCCAGTACTTCTGGAAAACACATATCAAGAAGACACATAAGAACGGTGGAGAAGAATTATAGAATACGAAGACAATCCAGGCATGCAAAAGACAGGAAATAACTCAGGTAGAAACGTACTCTACAAGGGAACCACAGAGATTAAAAGAACTTCCCTAGAGATCAGAAATGAGATAACAAAAGGAGAGAAAGAAACGTAACAAGTGAATTCTAAAAAATTTAGAGAGAACGATAAGAAACCTTGAGACGTAAGTTTACCCACATAGAAAGGAAAAGAGGAAACGGAAATCGAAGAGAAGAAAAGAGTCGATAAACATTCCGGAGGAGTCTGTTGGTTAACGGAACAACGTAAAGAAAAAGAACCCCTACCAAAACTAGTGGTGGAGGATATGTTACAGTGATTGGAGACCGTTCAAGAAGTCCGTGAGATAGTCTAGATTAGGGAACCTAGACAAACAGTGAAGGTGTCATATTAGTATTCCCCAAACTAAAACCATTATGGACTTACCGGATCACCAAAAGAGATGAAAGAAGTTAAATTCAGACTTAAAAAGTTATTCCTCAAGTATACAATATACTATTTTAACAATTCTCTTATTTAGAACTCAAGAGTAGCGTTCTTTTATTTTAAAAAAAAAGATAAGAAATTACAATATGAATAAACTCTACTACCGAAGAGTGGTCCCGAAGGGGTCACGAGTCTACCATTTCTTAGGTGGACATTACGTCCTCTGGACCTATTAGGTCCTTTTAGGAGACTTCTTCCCTTACCGATGAGTAAGATCTTAAGAACGGATCTCTTAAAGTACCAGTCCCCTCCTCGGACCACCCGATGTCAGGTACTCGAGTGTCAGTCTGTGTTGTCTCACTGATTGTTACGATTGATTTGAATAACGTTGTTAATAAGTACTAAATACAGTCTAGTAATACAACATGTAGAATTTTAATACGTCAATATACAGTTAAAATAGAGTTATTTTAACCTTCCTTTTTTAAGTTCGAGATAATCAGCCCAGAGAACCCGTACAATGAATTCTCGTCACGGGACCAGATCCACCCAGAGACTTAGACACCGGTAAACCGTCGAACCAACCGACGACCTACTGGATCCTACTGGAGTGAGTATATAGATCATCAAACGTCTGACGATCGGTCTAGTACCTTCACTGGTACCCATCCCAGAGGACAGAGAACGGTGGGTAGTCAGAGTGGACCAGAAGAAAGTCACCGTCGAACCGCAAGGTTCTCGTGTCTTATTCAAGGCGATGTGTTTGTGAAGTAATAAGGTGAATAAAGAACAAACGATTTCAGGTTTAGTTTATTGTTTCTTTATCTCCTTTTGTTATCTTACCCATTCTGATCTCTAGAGAAGTTTTTTTAATCTCTATGGTTCCCTTGTAAAGTACGTTTCTACCCGAGTTATTTCCTGTCTTTACCATGCCTGGATTGTCTTCGTCTTCTATGATTCTTCTCCACCGTTCTTATGTGTCTTCTTGACATGTTTTTTCTAGAAGTACTGGGTCTATTGGTACTACCACACCCAAAAAAATTCAACTCATGGTTAGACACTTACGTCTCTTGTTTTGAGAAACTCTGACCCGTTGCTTGATTACTCTCCGTTATTGTACTAGTCAAGGTCTCTTACGAACCTCAACCCTCCGTAAACTTAAAGTTGGTCGGTCTCTCTCTTGAAAAATTTATGGACTTCGTAAATCGTCTCTGAGGTCTTATTACTTATGATACTTCACTTCACTTCACTTCACTCTAGCGAGTCAGCACAGGCTGAGAAACGCTGGGGTACCTGACAACGGATGGTCCGAGAAGACAGGTACCCTAAAAGGTCCGTTATCATGACCTCACCTAACGGTAAAGGAAGAGGTCCCGTAGAAGGGTTGGGTCCCTAGTTTGGGTCCAGAGGGCGTAACATCTGTCTGCGAAATGGCAGACTCGGTGGTCCCTTCAGGATATCTAGGGGAGATTACTACGAAGTTTTGTTTAGAACTTTCCTAGGTCTTTAAACTGACAGTCGATTTTTCTTTAATTGTAAAAAAAATTTTTTTCCTTATTTTAGGTAACGAGGTGTGACTTTGTAAGTGACACAGGTCGTGAGTTAATTTTTTATAGTCAAACGTCTCTTTCTTTTCCACTGGGTATGATCCTCTTCCACCAGTTATCTTTTTCTTCGTCTTTACTGTCCTTACTGTCTTAATCATCGTGTCTTAAAATTTAAGTAAAATGCATATGGGTTCTTAAATTTTCTTCAATTATACTTCTCTATTTACCTTCGAAATTCCACTTAGTCTTAGAAATTTGAGGAGAAGTTATGAATATTTTTTGACATCTTGCAAAGTTGCGGTTGGTAAAGGAAGACTTGAATACACGATTATGACGGTACATAAAATTAAAATTAGAGTAAAATTTTTTTAAAGACCTTCGTAAAAACAAAAATAAAATGCACCGGCTACAAATTTAACAGGATATATGAGTGGTAAAATAAGAAATGTCACAAGAAAGTAGCATGTGGTGGGTAGACAAGAGTGAAAGAAAGGTGGATTACAGTTGTAAGATGGATTTCGTTTGTAAGATCTCAAAGAAAATTACTTCTCGAGATCACTGATTGAAAGACGAAAACAAACTTTTTATAGAAATAAATGGAAGTAAGAATTTTCTACAAAAGTGACGAGTATCTTAAAGTCCAACTGTCAATAAGGAAAGTCGTGTGACTTATGAAATTTGTGTAACGAAGTGATAGAAAATTGAAGTCATTGAAGGTAACAACGTCAACTACAGTACACATATAATAAGATTAATAACTGTGTACACTCTCATTAGAGAGAAAAAATTATTGACGGAGTTTATAGAAAAAAAAAAGTAAGACATCAAAGGGACAACATCCAGACCCATATTAAAAGAAAAATGAACAAAATGAACCAAAAGTGACCTAAAGAACCTAGATACTTAAGAAAAGAAAGAAATCAAG
This sequence comes from Capra ibex, assembly GCA_006410555.1. Classification (NCBI taxonomy): domain Eukaryota; kingdom Metazoa; phylum Chordata; class Mammalia; order Artiodactyla; family Bovidae; genus Capra; species Capra ibex. The sequence goes on from SJYO01036187.1 coordinate 955,902, forward strand.
ATTTGCAACGATCGGTGATAAAGTAGTCAATAACGGAGACGGGGTAAAAAGAGAAAGGAGGAAGACCTCTAAACTTATCAGTAATATCATATAGGACTCTATATAACAATCTAAGAATGTTATATCGGAGGTTATAGAAAAAACATAAATAGTAGAAATAGGGAACAAGAGATATTAAAAAAGTCTAGACAGAAGATCAGATGATAAAAACTGACACTTGCACTTCAGTCACCCGGAATCTTTCGTAGTGATACTTGTTTCGATCACCTCCACTACCTTAAGGTCAACTCGATAAAGTTTAGGACTTTCTACTACGACACTTTCACAACGTGAGTTATACGGTCGTTTAAACCTTTTGAGTCGTCACCGGTGTCCTGACCATTTCCAGTCAAAAGTAAGGTTAGGGTTTCTTTCCGTTACGGTTTCTTACGAGTTTGATGGCGTGTTAACGTGAGTAGAGTGTACGATCATTTCATTACGAGTTTTAAGAGGTTCGGTCGGAAGTCATTATGCATTTGGAACCTGAAGGTCTACAAGTTCGACCAAAATCTTTTCCGTCTCCTTAGTCTCTAGTTTAACGGTTGTAGGTGACCTAGTACCTTTTTCGTTCTCTCAAGGTCTTTTTGTAGATAAAGACGAAATAACTGATATGGTTTCGGAAACACACCTAGTGTTATTTGACACCTTGTAAGACTTTCTCTACCCTTATGGTCTGGTGGACTCGACGGAGAACTCTTTGGATATACGTCCAGTCCTTGTCCTTGTCAATCTTGACCTGTACCTTGTTGTCTGACCAAGGTTTATCCTTTTCCTCATGCAGTTCCAACATATAACAGTGGGACGAATAAATTGAAGATACGTCTAATGTAGTACTCTTTACGACCCGACCTTCTTCGTGTTCGACCTTAGTTCTAACGACCTTCTTTATAGTTATTGGAGTCTATACATCTACTGTGGTGGGAATACCGTCTTTCACTTCTCCTTGATTTTTGGGAGAACTCCTTTCACTTTCACCTCTCACCTTTTCAACCGAATTTCGAGTTGGAAGTCTTTTGCTTCTAGTACCGTAGACCAGGGTAGTGAAGTACCCTTTATCTACCCCTTTGTCACCTTTGTCACAGTCTGAAATTAAAACCCCCGAGGTTTCAGTGACGTCTACCACTGACGTCGGTACTTTAATTTTCTACGAATGAGGAACCTTCCTTTCAATACCGGTTGGATCTGACGAATAAGTTTTCGTCGCTGTAATGAAACGGCTGATTCCAGGTAGATCAGTTCCGATACCAAAAGGTCACCAGTACATACCTACAGTCTCAACCTGACACTTCTTTCGACTCACGGTTTCTTAACTACGAAAACTTGACACTACAACCTCTTCCAAGAACTCTCAGGGAACCTGACGTTCCTCTAGGTTGGTCAGGTAAGACTTCCTCTAGTCAGGACCCACAAGAAACCTTCCTTACTACGATTTCGACTTTGAGGTCATGAAACCGGTGTAGTACGCATCTCAACTGAGTAACCTTTTCTGAGACTACGACCCTCCCTAACCCCCGTCCTCCTCTTCCCCTGCTGTNCGTCCTCCTCTTCCCCTACTGTCTCCTACTCTACCGACCTACCGTAGTGACTGAGTTGCCTGCACTCAGACTCACTTGAGACCCTGAACCACTACCTGTCCCTCCGGACCGCACGACGCTAAGTACCCCAGCGTTTCTCAGCCTGTGCTAACTCGTTGACTTGATTGACTTGACTTCCATTGAGTAGACTATTTCCTAGGTCGACGTTACGTCTTCTGGGGTCAAACTAAGGACCCAACCCTTCTAGGAGGTCTCTTCACTATCCGATGGGTAAGGTCACAAGAACCCGCAGGGACCACCGAGTCGACCATTTCTTAGGTGGACGTTACACCCTCTGGTCCCAAGTTAGGGTCCCAACCCTTCTAGGGGACCTCTTCCCTTTCCGATGTGTGAGGTCATAAGACCGGACCTCTTAAGGTACCATATCAGGTACTCCAGTGTTCCTCAGTCTGTACTGACTCACTGAAAGTGAAAGTTTCTATGTAGGTCTTTTAAATTTCGGTAAGTCTTTAAAAATAAATAAATAAATTAAAGAATGAAAAATTCCAAGAAAAAACAAAGAAAAGTATATACAACCGAAATTTGATATAAAAGTCAAAAGGGATAATAAGGATCTTTAAATAATTCATATGAAATTTTAAAAAGGATAAACCACAGACCATTAAGGTTGGAGACTACAGAAAAGACAGTAAAGACGACTGAGAACCAGTAACATGAAACAAAGGACTATCAAAAACTAAGTTAAAAACAAAACAAAATAATAACGACAAAATGACACTTGACTAAAAAACTTTTTGTGAACACATCCTTCAAAATTACGGACTCTATTTCTACTCAAGGAAGTCTCCCTAAACGAAAACGAAGAAAACCCGTGGACTCCCGTAGTAACATGATCCTGCTGGAATTTAGATTTCGGACTCAAATCTAAAAAATTCGTAGGTCCCACATCCACAAGCCCGACGTTTGAACGTAAGTTCAAGAGACACTAATATCTGAGAATCTCCTATTTTAGAGGAGTTGAACGTGTCCTATAACTCTACTCATTAAAAACAACATCAGAGGACCACTAGTATCAACACCATCCCTTCACGTATTAAGGATTAAACAGAGTGTGACTCTCACATTGTGAAACTCCTGAGTAAACATGACCCACCTCTCCCACCAACTTCTTCTTAGAGGATTTAACTCTAACGGATGTCCTGACCTTTTCCAGTCAAAAGTAAGGTTAGGGTTTCTTTCCGTTACGGTTCTTACGAGTTTGATGGCGTGTTAACGTGAGTAGAGTATGTGATCATTTTATTACGAGTTTTAAGAGGTTCGGTCCGAAGTCGTTATGCACTTGGCACTTGAAGGACTACAAGTTCGACCAAAATCTTTTCCGTCTCCTTGGTCTCTAGTTTAACGATTGTAGGAGACCTAGTAACTTTTTCGTTCTCTCAAGGTCTTTTTGTAGATAAAGACGAAATAACTGATACGGTTTCGGAAACTGAGACACCTAGTGTTATTTGATACCTTTCAAGACTTTCTCTACCCTTATGGTCTGGTGGACTGGACGGAGAACTCTTTAGACATACGTCCAGTCCTTCGTTGGTAATCTTGACCTGTACCTTGTTGTCTGACAAAGGTTTATCCTTTTCCTCATGCAGTTCCAACATATAACAGTGGGACGAATAAATTGAAGATACGTCTCATGTAGTACTCTTTGCGACCTGACCTTCTTTGTGTTCGACCTTAGTTCTAACGACCCTCTTTATAGTTATTGAAGTCTATACGTCTACTGTGGTGGGAATACCGTCTTTCACTTCTCCTTGATTTTTCGGAGAACTACTTTCACTTTCTCCTCTCAATTTTTCAACCGAATTTCGAGTTGTAAGCCTTTTGCTTCTAGTACCGTAGACCAGGGTAGTGAANTAGTACTCTTTGCGACCTGACCTTCTTTGTGTTCGACCTTAGTTCTAACGACCTTCTTTATAGTTAGTGAAGTCTATACGTCTACTGTGGTGGGAATACCGTCTTTCACTTCTCCTCGATTTTTCGGAGAACTACTTTCACTTTCTCCTCTCAACTTTTCAACCGAATTTCGAGTTGTAAGTCTTTTGCTTCTAGTACCGTAGACCAGGNNCCTAGTACCTTTTTCGTTCTCTCAAGGTCTTTTTGTAGATAAAGACGAAATAACTGATACGGTTTCGGAAACTGACACACCTAGTGTTATTTGATACCTTTCAAGACTTTCTCTACCCTTATGGTCTGGTGGACTGGACGGAGAACTCTTTAGACACACGTCCAGTCCTTCGTCGTCACTCTTGACCTGTTCCTTGTTGTCTGACAAAGCTTTATCCTTTTCCTCATGCAGTTCCAACATATAACAGTGGGACGAATAAATTGAAGACACGTCTCATGTAGTACTCTTTGCGACCTGACCTTCTTTGTGTTCGACCTTAGTTCTAACGACCTTCTTTATAGTTAGTGAAGTCTATACGTCTACTGTGGTGGGAATACCGTCTTTCACTTCTCCTCGATTTTTCGGAGAACTACTTTCACTTTCTCCTCTCAATTTTTCAACCGAATTTCGAGTTGTAAGCCTTTTGCTTCTAGTACCGTAGACCAGGGTAGTGAAGTACCGTTTATCTACCCCTTAGTCACCTTTGGCACAGTCTGAAGTAAAAAAACCTGAGGTTTTAATGACGTCTACTACTAACGTCGATACTTTAATTTTCCGCGAATGAGGAACCTTCTTTTCAATACTGGTTGGATCTAGCGTATAAGTTTTCGTCTCTGTAATGAAACGACTGATTCCAGGTAGATCAGTTCCGATACCAAAAAGGACACCAGTACATACCTACACTCTCAACCTGACACTTCTTCCGACTCGCGACTTCTTACCTACGAAAACTTGACACCACAACCTCTTCTGAGAACTCTCAGGGAACCTGACGTTCCTCTACGTTGGTATGTAAGACTTCCTCTAGTCGGGACCCTAAAGAAACCTTCCTTACTACGACTTCGACTTCGAAGTCATGAAACCGGTGGAATACACTTCTCAACTGAGTAACCTTTTCTGAGACTACGACCCTCCCTAACCCCCGTCCTCCTCTTCCCCTGCTGTCTCCTACTATACCGACCCCGTAGTGGCTGAGCTACCTGCACTCAGACTCACTTGAGGCCCTCTACCACTACCTGTCCCTCCGGACCGCACGACACTAAGTACCCCAGCGTTTCTCAGCCTGTGGTGACTCGATGACTTGACTTGACTTGACTTGACTTGACTTGACTTTCTCAGTCTGTGCTGACTCGCTGACTTGACTTGACTATTATATACGATCACAAAACGGACAAAGAGTTGAAATAGGTTTACCACAGTGTGTTTTCCGTTTAACGAAAAGATAAGTTCTAATAAAAAATATATAATTATAAATAAGTACGACCGTATACATTGACCATGTAAGTGAGATTGATAACTTAAAGAATACCTTAAATATGGAGTCAAGAATAAATAAATTCCTGGATAACTACTTGTAAATATAACAATCGTTAAAACGTACAATGTAGTCACGACGTTACTTATAAGAGTATGTGAAGAGTAACATGTATGTGTTTCTCAAAAGATCTCATCTAAATAAATAAGGATCCTTATCTCTACAATTACCACACGTTCCGGGATCAAGAAGTGTCGGAGTGGTGATGAGCAAAAACATCTGAATTTTTTTAATAAAAAAACTAGACTACTTATACTTACTAGACAACAAAATTACCCGTAAAGAGGATCATCTCTCTAGCTTAAAGAAAAGACACAAAAGGGCAAACGTTTAACGAACAAGTATAGAAAACGAGTAAAAAGACAATGCAACAAAAAGTAAAAGAATGACACAACACCCCAAGAAATGTATAAGATTTATGGTTGGGGTACAGTTAATACAAATAACGTTAATATAAGGGAATCGTAGAACCGAATAAAAAGTAAAATAAATACCACAGAACAAAATATCTTAAAAATGTAATATCATGAAAATTTTAACGACGAAAAAAGGAATTCCGAAGGTAGGTTATTTTTTTAAGATCTTAAAAGAGAAGATTTTTATAATTTTAAAAGACAAACGTAAATCCAGAACTAGACGGACCTAAAAAGAAAGACATGTACTATATTTTATACCTACATAATATTAAAAAAGTCAACACCTAATAACTAAAAAGATTGTAATTAAAAGGTTATTAATTATAAAACGATGTGTTAAACACCACAGGGAAACTAGTATAAAATGCATAGATGTGGATAGAGAGAGAAGGTTAAGTGACCGTCGGAACTGTTAAGGATATGATAATAGCACCACAAGTCATAATACAAAAATAATATCCAGAAAAAAATTTGTAGTGGTACTGGATTCACCTTCAAACGTGTGAAACTGGGGTGCACGGGTAAAACGGGTGGGAGAAGGGGGGTGGAGACCGTTGGTGGGTTTCCAAAACTGTAAACCACTTATTCAGGAAGATGAAACAAGAAGAAATATTAAGAGGACCGATAAAAAGTGGAAAATACACTTCATAACGACAACAAGTCAGTGTTTCAGTACAGGTCGAGAAACTCTGGGGTACCTGATTTCCTACGGTCCCAAAGGATAGGAAGCCAAAGGACCTCAAACGAGTTTGAGTACTCGTAACTCAATTACTACGGTAGGTTGGTAAAGTAAGAGACAACGAAGGAAGAGAAGGACGGGAGTTAGAAAGGGTCGTAGTCCCAGAAAAGGTTAGTCAACCGAGGAACGTAGTCCACCGGTTTTATAGCTTCGGAGTCGAAATCGTAGTCAGGAAGGTCACTTATAAGTCCTAACTTAAGGAAATCCTAACTGACCAACCTAGAGGAACGTCAGGTTCCCTGAGAGTTCTCAGAAGAGGTTGTGTTAAACTTTCGTAGTTAAGAAACCGAGTCGGAAGAAGTGTCAGGTTGAGAGTGTGGGTATGTACTGATGACCTTTTTGGTATCGAACCTTATAGACCTGGACACAACCGTTTCACTAAGAGATGAAAAATTATACAACAGAACTAAACAGTATCGAAAAGAAGGTTCCTCGTTCACAGAAACTTAAAGTACCGACGTCAGTGTAAGACGTCTCTAAAACCTTGGGTTCTTTTATTTTAGACAGTGACAAAGGTAACAAAGGGGTAGATAAACGGTACTTTACTACCCTGACCCACGGTACTAGAAGTAAAAAACTTACAACTCAAAATTCGGTCGAAAAAGTGAGAGGAGAAAGTAGGAGCAGTTATCCGAGAAATCAAAGTGAAGTGAAAGACGGTATCCCCACCATAGTAGACGTATAGACTCCAATAACTATAAAGAGGACGTCAGAACTAAGGTCGAACACTAAGTAGGTCGGTCCGTAAAACGACCTACATGAGACGTACTTTCAATTCATTCGTGCCACTGTTATATGTCGAAACAGCATGAAGAAAGGGTTAAAACTAGGTCAGATGACAAAGTACAGGCCAAGACTGAAAACGAAGAACTGGACTTATGTCCAAAGAATCCTCCATCTATTCCACCAGACCATAAGGGTAGAGATTCTTAAAAGGTCTGAAGTAACACTAGGTGTGTCAGTTTCCGAAATCACATCAGTTACTTCATATTCATCCACAAAAAGACCTTGAGAGAACGAAATAGATACTAGGTAACCTAGAACCGTTAAACTAGAGACCAAAGAGACAGAAAAGATTTAGGTCGAACATGTAGACCTTCAAGAACCAAGTACATGACAACTTCTGATCGAACTTCATAAAACTCGGAATGAAACGATCGAACTCTTCACTCACGTTAACATGTCATCAAACTTGTAAGAAACCGTAACAGAAAGAAACCTTAACCTTACTGTTGACTGGAAAAGGTCAGGACACCGGTGACAACTCAAAAGGTTTAAACGACCGTATAACTCACATCGTGAATCGTAGTAGAAAATCCTTAACTTTATCGACTCGACCTTAAGATAGTGGAGGTGATCGAAACAAACATTACATTCAAGATGTTTTATTCAGAAAACTCTAAAACAGACCTTAGAAAATTTTAAAACTCTAATTAAGTCAGGGTAGAATGAAATAATAATTGAAATTGTAACTTCAAAAGATACTTGTATCATACAAAAAATAAACTAAAATACAAAATCTTAAAGAAGACATTCTAAAAAACTTCTAAAAAAGGACATCCATGGGAAGGGGTGGGGATGATTCCATTATTCATGTCTTTGTTCATGTCATCGTACCTGGAACCTTTACTTATTAGGTTTTCTAAGACTTCTTATTCCTCTTTTTCAAACATTCTGGACAGGTCAACAACTAAGAATACTACCGAAACATGAGACAGTTGTCATCGATTCGATGTCGATGTAAAGGGTATTAAAGGAAGGGACGTTCGAAGAACCAATCGTAACGGGTGTTTTCTTCAAACGTACTGTAAAACTTCCATCTTTACTTCCAGTGACATCCCGGTTCGTCAATACATCAAGTGTGTGGTATATAGTCAATGACTGAGTAAAACGACCAAACTCCGACTATGGTTGGTAGAGGGTCACCTATAGGAAGAAGTAAGAGAGATTCGGGACCCGGTACACGTACACGTCCTTTACAAGTATATACGATTCATTTCGGTCGAGAATCTCATCCTTATACCCCCTGTGTATGTCAAGGTGAAACAGGAGAGTCCAACGAGAACCAGAGAATACGGGGGTGTAGTACAGTCAGAGGAGAAAGGTTGACGACCGGAACGACTGAAGTCCGGACCGTGAGCGACGTTTTCGTTGTCTGAATGGGTCTACCGAATTGTCCAGGGGTCCTGACATTTCGGGGTCAGGGGTATTATTTAGGAAATAAGATAGAGTAGGGATTATCATAAGTGGAGATTAGTTTAGGTTACCGAGGGGTGAGGTCAAGAGAACGGACCTGTTAGGGTACCTGCCTCCTCGGACCACCCGACGTCAGGTACCCCAGCGACTCTCAGCCTGTGCTGACTCGCTGAAGTGAAAGTGAAAAGTCAAAGTACGTAACCTCTTCCTTTACCGTTGGGTGAGGTCACAAGAACGGACCTCTTAGGGTCCCTACCCCCTCGGACCATCCGACGACAGATACCCCATCGTGTCTCAACCTGTGCTGACTTCACTGAATCGTTGTCGTCGATTAGTTTAGGATTGACTATCTTAAAGGTAAAGGGAGTTACTTACAGGGTCTTCCTTATGACCTTTTATCTTACTTCTTTCAATATTTAACGTATTCTAGAGACTCCCTAACTCTCTTGTAGAACTTCTTAAGTCCCTGTTCTATGTCAAGAAAATTACTTTACTCATTTCTGACTACACCTTTGATGTTACCGATCATAGTCACCTTTTCTCAAACTCTGTATGAAGGTATCGAGACGTGTCTAGGTTTTAGTTACTCATCTTCAGTTAAACCCTTACGTCCTAAATAAACCATCAATTGAATCAAAAAATGACAACCATTAAATAAAAGCTTCGGGGAATCATATTACAGACCTTGTCATACGTACGAGAGTTGGTTCACAAAACTTTACTTAACGTTAATCTGACAGATAAGAACCGTTATAAAACTCTGAGCCAAACCGGTTTTATGGTAATTGATCCGGTTACTCTTTATAATAACGGGACACAAGCTCTGTCTTTTACTTATGAATTTCTCTATCATGTTATACCAGAGAAAAGTAGACTTATATGTCTGACCTATTATTTTAGAGACTTAAAGCCTTATCCTTTATTTAAGTTATATTGGAAGCCAAGTGTACGACCATTTCGGATCGAACTTCCTAAAACTCGTAATAGGTAAACTTAAAAAAGGTTTACTCAGTTTCACTTTCACTTCAGTGAGTCAGCACAGGTTGAGAAACGCTGGGGTATCTGACATCGGATGGTTCGAGGAGGCAGGTACCCTAAAAGGTCCGTTCTCATGACCTCACCCAACGGTCAAGGAAGAGGTCTCCTAGAAGGGCTCGGTCCCTAGCTTGGGCCCAGAGGGAGTAACATCCGTCTGCGAAATGGTAGACTCGGTGGTCCCTTCGAGAATTACTCAGTTTTCCTCAACAAATTGAACTGTTTAAGTCATCGTTTCAAACATAGTCTCAACACAAGTATCTTTAGAGTCAGGTAATAATGAATGATTTGTTTGGAGTCAGAGAAGGGACGTTTTTATCAATCCACTTAAATAAATAACAACTAACTTTTCAATTTGAGTTCATGACTATTCTAGTTAAAGTTTAACTATTCTCTAGAAATTCCCAGGTCCGGAAAGAAGTATGTCGTCAAAGAAGTCTTTGAACCTATTTCTGGATACTCTTTATAAACATACTTTAGTAGTCTACTGTATTTGACATGTCATAACTGGTTGTGTCAATCCTAAGGTTTACGATTCATTGTCCAACATTACAACCCGACATTCTATATTTAAATATCCTCATTAACCTTTCAGACCACATATGTAATGTGTATATATTATTCGTATCCTTCCCTTTTTGAGTCAAACCATCGTCAAGTTTTCTTTTCCCGGATTGTAAAATATGTGGGTTACTTACTACGTTTCCTTGAATTTTTTGACAAATATGTTAGAAACCAACATTCTTCTACCTCCTCTGAAGGGACCATCACATCATCTATCCTTAGGAGGACGGTTTCGTCCCCTGTGTCCGAACTAGGGACCAGGTCTTTCTAAGGTGTACGAGCTTCGTTGATTCGGACACGTAGTGTTGATGACACGGGTACGAGATCACAGAGACTCGGTGTTGATGACACGGGTGACCGACGTTGATGACTTCGGAAGTGGGGGATCTCGGACACGAGGCGTTGTTCTCTTCGGTCGACGTACCTTTCAGACGGGTGACGTTGCTCTCATCGGGGGTGAGCGGGGTTTATCTCTTTCGGGACCTTGTCGTCGTTTCTGGGTCACGTTGGTTTTTATTTATTCTACCTTCTTCTTTGCAAACAACCTCCTACCATCTAGGACATGTTAAATTTCCGGACTCCGTGTCGACATTCGATACCCTAGAGATTTAGAAAAGGATCTTTACGTCTCTGCGATTACTTATCGAACACCCTTGGGGACGACTCGATCCGGAACGAACGACGTCTGAGAGGGTGGAGGAGTAGTACATGGACTTCACGACAAAAGGACACATCTCTCACAGACATCTGGTGGAAAGGGGAGACTAGTGGAGAAAAATTTTCTAATAATAATAAATAAACTGACTCGGGCCACAATCAACACCGTGTGCCCTAGAAGACAGAAACAATACCACTCACCCTAGAAATCAACACTGCACTCTAGATCAAGGGACTCCTTAGCTTGGACCCAGGAGACGTGACCCTCGGGTCTCAGGACCGGTGATCTGGTGGTCCCTTCAGGGACCAGTGGAATTAAGACAGAAAGTAAATTCGGATGGAAGTCGGGGTGGGTAGAAAGTTGATTGAGACAAGTGTTATTTGAAAGAGAACGAGACTTGAAGAATCGTAAAATAAAACAATAAATTTGTGATTCAGTACAGTCTGAGAAAACACTGGGGTACCTGACATCGGGTGGCCCAAGAAGACAGGCACCCTAAAGGGTCCGTTCTCATAACCTCACCCAATGGTAAAAGAAGAGGTCCCCTAGAAAGACTAGGTCCCTAGTTTGGACGTAGCGGACGTAACAGTCCGTCCAAGAAATGGTACCTCGGTGGTCCCTTTGGGGAGGAATCGTAAATGAATAAGATTTCGAACCGAAGGGTCCACCGTTATCACCATTTCTTGGACGGACTGTTACGTCTTCTCTCTTCTCTGTGTCCTAGCTAGGGACCCAGCCCTTCTAGGGACCTCTTCCTTTACCGTTGGGTGAGGTCATAAGAATGGACCTCTTAGGGTGCCTGTCTCCTCGGACCATCCGATGTCAAGTACCCCAACGTGTCTCAACCTGTGCTGACTTTGTTGAATCGTACGTAGGGTTTAGAATATGACAGAAAATCTAACAACGAAAATCAATTACTATTAGCACTACTACTATGCTCACCGTTATCGTTGTTCACCGTCACCGTTATTTATTCTTGATCAACGCTTACTCTTTTAGCACTCCGCTCCACTGAGTAAAGATTCTTCTGTGTCACGATTAACACTTTCGATTTCTTACTTCATCAAACTTTTTTAGTGATAAGATAACAACGAAACTTTAAACCGAAAAATTTTTCAACGTTTTAATAGAATATTTCCCCGTTGTATACTTTTTGACTCAGGGTCATACAATTCACTGAAACAGGTTCTGGTGATTTCTTTTCTAGTTAAACTAACACACCACACGATCCGGGATGTGATACAGATAGTCTATTCCGAGAATCCTCAAATACAACATTCTTGATCTTCGGTCGAAATCGACCAGATTCGTCTTTACCTTAAATAAACCAGTTGTGTAGATGAATGATATCTCAAATACAACATTCTTGATCTTCGGTCGAAATCGACCAGATTCGTCTTTACCTTAAATAAACCAGTTGTGTAGATGAATGATATATAAAGAACTCACGAGTGATACACGATTCTCGAAAAAGTCCGGGTCCCCTATATTATTTTTTGTTTCCAGGATAAGAGTTCCTTAAATGTAACAAGATCCCTTCTATTTTCTATTTGTTCACATATTTATATAACATAAAGTCCATGATTTCTTTATTTTATTTCTCCTTACTAAGTCTAAGTCTTTTCTTTTACTAAATCTTTTCTTTTTACCTCCCGAGGTCGTCTCCTTTCCTAGTCCTTTCCTAGACCGTCTCTTTTTCTAACGATAGAATGTATTCCCCCAGTTCCACCGGACAGAATATTTATTGTAAATTCGTCTCTGGATTGACTCACACCTTCGTTCAGTACCACCGTAGAACCTCTTTTCGCGAGGTACGTCTTCTTTGTCGTTCCGATTTCCGAATCATATTCCTCACACGAGCCGTAAAACTACATGTCGTCCCTCCGAACACACCGGTTTCGTCTCGTTTACTCTTTCTCTTCCCTTTATTCTGATCTTCCCATCGTTCGTTGTTCGGTTAGAAGATCCTGAGCCATACATAAAACTTTAAATAAAACTCATTTTAGTCTTTATACCTAACCAAAATTAGTCTCCTCATTGTCCTAGACTGAATTCTAAAATAAAAATTTTATATAGATAAATAAGTCGACACGGTCCAGAATCAACCATCGTGTGTTCTAGAAGTTAGAAACAACTCTGTACACCCTAGATCAAGGGACGGGTCCCTACCTTGGGCTCGGGGGACGTAACCCTTGACCCTCAGAATCGGTGACCTGTTGGTCCCTTCAAGGGACTGAATTCTAAAATTTTCTAGTGACTGATAATGCACCTCTGTCCTGACATGCCCTTGTTTCTACTTTCGTCCTTCCGGTCAATCTCCGACGTTAGGTGACTCCCTATTACCGCCGAGTCCGGACCCTCGTGGTCACCTCCTCTACCCGGTGAAAGTCTTAAGGGACTACTTAATCTATATCCCGATGTCTCTTCTGAGTTTGTGTAGAGGTTTCAAACTCGGACCCTTTGGGTTTGGGACTCTTCTTCTCAACCTATCAAGTATCTTAAAGGACCTCCGAGTTCGAGACTTTTGCCCGTATATTAATTTCTCCTCCCTCCCTCAGTGTTGGCGACAGTTTTAGTATGGTAGCTCGATCAGACTACTTCGGAAAGAACGACGTTCGTGACCTGCAACGCACGGTAGGACCGTACCTTTGATCTGTAAGATCGACAACGACCTCATTTAAGACAAAGGGACGAAGAAAGAGACGTAATAACAAAGGACTTAGTTTTGGGGTCCGAGTCTACCATCCGTCGGTGTTTGTGTTCCTCGTAGACTCGTCAATACAGACTCGTCAGTGACTCCTTCCTTCGATGACATTGAGTAAATTCTCGATCCACAAAATTTCCTTAAAATTCTTTGGTTAGACTCTCTTAAAGTAAGTATTGATTCTCGTGAAGTTTGAGAAGTTGTCCTTCTCCTCGCCAACGCAATAGTGAACTGCCGTCCTTCATAGTCATTGTCTGAAGGAAGCCGAAACGGGTGACCGAAGTGGTGTCGGGACACTCGGACCCTAAGAATGTCTTCGCTCCAAACGAAAGTTCCGGGGTCCCGGGATAGATACATAACAAATAGGAAGAATTAGTAACGTCGTAGTCCCCTTTTACTTCGGATTGTTGTGACACTATTAACGACTCTCTTAGTTTACATGAACTTTCGTTTCCCCACATGGTTTCAGTCCGTAACGACGCGTCATCAAAAATTCAAAAAAAATTTAAATAAAAATTATCCTCCTATTAACTAAATGTCATAACCCAACCAACGACGGTATGTTGTTGCACTTAGTCGGTATTCATGTGCGCACAGGGGAAGGAGGACTTGAAGATGGGTGGGAGTGGAGTAGGGTGGCAGATCCAACAGTGTCTCGTGCTCCAACTCGGGGGACACGGTACGTCGTCGAAGGGTGACCGATAAAGCGTGCACCGTCACATATATACAGTTACGATGAACGAAATTCTTGGAGGTGTTTTAGAGTGTTTGAGAAGGTACCTTAACAACTTCCGGAACTTTTTGTTTCAAACTTTGGTGACCTATTAAGCTTCTTGTGGTCTACCTTATAGTTTTCTGGTCTCAAACAGTGACACGACAACCCCAATTAAATAATGTAGGGGTATTTGAAATTAGAGACATTTGGGATCAAAATGAAGATATTTTAACTTTTTAAATTTTTTTTAGTGGTAAAGTCACGATAGTATTCCTAATTTCTTCTCTTACGTACATTTTGGATAGACTTCCCACTCATTTCAAAGGATACTTCAATCTTATTGAATGAAAGGTGTCCGTGTCCCTTGGTTTTTAAAATTTGGATTTCGTGAATCCATGATATGGACACAACGGACCCTGTGAAGACAACAGGACCTTCTATACCTCCGGGGTTTCGAGTACCATGGAACGGAGTTCTTACAACGCTGTCGTAACTACTGTCTTGGGTTGAACGTTGAAAGGACAGGGGTAGTAAAATTTGTCCGGTATCCAACAGACACGAGACCGGACGGAATTACGGAACTACACAATCCAACCACACTTGACTCTCGAGGGTTCACCTCCACAATTGAATACGTGTGGTAACAGTACTCCTCGGGACGGACCGAGATGAGTCTCTACCAACGAACGAGAAGGACCGTCTAGGTCCACGACGAAAAGTTAGGGGGGTGGTCCAGGATTTCGGAGGGAGAGTCTCTGTAAAGGGGTCGTGTGACCCATTTTCGACTAATCGGTCTTTTAAGGGTGGTCAGAAGAGACCGTCGAATCCTAGGTAAGACACCAAACACCGACTCAGTGAACCCCTCTGGAGGAAACCCACCAACGGAAACAAATCCTGAGTGTCTGAATTCCGGGTGTTTAACGAGACACCCGAGAAGGTTTGAAGAGAAGACACTCAATCCGTACCTGTGAAGGGGTCCAAAGGTACCATGAAGGACGGAACCCCTTTACGAAAGAGCCCAGACTGGTGTTGTTCTTCCTACTTTGAATGGCCCGTAGACTCGGGACAATCTTCTGGACCTCGTTTCATTTTCATTTACCTCCGTCCGGAACCTGTTACGGACGAGGTTTACTCTTTTTCTCTCTTCTCACAACAGACACACATATTCCGTCGTTTATTCCAATGGCACAGATATAAAACCGTAACTTACACTTTTTATAAAATGTTAATTTTATATATTATATACACTTTACTGAATAAATACTTAACAAACAAACCCTGAGAATATCAAGACTTGTACACTTTGTCCCTTTTCTCTATTTTCGTTCGGAAGACTCAATGACGTAAAATTTTTACTTATGGGTCTTTTAGAAAACCTTCTCTTGTCCACCGAAAGTCAGAGATTCGAAGGACCACTGAGTACCTTAGGAGAAGAGAACAGAATATTTCCCTAAACGATCTTCCTTTCAACACTTATAAAAAGTGGTCTGAAACAAAAGGGTAGATACAATGTGCGAATAATGAAATTTTAGTACACATCGATCCAAGACGATATATTCCAGTCTCTGTCGTGGACAGAAGATTCCGTAGCGACGACGATTCAGCGAAGTCAGCACAGGCTGAGACACGATGAGGTATCTCTCGTCGGATGGTCCGAGGGGATAGGGACCCTAAGAGGTCCGTTCTTGTGACCTCACCCAACGGTACAGGAAGAGGTTACGCACTTTCACTTCTCACTTTCACTTCAGCGAGTCAGCACGGGCTGAGAATCTCTGAGGTACCTGACGTCGGGTGGTCCGAGGACGCAGGTACCCTAAAAGGTCCGTTCTCATGACCTCACCCCACGGTAATTCCGTAATTCATGTAGATATTTTATCCACATGAATACTTCAAGGTTGGACGTTATTGTCTCTTGGGTTTGGTTTTATTACCGCTTCATCCTCATTTTAGTGACGTACCCTTTGTCTGCCCCTTTGTCACCTCTGTCACCGACTGAAATAAAACCCTCCGAGGTTTTAGTGACGTCTACCACTGACGTCGGTACTTTAATTTTCTGTGAATGAGAAACCTCCTTTTCGATACTGGTTGGATCTGTCGTATAATTTTTCGTCTCTGTAATGAACGGTCGTTACCAGGTAGATCAGTTTCGATACCAAAAAGGTCATCAGTCCATACCTACACTCTCGACCTGATATTTCTTTCGACTCGTGGTTTCTTAACTACGAAAACTTGACACCACAACCTCTTCTGAGAACTCTCAGGGAAGCTGACGTTCCTCTAGGTTGGTCAGGTAGGATTTCCTCTAGTCAGGACTTATAAGTCACCTTCCTGATTACGACTTCGACTTTGAGGTTATGAAAGTGGTGACCTATGCTTCTTGACTGAGTAACCTTTTCTAGGACTACGACCCTTTCTGACTTCCGTCCTCTTCTTCCTCTGTCGTCTCCTACTCTACCAACCCACCGTAGTGGCTGAGCTACCTGTACTCAAACTCATTTGAGGCCCTCAACCACTATCTGTCCCTCCGGACCGCACGACGTCAGGTACCCCAGTGTTCCTTGACCTGTGCTGACTCGTTGACTTGACTTGACTCTTCATTCTACAAAAGTACTTTTTCTAAAATCTCAACTCTTACTTCTTTTGAACTGTTTTCAAACTTCTCAAGTCACAGGTCCCCTTCACAGTCAATTCTCCACAAGATCACAATCAGCGAGTCAGTACGGGTCAAGAAACGATGGGGTGCTTGACATCGGGTCTTCCGAGGAGACAGGTACCTCAAGAGGTCCGTTCTCATGACCTCCCCCATCGGTAAAGGACAGGATTTCCTCTCCCTTAATGTCCTAGATAACCTTATTTTAATTAAGAAATATGACAGATCGGAGATCGGAGGCAAAACTATGCCTCCGCAGTTCCCGAAAATCCCGGGACCACCCCACTCATTTCTGCCAATTAATTTGTCAAGAGAAAGTGAGGCTGTTTAGTCTCGTCGTGGCCTAAACACCCCATGATCACCCGAGTGGTCTACGACTGAGAGACCTCCACCAAAGACGATGCACGGAGTCTGGACCCTAATCCAGTGAAACTTCCAATTAACAGTGTAGGGGTTAGACGTCGACCTTCCCGGGCACGTCTAGACCCTTGGCTCTATGGTAGTTCCGACTAAACACGTCTTGTAACTCGGGACGGTAGTTCGTCCTCTTTCCTTCCGCTCGTCCCCCGACGTGTCCTTCCTACGATGGGTCCGTCGCCCCACGAATGCAAGAATGTGGGTAGTCTCGGATGTAGAAACACACCTCGTCTCTGGTGTTCAAATATGGGCAGTGAGTCTGACTTTTAGTACGTCCTGGAGTTAATAGGGTTTATTTCTGTAGCGTTCCACCGGTTGAGATTTGAAACGGGAATTGTTTCTCTTCTTGCGAACCTTAACCTCGGTCGAGACCTCGACTATGTATTCTTGAAAAAGACCTGTGAAGGGAAACTGAAATATGACGAAACTTGTTAGGTAAACTAAATACTAAGTACATTTTTATTCTGATTTGTTTATAATAAATGGTCTGTGGTCGTTATGCATGTTGTATTAAGATCCGGCACATTCCTGACAATTTTTTTAATACCTTAGACGTAAAAATATGTATACGTATGAAAGGTTTCACAAAAGTCTAGGAACGTTCTAAAATAGGAATATTGAAGACGAATAGGACAGGACCCTCACAAGAGGATGATTTAAATGGAACAATATAAATAAAGTTATAAATATATATAATTAAAAACTTCAGCGTACGTAAACATGAACAGATAGAAACTATATATAAATCCACACACGTGGAATACAATCTGACTAGGAATCTCGTCCATGGAAATAATTGGTCAACGGGATTTTCAAAGGACCCCTAACCTCGACAAAATAGGTTATCTAACTCTCCGTGTCACCTCTGTCCCCGAGGGGCGATCGAGTCGTCATTCCTTAGGACGACGTCGTGTCGTCTACGTCCTCTGTGTCAGAGCTAGGGGTCCAACTCTTCTAGGGGACCTCCTCCCGTACCGTTGTGTGAGGTCATAAGAAGGACCCTTTTAAGGTATCTGTCTCCTCGGACCGTCCGATGTCAGTTACCCCACCGTTTCTCAGTCTGTGATGACTTCGCCGACTCGAATGTGGGTACCTCCGTCTTGAATTCTTTTTAATAAGTGAATTTTTTGAAATGTATATCATTTTAAGTGATAAAAACACTCATGTCAAGATACTCGAAACTGTTTGCATACGTCAATACAATTATGGTGGTGCTAGTTCTGTATCTTGTCAAAGAGGGGGGAGTGTTTAGGAAAGTACGACGGGACAATATCAGATAGAGAGGGTCGGGTGGAGGTGGGAGTTGGTGGCTAGACGGAAAACAGGGACATTAAAACAAATAAAGTCTACAGTACATTCACCTTAGTGCGTACGCATCGGAAAACTCAGAAAGTCAGTAGTCCTACGGAAACTCTAGGTAGGTACGATAACGCACACAGTCCTCAGAAGGAAAAAGAGGACTCATCACAAGGTAAAGTACATATAGAGTATCAAACTAATAAGAAAGTTGTCCATTTCCTGTAAACCCAACAAAGGTCAAAAGGTACTGTTACTTATCTCGGTAGTACTTGTAAATACGTGTTCAAAACATACGTGTCTTTAAAAGCTAAGAGAGCCAATTTACGTATCCGTACCCTAACTACTTAGTATGCCCTTGACATACAAATTGAACTTTTCATTGACAGATACTTGGATTTCAACAAGATTTTTATATTTCGAAAATTATTCTTTTTTTCTATTTCTTCCACAGTTTAAAAGGGTATCATCGACAAAGTGAAAGATAAGGGTGGTCGTACACACTCTCAAGATGAACGATACATAGAAACAGTCGTGAACAGTGACAGACTAAAAATTAAGATAGGTAAGACTATCTACACATCATCAAAGGGGAACACCAAAATTAAACGAGGACTATTGATTACGATTAGTAGAAAAGAACACAAATAAACGGGAGATGTATAGAAGAAACCACTTCATAGAGAAGTTTGCAAAACACGTAAAAGAATTAGTCGAACAAAATAATAACTCGAAACTTTCAACAAATATATAATACCTATGTTCAGGAAACAGTCTACACACACAAAAAAACTTTTAATTTTGAAGTTCGACCGAATTTACTGTTTAGTCGAGTGTGTTAATTAACATTCTAAGTCTCCATATTGCACGTCTGAAGTCCTAGTCATTTTAGGTCAAAGAGCATAAAAGGAAATAGAGGTGAGACGTAGGACGACACGATCGAAATAGAATCCATATCGAAAAGACTACCACTGTTTTAACGACATCATTAAGGTCTAGAGTGTAGGGATTTGGTGTGACAGGTCCTTCTCCCTCCCGATCGAATTCTTACTCTCTAGAAGAAATTGTTATTGGGGTGTTTTGAGACGCACAGAGGAACCTGACTTTACCCAGTCTACGAATAGTATTTCATTAGAGGTACCGGCTTCCTTACAGCACTCGACTGACCCAATTCGTTGCACCTCCCGTTTGAATACGGAACTGCAGAGGGACGTAGAAAGTTAGTGGAAAAGGAACATCCCCTAAAAGACGGTGATACTCATGATAGAGGAGTTTTCTTTTCGGTCACAGAGTGACAAAGTCACCGGGAACATCAATACGGTGTCCGTACTTTCACCCGAGTGATTAGTCTACGAAGAAACTCTGTAAAACTAACGTTTCTCTCACTCTACTCTTTCGTTCCTGGCACTCCCTAGTTAAAAGAATGATCCCCCAAGGGACCACCAGGTCACCAACACTTAGGTGAACGGTCATGTCCCCTTTGTCCAAACCAGGGACCAGACCCTTCTAGGGTGTATGGTATCGCACTAATTGGGACACACGGTGTCGACGATTTGGGTACGAGACGTTCTCCTCTTCGGCGGGGTCACTCTTCGGAGACGTAACGTTGTTTCTCGTCTCGGGTGAGTGGCGTCGACCTCTTTTCGGACGCGTCGTCCCTTCTGGGTCGTGTCGGGTTTATTTATCTAATTAATTAAAAATTTTTAAGAATCATTCCGTCGTCGTCTCCAGGTTAGTAATTAAACAATTCACCCTAACCCGGGATTCAATTAGGTACATTTCGATTCAGTTATTCTGGAACTGAGTATCTTGATATTTCGATGTTGGAGACATCTAAAAGGACGAAGATGAAGTGAACAAAGTCTGAGGATCTACACACTCCTAATCCTACGAAGATAGAGACTCTCTTCTAGATCCCTTCCACCTCCCTTGGACACCCCAATCCCTGAAGGGACCGAGAGGTAAAATTCATAATGAAACGTAGCCTCCATTCCAAAACGTATCCTTTCAAGGTACGTTTTACCCCTACCACCTCCTTATGACCCTCTTTTCCTCTACAATGGAGTAATTAACCTCTTCCTTTACCGTTGGGTGAGGTCACAAGAACGGACCCTTTAGGGTACCTGTCTTTTCGATGTCAGGTGTCCCAGGTCTAAGTTTATACCGAGTCACTGATCTATTTGGTCACACCGACCTCCAATCCTTTACCTCCGTCCTTGTCGTATACAAATTTGATCTCTCCATTCGTTTCGGGTCCCGTTCAATCCAAAATATTCCGTACATGGAGTAAGTTGAAACACTGAACTCACACTCATCACTACGGTGAATGAGACTGTCCTTTGGGACCTACGTCTCCAACTCTCCTCTCTCGACTATCACTTAAACTCCACTGACACTATAGGACAGTCAATCCGTTAACCTAGATACCTATATCTTCGAGTCTTCTATATCAGTATCCGTTTAACAATTGAACTTTTCCGTGTCCCACCCTTAAAGGACCGAACGAAATATACGCGGCATACTCTCACATATTACTCAAATTGTCCATCCGAAGAACCAACGTTCTCTGTCTTTAGGATAAATTGATGGAACCTCTTTCGGTTCATAAAGAATCTTCCTATAACCATATTAACACACCAGTTCCTTCTAAACTACTTGCTTTGATGTTCTTCCCGTCTTTACGTAGATCCGACTACATTGTTGACTTTACCGTCGGAAACTATCGACAGTATCAAAGAAGAGAAAGGGAGTACAAGAGAATTTCGAATGACCGAAGGAGGTATACCTTGATTTTTCTGTCAATATTTCGCTGTGTGTACAGTCCACCAGGATACGCTGTGTCAAAAGCGACAACAGGTCAACGAGTCAGCACAGGTTGTGAAACGTAGGGTACCTGACGTCGTACGGTCCGAAGGGACATAAAGTGACAGAGGGTCTCAAGCGACATTGAGTACAAGTAGCTCAACCACTACGGTAGGTTGGTAGAGTAGGAGACAGCAGGGGAAGAGGGGGACGGGAGTTAGGAAGGGTCGTAGTCCCAGAAAAGGTTACTCAGTCGAGAAACGTAGTCCACCCGTTTCATAACCTTGAAATCGAAATCGTAGTCAGGAAGGTTACTTAAAAGTTCCGACTAAAGGAAATCCTAACTGACCAAACGACAGAAACGTCAAGTTCCCTGAGAGTTCGCAGAAGAGGTTGTGGTGTCAAGTTTTCGTAGTCAAAAAACTGCGAGTCGGAAGAAATACCAGGTTAAGAGGGTAGAGATGTACTGATGACCTTTTTGGTATCGAAACTGATATACCTGGAAACAACCGTTTCACTACAAAGATGAAAAATTATGCGACGGATCCAAATAGTATCGAAAAGTAGGTTCCTCGTTCTCAGAAACTTAAAGTACCGACGTCAGTGGGAGGTGTTATTGGGGTTCCTTTCTCAGGTTCATTTCGGACAGCGACGAAGGTAAAAAAGGGGTAGATAACCGGGACTTCATTACCCTGAACTACGGTACTGGAATCAAAAAACTGGACCGAAATTTACGTCCATTTGTTTCTCTGACTGAGAGAATTGTCTGTGTCGAACTTTTAGTACCTGTTCTTTAACGATCGGTCCGGACTCAGCGTGAAGAGGGACCTGCTCGACTGACACCTCACACCACCCCGCCACAAGACGACTTTCAAAAGTGAAACCTGAATCCAAGTTTCCTAAACAATTGTTTTATTCGGTGAACAATATATGTCTACTTATTATGTTTATAAATAACCTCTTAATATCTCGAATTAAAGTTATATGATTGTAATTGTCTTTTCTCTTTATCTTTGTCGTCTCCTATGTGGTGGTTTGACCCAAAACTGGTTGTAGGTCTAAGCCAGTCGAGGTCCTTCAGGGTGCCGTGTCGAGTAGGCCTCAGGGCTGACCCTTCTCCAGGGTCCGTCACGTAGACGGGTCAAGTCCGAAGGGCGAATGTTAGGGTTCTCCAGTGTTTGACTATGGTAGTAGTCGGACACTGGTTTGACGGTGAGATCGAGGGACAATTACGATAAACAAAACAACACATTTTGAACCTTACATCATTTCGGACCCCGAACCAACTGGTCCGGGGGAGGTCCCCGAGTTGTTAGAGTTCTAAAGACGGGGTAGCATAGGCACCAAGACGTTCAGGACGGGAGTCCCGTTCGTCAGTGAGTGTCAGCGAGGTTCAGTCCCGTCATAGGTCCCTCCAATCTTCGTTCAGACTCCCGACGAAACGAAACTGAAACTTCGGATTTGTTCTGCTAAGCAAATTAAAGGGATTGTCCACAACCACCGCGTAGTGTACCGTCTTATTTTTAATTTGTAAGACATGGTACTAAAACCATATCGATCCACTATTTCTAGGTTTTATTGTTACCCAATTAACTTTATCTCTAATTCAAAAGTGGACATTTATGGTCTTAAGGGACCACCGAGTTCTCCATTTTTTTTAGACGGACGTTACAAACTTGGGACCCAACCTTTCTAGTGGACCTCCTCTTTTACCGTTAGGTGAGGTTGTATGAACGGACCTTTTAAGGTGTTTGTCTCCTCGGACCGTCCGGTGTCAGGTATCACAGCGTTTCTTAACCTGTGTTGACTATATTTAAAATACCATGTTTTAAAATGTCATGATTTCGTTCATAATCAATTCATACTCCTTTTTTTTAGTGTTGTTTAATGACCTGGAAACCTCAAAAATGTCTACCTGTAGTGGTCTACCAGTTATGGTTTTGGAAACTTCTGTTTCTACCTGGTCGTAGAACAATATGTCAGTCGTTTTGTTCTGGTCCTCGACGACACCGAGTCTAGTACTTGAGGAATAACGTTTTAAGTCTGAAGTTAACTTCTTTCATCCCTTTTGGTGATGTGGTAAGTCCATACTGGATTTATTTTAGAGAATACTCATATGTCCCCTTCACTGTTTATCTAAGTTCCCTAATCTAGACTATCTGTCTCAGGGACTTCTTGATACCTGTCTCCAACCACCGGGACACGTCCTCCGTCACTAGTTCTGGTACGGGTTCTTTTTCGTGACGTTTGTTCCGTTCTACCGACAGACCCCTCCGGAATGTTTGTCGACTCTTTTCTTCCCTTCGATTTCCGTTTCCTCTTTTCCTTTCTATAATCGTAGACTTACGTCTCAAGGTCTCTTATCGTTCCTCTCTATTCTTTCGGAAGAAGTCACTAGTTACGTTTCTTTATCTCCCTTTGTTATCTTACCCTTTCTGATCTCTAGAGAAGTTCTTTTAATCTCTATGGTTCCCTTGTAAAGTACGTTTCTACCCGAGTTATTTCCTGTTTTTACCACACCTGGATTGTCTTCGTCTTCTATAATTCTTCTCCACCGTTCTTATGTGTCTTCTTGATATGTTTTTCTAGAAGTGCTGGGTCTATTGGTACTACCACACTATTTAGTTGATCTCGGTCTGTAGGTCCTTAAGCTTCAGTTCACCCGGAATCCCTTGTAGTGATACTTGTTTCGATCACCTCCACTACCTTAAGGTCGACTCGAGAAAGTTTAGGATTCCGTACTAGGACAATTTCACGACGTGAGTTATACAGTAGTTTAAACCTTTGGAGTCGTCATCGGCGTCCTGACCTTTTCCTGTAAAAAGTAAGGTTAGGGTTTCTTTCCGTTATGGTTTCTTGCAATTTTGTGTTAACGTGAGGAAAGTGTCCGATCCTTTCATTACGATTTTTCAGAGGTTCGGTCCGAAGTTGTCATACACTTGGTACTTGAAGGTCTACAAGTTCGACCTAAATCTTTTCCGTCTCCTTGGTCTGTAGTTTAATCGTTGTAGGGGACCTAGTAACTTTTTCGTACTCTCAAGGTCTTTTTGTAGAGGAAGACGAAATAACTGATGTGGTTTCGGAAACTGACACACCTAGTGTTGTTTGACACCTTTTAAGACTTTCTCTACCCTTATGGTCTGGTGGACTGGACGGAGGACTCTTTAGACGTACGTTCAGTCCTTCGTTGTCAATCTTGACCTGTACCTTGTCGTGTGACAAAGGTTTAACCCTTTCCTCACACAGTTCCGACACATAACAGTGGGACGAATAAATTGAAGATACGTCTCATGTAGTACTCTTTGTGACCCGACCTCCTTCGTGTTCGACCTTAGTTCTAACGGTCCTCTTTATGGTTATTGGAGTCTATACGTCCACTGTATTGAGAATACCGTCTTTCGTTTCTTCTTGATTTCTCGGAGAACTACTTTCACTTTCTTCTTTCACTTTTTCAACCGAATTTCGAGTTGTAAGTCTTTTACTTCTAGTACCGTAGACCAGAGTAGTGAAGTACCGTTTATCTACCCCTTTGTTACCTTTGTCACTGTCTGAAGTAAAAAAACCCGAGGTTTTAGTGACGTCTACCACTGACTTTAATTTTTCTACGGTACTTTAATTTTCTACGAACGAGGAACCTTCTTTTCGATACGGTTCGGAACTGTCATGTAATTTTTCGTCCCGTGATGAAACGGTTGTTTCCAGACAGATCAGGTTCGATACCAAAAAGGTCACCAGTATACATCTACAATCTCAACCTGATATTTCGTTCGACTCGTGGTTTCTTAATTACGAAAATTTGACACCACAACCTCTTCTGAGAACTCTCAGGGAACTTGACATTCCTCTAGGTTGGTCAGACAGGATTTCCTTTAGTCAGCATTTATAAGTACCCTTCCTGGCTACGACTTCGACTTTGAGGTTATGAAACCGGTGGACTAAGTTTCTTGACTGAATAACCTTTTCTGGGACTACGACCCTTTCTAACTTCCGGCTTCCTCTTCCCCTACTGTCTCCTACTCTACCAACCTATCATGACTGAGTTACCTGTACTCAAACCCATTTGAGGCCCTCCACCACTACCTGTCCCTCCGGACCACACGACATTATGGACCCCATCGTTTCTCATCCTGCACTGACTCGATGACTTGACTTGACTTGACTTGAACCTTAAAGTCCAGAGAAAGAAGACTCTAGAGAAATCGGTTAAACGGTCTGAACGAAGCATTAACGTTACAAGAAAAATCTCGTGAAACGTTCAGGGTCGTCGACGGTCGTGAGTGGTTCGGAGTCCGTCCACTTCGAAGTCGGACACCGAAGGGACCGACGTACCACATAGACAGAGACACGACTCCATTTCAAGACGAGGGAAAATTCTTCTTTTCTTCTCTATAGGGTGATTGTTAGAGAGGGTGGTCGAGTAATACGTATTGGGATATCTCATAATAAACCTAAATACCCATTCCCCAAGTCTTTTTAATGTAGTCGGATTATGACTCTCTTTGAAATTACATCAGTTATCTATACTACCTGTCATAAATTTACACACCTTAATAAACAGGGACCTCCATTGACTTGGTTATTGGTAAGTACTCATACAGAATTCCTCTTAAATTCGTTGTCAAGTCATCCCAAATGAATCTAATTTATTTGAAATTCATGTCACTTTGTGTCTCCTGTACCTGAAGTTTCATTTTGTCTAGACCCTAACTCAGGGGTAATATGAAGATCGATCATTTTACTGTCACCCGTTTACCAAATTGAAGAGACTTGAAGATAAAGGAAAAGATATTTCACTCCTGTTGTTCTGAATAAGAAGACCAAAAGAGATTCCTAATTTACACTTACCTAAATTTTATACGTCTATCCGTGTATTATTATCTAGAGTTATATTTAATAAAAGGAGAGGAGGACAAGGAAAGGTCATGGTTCTATGATACTAGGATATACCCTAGACTGGAAACAAAACTTTATATTTCTCCTAATTCTACTCGTGCCCGAAGAGAACACCGAGTCGACCATTTCTTAGGTATCCGTTGCGTCCTCTGGACCCAAGATAGGTACCTAACCCTTCTAGGAGACCTCTTTCCTTTCCAATGGGTGAGGTCATAAGACCAGACCTCTTAAGGTACCTGTCATATCAGGTACCCCAGTGTTTCTCAACCTGTGTTGACTCACTGAAAGTGAGTTCCACTCGTGTCTCCCTCTCTTGTACCACTACACAATTAAAGAGTAAAAACAGGTTGAAAGGAAGAGCAAAAATTCCATGACGAGGAAAAGGTTGGTATCATGTTCATTAAACCTCCGTTAAATATTCAGTGTTTTGTTAGGAGAATAGTGGGTTAAAGAGGTAAGAATATCAGTATTAATAAGTATGGAACTTACCGTCTTCATTTAGAAGTTCATTAAAGCAACTACTTCCGTTCATTCATAAGATAAATACCTCGGGAACGTATAGGCTCTTATAAAAAAACAACAGAAGTGGGTCCTTGTAAGAAACCTATATTTTATGACGAAACGTTTAGACAAATTACAGATCGACTTCTCTTCTATTGAGTAAGTAAAGACGTAAGTTAGACGGCACTATACAACATCACCAATCATATGTATTTCTTTTAGACCGGAGTGTGTTAATACTTTCGTAGTTTTCACCTCGTCATAAAATTATAAAATTCTATTAAGTTCTATAAGAAGAAACTATAATATGGTTTTAAGTTGCTTACCATCAAAGGATTTCCAATTAACGTAGTACTTTGGCTTTTGGAAAAGTTACTAAAGTTAAGTATGAGACAATTTATTCCTAGATAACTGGATAGAAAGTGAAACTTACTTAAAAATAGACAGTATTAAAACATTGTAGTAGTACGTAAACCAGTAAACCTTTAATAACCGAGTGACTCAATGCACATAGAAGGTTGACAATTGTATAAAGTGATTTGTTATATCCTTTTTTAGTGAAATTAAATGTAATCGTGACTATAGTCTTTTCGGAAATTCATAATTCCTAGACTCGAGTTTCACCGTGAGTGTTGAAAGGATTTAAGTGTTTAAAAGTAAAAGTGGACTTTAGAGCTTCAAAAATGATCGTTGTTTATGATAGTTATCCGAGTAAAACAAGTAAACGTTCTTTTACAGACGGTTATGGGTTCAGAGATATTGTTACCAAACAGTCAGTAAAAAAGGTCATTTTCCATTAGGTACTTTTTTCACCGATCAAGTCGAACACTGAGTTGGGGTATTTACGAAAAAACAACTCTGTTAATAGTATGGGCTTGTCTCTTCCGTTACCGCGGGGTGAGGTCATGAGAACGGACCTTTTAGAGGGAGGGTGCCTCCTCGGACCACCCGACGTCAGGTACCCCAGCGATTCTCAGCCTGTGCTGACTCGCTGAAGTGAAAGTGGAAAGTGAAAGTACGTAACCTCTTCCTTTACCGCTGGGCGAGGTCACAAGAACGGACCTCTTAGGGTCCCTGCCCCCTCGGACCACCCGACGGCAGAGACCCCAGCGTGTCTCAGCCTGTGCGGACTTCCCTGACTCGTCGTCGTCGTCTCTTCTTGTTTGGGTCGCGGTATGACCCAGACAAGGAGGTCGTGGGAACACGAGACAACGAGACGAATCAGTACGACCGCGACGTGGAAACGGTTTCTTACGGCGGATCTCAGGAAAGTGTTCTGAGAGGGAGGGTTCGAACTAGGAATTTCGGTGTTATGAAAAGTAAGCATATCTCTATTTTTCAACGTCTCGTCTTTTGTTACGTAGAACAACCTCCAAATATCCTGGTAGCACTGGTCTGTGTCGTCTTATTGACGTTCATGTTTCCTAATAGCGTACGGGGGACCCCCGACCGGTCGTGGCTCTTCAGAAAGTCATATTCTTTTATGGCTTAATACTAAGTCCACTCTGTCAATACACCTTGTGATCCGGCGACAGAAGAGTCAGACGGACGAAACAATTATCAGTGGTAGGAATGAAAAGCCAACTAAGAGGACAGTGTACCGCTCGTAATACT
The DNA here is from genome assembly GCA_006410555.1 of Capra ibex. Lineage (NCBI taxonomy): Eukaryota > Metazoa > Chordata > Mammalia > Artiodactyla > Bovidae > Capra > Capra ibex. The sequence goes on from SJYO01036187.1 coordinate 984,152, forward strand.
CTAACCTGAACCATTGTCTTGAAGTGGTCCGTTTCACGTAATGCCAATAAAGGATAAACGGTGTACCTTATAAAAAATTTACACGTGAGTTCTAAGTCCATGGGGGTGAGCAACCCCCCATGAAATCACTACTCAAACTTTTTTACCCGTACTCATCAAAGTAGAGAAGTAGATCCTTCCACCTACCGAAAATTTTTCTTCGTTGACGACCAATAAGAGAAGCTACGATATTCTATGTCCCCGTCCGGAACGGAGATACCTCCGTTCGGTCCGGGAACAGACTTGACATCAGTCGGTCCGAGGAAACAGGTACCTTAAAAGGTCCGTTCTTAAGACCTCACCCGACGAAGAGATTCCCTAGAAGGACTGGGTCCCCAGTTTGGGTGCAGAGAACACAGAGGACGTAACATTCCTCCGGGTGTAAATTCTCCGCATTGTAGTTTCTGGGGTTGTAGACTTTACAGGTACCCCAACGTTTCTCAGTCTATACTGACTCGTTGATTTGGACGTTGATAGCCATTTATTTATCCCTCAATTTAAGACCTACTGTTTTATTTATGTGTTTCTCCGAAAACCACTCCACTTCACACATAGAAACTTGAAATCTCATATGACTTGTACAAAATTGGAATCGATAAATTCTCCAACATAATACGGTTCTCCCAAAAGTGTCGAAAATTGAAGAAGTTCTCCGAAATTCAGAAGTATAAAACAGAGGAGTACAAAACTGAAACCGTCCGTTCATGTCGCATACAGTCCTGTAACGTCGAATAAAAAGATGCTTCGTTTCGACGTGGGAACGCGTGAAACCCGGAATTTGTCTCTCTACGTGAGACAGCTCTGTGTGAGGAGTCATACGGCGAAGCGTCCGGAGTCCACCGGAGGCCCGTATGTGACAACGACTCAGGACTTGTAGATTGATGCCGTGACTAACTTCAGGCGTATACGCCTTGGGGACCTCTGTCGTCGTCTTGACCGTCTAGATCTCCTAAATCACTCGTCCATAATGACCCCATTCTTAAATTTAAGATTTCTTTTACCTATAAAGTAATACATCAAGAAATTCCTTGACTAACCACCCGTCTTTTTACAAACACAAAAATTTTATGTTCGGTCAGTTTAGACACACTCGATGTCTCGTGAACACTACTAAACAAAAAGTCACCGAGTCAGTGTACACTGAGACGCTGGGGTACCTGACGTCGTGCGGTCCGAAGGGAGAGGAAGTGTCAGAGGGTCTCGAACGAGTTTGAGTACAGGTGACTCAGCCGCTACGGTAGGTTCGAGAGTAGGACACAGTAGGGGAATGGCAGAACGGAAGTTAGAACGGTCGTAGTCCAAGAAAAGATTACTCAGTCCAGAAGTATAGTTCACTGGTCTCATAACCTCGAAGTCGAAGTCGTAGACAGGACGGTAACTTACAAGTTCTGACTAAAGGAAATCCTAATTGACCAAAGTAGAGGTACATCAGGTTCCCTGAGAGGTCTCAGAAGAGGTTGTGGTGTCAAACTTCCGCAACTAAGAGACCGCGGGACGGAAGAAATGTCAGGCCGAGAGTTGTTGTCATGCACTGGTGACCCGTCTGGTAACGGAGTTGATATGTCTGGATACATCGTCTCACTACAGAGACGAAAAGTTGTGTGACCGATCCAAACAGTATCGAAAGGACGACTCGTCGTTAGTAGAAGACTAAAGTACCGACGTCAGTGGTAGGTGTCACTAAAATCTCGGGTTATTCTCCTTTAGACAGTGATGAAGGTGGAAAAGGGGAGAATAAACGGTACTTCATTGCCCCGACCTATGGTACTAGAAACAAAACATTATAAATCAAAATTTATAATAAATTATAATAAAATTTATAATAAATTGATAAATTATAATAAAATTTATAATAAATTATAAATCTAAAAAGATCCAGTTTCGTTTACCGTGGACTTTGAGAGAACGTTTTAGTTATCCACGTATTTTAGACAAAACTAAACCAGGTTCGTTATATGAAGTTGTCATGTACTTGGCACTTGAAGGTCTACAAGTTCGACCTAAATCTTTTCCGTCTCCTTGGTCTGTAGTTTAACGGTTGTAGGCAACCTAGTAACTTTTTCGTACTCTCGAGGTCTTTTTGTAGAGGAAGACGAAATAACTGATGTGGTTTCGGAAACTGACACACCTAGTGTGTTGTTTGATACCTTTTAAGAATTTCTCTACCCTTATAGTCTGGTGGACTGGACGGAGGACTCTTTAGACATACGTTCAATTCTTCGTTGTCAATCTTCACCTGTACCTTGTTGTGTGACCAAGGTTTAACCCTTTCCTCATATAGTTCCAACATATAGCAGTTGAACGAATAAATTGAATATACGTCTCATGTAGTACTCTTTACGACCCGACCTACTTCGTGTTCTAACGGTCCTCTTTATAGTTATTGGAGTTTATACATCTACTAGGGTGGGAATACCGTCTTTTACTTCTTAATTTCTCGGAGAACTACTTTCACTTTCTCCTCTCACTTTTTCAACCGAATTTCGAGTTGTGAGGCTTTTGCTTCTAGTACCGTAGGCAGGGTAGTGAAGTACCATTTATCTACCCCTTTTTTACCTTTGTCACTGTCTGAAATAAAACCCCCCGAGGTTTTAGTGACGTCTACCACTGACGTCGGTATTTTAATTTTCCAGGAACGAGGAACCTATTTTTCAATACTGGTTGGATCTGTCGTATAATTTTTCGTCTCTATAATGAAACGGTTGTTTCTAGGTAGATCAGTTTCTATACCAAAAAGGTCATCAGTACATATCTACACTTTCAACCTGATATTTCTTTCGACTCACGGCTACTTAACTACGAAAACTTGATACCACTACCTCTTCTGAGGACTCTCAGGGAACCTGACGTTCCTCTAGGTTGTTCAGGTAGGATTTCCCTTAGTCAGAATTTATAAGTAACCTTCCTGGCTACGACTTCGACTTTGAGATTATGAAACCGGTGGACTAAGTTTCTTGACTGAGTAACCTTTTCTAGGATTACGACCCTTTCTAACTTCCGCCCCCGTCTCCCCTACTGTCTCCTACTCTACCAACCTACCGTAGTGACTGAGTTACCTGTACTCAAACTCATTCGAGACCCTCAACCGTTACCTGTCCCTCCGGACCGTACGACGTCCGGTACCCCAGTGTTTCTCAGCCTGTGCTGACTCACTGACTTGACTTGACTTCGTTATATGGAACAGGTGTTACTATAGATATTAACCTTATGTAATAGACTATTTAAAATACTGGGTGTTAGTAAGAGGTCCTAGTGTCCGATTTGTCTACTCAACCTACCCCTATAAAATGTATCGTTGTAGGGACGTGTATGTTTCGATTCTTCGTTCCTCTTTTTTATAATAACACACCCGATGTAAAAGACTAGTATTACTCTATTTTAATCTTTAATTATTATGTTTCTATTAAAATTTTCGTGTTCAAACTATTGAAATTTTGTATGGAGAGAGATATCTGAATTTACCTTTCTAGTTCTATATATCAACTTCATTTATTTAGTTCTATCATAAAATTTTATACATTATGATGAACACATTTTCCTCTTTTATATATAAACATACATGTATATTTTTAATAAACCTTTATATAGGAGGGTTTGGATTGTCACTTATGAACATAATTCCCTTATATATTTTGGTGCACCTATCCTAGTCATTATCCTACCTTTGAAATTTATCTTACGGTAAACCGTAAAAAATAAAAAATAAAGACACTGATATAATTTAAGTGTTTTTAATTCACGAATTTTAATAAATATTCTATACAAAATTGTTAAGGACTCGGTTTTTTATTTTATATTATTCAATTTTATGTAAATCTTGACTTACCTCTATTTTATAAACATGTAAAACTTTAAACATTCTTCATCGACTTTGATTTCTCTTGAAACTATCAGAATTTATGTATATGATCTTGTGTTCTATCTAACTCCAATTTCTCCTTTTTTCAGAGGAAATTTTTTAATAGTTCATTATTTATTACATTTAAGTTCTTTTGTGAAATTAATAGAAGATAAAGACTGATATATTACCTCTCCATTAGACTTGTTTAGATGACAAAGTTAATTTTAAGACTCACTTTATAGTAGAAATTTTTGGAAAGTTACACAATAGTCTGACCGTATTTTCTTTAGTGGTTTAAGGGTATTACTCAACGTTTTCTTTAAGATCTTCAAGTTACAAGATCATAGGTGACTCCAAAAGACTGGTCCCTAGTTTGAAGTCTGCACCGATGCTTTCGGGTCTTAGAATCGGTGACCCGGTGATCCCTCGAGGAGGACTGAAGACAAAACTGTCGAGATACCTGGTATCCTGTAGAGTTATCATTTAATTTCTATTAAATGATCCCTACACACTCACTCTCAGCGAGTGAACACGGGTTGAGAAACACTGGGGTACCTGACATCGGGTGGTCCGATGAGGTAGGTACCCTAAGAGGTCCGTTCTTATTACTTCACCCTTAAGTAAGAAAGAGGTCCCCTAGAAGAACTGTGGTCCTAGTTTGAACCCAGAGGACGTAATGTCCGTCTGAGAAATGGTAAACTCGGTGTCCCTTCCGGGTTCAATTATTTTCTACGAAAGAATGTCAATCTTGAGTTTTCTCTCTTGGGAGTCACCATCTCATTTGTCTTTAGTTTAATACAACAATTTTTTTTTTGGTCCACTGTTCCTTCGTGTGGGTCAAACTGGATTTACGACCTTTCTTTCTCTTCTTTTAGAGGGACCTATTAAATGTACTTTTTCGAAGGATAATTACATCGAGTCAGTGATTCAGTACAGGTTGAGAAGGCCTGGGGTACGTGACGTCGTGTGTTCCGAAGGGACAGGAAGTGACAATGAGTCTCAACCGAGTTTGAGTACAGGTAACTCAACTACTATAGTAGGTTGGTAAAGTAGGAGACGGTGGGGAAAGTGAAGGACAAGAGTCAGAAAGGGTCCTAGTCCTAGAAAAGGTCACTCAGTCGGGAAACGTAGTCTATCGGTCTCATGACCTCAAAGTCGAAGTCGTAGTCAGGAAGGATACTTACAAGTCCTAACTAAAAGAAATCCTAACTGACCAAAATAGAGGAACGACAGGTTCCCTGAGAATTCTCAGAAGAGGTCGTATTGTGAAACTTTCTTAGTTGAGGAACCAAGAATTGGAAGAAATACCAGGTTGATATTGTAGGTATGTACTGATGACCTTTTCGGTATCGAACCTGATAAGTCTGAAACGACCGTTTTGCTAAAAAACGTAAAATTATACGACAGATCCAAACAGTATCAAAAAGAAGGTTCCTCGTTCGTGGAAAATTAAAGTACCGACGTCAGTGGTAGACGTCACTAAAACCTCGGGTTCTTTTATTTCAGACAGTGATAAAGGTGACAAAGGGGTAGATAAGCGGTACTTCACTACCCTGGTCTACGGTACTAGAATCAAAAGACTTACAACTCAAAATTCGGTCAAAACGTGAGAGAGAAAGTGGAAGTAGTCCTCCAAGAAATCAAGGAGAAACGAAAGACGTAAATCTCACCATAATAGACGTATAGACTCTAATAATTGTAAAGAGGGATGTTAGAACTGAGGTCGACACGAAGTAGGTCTATTCGTAAAGTGTGCTATACGAGATGTGTCTTCAATTTCTTCGTCCCACTACGATATGTCGGAACTACATTAGGAAAGGGTTAAACCTTGGTCACACAACAAAGTACAGGTCAAGATTGAACGAAGAACTGGACGTATGTCCAAAGTGTCCTCCGTCCAGTCCACCAGACCATAAGGGTAGAGAAATTCTTAAAAGGTGTCAAACAACACTAGGTGTGTCAGTTTCGGAAATCGTGTCAGTCACTTCGTCTTCATCCTCAAGAAGACCTTGAGAGAACGTAAAGACACTAGGTTGCCTACAACCGTTAAACTGGAGACTAAGGAGACGGAAAAGATTTAGACCGAACATGTAGACCTTCAAGAACCAAGTCCATGATGATTTCGGATCGAACTTCATAAAACTCCTAATGGAACGATCGTACACTGTACTCTCGTTAACATACCATCAAACTTGTGAGAAACCGTATCGGAAAGGAACCCTAACCTTACTTTTGACTGGAAAAGGTCAGAACACCGGTGACGACGCAAAAGGTTTAAACGACTGTATAACTCATGTCGGGAAATTGTCGTAGTAGAAAATCCTAAACTTTATCGAGTCGACCTTAAGATAGTGGAGGTGATCAAAACAAACATCACTACGAAGAATTCCGGGTGAACTGAGTGTAAGGTTCTGTAGAACGAGATCCACTCACTGATGTGGCAGTACCAATAAACCCAGTAGTTCTAGAAAAAACATATCAAGAAGACACATAAGGACGGTAGAGAAGAATCTTAGAAGACGAAGACAAGCCAGAAATGGTAAAGACAGGAAATAGCTTGGGTAGAAACGTACAGTACAAGTCAACGATAGAGTTTAAAAGACCCTCTCTAGAGATCGGAAAGGGTAAAATAACAAAAGGAGATAAAGAAACGTAACTAGTGACTTCTTCCGAGAGAATAGAGAGGAACGATGAGAAACCTCGAGACGTAAGTCTGCGAATATAGAAAGGAAAAGAGGAAACGGAAGTGAAAAGGAGGAAAGAGTCGATAAACATTCCGGAGGCGTCTGTCGGTAAAACGAAAGGACGTAGGGAAAAAGAACCCACTCCAAAACCAGTGGTGGAGGATATGTCAGAATCCTTGGAGGTAAGTATCAAGAAGTCAGCGAGATAGTCTAGATTAGAGGACTTAGATAAACAGTGAAGGTGACATGTTGGTATTTCTAAACTAAGGTAAGTATGAACTTACCGGATCACCAAAGGGATGAAATAAGTACAATTCAGACTTAAAACGATATTCCTCGAGTACTAGATTCGGTGTCAGTCGAGGTCCAGAAAAAAAACAACTGACATATCACGAAGAGGTTGAAACGGATGTTTCCCATATTGGTTAGACTAAAACCATAACCGGTAGACCACTACACGGACACATCTCAGTAGAGAACACAACGACCTTCTCCCAAAAACGATGTTGGTCAAGTAAGAGAACGTTTTGAGACAATCGGAAACGGGACGAAGTAAGACATGAGGTTCCGGTTTGAACGGACAATGAGATCCATGGAGAACTGAAGGATGAAAACGTAGGGTTTGGGGATACTACTTTTCTTGTAGAAAAAAAAAGAAAAACCACAATCAAGGTCTTCCAGAAAATTCAGAAGCATTTTGACAAGTTGAAGTCGAAGAAACCGTAATCACCAACCCCGTATCTGAACATAATGACACTATAACTTACCAAACGGACCCTTTCCTTGGTTCTACTAAGACAGTAAAAACTCTGACGTGGGTTAATGTTACAAAACCTGGGAAAACAACTGAGACTCCCGCTGAATGAAGAAGATTCCCTAAGAACGGGCGTCATCATCTATATTACCAGTAGACTTAATTTAAGTGGGTAAGGGTAGGTGAAATCAAGTGACTAAGGATTTTACAGTCACAAATAAGAAGGGTAGAGGACAAACTGGTGTAGGTCAAATGGAACCAAGTACTTAGATTATAACGTCCAAGGATAAGAAGAAATATCGTAACCTGGAATGAAAGTGACGGTCTGTGTAGGTGTCGACCCACAGCAAAGACGAACCGAGTAGCATAAGTAAGAAAGACCTCGATAAAGAAACGAGAAGGAGTCGTCGTATGACCTGTGGATAACTGAATCCCCTGAGTAGAAAGTCACAATATAGAAAAACGGAAAGGTACCGTAGATTCTAAAAGGGTCACTAGAGACGGAAGACTATAAACGTGAGAACATACATCAGTGGAGGATGCAACTTATCTGAATGAAGTCATTATCTTCCAATGTCTTTACTAACACATACTAGAGACTCCGATCTAGTGTATTTTATAACACCGAGGATGAAACAAAAAAAGAACCTTTTGAGTACGACCCTCTTTAATCGAGGTACATTACTTCTGAGAGTTGGTTAGAATGTCTCTCCGTTTTTTGACTCCGGAGGAGGATCTTCGATCGTGATCAAACGGTCCGGACACTCAGTCGGTGAAACCTTCATAATTATATAGGAGGTCGGGGTCAATGAATTGAAAATCCACTGACCTCATGAACGACCGTAGAACTTACATTGGAGTCCACTCTGTCACTCTATCTCGATGAGAGTCTAAATGTTTCTGGAACCTCTTTATTATTTACGAATAAAAAAATTCGACGATTCAACATATTAAACAATGTGTTATCCTATTGTTTTTGTATCAAGAGTTTTCTAAAAACCAGACTTAAAGACAACGACCACATCAATCTTTTTTAAGTTCATCTTTACACTGTTGACTGCCTTTGTTTATGTTCGATAGAATCCTTGTCGTCTAAAAGTTGGTTTCGGAGGTCCCGATGACTCCTATTTAAAGTTCCTTTTGCTAGTTCGTAAAAGTCCTAACAACTCTCTATAGTTAAGAGTCTAGGTCTTTCAGGTTGTTTTAAGTCCCTCCTATTTATTTTTCTTTAAGTTACCTTTGTATAGTGTTGAATTTACGTTTAGTCTTTTCTTATTCTCTACTAGAATCTTCCGTCCCATTTTAGTTTCATATTGTTTCCTTTTATAAATTTTTGTATTTAATCACTTTATCTCCCTTTTTTACTATGGTAACTCCCTGGATATTTTTGTTTCGTCTGTAATTTTCTCTGTTTGTATGTTTATTTTTTATGAATTATTTATTCAAATATATACTTATTATAGTCTTTACTTTTCCCCCTGTTATATAAAATGTAATTTCAGATTTATAATATCCTCTAATAATACTTTTTGATACAGTTATTTAATCATTCACTTTACGTGACGTATAATCCTCTATAAATTAATTTTAAATCTTATCTAACCCCCGTCTATTCTTACGAACGATGCATCCGAACCTTATTTATTAAAAAATTTATTTGAGTAAACTCTATTTTGTAAGTATGTCTTTTCACGTAGTAAGTTACGCGTGTCACCGATTTAGTTCGTGTGTTGATTGGGTTACATAAAAAGTGTTTCACCTGTGTGAGTTCATTAGTCGTGGGTCTAGTTCTATGTCTTTGAAGTAAAACCGTCCTTATTAAATTTCAAATTAGTAGTTTCATCCTTCAGTTCTCTATGGACTTATTGTACGTTCAAACCGGAACCTCATGTTTTACTTCGTCTCGTTTCCGATTGTCTCAGAACGGGTCTGTTGTGTGACCAGTACCGTTTTGGGAGAAGGTTGTTATGTTCTCTACCGAGGTGTGTACCTGTAGTGGTCTACCAGTTGTGACTTTTGTCTAACTAATATAAGAAACGTCGACTTCTACCTCTTCGAGATACGACAACGATGACGATTCAGTGAAGTCAGCACAGACTGAGACACGCTGGGGTCTCTGTCGTCGGGTGGTCCGAGGGGGCAGGGACCCTAAGAGGTCCGTTCTTGTGACCTCACCCAACGGTAAAGGAAGAGGTTACGTACTTTCACTTTTCACTTTCACTTCAACGAGTCAGCACAGACTGAGAATCGATGGCGTACCTGACGTCCGATGGTCCAAGGAGACGGGTACCCTAAAAGGTCCGTTCTCAGGACCTCACCCCACGGTAGCGGAAGAGACCCTCTTCGAGATATGTCAGTCGTTTTTGTTCTGGTCCTCGACTGACCCCGAGTCTAGTGTTTGAGGAATAACACTTTAAGTCTGAACTCAACTTCTTTCATCCCTTTTGGTAATCCGGTAAGTCCATACTTGACTTAGTTTAGGGAATGCTAATGTGTCATCTTCACCGTTTATCTAAGTTCCCTAATCTAGACTATCTGTCTCACGGACTTCTTGATACTTACCTCCAAACATTGTCTCTGACGTCAAGTGTCCCAGTGTTTATCAGTCTGTACTGACTCGCTGACTGGTGTGTATGAAAGATCTGGAGTTACTTCACTTCTCTTCTCGGGTCCCAGAGGAACTCAACTTCTCGATATCCACTCTTAAACTTTTGCAGTTCCGTAGAAATTAAGTATCCCATGTGATAACCTCTCTTCTCTTGACGTGTCAGATGTCTCCTAAAGAGAAGTCAGAAGTCAACTTACGACTAGTTGCATGCCCACGCTTTTTCAGTATTTGGTCACCTTTTCGTTTACCCGTCTTCGATGTCTTATTGATGTAATGTGTCCTGATTTTTATCAAGTGTAAGGGTTGTTTAGTCTCTCCTTGTTGGAACGCTATGTGTCCCGAATCTATCTTATGATCACTCATAATCGAGTCATCTCCCTGGTTAAATTGAGATCTTAGTCTGTCAAGACTAAAATGGACTGTTTTGATTTTCGTTAGGAACTTTCATGGTTTGACAAAGGATCATTGCATTGTCGTATAGTCTTATTTGAGTTGTTATAAATTTCTGACCGGGGGGTTTAGTCGTAGGTTATTATATTTTAAACATTACAGATAGTAATTTATGTTTTACTGGTCTGTACGTTTATTCATCGTTTTATTTTTGGTGTTACTCCTCTTTTCAGTCAGTTACCTTTGTACGGGTCGTTACTGTGTTTACTGTCCGTATATGAAGTATTAAAGATTTTCGTTACCCTTTAATTCTTGTACAACTTTCTGTACCTTCGGAAAAAATTTTCGAGTGTGTCTTCAAAATCCCTACTTTTATCCGACCTACCCTAAAGATGAACAACCGATCCCGATGGTATGGTCTTACGGTGTCTGATCTAGTGAATTTGTTGCCTTCAAATAAGAGAGTGACAAGACCTCCGACTGCAAGTCTACTTCGCGAGTCGTCTCGGCCGGAGACCATTCCTGAGAGGATGGTCACCGGGTACCGGTAGAATAACGACACAGGAGTGTACCGGAAAAGAGACTTAAGTACGTGAGGACCATATAGAGATGAGAAGAACAACACCAAGATTAAATAAAAACCGACGTGACCCTAAGGTAACGTGTGTCATGAAGAGATCGACACCGTGTACCCCCTATGAGAATTAACACCACCCGAAGAGTGACGTCGCCGAAGAGAACAACACCTCACGTCCGAAGTCCGTACGTCCGAAGTCGTCAACGTCACACTCCCGAGTCGCCCACGACGAGTACCCGAGATCTCACACCCCAGTCATCAATGACACGTGTCCGAATCAACGAAGTTCCGTACACCTGGGAAGGGTTTGACCCCTAACTTGGGTTCGGGTAGGAAGGTAACCGTCTACCTAAGAATTGGTGACTTGGTGGTCCCGTCAAGAAGATTGAGAAGGATATTCCTGTGATCAGGAGAATCTAATTCCGGGATGACAATATCAGAGGAAATTGGAATTAATGAAGGAATTTCCGGGATAGAGGTTTATTTCATTGTAACCGTTAATTCCGAAAACGTTATAATTGAAACTCCCCCTGTGTTAAGTCAGGTGTTATCCTAATTATTGTCTAATCTGTGTTGTCTTTTTATTAATCTTTTCAACTTCTATATCGTTGCTTTTGATATGTCTTCCTTCGTATGTCTTTCTTTTTCTTATGACTTTTTTGTTTTGTAGTCACTCCACCCCTGTTGAAGTTCACTGGGCTATACGTATATTAATCTCAGGGATTCTTTACTCCCCGTCCGTCTTCTTTATAAACTTTCTGATTACTCCCTTAAGGGATCGTCAAGACACCAATCCTGAGCTACGAAAGTGACGATTCCGGACCCAAGTTAGGGACTAACCCTTTGATTCTAAGACGTTCGATACATCGTACTGATCCTTCTTTCTTTCGGATTACTTTTTTTTTAAAAGATTTAACCACTTTTGTTATTTAAGTTCTCAGAGTTGTTTAGGATTTAGGTTTTTTGTTCCCGTTTTCATATAGTATCAGTTTAATGAATCTTGATAACTATTCTAAATTCTCTTCTGGAATTTCTTAAACGGACGTTACGTTTAAGTCCTCTGGACTTAAACTAGGGACCCAATCCTTCTAGGGGACCTCTTTCCTTACCGTTGAGGTCATAAAAAAAGGACCTCTTAAGGTACGTGTCTCCTCGGACCGCCCGGTAACAGGTACTCTAGTGTACTCAGTCTCTGCTCACTCACTAATCGTGGAAGTGAAAAGTTCTGTTTTGGAATTTAGAATTTTTAGTTAGTCTAAATTTTTCTGTCGAACAGACATCTTATATTTCTACTATCACCCTTGTCTAAATAATAGACTTTGGTACGTTTAGTCTTCTCCTACTTCGTTGTCGAAATTTCACGATGTTCTTCTTTGATAGTTAGATCTTAAGATGTGGATCTCTTCTTTAAAGTTTTGTTAAAAAAGTCATATGTTTTCGACTTTTGTTTAATATGGTCGTGTAAACTTGATGTTCTTCAATTTCCTTCAGAGGTCCTTCTTCCTTGGATATTAGTTTACCTTTAGACTTAGATGTGGTTTTTAACTTTTCGTACCCTTTATTATTGATACACCCACTTATATTTTTTCGAAATTTTAAAAAAGAATTTTAAAGAAATTTTCTATTAACTGAAAATTTGGTTCGTATTGTTTACATTATACCTTAAATATTGTATACATCTTTATTTAATATGCTATCGTTATCTTGTTTCTGGTCTTCACCTCTTTACTCTCTTCATATGTTAACACCAAGAATATGCTAAACACTTTATTACAACAAAGTCTCATCTGAGACTATTCAATTTACACATATGACATCCGGTGTTCATCCGGACGATCTTTGTTTTGTTTCGTTTTGAGTTCCGTGATCGCGGTTTTTCCGTCACTTTCTTTATTTTATTTTAGTATTTTTTACGAGTTAAGTTTTCTTCCGTTATTTTCTCTTGTTACTTATCTACTTTGTTTATCTTTTCTCGTTTATTCATCGAAAATTAGATTGTTTTAGTCATTTGTCAAATTTTAATTTCAAAAAATTGTAGGGTTAACTTTTTGTTTCTAACAGTTCAACCTATTCGGACGTTAAACTGTTAGAAACTTATAGATAGATGTATGTCAGAAGTTCTTGACTGAAATTGTTTCTGTGTTTATCCTATTTTGGTTTTTTTTTTAAATTTACTATATAGTACGATTAAGTTTTCGTTTCTTTCGGCCTTTCGAAGGTTTGAAAGTCTTACTGTAATTCTTGAACGTTTTTAGACAAAGAGTTATTTTCGTTACTCTTCAGACCTTTTTTTTTGACAATTTTAGTTACAAAAGTCTGATAACTTTAATTTGTATCCTAAAGTTATTAGACTCGTTAAAAACAGTCTTTTGTTACTGACTTAGAGTCATTCTTGTTACTCCAATTCCCGTAAAATTGAAAGGAATTAGGTTATGGAGGGAAAGGTAGAAGTTTCACAATAATTTTCGGTTATATCATCATCGATGATATCATATCATCGATATCATCGACACTTTTGGTCGTCTGATCATCGACGACTTCGTCCCTCTTTACCCAAACCTTTAAGGGGTTCCGGGGTCATGGTCTATTAAAAGTGATGGAATAAACAGACCGTCGGGTTACTTTTAATGACAGAGTAAAAAAAAAAAAAATTAAACTGTACTTAGACTTGAGTTGAAGACGTTTATCGGAATAGGTGTCCCGTAAAGAGTTTTTGATAGTCACCGTTAACAAATTGTAGTTTCGAAGGACTCCACAATTGTCGACCCCAATTGTTATTTAACTAAATTTTTAGAATTTTATCTTTTAACCTCTTATTCTACAGGTATCTCTCTGTACTTTTCTGTACTTTATCAGGACCGTTAGGTACTCCGGTACACGTACGATATACGTACGGGTCATTTCTGGACTCTACCGGGATTACAGAGTGACGACCGTCTGGAAATCTGAAACGGGTCAATTCTTCACTTCCGTTACTCTCCCCATTTGACGGACTGTAGTGACTTTGACATACGGTTATGTGTGTATCTCAGTAATTTGTTTTGGACCAAGTTCCACAAACCCCTTGAGAGACAAGTCAGTGATAGACCTGCGATTTGGCTCATCTTTAAAGTATACTATTTCTATGTCTGAAACATTTTAATCAGGTTCTTTCAGTGATTTGTTAAGGAATCCCTAACACCTATATTAAGTGTCTCAATGGTGTAAGTTAAGTCAAGTCAAGTCACCGAGTCAGTACAGGTCGAGAAGCGCTGAGGTCCCTACCGTCGTGCGGTCCGAAGGGACAGGTAGTGGTTGAGAGTCTCGAACGAGTTTGAGTACAGGTAGCTCAGAGACTACGGTAGTTCGGTAGAGTAGAAGACAACAGGGGAAGAGGAGGACGGAAGTTAGAAAGGGTCGTAGTCCCAGAAAAGGTTACTCAGTCAAGAAGGGTAGTCCACCGGTTTCAAAACCTCAAAGTCGAAGTTGTAGTCAGGAAGCTTACTTATAAGTCCTGACTTAAGGAAATCCTAACTGATCAAATTAGAGGAATATCAGGTTCCCTGAGAGTTCTCAGAAGAGGTTGTGGTGTCAAGTTTTCGTAGTTAAGAAGCCGTAAGTCAAAAGAAATACCAGGGTTTACAACGGTGTAATATAGTAAAATTGACAGGTCAAGTTGTTGTTGTTTTTTAATTCTCTATACTTTTCTTTGACTTTTATACAGGGTATACATCCTTTTTTCTCAGTTATCTTTATAATAGACTCCTTCAGGTCTACAACCCGAATATTCCGTTTATGGAGTTTGAATGATAATATTTATACGAGTTTCTTGATTTCCTTAACACGGATTTCTTAATTTCCTTATCTTTAGAACAGAATGATTTCTCTCTTTGACTTATTTCTTTAATATGTTTTATTTGTCTTTAAGATATCAACTTTTCATGTTAATGACTTTACTTTTCAAGTGATCTACCTAAGTTGTCGTGTAAAATTGTACATCTTCTTCGTCTCTTGAACTTCTTTACAGTTAATTCTAATTCTTTGACTTTAAAATTTTTTACTTCTGTTGCTTGACTCAGAGTCTGGACACCTTGTGGTAATCCACTTTGTTTTATTCGTATTGATTTCAGAGTCTTCCTCTCCTCTCCCTTTACTCTTCTTTCTTATCAGTTTCTTTATCGGTGATTTAACTGGATTTTTTTAATCGGACGTGTAGGTTCTTAGAGTTACTTACGAGTTTTGTGTGAATCACCCAAGGTGTATAACTGTACAGTGTCTTTTTGGCAGTTCTCTGTTCACTCGTAAAACTTTCGTCTTTTCTTTTTACTTGAGTAGTGTATATTCTCTAGAAGTTATTTTAATTGTCATTTTACCTTATAAGTTTCACGATTATCTTTGTCTGACAGTTAGTTCTTAAGATATAGGTCGTTTTGACAGGAAGTTTTTTCCCTCTTTAATTTTATAAGGGTCTATTTGTCTTTAACTCTATTAAGTAGTGATCGTATGGACTAGATGTTTTTTATGATTTCCCTCAGGTAACACGTTTTACCTTTTGTATTTAGGATAAAGTAATTAACGATGTCATTTATAATAGTCTACTTTATTAAAAAATTCAATCAAAAATAAAATAAAACCCCATGTGAACTAAATGTTACGAAAGTTTAACACCATGACCACTACTGAGAACTCTCGGGGAACTTGTTATTCCTCTAGTTTGGTCAGTTAGGATTTGTTTTAGTTGGGACTTATAAGTAACCTTCCTGACTGCGACTTCGACTTCGAGGTTGAAACCGGTGGACTATACTTCTCGGTTGAGTAACCCTTTCTGGGACTAAGACCCTTTCTAACTCCCGTCCTCCTCTTCCCCTGGTGTCTCCTACTCTACCAACCTACCATAGTGGCTGAGTTACCCGTACTCAAACTCTTTTGAGACCCTCCCTCACTTCCTGTCCCTTCGAACCTCACGACGTCAGATATCTCAGTGTTTCTTAACTTGTACTGAAACACTGGCTTTTTGTTGTTTTTTTCTAAGGTTACTTTCCGTCTACAATCGTCATCCCTATTTTTTCTGTACTAGGTTGACAGATGTTCTCTATGTGAGATGCAAGGTTCTATGTTTTTCAACCTTAATTATCCTACCTTTATATATAAGATACGTTTATCATTGACTTCTGTCGACTCCACCGATACGATAATAGTCTGTCAGGACAAAACAAAAAATTAAACCAAAAATAGAGTAAAACTCCGTATGAACCAAATGTTACAACACGATCGAAGTCCACATGTCGTTTCACCAAGTCAAGTCAAGTCAAGTCAGCGAGTCAGCACAGGTTGAGAAACGCTGGGGTACTTAGCATCGTGCGGTCCGGAGGGACAGGTAGTGGTTGAGGACCTCAAGTGAGTCTGAGTACAGGTAGTTCAGGCACTACGGTAGGTCGGTAGAGTAGGAGACAGCAGAGGAAGAGGAGGACGGGGGTTAGGGAGGGTCGTAGTCTCAGAAAAGGTTACTCAGTTGAGAAGTGTACTCCACCAGTTTCATGACCTCAAAGTCGAAATCGTAGTAAGGAAGGTTTCTTGTGGGTCCCAACTAGAGGAAGTCTTACCTGACCAACCTAGAGGAACGTCAGGTTCCCTGGGAGTTCTCAGAAGAGGTTGTGGTGTCAAGTTTTCGTAGTTAAGAAGCCACGAGTCGGAAGAAGTGTCAGGTTGAGAGTGTAGGTATGGACTGGTGTCCCTTTTGGTATCGGAACTGATCTGCCTGGAATCAGCCGTTTCATTACAGAGACGAAAACTTATACGATAGATCCAACCAGTATTGAAAAGAAGGTTCCTCATTCATAGAATTAAAGTACCGACGTTAGTGGTAGACGTCACTAAAACCTCGGGGGGTTTTATTTCAGACTGTGACAAAGGTGACAAAGGGGTAGATAAAGGGTACCTCACTACCCTGACCTACGGTACTAGAAGCAAAAGACTTATAACTCGAAATTCGGTTGAAAAAGTGAGAGGAGAAAGTGAAAGTAGTTCTCCGAAAACACGAGGAGAAGTGAAAGACGGTATTCCCACCACAGTAGACGTATAGACTCCACTAACTATAAAGAGGGTCGTTAGAACTAAGGTCGAACACAAAGAAAGTCAGGTCGTAAAGAGTACTACATGAGACGTATATTCAATTTATTCGTCCCACTGTTATATGTCGGAAAAGGATAAACCTTGGTCAGACAACAAGATACAGGTCAAGATTGACAACGAAGGACTGGACGTATGTCTAAAGAGTTCTCCGTCCAGTCCAGCAGACCATAAGGGTATAGAAAGTCTTAAAAGGTGTCCAATAACACTAGGTGTGTCAGTTTCCGAAACCGTATCAGTTATTTCGTCTTTATCTACAAAAAGACCTTGAGAGAACGAAAAAGGTACTAGGTCGTCTACAACCGTTAAACTAGAGACCAAGGAGACGGAAAAGATTTTGGTCGAACTTGTAGTCCTTCAAGTACCAAGTGCATAACGACAGACCGAACCTCTTAAAACTCGTAATGAAATGATCGCACACTCTACTCACGTTAACACGCCGTCAAACTCGTAAGAAACCGTAACGGAAAGAAACCCTAACCTTACTTTTGACTGGAAAAGGTCAGGACACCGGTGACGACTCAAAAGGTTTAAACGACCGTATAACTCACATCGTGAAAGTGTCGTAGTAGAAAGTCCTAAACTTTATCGAGATGACCTTAAGGTAGTGGAGGTGATCGAAACAAGTATCACTACGAAAGATTCCGGGTGAACTGAAGTGTAAGGTCTTACAGACCGAGATCTACACACTAGTGTGGTAGCACTAATAGACCCAGCACTTCTAGAAAAAACATGTCAATAAGACACATAAGAACGGTAGAGAAGAATTATAGAAGACGAAGACAATCCAGGTATGTTAAAGACAGGAAATAACTCGGGTAGAAACGTACTTTACAAGGGAACCATAGAGATTAAAAGAACTTCTCTAGAGATCAGGAAGGGTAAGACAAGAAAAGGAGATAAAGAAACGTAACTAGTGACTCCTTCCGAAAGAATAGAGAAGAACGATAAGAAACCTTGAAACGTAAGTCTACGAATATAGAAAGGAAAAGAGGAAACGAAAAGGGAAGAGAAGAAAAGTGTCGATAGACATTCCGAAGGGGTCTGTCGGTAAAACGAAAAAACGTAAAGAAAAGGTACCCCTACCAGAACTAGGGACAGAGGACATGTTACAGTACTTGGAGTAAGGTATCAAGTAGTCCGTGAGATAGATAGTCTAGATCCGGGAATTTAGATAAAGAGTGAAGGTGACATATTAGTACTCCCTAAACTAAATCCAGTATGGACTTACCAGATCGCCAAAAGGGACGAAAGAAGTTAAATTCAGACTTAAACCATTATTCCTCAAGTACTAGACTCGGTGTCAGTCGTTTCACCAAGTCAATATTTATTAGTATATAGGTAAGAAGACTCTAAGAAAAGGTTATATCCGATAACATCTTGTAACTCATCTCAAGACACGATGTGTCACCCAGGAATAACTAATAGATAAAATATATGTCATGACACATATACACCTAGGGTTTGAGGATTGAATATGAAGGAGGGGGGTTGAAAAGAGGAAACCATCGGTATTCAAACTGAAACTTCGGATACTCAGACAAAGACAAAACATTTATTCAAGTAAACATAGTGAAAAAATTCTAAGACGTGTGTTTACCTTAATATGCTATTGACAGAAAAAGACAGACTGAATGACGTAGGTTGTACCGTTAGAGATCCAAGTGGGTACAACGACGTTTACCGAAATAAAGTAAGAAAAAATACCAACTCATTATCAGGTAACCAATCCACGTGGCGAGAAGAGATATGTAAGGAGACAACTACCTGCAAATTCGATGACGATACTGAACCGATAACTTTTACCACGACGTTATTTGTACCTCACGTATGTAGAAAAATTTCATACCAAAAGAAACCTATAGACAGGTCCTCACCCTAACAACCTAGTATACTATCAATAAAGAAATTAAAAATTTCCTCGGACATTTGACAAAAAGTATCATCACCATAGTTAAATGTAAGGTCGTCACAACCTTCCAAGGGAAAAGAGATGTAGGAGAGTCCGTAAATAACAAACATTTAGAAAGCTACTACCGGTAAGACTGGTCACACACCACTATGGAGTGATATCAAAAGGAATCGTAAAGAGATTCTTAATCACTACAACTCACGGAAAATTACAGAAAAAACCGGTGTATATACAGAAGAAACTTCTTTACAGATAAATCTAGAAGATGGTCCAAAACCTAACCCAACAAGAAAAAAAAAAAACCTCAACGTACTTGACAAACATATAAAACCTTTATTAGGACATAGTTAACGAAACAAACGTTTATAAAAGAGGACAATATATCTAACAGAAAACAAAATAAATACCAAAGGAAACGGCACCTCTTCGTAAATTTAAATCAATCTAAAGTAAACAAATAAAAACAAAAAGAAAAGTAATGAGATCCTCCACCTAGGTTTTTCTATAACGACGTTAAATTCTGTTTTATCTAAAAGTTTTGAAAAATAAAACATAACCCCACATCAGATAATTATCACAACGTTATCAAAGTCCACTTGTCGTTTCCCTAAGTCGGTATGTATATGTACATAGGTAAGAAGGGGTTTGAAGGGAGGATAGGTCGGTCGTTGTATTGTGACTCCTCTCAAGGTCCACGATATGTCATCTGGGAACAACCAACGTACACACGTCCGACTCCGTAAAGTCGACACAACATAGGTACTCTAAGAGGTCCGTCCTTATGAGTTCACTCAACGGTACGGGACGAGGTCCCTAGTTTGACGTAGGGAATACAGAGGATATAACTGTCCAGCCAACAAACAAACAAACAAACAAACAAATGGTGATAACGGTGGACCCTTCGGGGGAACAACGAACGACGACGACGACGAATCAGTGAGGTCACCACGGACTGAGACACGCTGGGGTATCTACCGTCGGGTGGCCCGAGGAGGTAGGGACCCTAAGAGGTCCGTTCTTGTGACCTCACCCGACGGCAAAGGAAGAGGAACAACAAACCGATAAAATTTATACTGTCACACATGTACGGGTAGGGTTTGAGGGACTAATAGAGAAAGGGGGAAGGAAGAGGGGTCGTTGGTATTCAAACAAGAAATTCATACACTCAGATTCTGTTTCATAACTATCTAAAAATTCGTTTTTAAAAGAGTGAAGGTGACATATTAGTAATCCCTAAACTAAATCCAGTATGGACTTACTAGATCACCAAAAGAGATGAAAAAAGTTGAATTCAGACTTAAACCGTTATTCCTCAAGTACTAGACTCGGTGTCAGTCGAGGACCAGAACAAAAACGACTGACATATCTCGAAGAGGTAGAAGTCGACGTTTCTTATTTTAGTTAGACTAAAACCACAACTGGTAGACCACTACAGGTACACATCTTAGAAGAGAACACAACAACCTTCTCCCACAAAAGATACTGGTCAAGTAAGAAAACCGTTTTGAGATAATCCGAAACGGGACGAAGTAGGACATGAGGTTCCGGTTTAAACGGACAATGAGGTCCATAAAGAACTGAAGGATGTTAACGTAAGGTCAGGGGATATTACTTCTCTTGTAGAAAACCCCCATAACAAGATCTTCCAGAACATCCAGAAGTATCTTGGTAAGTTGAAGTCGAAGAAGTCGTAATGACCAACCCCGTATCTGAACCTAATGACACTATGACTTACCAAACGGAAAATTTACTTGTCTCTAGTAAGACAGTAAAAACTCTAACGTAGGTTCATGACGTAAAGTCTGAGAAAGCAACTGACACTACCGATGAGGTAAAGAAGATTCCCTAAGAACGGGTGTCATCATCTATATTACTAGTAGACTCAATTTAAGTGGGTAAGGTCAGGTAAAATTAAGCGACTAAAGATTTTACAACTACAAGTGAGAACGGTAGAGGACAAACTGGTGAAGGTTAAACGGAACTAAGTACCCGGATTGTAAGGTCCAAGGATACGTTATAACGAGAAATGTCGTAACCTGGAATGAAGGTAGTGGTCAGTGTAGGTGTTGACCCACAACAAAAACGAAACCGAGGTAGTGGAGTAAGAAAGACCTCAACAAAGAGGTGACTAGAGGTCGTCGTAAAGCCCGTGGATTACTGGACCTGTCAAGTAGAAAGTCACAGGATAGAAAAACGGAAAAGTATGCACGTACCCCAAGAGTTCCGTTCTTATGACTTCACCAAACGGTAATGGAAGAGGTCACCTGGTGCAAAACAGTCTTGAGAGGTGGTACTAGGCAAGAAGAACCCACCGGGATGTGTCGTACCGAGTATCAAAGCAACTCAATTTGTTCCGACACCAGGAATACTAATCTAACCAATCAAAAGACACTGAAGATAGACACTTTATTTAAATTCCCTACTCTAGACTATCTGTCTCACGGACTTTGATACCTGCCTCCAAGCACAGTAACATGTCCTCTTTCCCTCGTTCTGGTAGGGGTTCTTTTTCTTTACGCTTTTTCGTTTTACCGACAGACTCTTCCGGAATGTTTATCGACTCTTTTCTTCTCTTCGGTTTTCTTTTCCTCTTTTCCTTTATATATGGGTAACCTTACGTCTCAAGGTTTCTTATCGTTCCTCTCTATTGTTTCGGAAGGACTCACTAGTCACGTTTCTTTATCTCCTTTTGTTATCTTACCCTTTTTGATCTCTAGAGAAGTTCTTCTAATCTCTATGGTTCCCTTGTAAAGTACGTTTATCCCCGAGTTATTTCCTGTCTTTAACATGTCTGGATTGTCTTCGTCTTCTATAATTCTTCTCCACCGTTCTTATGTGCCTTCTTGACATGTTTTTTCTAGTAGTACTGGGTCTATTAGAGTTACCACACTAGTGAATGGATCTCGGTCTATAGGATCTTACACTTCAGTTCACCCGAAATCTTTCGTAGTGATACTTGTTTCGATGACCTCCACTATCTTAAGGTCAACTCGATAAAGTTTAGGACTTTCTACTACAACACTTTCACGACGTGAGTTATACGGTCGTTTAAACCTTTTGAGTCGTCACCGGTGTCCTGACCTTTTTCAGTCAAAAGTAAGGTTAGGGATTCTTTCCGTTACGGTTTCTTACGAGTTTGATGGAGTGTCAATGTGAGTAGAGTGTGTGATCATTCTTTACGAGTTTTAAGAGGTTCGGTCCGAAGTTATTATGCACTTGGCACTTGAAGGTCGACAAGTTCGACCTAAATCTTTTCCGTCTCCTTGGTCTCTAGTTTAACGGTTGTAGGTGACCTAGTAGTTTTTTCGTTTCCTCAAGGTCTTTTAGTAGAGGAAGACGAAATAACTGATACAGTTTCGGAAACTGACATACCTAGTGTTGTTTGACACCTTTTAAGACTTTCTCTACCTTTATGGTCTGGTGGACTGGACGGAGAACTCTTTGGACATACGTCCAGTCCTTCGTTGTCAATCTTGACCTGTACCTTGTTGTCTGACCAAGGTTTATCCTTTTCTTTATGTCATTCCGATATATAACAGTGGGACGAATAAATTGAATATACGTCTCATGTAGTACTCTTTGTGACCCGACCTATTTAGTACTCGATCTTAGTTCTAACGGTCCTTTTTATAGTTATTGGAGTCTATACGTCTACTGTGGTGGGAATGCCGTCTTTCACTTCTTGTTTTCTCGGAGAACTACTTTCACTTTCTCCTCTCACTTTTTCAACCGATTTTCGAGTTGTAAGTCTTTTGTTTCTAGTTCCGTGGACGAGGGTATTAAAGTACCGTTTATCTATCTTTTTGTCACTCTTGTCACAGTCTGAAGTAAAAACCCCCGAGGTTTTAGTGACGTCTACCACTAACGTCGGTACTTTAATTTTCTGTTAATACGGAACCCTCTTTTCAATACTGGTTGGATCTGTCGTATAATTTTTCGTCTCTGTAATGAAACGGTTGTTTCAGGCAGAACAGTTCCGATGTCAAAAAGGTCATTAGGACATACCTACACTCTCAACCTGATATTTCTTTCGACTCGTGACTTCTCAACTACGAAAACTTAATACCACAACCTCTTCTGAGAACTCTCAGGGAACTTGACGTTTGGTCAGTTAGGATTTCCTTTAGTCAGGACTTATGAGTAACCTTCCTAACTACAACTTCGACTTTGAGGTCACGAAACAGGTGGACTACGCTTCTCGACTGAGTAAACTTTTCTGGGACTGCGACCCTTTCTAACTTCCGTCCTACTCTTCCCCTACTGTCTCCTACTCTGCCAACCTACCGTAGTGGTTGAGTTACCTGTACTCAAACTCATTTGAGGTCCTCGACCACTACCTGTTCCTCCGGACCGCAAGACGTCAGGTACCTCAGTGTTTCTCAACCTGTACTTACTCACTGACTTGGCTTGACTTGACTTCCCTTTTTAACAGTGATCTCTAATTCTTCCTGAACGATATTCCTATTCCATCAGACAGTCATTATGTATTATTAGTATTTGAATAGACACGTATTGTTCGTTCAGTTTTATGTATTTCATTTCTGACTGTTTTAACTTAAATTTTATAAACATTAAGTTGTTATTGTCCAGTTTAAAAATTATGGGAAGAAAATTATTACCTATCTTCTTGGTTCGTCTTCGAACTGTTCCTTTGTCTTCTGAATTTGTTGTGAAATATCGTTCATCTGTACTATCTATATATCTCTTGTGTAGTAGATTGTTGTCATCGTTCGTAAGAAGAGTTTTCGTCGTAGACCTTGTAAGGAATCCTAGTTGGTATACAATTTTCATATTCGGGTCGGAGTTATTTAAATTTCCTTTATTTAAACCCCTTGAGTATTTATGCATTTTTAATTCGTTGTATGAATTATTTATTGGTTACAAACTCTTTATTCTATAGAAGAGAATGGGACAGTGGTAGTGATAATTTGTAATATATATAGTCTCCTTAATCTGTTTTATTTATTTATTCATTTTCCGTCGGTATAACCTTTCATTTTATTTTCATTAGTCTCTACTATTCCAGAATGTATCTTTTATGATTTTTAAAGTGTATGTGGATGTGTTTGAGTAAATTTGGTTATTTCTTCGATTAACTCTCACACATAACTATGTTCCAGTTATACGTTGTTAGTCTTCATGAATGTCTGAGATGGTTACTTGTTAGATTTTTACTTTAATACTTTGTGAAGATAAATGTTATCGTAGTTTTATTTGAATATTTATTTTGTGAATCTTTATTTAGTTGCTTTCTTTCCGTTCTGAATATGTAACTTTTGATGGTTTGTAGTTATTTTCTTTAATTTCTTCTGAATTTATTCACCTTTCTATAGGTATAGTTACCTTGCGAATTATAACAATTTTACCATACACACACACACACACACACACACACACACACATGAATCAGCGAGTCAACATAGACTGAGAAACGTTACCTAACGTCGGACGGTCTGAGGAGACAGGTACCTTAAAAGGTCCGTTTTTATGACCTCACCAATCGGTAAGGGAAGAGGTCCCTTAGAAGGGATGGGTACCTAGTTTGGGTCCAGAGGACGTAACGTCCACCTAAGAAATGATAGACTCGGTGATCCCTTTGGGACAATTCTGTTATTATGATGGGTTTAACTAGATGTATAACTTACGTTAAGGATAGTTTTAGGGGAGACGGAAAACACATCTGTAAGTGTTCCACTAGAATTTTATGTATACCTGCACGTTTCCTGGATCTTCTCAGTTTTGTTAGGACTTTTTCTTGTTTCAACCTTTTGAGTGTGAAGTGTTAAAATTCTGAACAAAAGTTTCGATGTAATTCTATCACACTATGACCGTATTACTACCTGTACAATTAGTTTCCTTATCTTAACTCTTAGGGTTTTATTTGGGTATGTAGATACTGTACTGACTAAAAATTTTTACCACGGTTCTGGTAAGTTACCCTTTTCTTATTAGAGAAGTTGTTTACCGAAACACAGTCAGGGTCGGATAAGCATCTCTACGATCCTTACGGACTCCGTGGACAGACCCAGGTACAATGAGCATTGTTTGGTGGTGTCTATAAAAGGAGCGACCTGGCTACAACACCGACTTTGTCGGTAAAACCAAAAATAATACAGACATCCTACGTGAAGTCGTTTTTGATAGTCCCTTGAAAAACTCCTTCTACTAAATAATAAACGTCTAAAGAGACCACCAGTCTGTCATTTCTTAGGCGGACGTTACGTCCTCTGGACCTAAAGTAGGGACCCAGTTCTTCGAGGAGTCCTCTTCCCTTACCGATGGATGAGGTCATAAGGACGGACCTCTTAGGGTACCAGTTTCCTCGGACCGTCCGATGTCGGGCACCCCAGTGTTTCTCAGGCTGTCCTGACTCGTGGATTATGAGAGTGAGTATCTTTCACATGTTCTTTGGACTTCCCGCGTGTCTTTCCACGTCCTTGTCTCTCTTTCGTGTCTGAACCCCGAGACTCTAATAACCTCAGGTTCTTACGTCACAAATCCCAAGACACCCAAGTGAAGGACAACTGATTAAATTTCGTTTTCTCACCTTTAATACAAGACCCTTCCATTTTCACGCTAGTGAGGTTATCGGTTAATAGATCCAAAGGGTCACGAAAAAAAAAAAAAATTGGACAAGAAAGGTTGACGACATATTAATTGAAAACGAATAAGTGTAAGTGCTAATTCTTATCATTGTCGAAGTATAATAAGTCTACCTTATGTAATTTGATAAAATGAACGTCCTTAGACGAATAGAAAGAGGAACTAAACGAATCTTCTCTTAATTCCAACCACACGTAAAGGATCCATGTACTCTTGAGAAGAATCCGTTTTTCGTTTTTGTTAGATTTTTGAGTCTTGGTACGATTTGCTGTCCCTTGGTAATTTTCAACTCAATTTTCAGTAGACCCGTATGAGTTCGCAGAATAAACCCTCTGAGTCCCTGTCTTAAAGACGCGTAGAGTGATTCTGAGCTACGAAAGGCTTTCTCCCCCGACGTGTCCACCTCCGTCGGAATAAGAATAGACCCACAAAACGATCATCGACACGGTATATCCGCCGTAGTACAAATAAGTTCTGCTATAGAAATCTTTATCTGCTGAGTCGTTAGCTTTCCAATTGCAATCCGTGTATATAATGTTGTTTTTTGAAGTATAGTCCGTGAATGTGACATTCCACGACCTCGTTGATCTATTTTACTTTAACCCCAACCTCTAATGTCCCTTCGTTCCTCTGTACTGGTGTGATTACCGAGAGTCTAGAACATGTTTCGCCGATGATGTGGATAGTCGTAAATACTACCCGTCTTACTCTAATTACGTTCTCGATCACATTATTACTCAGAAAAGGCCACCATACGTCTTATCCTACTCGATTTCCGGAAGTTATAGGAGGTAAAAATGTAGTTCAAACCTTCCCATACCGGTCTTACTATCCGAAAATTCCTATCCTGCAAAGAAAGACACAGTGGGTGTAGACATGGTATAAACCGGATCACCCAGCCCCGAGAAAAACTTTTCGTGCGACTGATCTTCCGGGATTCTCTGTCCTCCACTGACTCTGTTTTCGTCTTAGATTCCATACAGACTAAAAGGATGGTGACTTCTGTAAAGAAATGAGGTTCCTTCTCTTAATGCCTTTCCACCATCTCAAATACTTCCTTTTAGTTAAGCGAAAACGTTGTGTTGAGAGAACACACAATTCCCGTTAACACCCGTCCGAACACGTCGTTATAGACTCTTCCCCACTGTAAGGCTACCGGTCTAAAACAGGAAGCAGAAAATCTAGGACAGAAGGTTCGACTTTGACTCGTTAACACGAAGATCACAAGGAAAACGAATATTGTCTCTGCCCAAGAAATAGATCTGATCTGAACTACTACAGGCACAAGATCAGAGTAGATCAGTGAAATAGAGTTCCGATAAATAAACCAGATACATAAAAAGAGTCAGTTTGATAGAAGAGTCACGAGACTTTCTAGACCAGTAAATAAAAGAATTCATAAAGAATTTAACCTCCTATTAACGAAATGTTACAACACCACCAGAGATGGTACGTAGTCACATATTAATATATGTATAGGTATTAATATTTATACATAATATAAGTATATATTAATATATGTATAGCGGAGGGAGACTTCGGAGAGAGGGAGATGGTAAGGTGGGGACATCCAGTAGTGTCTCGTGGTCTGACCCGAGGGATACAATATATCGTCGAAGGTCGATAAATAAAATATGCACCATCATATACATGTAGTTACAATGTAAGAGTTCAACAGGATCGGAGAGAAAAAGGACGACACAGGTGTTCAGGTAAGAAATACAGACGCAGAGGTAAAGAAGAGACATTTTTACAGGGTAGTGACGATAAAAAGATCTAAGGTACAAGAAACTCTGGGGTACCTGACATCGGACGGTCCAAAGAGTCCCTAAGAAGTCCGTTCTTATGCCCTCACCCATCGGTAAGGGAAGAGGTCTCCTAGAAGAACTCGGTTCCTAGATTGGACCCAGAGAACGTAACGTCCACCTAAGGAATAGTAGACTCGGTAGTCCCTTCGGGTACATACAGAATTACATAAACAAAAAGAGAAAGACTGTGTGAAGGGAGTGATATTATCCGACATCCAAGTAGGTCGGGTGATCTTGACTGAGCTTACGCGATGGGAAAGACTCACTGTAAGGTAACATATATGCATGGCGTAGAAGAAATGGAAAAGTAGACGGCTACCTGTAGATCCAACGAAGGTACGGGATCGATACCGTGAAGTGACTTGTAACCCGATGTGCGCGGAAAAACTTAAAACCGAAGGAGTCACATATACGGGCATCACCCTAACGACCCAGTATACTATCAAAATAACGATTAAACTATTTCCTAGAAGTATGACAAGAGACATCACAGACATGGTTGAATGTAAGGGTAATTGCCACGTCATCCCAGGGGAGAAGAGGTGTAACCTGTAGGAGAAGTCGTTAACGACAACCATCAAAAAAACTACTGCCGGAAAGACTAACCACATCTCACTATCGAATAACATCGAGATAAAAGTAAAGAGATTATTACTCAATACAACTCGTAGAGAAGTACACAGATAACCGGGAGAGATACTGAAGAAACTTCTTTACAGACGAATCCAGAAGACGAGTAAAAAATCAAAACCGATAAACAAAAGACTATAACTCGACATACTGGACGAATATATAAAACCTTTAATTATGTAACAGTCAACGTAACGAACGTTAATAAAAGAGGGTAAGTTTCACAACAGAAAAGTGGAACAAATATTAAAGGAAGTGACAGGGTTTCGAAAATTCAAATTAAACCAGGGTGAACAAATAAAAAACAAAAATAAAGGTAATGAGATCCTCTATCCAGTCTTTCCTAGAACGACGCTAAAAACAGTTTCTCACAAAACGGATACAAAAGAAGATCCTCGAGATATCAAAGACCGAAATATAAATTCAGAAATTAGGTGATACTTAAATAAAAACACATATTATAATCCTTCACGAGATTTGACTAGTAAAATATCCATCGACAGGTCAAAAGGGTCGTGGTGAATAACTTCTCAGACAGAAAAGAGGTAAATAAGAATGGAGAAAACAGTTTCTATTCACGGATATCCACGCACCCAAATAGAAACCCGAAAGATAGAGAGAGGTAACCAGATATAAAGACAAAAACACGGTCATGGTATGACAGAACTAACGAGATCGAAACATCATATCAGACTTCAGACTTTCCAACTAATGAGGTCGAAAGAGTTCTAATGGAACCGATAAACCCCAGTAAACACAAAGGTATGTTTAACACTTTAAAAGACAAGATCAAGAAACTTCTTATTGTAACCATCAAACTGTTTCTAACGTGACCGAGACATCTAACGATACTCAACGTATAAAAGTGTTATAACTGGAAAGGTCGGGTTCTTGTACTGAATAGAGGTAGACAAATACAGTAGACTAAAGAAATCAAAACAACAACAAGTCCACGAGTCAACACAGACTGAGAAACACTGGGGTGTCTGTCGTCGCACGGTCTCAAGGGACAGTTAGTAGTAGAAGGTCTCAACCGAATTTGAGTAACGTAACTCTACCACTATAGTGGGTTCGTAGAGTAGGAGAAAGTAGGGAAAAAGGAGGACGGAAGTTAGAAAGAGTTGTAGCCCCAGAAAAGATGACTCAGTCGTGAAGTGTAGTCCACCGGTTTCATAACCTCGAAGTCGAAGTCATAGTCAGGAAGGTTACTTATAAGCCCTGACTAAAGGAAATCCTAACTGACCAAACTAGAGATACGTCAGGTTCCCTGAGAGTTCTCAGAAGAGGTTGTGGTGTCAAGTTTTCGTAGTCAAAAAGTCGTGAGTCGGAAGAAATACCAGATTGAGAGTGTAGGAATGTACTGATGACCTTTTTGTCATCACAACTGTTATGTCCGGAAACAGTCGTTTCATTACAGAGACGAAAAATTATACGAGAGATCCTAACAGTATTGAAGAAGGTTTCTCGTTCACAGAAACTTAAAGTACCGACGTCAGTTGTAGGTGCCACTAAAACCTCGAGGTTTTTTATTTCAGACGACAACAGAAGTGACGAAGGGGTAGATAAACGGTACTTCATTACCCTGACCTACGGTACTAAAACCAAAAGATTTACGACTCGAAATTCGGTCGAAAAAGTGAGAGGAGAAAGTGAGAAAGTGTGAGGAAAAAGTGATCTCCGACAAATCAAGAAGTGAAAGACGGTATTCCCACCACAGTGGACGTATAGCCTCCAATAACTACAAAGAGGGCCGTTAGAACAAAGGTCGAACACGAAGGAGGTCGGGTCACAAAGAGTACTACATGAGACGTGTATTCAATTTATTCGTCCCACTGTTATATATCGGAACTGCATGAGGAAAAGGATAAACCTTGGTCAGACAACAAGGAACAGGTCATGATTGACAACGAAGGAGTGGACGTATGTCTAAAGAGTTCTCCGTCCAGTCCACTAGACCATAAGGGTGTCTTAAAAGGTGTCAAACAACACTAGGTGTGTCAGTTTCCGAAACTGTATCCGTTATTTCGTCTTCATCTACGAAAAGACCTTGAGAGAACGAAAAAACTACTAGGTCGGCTACAACCGTTAAACTAGAGACCAAAGAGACGGAAAAGATTTCGGTCAGGCAACGAGGGACAGACCAACATCAATGACGAAGAACTGGACGTATGTTCAAAACGTCCTCCGTCCACTCCACCAGACCACAAGGGTAGAGAAACTCTTAAAAGGTCTCAAACGACACTAGGTGTGTTACTTCGTCTTCGTCTTCGAGAAGACCTTAAGGGACCGAAAAGATACTAGATTACCTACGACCGTTAAACTTAGACCGAAGAGACGGAAACAATTTAGGTCGAACATGTAGACTTTTAAAAACCAAGTACATGACAACTTCTGATCACACTTCATAAAACTCGTAATGGAACGATCGAACACTTTACCACGTCAACATGTCATCAAAGTTGTAAGAAACTGTAACAGGAAGAAACCCTGACCTCACTTTTAACTGGATAAGGTCAGGACACCGGTGACAACTTAAAGGGTTTAAACGACCATATATCTTACTTCGTGAAATTGTCGTAGTAGAAAATCCAAAACTTTATCGAGTCGACCTTAAGGTAGTGGAGGTCATCGAAACAAACAGTACTTTGATTCCGGGTGAACTGAACCGTGAGGTCTACTGGCTGAGGTCCACTCACTAGTGTGGTAGTACCAAGAGGTTATTATGAAAAAAATACGTCAACAAGACACATAAGAACGGTGGAGAAGAAGATAGAAGAAGAAAATCCAGGTATGGTAAAGAAAGGAAATAACACGAGTAGAAAGTTACTTTATAAGGGAACCGTAGGGAAGAAAAGAATCTCGTTGGAGATTAGAAAGGGTGAGATAACAAAAGGAGATAAAGAAAAGTAACAAGTGAATCCTTCGTAAAGAATAGAGAGGAACGATAAGAAACTTTGAGACGTAAGTCCACTCACATAGAAAGGAAAAGAGGAAAAGAAAAACGAAGAGAAGAAACGAGTCGATAAACATTCCGGAGGAGACTGTTGGAAAATTGTAAAGAAAAAGAACCCCTACCAAAACTAGTGGAGGAGGACATGTTACAATGTTTGGAGAAAGGTATCAAGAAGTCCTAGAGATAATCTAGATTAGGGAACTTAGATAAACAATGAAGGTGACATGTCCGTATTCCCTAAACTAAAGTCAGTATGGACTTACCGGATCACTAAAAGAGATGAGAGAAATTAAAGACGTTATTCCTGGAGTATTAGACTCGGTATAAGACGAGTCCAGAACAAACACGACTGACATGTCTCGAAACGGTTGAAACCGACGTTTAGTTAGACTAAAGTCATAACTGGTAGACCACTACAGGAACACATCTCAGTAGAGATCACAACAAAGTTCTCCCATGAACGATACTGGTCACACAACAGAACTGTTTTGAGACAATCGGAAACGGGACAAAGTAAAACACGGGGTTTCGGTTTGAACGGACAATGAGATCCATAGTGAACTGAAGAATGAAAACGTAAGGTCCGGGGATACTACATTTCCTGTAGAAAAAACACACAACCAAGATTTTCCAGAACATCCAGAAGCATCTTGGTATGTTGAAATCGAAGAAGTCGTAATGACCAACCCTGTATCCAAACGTAAGGACACTATAACTTACCAAACGGAACCTTTACTTGTAAGATACCAAAAACTCTAATGCGGGTTTATGACGTAAAGTCTGAGAAAACAACTGATACTCCCGCTGAGATAAAGAAGATTCTCTAAGAACGAGTGTCATCATCTACATTATCAATAGACTTAATTTAATGAAATAGACTAAAGAAAGTATCTATAGAACGTCAAAAGACGTATGACTAGAACATAGAGAAATCCATCTAAGTAAGGATCTATAAAATAAGAAAAGTAACGTTACCACTTACCCTAACAAAGGAATTAAAGAGAAAGACTAAAAAGAAACAATCATATCCTTATATTCCGTAAAGACACATAATTAAAATATAGGACACTGAAATGAGATAAGAAACGAATCGAGATCATTAAAAGACCACCATAGGAATCCCAAAAGATACATATTATAGTACAGTAGACGTTTGTCACTTAAAATGTAGAAGAAAAGGTTAAATCTAAGGAAAATAAAGAAAAAGAAGAGACAGTACCGATCCTGAAGGTTTTGATACAGTTTATTATCACCTCTCTCACCCGAAGGAACAGGACAAAGATTAAAATCTCCTTTAAAAAAAGTGGTAACCCTTATTGCAAAAGACACCCAAACAGTATATAACGGAAATAATACAACTTAATACAAGGAAGATACGAATAAAAGACCTCTGAAAAATTTTTAATGATATTTGACCACAACTTAAAGCAGTTTGCGAAAGAGACGTAGATAACTCCACAGTATATCAAAAGTAGAAAGTTAAACAATTAAACCACATAGTGTAACTAAGTAAACGTATATAACTTCTTAAGAACGTAGGGACCCTATTTTGACTGAACTAGTACTACATACTAGAAAAAGTGTACAACAACCTAACAAACGATCTTAAAACAACCTCTAAAAACACAAATAGAGGTAGTCACTATAACCGGACGCTAAAAGAAAAAAACACCGTAGAAAAAGACCAAAACCGTAGTCCCACAAGCACCGGAACATCTTTCACAAACCGTCAGAGGGGAGAGACGCTAAAAGACCTACTCAAACTCGTCTTATCCACAATCGAGAAGAGAGTTGAAAACCATCGTAAGTGGACACTTCAATGGACCGGGACTTGAAGACAAACAACCTTCTGAAAACTAATACGAAAGTCAACAGCGCGAACACTAACCAGACAAGTATAAAAGATAAAGAAGGAGTAAGTCAAAACCTTCCAATATGAAAAGGTTCTTAAACAGGTAAAGAAGGTTCAACAGGTAACATAACCGTATATCAGTGAGTATCAGAGAATCCTAGGAAACATAAAGACACGACAGACAGATTGCAAAAAGTAAAGATTAAAATAACTAAACTCAGAAGAGGGAAAAAAAGAACTACTCAGACCAATTACCAAACAGTTAAAACCAGTAAAAGAGTTTCTTCGTTGAAAAGCAAAATAACTAGAAACGCAACAGACGGAGAAAGAAAGAGTAGATAAAGACGAGAACTGCTAGAGAGAGGAAGACGACTGAGACCCCAAGAAACGGGAAAGAAACGATCAACGAAATCCACATTCAAATCCGACAAAAAAACAAGAGAGAGGACGAGGAAATCCATCCAAACATGACGACATTTGAAGGGAAATAAGTGACGAAAATGGCGTAGGGTGTTAGGGTGTCCAAAACTCAACAGTATAAAGGAAACAGTAAACAAAGATCCACATAAAAATGAAGGAAAAGACTAAAGAAGTCACTAGACAACCAATAAGTCTTCGCACAACAAATCGGAGGTACACAAACATAAAAAATAGTAAAGGGGACATTATAAAGATAGATTAGTATACCGTAACACCAGTCTTTTTTTACGAACTTTACTAAAGTTAAAGAATGTAGAACTAAGCACTGAGTTCTATACTAGATAGGACTTCTTGAACTCTTTTTCGACTTTAGAAGAAAAAACTTACTTTACGGGACATCTATAGTAAAGTCATGTTGACCAGGTTACATAGTAAATTTCGAACATAAAGGAATAATTGAGTGACAGGTGACCACACTCACTCTATAATTTTCAGGAGGTGAAAATGGTACGACGATAGTTAAAGGGGAAAGTGCAGAATCATAAACGGAATACATAACTCCATGCCTATATAAATATTAGCAATATAAACAATATAACAACATAAACAATATGTTAACAATATAATATATATATATATTAACAATATAGTAATACAGAAGATGTTAAGTAGGGAACTAGTAACATACAACAGAAAGTGACAGAGAGAAATAAAATTTCAGATAGACTACATTCATAAAAACAAAGGTGAAAGAAAACTAAAGGTAAACGTACCTTATAGAAAAGGTCGGGGAGTAAAAGTCAGACATACACAAGGAGCTGGACTCCACCTAGAGAACATTTGTCGTACATATCCCCAGAACTAAAACATAGGTAAGTCGGTTAAGCACAGAAAACCAACCTCGCAAATCAGGTAAATGTAAGTTCCATAAAAAAATATACATACTAGGATAACGGTAAATGAAATAACAAAACCCAAAGAAAACCATCCGGAAAAGAAAGATATTACAAGGAAAAGATCTCTTCAATAAAGTCATAAACAACATTACGACCACGACTTAAGAGAGTTAAAAACGAACAGACATTTCGAAAACTAACGAGGAAGTTTAGACTTACGTCGAGAACCACCTCTCTCATTAGAACCAAAATCAAAAAAAGGACAGTAGTGAAATTCACACAGGACAATGAGGGAAGACCGGACGTCTCATAGACAACTTTCTAGTCGACAATCGGAATCCGTCTATCGGAACATACAATATAAAACAAAAAAAGGGAGCGACTAAAATTATAGACAAGAAACACAAATTAAAAACAATCAAACTAATTATACACAGAACCACACGAAGAGGAACCCAAATAGGACATACCCTGAGAGACCCGGAGGATCTGAACCCACCGATAAAGGAAAAGGTAAAGTCCCTTCAAAAGTTGATATTAGAGGAGTTTATAAAAGAGTATGGGAAACAAAAACAGAAGAAGACCCTCGGGATACTAAACTTACAACCCCGTGAATCACAACAGGGTCTCCAGAGACTCTGACAGGAGTAAAGAAAAATAAGGAAAAAGAAACAAGACGAGACGAAGGCAATAAAGGTGGTACGATAGAAGGTCGAGTGAGTAGACAAGAAGGCGAAGGCAATAAGACGAAAATCAGGGGAGATTACATAAATTTAGACAATAAAACAACAAGTAATGACTAACAGATAAAAAATTAAAAAGAAGAAGACGACGAACGACGATTTAGCGAAGTCAACACAGGCTGAGACACGCTGGGGTATCTGCCGTCGGGTGGTCCGAGGGGACAGGGACCCTAAGAGATCCGTTCTTGCGACCTCACCCAACGGTAAAGGAAGAGGTTACGTACTTTCACTCTGCACTTTCACTTCAGCAAGTCAGTACAGGCTGAGAATCACTGGGGTACCTGACGTCGGGTGGTCCGAGGAGGTAGGTACCCTGAAAGGTCCGTTCTCATGACCTCAGCCCACGGTAACGGAAGAGGAATTTAAGAAGATCAAGGAACAATTTGTAAAGAACATAGAAGAACTAGGTACGGAGGTCAGATAAATAGACACGGAGGTAAAGTAAAGGTTCTAAAACCTAGTAGAAACTAGAATAATGAGACTTAAGGAAAAGTACATCTGACGAATAAAAGAGTAAACAAACCCGAACACCTAAAAATGGTACAAGGAAGTAGACGACGTTCAAAGAGACAGAAAGGTAAAACAAATTAAATAACACAATCCTAGAGAACAGACGTCCGACCTTCCGGTATAAAGGAGAATTGACACCACAGACGGGTGGTTCCCACCCCAACCTGGTCACGAAACACTTCCAAAGGACTAACCACCCAGAACACAGACACAAGACCACCAACCTCGACCTAAAAACAGAGAGACTTTCCGTCACGGTACAGGTCATCGTACAAACCCCCACAGATATCCGAGTGATACCGAAACCTGTTTGAAAGTCGGAAAGACCCGTACCAACACAATGATAAAACGATTTCCAAACCATACTCCGTGGACGGTGACCTCAAACTACCGGAAACCCATCCCGAACCACAGTCACAACTATACCTCCGGAGACCCTTCCGAGAACGGGACAATTACGAGGTACATCAACCCTCAAGAGACCACCAGGTTTCAGCATCTGAACCCAGAGAGTGGAGCCCTCAAGTCCGGGTTGGGGAAATAACATCGTGGTTCTGAAGTGTCCGGTGTGTCGTGTCTTCTGTTTTGAGGTTCTGATTACCACTTTATCGTGTTTTAGTTTTTGTACCTTTTCTTACGGCATATGATTCACTACATTTTTATCCTTTTATTTTACTTTACTTAAACAAAAATTTATCCTACAAAAAATTTTTCCTTTTCCATCCAATATTTTTTATTTTTAATTTCCTTATTATTGTAATCTTGTTGTACTTTTTCTTTTTTCTCTTTATAATTATATAAATTACATATCTCTCGTCATTACTCTTCTTACAGGAACACTAAGGAGACACAAGGACGAGGTCAGGTAAACGGATACCTCTTTTAGGAGGTTATAAAGATCTTTCTAGAGACCTGGACAACACCCGTCGCACCCCAGTCGAGTCTGAGTCTAGAACGGAATGAGGTCGAACATGAACGAGAGTTTCAGACGTCGACGGGGAGTTCAGGTACCAGAGTCAGAGTGATACCCCTAAATTAGACGACGTCGACGACGACGGCCCCGTCAAAAGGGGAAGAGACGAAATGAGTACGTCGGGGGCCCCAAGACGAAACCAAACCCCAGACGGAGACGAAAGTCAGTGAGAGGTCGTAGACGAGAGGAGGGTCTGTGTTCCCCGACTTTCATCAGTGAAACGTCCAGAGAGAATCAACTCGACCCCTCTCCCTCTCCGCGTAGTCTGTGTCCGCCTCACACACCCCTCGCGGACGGTACCACCCCTGGACACCCTCCAGCGGCATCAGACTCCGACAGTAGCCCGAAGACCCTACGGACCGTCTCGGTTCGACGAGTCCGAAGGTCCGTCTGTACCCATCGTTGGGTGCCGGCGAGCGTCGAACCGCCATCGACGTTAGGGACCCCGGTTCTGACCGTCGGGGCGAAAGCCAGACGCCGGGCACGAGGTCGAGCCGATGGAGACGTCCCCCTCTGACGTCGACAAGACGGGGCGAAGGCGTCAGCGACTGCGTCCTCGGTCACAAGACACTCACGCCCCTGTCTTACAACGAAACCCTTACTATGAAACAGAGAGACCTCCAAGGTCCGATAAGGGACCTGAGGGAGTCGACACAGCATGGTCGGCAGAGTCTCATAGAAGTACCGACGGGTTGGACCAGGAGAGGGACTCCAGACTGGGGGTTTCGGACTCGGACTCTTGGTCGGGGGTGAGCGACACCGTATACTCGACGGAGAGCCGACCTTTCACGACAAGACTCGGACTCTTGGTCGGGGGCGAAGCACCGTATACTCGACGAAGAGCCGACGTTTCACGACAAGCCGTCACTAGAGACACCACTCAAAGGAGACAAACGGAAACTCCGTGGACATCGGAGTGAGTAGTGACACCAGGGGCAGGTCAAAGTCTCGGCGAAGGACTAGGGCGAACTCTCCCCCGGCGGAGCACACGCCTATGAGGAGGAAGTGATCGAGGAGGGACTCCACGCCTAGGGAAGGAGGTTTAGAAAGCAGAAGAAAAAATAGAAAACGGGATGGAGGAAGACTTCTCTAACTGAACGGAAAAACCTTCAGACCCAGGGAGACGGTCGTAAGTCCACAAGGCGTACGTCAAAAACTATATAAACAGTCCCCTCTTCCACTAGAGGGACAGAATAAGGAGGTGACAGAACCAGGTCTTCAGACTAAAATTTGTATCCGGAAGTTCCCCTTTGAATGTGAAGAGATACAGAAACTCTACATTTACAAGATGGACTAGAAGGATCGCGTAAGACGCACATACACATACACACAAAACTTTTGGACTGAAGACGGTATGACGACAAACTTCATTTGAGAGACCTAAAATGAAACCACTGTAGGAAAGGGTGAGAAAATACCCCTTTGGAGAACGTAGAATAACCAACCTTAGTGATAATTACATATAAAATAATTACCCGTTTACTACCTATGAAAATTTAACTTTTGCGAAGATTTAACCACTTAAGATCTCGTGAGAGTAGTATTTGTCGACAAAAAATCATGGATAGTTCTATTTTAATTTCCACCTTTTTTTCTTTATATAGATTACCGATTGGATCGTTAAAGAAATCAAATTTTGTTTTGTTTTGTTTTTTTGTCGAATCCTTCGAAATAAACACGACAAACGAAAGAGAGTTGTCCAGAATATCAAAGTAAACAGATTACGATTATTTTTCTAGTCGTATATAAAAATTTTTAAAAAACCAATACGACCCAGAAACAACACCGTGTGTCTGGGGAGTAACGCCACACGTCCGAAGAGATCGACACCGCGTTCCGAGAGATCAAAGTTACACACTCGAGTCAACGGGGTGTCGTACACCCTAGAATCAAGGTACTGGTCTCCAGTTTGGGTGTAAGGTATATAACCTTCCACTTAAGAAATGGTGACCTGGTGGTCTCTTCAGGGTTTTGTAATCTTATTAATTACGATTGTCTTTTTTTACAGCATTCCTTTCAGATCTATGAAAACGGTTCTTCCATCTTTAACATGTTACATGAATAAAGTTTACTTATTCCTTTATAAATCTATCAATAAATTTTATCCTATTTATTTTACCTGTACATACACTAATCTTGTGTTCCAAAACTATAATATGGTGGATTCCAATTTACCCGGTTTTTATTGGGAGGATAATTTTCTGCGAATGAGGAACCTTCTTTTCAATACTAGTTGGATCTGTCGTATAAGTTTTCGTCTCTGTAATGAAACGGTTGATTCCAGGTAGATCAGTTCCGNTTTTAGGTTTGTTCAGAAGAGATAAATGGAACACACACACACACACACACACACACGCACACATATTGAATTTTTTTAATATGACTCCATGGACTAGTCGTTAATAAACCTCGTTGTCAATCCGGTTTCCCGGACTCAAGGAACCGAGTTTGGGGTGAGAAACCTTCGGTCCCGGAAAAGGTATTTTTATCTGTTTTACTTTACTCTCTTATTTTATTCTTACTTCACTCTCCTTTTTTTTTTTTCTTTCTTTTGGAAGATCTTAAGGAGGATATTCTAGTTTTGAGCGACTAACATAGGATTACTTCCGGTTTCAATTTCCGTATTTTATGACTGTCTTAACTCTTATTTTAAGTATATATAAATTTACCTGAAATATATTCTACCAATGTTGAGAAAACAAATTAATACTCCATCTGTACAAAGTGACCCCTTCGAAGGGGACACTTCTTTATATGTAGACGGGAAGTCTTTTATAATTGACTTGTATGACTTCCTTCAGTTAACTCAATGTACTCGGTATGTCTATTCATTTTGACCTTTGATTATAAGTTCCCGACTATTTATAATTTAATCACTAAAACGAGACCCAAATTGAACATTCGAGTCTTTCTGGAAACAACTCTGAAGGGACCAACAAGTCACCGATTGTGACGTACGAAGGTGGCGTCCTCCGTGTCCAAGTCAAGGACCAACCCCTTGATTTTAGGACGTACAAAGTATCTCGTTGATTTATTTATTTTTCAGAGAATTTTCATTTTCAGAAACGGTTTACGGAATATGTTCGAAGGCTTCCGTACTATTTAAGTTGAGATTTCAAAGTTTTGTACCTTGAGGATTTGAAGTCAAATCCTGTATCTTGAGGATTTGAAGACTAGTTATATTATATATTAAGTCAAGTCAAGTCAGCGAGTCAGCACAGACTAAGAAACGCTGGGGTACTTAGCGTCGTGTGGTCCGGAGGGACAGGTAGTGGTTGAGGACCTCAAGTGAGTCTGAGTGTGGGTAGCTCAGTCACTACGGTAGGTCGGTAGAGTAGGAGCCAACAGGAGAAGAGGAGGACGGGGGTTAGGGAGGGTCGTAGTCTCAGAAAAGGTTACTCAGTTGAGAAGTGTACTCCACTAGTTTCATGACCTCGAAGTCGAAATCGTAGTAAGGAAGGTTTCTTGTGGGTCCCAACTAGAGGAAGTCTTACCTGACCAACCTAGAGGGACGTCAGGTTCCCTGAGAGTTCTCAGAAGAGGTTGTGGTGTCAAGTTTTCGTAGGTAAGAAACCGTGAGTCGGAAGAAGTGTTAGGTTGAGAGTGTAGGTATGTACTGGTGGCCTTTTTGGTATCGGAACTGATCTACCTGGAATCAGCCGTTTCATTACAGAGACGAAAACTTATACGACAGATCCAACCAGTATTGAAAAGAAGGTTCCTCATTCGTAGAAAATTAAAGTACCGACGTCAGTGGTAGACGTCACTAAAACCTCGGGGGGTTTTATTTCAGACTGTGACAAAGGTGACAAAGGGGTAGATAAAGGGTACTTCTCTACCCTGGCCTACGGTACTAGAAGCAAAAGACTTACAACTCGAAATCCGGTTGAAAAAATGAGAGGTGAAAGTGAAAGTAGTTCTTCGAAAAATCAAGGACAAGTGAAAGACGGTATTCCCACCACAATAGACGTATAGACTCCACTAACTATAAAGAGGGCCGTTAGAACTAAGGTCGAACACAAAGAAGGTCAGGTCGTAAAGACTACTACATTAGACGTATATTCAATTTATTCGTCCCACTGTTATATGTCGGAACTGCATGAGGAAAAGGATAAACCTTGGTCAGACGACAAGGAACAGGTCAAGAGTGACGACGAAGGACTGGACGTATGTCTAAAGAGTCCTCCGTCCAGTCCACCAGACCATAAGGGTAGAGAAAGTCTTAGAAGGTGTCAAATAACACTAGGTGTGTCAGTTTCCGAAACCGTATCAGTTATTTCGTCTTTATCTACAAAAAGACCTTGAGAGAACGAAAAAGGTACTAGGTCACCTACAACCGTTAAACTAGAGACCAAGGAGACGGAAAAGATTTTGGTCGAACTTGTAGTCCCTAAAGTGTCAAGTACATAACGACTTCGGACCGAACCTCTTAAAACTCGTAATGAAATGATCGTACACTCTACTCACGTTAACACGTCATCAAAGTCGTAAGAAACTGTAACGGAAAGAATCCCTAACCTTACTTTTGACTGGAAAAGGTCAGGACACCGGAGACGACTCAAAAGGTTTGAACGACCGTATAACTAACGTCGTGAAAGTGTCGTAGTAGAAAGTCCTCAACTTTATCGAGTTGAGCTTAAGACAGTGGAGGGGTCGAAACAAGCATCACTACGAAAGATTCCGGGTGAACTGAAGTGTAAGGTCCTACAGACCGAGATCTACTCACTAGTGTGGTAGTACTAATAGACCCAGTACCTCTAGAAAAACATGTCAAGAAGGCACATAAGAACGGTGGAGAAGAATTATAGAAGACGAAGACAATCCAGGTGTGGTAAAGACAGGAAGTAGCTCGGGTAGAAACGTACTTTACAAGGGAACCATAGAGATTAAAAGAACTTCTCTAGAGATCAGAAAGGGTAAGACAACAAAAGTAGATAAAGAAGCGTAACTAGTGACTTCTTCCGAAAAATAGAGAAGAACGATAAGAAACCTTGAGACGTAAGTCTACGAATATAGAAAGGAAAAGAGGAAACGAAAAGCGGAGAGAAGAAAAGTGTCGATAAACATTCCGGAGGGGTCTCCTCCGGAAAACAAAAGAACGTAAAGAAAGGGTACCCCTACCAGAACTAGGGACAGAGGACATGCTACAGTGCTTGGAGTAAGGTATCAAGTAGTCCGTGAGATAGATAGTCTAGATCCGGGAATTTAGATAAAGAGTGAAGGTGACATATTAGTATTCCTTAAACTAAATCCAGTATGGACTTACCAGATCGCCAAAAGGGATGAAAGAAGTTAAACTCAGACTTAAACCATTATTCCTCAAGTACTGGACTCGGTGTCAGTCGAGGACCAGAACAAAAACAACTGACATATCGCAAAGAGGTAGAAACCGACGTTTCTTATATTAGTTAGACTAAAGCCACAACTGGTAGACCACTACAGGTACACATCTCAGAAGAGAACACAACAACTTTCTCCCACAAACGGTACTGGTCACGTAAAAGAACCGTTCCTGTTTAGTTAAAAAATCACAACAAATCCACTGTTTGAGTAAGAAAACCCCTTACTTTTCGTTGACAGTAAAAGAAGATTTAGAGAAGTTTAGTCTTTTTCACTTGTGTCCGGTGTTACTGGACTTTGATTCGGGTTAGTCCGTTCTGAACTTTGGTTCCCCCTTTTTATTGTTTCACCGTCAAAATTTTAAGTTCGAAGAACCCTACGAGGGAGTCGGTTTGAAATGTTTAACATTTCGGAATCAGTAAACTCGTTCGTTGAAATTACATAAAGTCAACAAGACACATTTGATTATTGAAATATTATGGACTACTAAGTAAATGGTCGTTCATTTCTTAGAAGGACGTTACGTCCTTTAAGCTCAAGCTAGGGACCCAGTCCTTCTAGGGGACCTCCTCCCGTACCGCTGGGTGAGCTCATAAGAACGGACCTCTTAGGGTACCTGTCTCCTCGGACCGTCCCATGTCAGGTATCCCAGTGTTTCTGAGTCTGTACTGACTTCACTGACTCGTGTCTCGTGTGTATATAGTGATACATAATTATATATTACACATTCTCCCAACGGTTCGGGAGGAGGTCCCCTAGAAGGGTTGGGTCCCTAGTTTGAGTACAGAGGATGTGGAGGACGTAAAGTTCGTCTAAGAAATGGTTGACTCGGTGGACCCTTCAAGGGTATTAATATATATCATATGTTATATACATATTTATTAATATATATATATTAGAGATGAAGGTCTTTCATAATAGTTTTAACTTAAATGTCTCGAGTTGCATTTACATTCACGAACGTTTAATTTATATTTTTTTCGACCGGTTTTAAACTGAAAGTCTAAGTACACTTGACCCCTTATAAATTATAATTCAACGATACATCACAATTTCAAACAACTATGTTAATTATATCTGTACAGAAATTTCAGTAGTTATAATTCATATTATGAAATAACATGATCCAGACTATTTTTTAGTTTATTTTGGAAAATATACAACGTTTCTTTTATTAAACTATACTTCTTTGAAATTTACATTTATTCTTTTCTCGAAACCACAATTGAGAAATTTTAATAAATACAAAATCTTTACAGGTGAATTTTACTAGAGTGGTCTATTAAAATATTGAATTTCAAGATCTCAACATGATCAAATTCGTCGTCTTCAATAACTTATCGATCCAGTAATTGTGTGTGTGTGTGTTTATTCTATGACTCTGTACTTAATGATTTGTCTCTTCGGTTTCTATAAATTCTGATAAATACTTATACAAAGTACGGTGGGACTCTACAAGAGACAATCTTTTGTTTACAAAAATCTTTAATAGTGACCATAAATAAATAATAAAAACCGACACGACCCAGAAACGACAACGGACACCCTACATAGATCAACACCTCTCACCTAGAGTCTCTCCTTACGATTTGATTCAAGTAAACCATACAATTTAATGAATTTTTGTAACCGTTCACTAACCTCTACTTGGAATCCAACTTTTTTCA
Organism: Capra ibex; assembly: GCA_006410555.1. NCBI lineage: Eukaryota > Metazoa > Chordata > Mammalia > Artiodactyla > Bovidae > Capra > Capra ibex. The sequence goes on from SJYO01036187.1 coordinate 1,027,460, forward strand.
CTTTTCATTTCAGCGAGTCAGTACAGGTTGAGAAACGCTGGGGTACTTGACATCGGATGGTCCGAGGAGGTAGGTATCCTAAAAGGTCCGTTCTCATGACCTCACCCAACGGTAAAGGAAGAGGTCCCCTAGAAGGGTTGGGTCCCTATCTTGGGTCCAGAGGGTGTAACGTCCGAAATGGTAGACTCGGTGGTCCTTTTGGGAATCCAATCCAATATCACATACTTATTTGTAGTAACTATGTCGATAAGGTTTTAAATATACTTTAGGAATCGGAGATCATACAGGACTATACTATAGTCAGTATTCAAATCGATAATGGGATTTTACAATATACAGTTTCTTTATAGGTTCAACGAACGATTAACGTAACATGAGTCTAGAAGTTGGTACGACAAGATTCAAAATAGGATATATGTATCAGTAATAAAATGTGATTACGAAAATGTTTTACTTCTAAAAGTTCTTGTGAGAATTTTCCTGAATATTCAAAGTCGTTCCTCTAATTTGTTCGTTCAGTTAAAATTTCCTTTAGTTGAGACTTATTAGTGGTCTTCCTGGCTACAACTTTAACCTCGGGGTTATGAAACCGGTGGACCACGTTTGTCGACGGAGTGACCTTTTCTAGGACTACGACCCTTTCTGACTTCCGTCTTCCTCTTCTCCCGCTGTATCCTACTCTACCAACCTACCGTAGTGATTACGTTACCTGTTCTTGGAGCCGTTTAAAATCCTCTGTCACTCCCTGTCCCCCCGGACCATGCGAAGTCAGATACCCCGGTGCTTCTCAGCCTGTGCTAAACTTGTTGTTCAAAGACTATCGAAAATAATCGTCTATTATGGTGTCTTGACACATTGTTTACTGTTTTGGGATCACTTGTTGGACTACTGAAGGAGGTCTAATCGTCCTTAATTAATTCCCTGACTTACTTGGCTATACTAATATTAAGATACTGAAAAACCTTTTATGTAATTGAAATTAAAGACAAAAGGTCTTTTCGAAAAGGATTATACGATGGATGTTGTTCAACTATTTCTCACAGAAACGTTTGTTTCTACTGTACGAATAGAGAAAAAGAGATGGACTAGGAAGGTTTTAAACCGAAAAGGTCGACCGAGAGGGTACCTGAACTACCAAATCATGTTGACCTAACGTTGATGAATATGATTACTAACAAAATTACACAAGAAATAAAAGTTTAACAAATACTAAGCACAACGGGACGACGTGATACTGAAACAGTTATAATGATTGACTTAATGTATATAGGATAGATAAAATATTCTAACAACAAAGAATATTTTCTCACTAGAGTCTTTCCGTCGTCATTCGTCACCGAACTTCGTTTTAGAATCAAGGGACGGGTCCTTAACTTGGACCCACCGTACGTACACTCTCAACCTGATATTTCTTCCGACTCGTGTCTTCTTAACTACGAAAACTTGACACCACAACCTCTTCTGAGAACTCTCAGGGGACCTGACGTTCCTCTAGGTTGGTCAGGTAAGATTTCCTCTAGTCAGGACCCACAAGTTACCTTTCTGACTACAACTTCGACTTTGAGGTTATGAAACCCGTGGACTATACTTCTCTACTGAGTGAACTTTTCTGGGACTACGACCCTTTCTGACTCCCACCCTCCTCTTCCCCTGCTGTGTCCTACTCTACCAACCTGCCGTAGTGACTGAGTTACCTGTTCTCAAACCCACTTGGGGCCCTCAATCACTACCTGTCCCTCCGGACCGTACGACGTACCCCAGTGTTCCTCAACCTGTGCTGACTCACTGACTTGACTTGACTTGACTTTGGACCTATTTTTAGTCCCTAGAATCGGTGATTAGGTGGGTCCCGATCTCCGATCTTTGTTTTAAGGAACTCGAGAACGGGGGTAACTTTTTACTTAAAGAGTTTCTCCGTTTGACACTTTTTATCCAAACTTCAAATAATAATCTCTATGTTGTGTTCACCCTTCCGTGTACCCCTTTGTCGAACAAATCAATGCCGTCTTCGTTGTTCCGTCTCTATGTGTGGACCTCTCTTTCCCACACCCACGTGGGGGGACTCTTCCTTCTGTCATTTTTCCGGTAACTGAGTAAATGTATCACGTCAAGAATCCCCAGAAACAAATGAAAACCGGTTAATAGACGACAGAAAAAGGAGTGGACTGAACAGGATCCTGGGAGGGGTCGCACACACACGTTGAAAAAAGGTTCTACCTAAGGTCGGGTCTCCGGACACCTCTCCCGGAACCGTAGTGTATTATACCCCGTCACGGGGGAGCAAAACTGGGGGTTCCTCGGAAAGACATATACAGATCACAGAGGAAAAGACGATCCTACTCTTTATACACCGGACAACCAGAAAATGAGTTCGTTCCAAATCGGGGAGCGTCAGGGACGGTATCGACAATATAATTTCACAGGAATTCTCTGTCTCGGACCGATAAATGGGACTAAGGACAACATTAAAGATAAAACTTCACGTTTATCCTCCGACAACATTAACGGATCGGAGTTCGGGTGAACAGAGGAAGGAGTCCTTTATATTTATTCTCCAATCAACATTTACGGATCAAACCTTGGGTAGATAGAGGATAGAGTTGTCATGGGTAGAACTTCTTTATATATGGTACATATTGGGGTGTATCGCGTCAACATTATAACACTAAGATCCATACTCTTCTTCGTTGCTCCCTTTAATAGAGGACCCTATATTGTCGGACCATTCAGTCTCTCTGATCTCTTAGAAATTCATAGATATCTCGGATTAACCCTTTATCGTGGATCTCACCGTACAGTTGTTCTTAAAAACGGTATAGACCCTGTTTGGAGGGTCGTGGTACCGTGTTTTTGACCAGTAATTTACAGAGGGTTTACAACCAGTTCGAAGTCTGGTTCTCCTCCTTGACTCTTTACCTTATAACGGACGGCATAGGCATTTGGTTACTACAGTATCAGTAGTCACTAACGTCGGTGACGGTTGTCACGACTCGACCACTTGGGACTTACCTGAGTCCTACACTTTGTGTGTTATGACCGGGGTCTATCGACTCCACGTATAGTTTCCTTACTAAAGTCACTCGACTCCGAGAACGTAGAATGGTATCTATCTTTTCGTGATTTGACGAATTGAACTCTATAGATCAAAAGAAATTAATTATTGATAGAAAACTGAAGAATGATGAACGGGAAATAACGTTTTGACATATAGAACCGAGAGAGGGATCTTAAGAGTTTCGTCAAGAGAGTCCCAGTGAACTCTACGACGGAAGGTCCGAATTTCAGGATTTTTAAAGGTGACTTATGTTACATTGAGAGTTGAAAATCCAACATTTAAAAAAAAATTCAGTTGTAGTCTGTGTTGTATTCGAAGTACTTCCGTCGATGGAATATAATTAATTTACCACTGGACAAAGGAGTTCCGGTTCTTACACAGACCGTGCATTAACAACAAAAATCAGCGGTTCAGTGCAGGCCAAGAAAACACTGAAGTATCTGACATACATCGGGTGGTCCGAGGAGACAAGTACTCTAAAAGGTCCGTTCTTATGACCTCACTATCTTCGGTATAGAGAACGTAACTGTCCGTCTGAGAAATGGTGACCCGGTAGTCCCTTTGGGTGGACCTTGTGTTATCCTCGGGTCATTTGTAAACAAATACTTACTTTCTTACAATCATTGTAACAACCCAGAGGAGTGCACATGAAGGTAAGGATGACTTTACTTTTTGGTTCACACCTGAAAGGTAAAGAATCCTAGAGGTTAACAAAAGACGAATTACCGGAATCGGAAGTCCGAATCTGGGTCTTGTTTCTCCATGTTTCCTCCGACGTGACTTGGATAGAAGAGATTAGAGGTGTCCTTACAACGGGAACGGCGTGTTCACGTAAGGTCAGGAACGGAACCTTACCCTGGGGAGAAAGTCGTTTCCATACGTTCTTTTCTCCTACAAATCCCCTGGTCCCAGTCCCAAGGTCGTTAATAACTACAAAAGAGGTGTAAGGGTCACTCTAGACTTTTATTGACTCTAGGACTTTCTAGGGTAGGGGGGGTGGGGGTGGAAGTAACACAGTTGGTCAGATTCCTTTAATTTTTTTAGTTAAGTCTGGTAAACCAACCGACGTAAACCTGGTCCGTTCATTAACAAAATAACTACACCTAAAGTCTTAGACTAAAGACCAAAACGAAAGGAAAAGATGAAACCCGAACCGGTGTGACTTGACCTGAAACAGAATAACGTGGAACATTCTTATTAGTCGGAGGAGACTAATCGGATTACAAGTAAATTGTCTACGTACAACTATACAGAAGGCACATAGTCTTTGACGACAGTCACAACGTCCTTCCTTCTGGGGAAGGTCCCGGGCTTTGACCCGAGAACAGATTGTGAGCCTTTACTTAACAGGCTCCTCTGTGTACACGACTGTTTCTTTCTCTAAAATAACCCTTTCCCGTGGGCCCACCTCTCGTCCTCCCATTCCCTTGAGTCCTCTTGACGAGACGACGCACCGAGCGTCAGAACCCAAAATACCACTACCCTAATCAAAGGCCCACCAGAAACCGGCTAGTAAGATTAAGTCTCAGAAAGGACCACCACGTGCGTAGCGAGTCGGTTCTACCTACGATCGCTCTCCCTAAGGTCCTTCACCTGCCTGTGTACCACAGAGGAAATCTGGAAAGGGGCTTGAGAAGGCCAACCACCACCGAATAATCAATGCATAAGGAATAGTCCTAGAGGACAGTATTTTGTTGAGTACGTTTACCAATGACACCACGGGCCGGTCCCACCCGCCAAAGTCAGTCACAAGAAGGGGATTGTATTCGTGAACCTTACGTAGTCTTTTGTTTTCTCTATATTCAAGAAACTAGATGTCCTCGAAGGTGAGAGTTCCGTTCCTACCACACACCCTATTGTTATTTTTTATTTGTATTATTTATTCAATCAAATGTCTTATAACCGTCGACTCATGAAAACAATCCCCTTCGTGTGACTAACTTTGACGGGTGGGACCAGTCCGTGGTATCATTGGTAAAGGTACTCAACAAAATGCTGTCCTCCAGGACCATTCCTTGTCCCTTGATTATTCGGAGGTGGTTGGTCTTCTCAAACCCTTTCCAGTTTTCTTCTGTGGTGGACAGGCTGGTGGAGGGTCTTAGGAAGAGAGACCGTAGGTAGAACCGACTTATTCCGCACGTGGTGGTCCTTCCTGAGACTCAGTCCTACTAACCGATTCCTGTAGGGCCTTTTACTAGGGTAGTGGTATTTTGGGCACTGACGTTCGGCACACCGTCTCGACCAGAGGACCCAAGGGAATGGGATGACGAGAGGTGGGCCCGCGGGAAAGGGTTATTTTAGAGAAGAAACAGTCGTGTACACAGAGGAGCCTGTTAAGTAAAGGCTCAATCTGTTCTCGGGTCAAAACTCGGGACCTTCCCGGGGAGGAAGGACGTTGTAAAACTTTTTTTAATCCACCCTTATTTCTCTAACCCCACTCTCCTCCATCTAATGTTAAAATTTGTCTCTTTAGAGGAAATCTTACCCTGTAGAGTTGTTTTTCGACTTCCTCAACTTAATCTATAAGTCGGTACACTGATAGATTCTACAAGTTGGTACATTTATAGGTTTTCGTCTCGTAAAGTCCGTCTCTCTCGTTGTTTATGATTCCGGAATTCCGTCCTAGTACACACCGGACAATTCCTTATCGACACACTAACCTTTCCCACTTACCCTCAACAATCCCCTGTTCCGGTCCCTACACTGTCCCTAGTATAGTAGGTCCCGTCAATCGACGACATTCCTAACCAGAAATGAGAATATCGGTGCGCAAGACCCTTTGTTTGAGTGAGTCTTCTATCACCTCACGTCAAATACTGTGGCCGCCCGGGTTCCGTCTCAGAGGAGAATCGGTTCCTGGGGTTAGTCAAAAACACTTTTGGAATATAAGAGATTCACATGTACGGGTTTGGGTGTAGGGGTTTAAGGGACTTTGATCAGACTTGTTTCCTTTTCCTTCTATGTTAGTTCCAATTGGGCACTAAGTATACGGAATTCGGATCCATCAATTGTCATCTGTTAATAGTTATCCAGACACCAGTATGGGGTTATTCGTATTATCTTAAATACTAAGATAAGTCAGTGTGTCTATTAGTCCCATAAGAAAATCCTCTACCTCTCAGATCCATACTCGGGAACCCCAGAAGGTAGACCTTCAGACCAAAAGATCAACCATATAACAAAGGTATCTATGACCCGTATCTCGAGTTTCAGGTGTCAGACCGGGTTCTACCTCAGGACGAAAGTTCTACCTCGGACAGGACAGACAAAGGAAGACGTGAGACTGTCCTAAAAATTGTCTCCTCAATTTCTTAGGGAGACCATAACGTAATTCTTGTCTGACATTTCTGTGTTGTCTTTGGTTTAGATAAAGAATGATAGGGTCATTAGATCCGTTTTTTTTTTTTTCTTTTTTCTTCCACCATCGGTCCGTCCCTTCATCAATATCCCCTCCTTTTCCAAAAGGAACTGAGAAAATCCCAGGGAACCAACTCAGACTTTCAATTTGACTATTTCTAATTGTTCTCTTTTAGTATGTATATATAAAATGTACTATGTTCTTAGAAGTATTCCTTTATTTTCGGACTTTCTTGTTGTTGTTGTTGTTGTTGTTTTTTTTTTTTGTCTAATTTGGACTCACGAAAATTTCGATCTAAACTACTCGTCAAGTTTCAGTACCTTGTTATACGATCCTGTTTCTCTGACTCCATGCGTATTATTGGACCTCTTTTAAGTCGTGGGGAATAAGTAAGTCTAAGAAGAAGTACAGGTCCACGGAAAGGAACCTATATTCCTATAAGGAAAGAAATAGTAAAGGATAAAGTACATTCTCGTAAAGAAATGTACTGCCGGAACCGTGGACGAAGTCTCCCTTTCCCGACTTCTCCAGTCTCCCTTGAAGGACGAAGACGACAAAAGAGTTTGAGGAAGTCGAATTTTATAAGTTATACGGGTCTATGGTATTAAACTTTATCACATAGGATTTGGGGTAGTGGCCTCTTCCGTTACCGTTGGGTGAGGTCATGAGAACGGACCTTTTAGGGTACCTACCTCCTCGGACCACCCGACGTCAGGTACCCCAGTGATTCTCAACCTGTGCTGACTCGTTGAAGTGAAAGTGAAAAGTGAGAGTACGTAACCTCTTCCTTTACCGTTGGGTGAGGTCACAAGAACGGACCTCTTAGGGTCCCTGTCCCCTCAGACTACCCGACGGCAGATACCCCAGCGTGTCTCAGTCTGTGCTGACTTCGCTAAATCGTTTGGGGTAGTGTCACATCTACCAATCTAAGACCTATGTGAAACTTATATTCGGGTGACTTTCTTTATTTATACCGTAAACTCTCTTTCTTTCTTCAGTTTCTACTGAGGATCGAAAAGAGAAGTTGTTGAGTTGTCTCAACGGTAGTCGACTCTATCCTTTCAGTCCAAACTCTATATATAATCTAAAAGGTCCACCTCTTCGACTCGTTCGTCAACCGATATGTCGGTCCTCGAGTCCTCTCTTTAGCCTGTATTTTTATTTCATAAGTTTCGGGACTCTGACTTACTCTCACACTCTCATCTCTTTCTGATCCCCTGGTTTCTGAGTCAGAATCCGTGAGGTTGTGAATCTCGTCATGACTGCAAACTTCATGTTGTACTCATTACACTGAAAAGGCAAAAGATCATCGGGTGTGAATCTTTTTCTTTTTCTTTGTCCACCTTCATAATATTGAAATTCTATAGGTTTTACAATAGTAAAGTTATGATAATTACACCAGTGATATTTTTAATAATTACTTTATAAAATATAATGGAAAATAGGACTATGCAGAAACTTTAAAATACATACGTGTGAATATCGTCAGAGGTAAGTCCGACCGGTGTGAAGATCACGAGTTTTCTCGGGGAACTCCGATCACCGATACCACAGTCTGTTGCATCTAAATCTTCAAACCCTCTTCTCTCTGATCGTTTTCTTTGACTCTTCTTCCTTAGGCACTCTATTTTCCTTCGACTATGTGGTACCGAAGGACCTTCGGTCCGCTCGTCTTCACCACTATTAGACATCTTAACGAAAGTACTATCAAAGTCAAAAGAACTACTCCTTCGTTCGATCCAAGTGACGGGTCTCTCTCTTCCACTCTCCTACATAACCCTCGTACTCCTATTTTCTCCTCTCACACTGTCTCCTTTGTCCGATTCTCTCATTTCCTACTGGCGACCTGTCGATTTCTGAGTGACTCTAACCATTAGTACTTAAATTTTCACTCTTATTCAGACACTTCAACCCACAAAAAGAGATCGGCGTTTCTAAGTCCGTTATATCCGTCTCTGAACCTAAATTGGTCCCATTACCAAAATATGGGAGGAAGAACTACGATGAAACAAAACTAATTTCAATAAGTCTAACGTTTATTGTATTTAGTAGAGTGTAATCCATTTAGTTTTGTCTTTTAAACAACCTTCCTAAGACCTATTAAAACTCTTTAGTTTCCGACGGTCCTCTCAGTTCTTCTTCCGTCGTCAGTCCTTAGGACGAGACCCGTACCGATTAGGCACCGATTAGGTACGGAGGCGAGAACGACTAGGGTGTCTCACTAGGGTGTCTCTACGACCGGGGTGGCCATAGTTCTCCTATGGTGAAGTGGTGGTCGGAGTCTTGAGTGTCTATAAAAACTTAAACGAAGCGATTCTCTATCTTAACCTACCTTGTTCGAATCTGGTTTACTCCATATTCAGTTCTTTTTAATACCCCCTATACTTTGTCAATTTAAGTTTTATAATAGAATATGATATGTAAACGTTTTTGTATGTCGTAGTCTCTGACTGAGGATCATTTATAAGTATTCTTTCTTTAAAATCACCTTATAAGTGACAATGTTCTATCTAAAAAAATTTCTATTTTTAGTACTACGAGAATGTTTATATTTTACTTGTATATAGTCTCTAAAATAAATTGAGTTCATTACTACGTCCGAAAGTTGGTCAGACTTCCTCTTAAGTTTCCGGTCTGTATATGTATCCGGGATTTTAGTTAGATGTTTTTTTATATTTTAATCTAAAAAAACACCCCGCCCCCCCTAACAGGTAAGTGATCTGTTCTAAGTAAACGGACACAAATTTGTCTTAGTAAACGTAACGATACAATACAAGTTGAACAGTATTTTCTCGAGTTTCTGTTACTTTTCACGTTTGAGGAAAGTTTCTTAGTCTATTGGATCTTCCTACACTAGATCTATTCCGAGGTAAAAGAAAGAAAGAATAAATAGATAAATAAGTAAATACCGACACGGTCCAGAACCAAAACCGTACATCCTAGATCAAGGGACTGGTCCCCAACTTGGGTCCGAGGGACTTAACCCTCACGTCTCAGAATCTGTGCCCTGGTGGTCTCTTCAGGGATTTTGTAGTAAAAGATAACTTATGTAGGTCATTAAGAAAGTAGGTAAAATTTTAAAAAGTGGTAAAAAAGACGTTGACTTTTATGGGTTTAACAACCATTTGTGTAAAAAAGTACTAAGAGAGCAACAGGTTATAAAAATACACGAATTATAATAAAACCACGGAAAAGTAAAAATTTTTATTTCAAAATGTAAAGTAATAAATTTCAATATATCGTAAATCTTAGTGTCAATGTGTATTATTTTGTAGACTATAGGTCTAAGGAAGCTTTTACACGTATTTAACATAGGGACATTCAGGGTTCAAGATAGTAGAGTAAATAAAACCAAAAAGATTCGGTAGAGACGTAGATTTTTAGGTAATTATATTTCCCCCTTTTGATAATCACTATACTCGTTGATGAGAACGTCCTCTAGTCTTTTACGGTGGGGTTCTATACCGAGAAACCGTATCCTAATAAAACTTGACCTCCGTTCACTGTTAGTCTCTTTTTCGGAAGAAGCTTGAAGGGGATGACTGATTTTCGTCTATGAAGACTCTTTACTCCTGACGACATTTAGAGAAGACCCTCTTAAAATTTCGCTTTTCTACTTTTCAGTCGTGACTCTGTCTAGACGTTTGTTTCGAATAACTTTACCGGGACCAGAAGGTAAAGGAAAGGTACACATGAATGGAAGGGTGTCAAACGGTGGGATTTTCGGACTTGGTTAAAAGGAGACAGAACAGTGAAGAGATGTTTAAATAATGAGAAACAATTTTACGATACGTTCGGGGTTCAAGATTGGCGAGGACACTTAATGAGTGGTGACTCAAAGGGGGTACACATACGTGAGACGTGTATAATTATTTGACAAAAAGATAACAATTAGATAGAAAACAGTCAAATTAAGGGTCCCGGGATCGTCCTCTTCCCAAAAAGAAAAGGGGAGATGGGTGTTTTAATTGTAATTTGTAATTTCTCGTCCTATGTTCACAAATAAGATCACCTCGGTTTGAAAAAGGAAATAGAAGAAAGAAGTAAAACTCTTGGATCTTACACGTCTTATGCTAATGGATATAAGGAGAGAAGTCTTAAGTATCAATAATTGTTAGTATAAAAAGATTAGAAGAACGGACAACACCATCTAATATAAGGACAACGGGGGAAAGGACTCTCTTCATACACATGGGGGAGGGTAACGGTGTACTCAAAGTCTTGTGTAGGGTACATGCAGTCCGAACCGGCGAACTGAAGAAAACGCCCAATTTCGGACACACGATTAAGGATCGACTACGAATTTATTGGTACTATGAGGTGAAAAGAAAAGGGAGACGACTCTTTAATCAAAGAAGAACAATCCGTCAATCTTATCCCTTTGTCCCAGGTTCTACCCCCAGTCTCCTTCGGTGTCGATCTCCCCTTTTTTTTTTTCGAGTGTTTATCACCTTCAGCGTCTGACCTCACCCTTGGAGACCACCCTTTTATACAAGGGAAGGAACTGAACAGAACCCGGATACTTCCATGTTAGAGGATAAACGTATCCGTATTGGTTGGTCCGGGGTCCTTGGACGAGTCCCCTCCCTTGTTCCATATATTTTCTCCCTTCGGTTTTATTCTGTCCCGGTAAGGACACCCCGACCCAGGTGAGAATGTGGAATTCTCATGTGACTATGGACGAATGGGCTATATAAACGGACGAACTCGACATTGACCCGACAATAAAGTTAAGAAACGATACTGTTCTGTTCTTGACTCCTTCTTCTTGGTTGGACTGTAGAACTTCTTCTTGACTAGACTGTAAAACAACGACACTGAACCCGGCGGGTGAAGAGTAGTCGCTTCCATTCCCCGAAACGGGGATACCGATCTTTCTGGAATTGGAGGAAAGGACGACGAGGGGAGATACGATAAGATATGTTACATGACCCTTCCGACGACGGAGATTCCGGAACACGCTTCAAAGAACAGAGGAGCTTAGGAAACATTTGTCCGTTCACCGTTACTTTCGTTAATTCCTTGGGGTCGGTCCAAATACGAGACCACACAAGGTTTCCGGGGTGACGGAAGACACGAGTTCATCGACGACGAGTTCACCCGTTCCCGAGAGGAAAGGAGAAAGGAGAAAGAGGAAATTTGACTCCTAATCCCGATGACTTTAAGACACCCGGATCCAGTCCGTAAATTTTTGGGACCATTACCGTGGGGTGAGGTCATGAGAACGGACCTTTTAGAGTACCTGTCTCCTCGGAACACCCGACGTCAGGTACCCCAGTGATTTCTTAGTCTATACTGACTCGCTGAAGTGAAAGTGAAAAGTGAAAGTACGTAACCTCTTCCTTTACCGTTGGGTGAGGTTGCAAGAACGGACCACTTAGGGTCCCTGCCCCCTCGGACCACCCGACGGCAGATACCCCAGTGTGTCTCGGTCTGGCTGACTTCGCTGAATCGTCATCGTCGTCGTCGTCCCGTGGACGGTGAGCTTCTGAGGGTACTGTCCTATTCCCCAGTACCTTACCCGGGTAAATTACAGACGGGGGTCGTTTTGTTGGAGGAACGTTGAGTCCGTGTATAAGTGTGTTCGTTCTGTGACTCGGGTGAAGAGGAACCGACGGTGTGATACTCCACCTTAGAAGTAAGAGAAAAAAGATGGGTCAGACTGAACGACGCGTTGCGCAGAGTCGGGGGACGAAAAGAACAAGGAAGAAGGGAGATACGACACAACGTTTACTGAAACCCCTTCTAACTGTTAATGAGAAAGGGATTTCCTTTCCTTTCACTTCAGCGAGTCAGTACAGACTGAGAAACGCTGGGGTATCTGACACCGGATGGTCCGGGGAGACAGGTACCCTAAAAGGTCCGTTATCGTGACCTCACCTAACGGTAAAGGAAGAGGTCCCCTAGAAGGCTTGCGTCCCGAGCTTGAGAAAGGAATTTCTGGACATATAAGGCCCTCCCGACACCTTTACGTGCAACGAAAGTACTAAAGGAACCTTCAACCAACCTGTCGACCGGAACCCCTTGGAGTAGACTCTGTTAAGGAGGTCCTTCGTACCAGAGATGGTGGGAGGTTCCCGACTCTGTTAGTGAGGAGGTGGAGAGTACAGAGTCCTGTGGACTCTCGTACTGTATTCAATGAGACATTCAGGTTTGTCAGGTGTCCGGTGTTCGGTCGGATCCTTAAGGAGGTTCTGTCGGAGAGAGTCCCGTTCAGACTAGTAGACTCACGGGATTAGTGAAACCCCCAACACGGATGAATGGTAGACCCAGGTTCAAAATGTCCGCATAGAGAATATGGACTCCTTTAAGTGGGATTTGTCCTTACCACGGGGGTATAAAGTTCGGAGGTCTCGTGAAGGGTATAAGGAAAAGTTATTCAAGGAAAGAGGAACGAGAGATTCTTAGGATGGCGGTGACGAAAACACCGGAACCTGTAATTGTGAAACGTGTGCCCCTGGGAAATTGGTTGGTTCCCACCTTCTTTAAGAGTACAGAGATTCACCTAGTTGTCTAGGTGAATAAATAGTGATAAAGACAATAGTTAGTCGTACCTACGTCCTGACCTTTTCCAGTCAAAGTAAGGTTTGGGTTTCTTTCCGTTACGGTTTCCTACAAGTTTTATGTCGTCTTCACGTGAGTAAGTGTACGGTCGTTTCATTGCGAGTTTGAAGAGGTTCGATCCGAAGTCATCATGCACTTGACACTTGCAGGTCTACAAGTTCGACTAGAATCTTTTTTGTCTCTCTGGCCTCTAGTTTAACGGTTGTAGGTAACCTAGTAGTTTTTTCGTTCTCTCAAGGTTTTTTTGTAGATGAAGATGAAATCACTGATGTGGTTTCTGAAACTGACAAACCTAGTGTTGTTTGACACCTTTTAAGAATTTCTCTACCCTTATGGTCCGGTCTGGACGTGCACTGCTTAGACATTCGTCCACTCCTCCGTGGTCAATCTTGACCTGTACCTTGTTGTTTGACCAAGGTTTAACTCCTTTCCTCATGCAGTTCCGACATATAACAGCGGGACGAATAAATTGAAGATACGTCTCATGTAGTACTCTTTACGACCCGACCTATTTCGTGTTCGACCTTAGTTCTAACGGCCCTCTTTATAGTTATTGGAGTCTATACGTCTACTGTGGTGGGAATACCGTCTTTCACTTCTTGATTTCTCGGAGAACTACTTTCACTTTCACCTCTCACTTTTTCAACCGAATTTCGAGTTGTAAGTCTTTTGCTTCTAGTACCGTGGACCATGGTAGTGAAGTACCGATTATCTACCCCTTCGTTACCTTTGTCACTGTCTGAAATGAAAAAACCCCGTGGTTTTAATAACGTTTACCACTAACGTCGGTACTTTAATTTTCTACGAACGAGGAACCTTCTTTTTGATACTGGTTGGATAATATCGTATAATTTTTCGTCTCTACAATGAGACGGTTGTTTCCAGGTAGATAAGTTTCGATACTAAAAAGGTAATCAGTACATACCTACACTGTCAACTTGATATTTCTTTCGACTCGTGACTTCTTAACTACGGAAACTTGACACCACAACCTCTTCTGAGAACTCTCAGGGGACCTGACGTACCTCTAGGTTGGTCAAGTCAAGTCAAGTCAATGAGTCAGCACAGACTGAGAGACGCTGCGGTACTTAGCGTCGTGAGGTCCGGAGGGACAGGTAGTGGTAGAGGGCCTCAAGTGGGTCTGAGTGCAAGTAGCTCAGGTACTACGGTAGGTCGGTAGAGTAGGAGACAGCCGGGGTAGAGGAGGACGGGGGTTAGGGAGGGTCGTAGTCTCAGAAAAGGTCACTCAGTTGAGAAGTGTACTCCACCGGTTTCATGACCTCAAAGTCGAAATCGTAGTAAGAAAGGTTTCTTTAGGGTCCCGACTAAAGGAAGTTTTACCTGACCAACCTAGAGGAACGTCAGGTTCCTTGAGAGTTTTCAGAAGAGGTCGCGGTGTCAAGTTTTCGTAGTTAAGAAGCCGCGAGTCGAAAGAAGTGTCAGGTTGAGAGTGTAGGTATGTACTGGTGTCCTTTTTGATATCGGAACTGATCTACCTGGAATCAGTCGTTTCGTTACAGAGTTGAAAACTTATATGATAGATTCAACCAGTATTGAAAAGAAGGTTCCTCATTCGCAGAAAATTAAAGTACCGACGTCAGTGGTAGACGTCACTAAAACCTCGGGGGGTTTTATTTCAGACTGTGACAAAGGTGACAAGGGGGTAGATAAAGGGTACTTCACTACCCTGGTCTACGGTACCGGAAGCAAAAGACTTACAACTGGAAATCCGGTTGAAAAAGCGAAAGGAGAAAGTGAAAGTAGTTCTCCGAAAAATCAAGGACAAGTGAAAGACGGTATTCCCACCACAGTAGGCGTATAGACTCCAATAACTATAAAGAGACCCGTTAGAACTAAGGTCGAACACAAAGAAGGACGGGTCGTAAAGTGTACTACATGAGACGTATCCTCAATTTATTCGTCCCACTGTTATATGTCGAAACTGCATGAGGAAAAGGATAAACCTTGGTCAGACAACAAGGCACAGGTCAAGATTGACAACGAAGGACTGGACGTATGTCTAAAGAGTTCTCCGTCCAATCCACCGACCATAAAGGTTGAGAAATTCTTAAAAGGTGTCAAATAACACTAGGTGTGTCAGTTTTCGAAACCGTATCAGTTATTTCGTCTTTATCTACAAAAAGACCTTGAGAGAACGAAAAAGGTACTAGGTCGTCTACAACCGTTAAACTAGAGACCAAGGAAACGGAAAAGATTTTGGTCGAACTTGTAGTCCCTCAAGTGCCAAGTACATAACGACTTCGGACCGAACCTCTTAAAACTCGTAATGAAATGATCGTACACTATACTCACGTTAATACGTCATCAAACTCGTAAGAAACCGTAACGGAAAGAAACCCTAACCTCACTTTTGACTGGAAAAGGTCAGGACACCGGAGACGACTCAAAAGGTTTAAACGACCGTATAACTCACATCGTGAAAGTGTCGTAGTAGAAAGTCCTAAACTTTATCGAGGTGACCTTAAGGTAGTGGAGGGGATCGAAACAAGCATCACTACGAAAGATTCCGGATGAACGAAAGTGTAAGGTCCTACAGACCGAGATCTACTCACTAGTGTGGTAGTACTAAAAGACCCAGTACCTCTAGAAAAAACATGTCAAGAAGGCACATAAGAACGGTGGAGAAGAATTATAGAAGACGAAGACAATCCAGGTCTGGTAAAGCCAGGAAATAGCTCGGGTAGAAACGTACTTTACAAGGGAACCATAGAGATTAAAAGAACTTCTCTAGAGATCAGAAAGGGTAAGACAACAAAAGGAGATAAAGAAACGTAACTAGTGACTTCTTCCGAAAGAATAGAGAAAAACGACAAGAAACCTTGAGACGTAAGTCTACGAAAATAAAAAGGAAAAGAGGAAATGAAAAGCGAAGAGAAGAAAAGTGTCGATAAACATTCCGGAGGGGTCTGTCGGTAAAACGAAAAAACGTAAAGAAAAGGTACCCCTACCAGAACTAGGGACAGAGGACATGTTACAGTACTTGGAGTAAGGTATCAAGTAGTCCGTGAGATAGATAGTCTAGATCCGGGAATTTAGATAAAGAGTGAAGGTGACATATTAGTATTCCTTAAACTAAATCCAGTATGGACTTACCAGATCGCCAAAAGGGGTGAAAGAAGTTAAATTCAGACTTAAACCATTATTCCTCAAGTACTAGACTCGGTGTCAGTCGAGGACCAGAACAAGAACAACCTCTAGGTTGGTCGGGTACGATTTCCTTTAGTCGGGACTTATGAGTAACCTTCCTGTCTAAGATTTCGACTTTGAGGTTATAAACCGGTGGACTACGTTTCTTGACTGAGTAGACTTTACTGAGACTAGACCCTTTCTAACTCCCGTCCTCCTCTTCCCCTGTCTCCTACTATACTAACCTACCGTAGTGGTTGAGTTACCTGTACTCAAACTCATTTACGGTCCTCAACCACAACCTGTCCCTCCGGACTCACTGACTTACCTTGACTTGACTTTTTACCCTATTAGGGTGATATTCTTTATGAAAGGAAGGGGACGGTGATACCACCCAAAAGCTTAAGGGTACTATGTCCTTCGAAGGTGTTCGGAGAATTGGAGTAGGTAGTCTCCCGTCTGTCTTACCTTTGGTGTTAGTGTCTTTTAATTGGTTTGACTAGTGTACCTGGTGTCGGAACAGATTCAGTTACTTTGATACTTGGTACGGGGCACATGTCGGTGGGTTCCGGCTGTCCAGTACCACCTCTCAAGACTGTTTTTCACCAGGTGACCTCTTCCCTTACCGTTTGGTGAAGTCGTAAGAAAGGAACTCTTGAGATACTTATCATACTTTTCCGTTTTTCTATACTATGACTTTCTACCTGAAGGTCCAACCATCCACGGGTTATACGATATCTTCTTTTCGTCTCCTTTTCGAGGTCTTCCTTACTTCTCCGACTCGGTTTCACGTTTGTTGTGGGTCGACACCTACACAGACCACTTTCATTTCAGGTTACGATATTTCTTGTTGTAACGTACCCTTGGACTTTACAATCCAGGTACTTAGTTCCATTTAACCTTCACCAGTTAGTCCTCTACCGTTCTCACTTGTAGCTTTAAAATCCTTAGTCCCTTGATTTTACCTGACCTTACCCACTGAAATTAAGTTTACTGGTAACATAAATGATGACACCCGTTCTTAGGGAATCTTCTTTTCCTCGTCGGGAGTATCAGTTGTCTTCTCAGGTTTTGCGTCATGAACCTACGTTAGAGTTTTTGTTGTCTTACTAGAGACAAGTAAATTTTCCGTTTGATAAGTCATAGTGTCATTAGGTTCAGATGCGGGGTTGGCGATTACGGTTTCTTCGACTTCAAACTACCAAGATTCTTATGGATGTTTTGGAAGATATCAATTGTGGTTTTTTTTTTTTTCTACAGAAAAAGTAGTGTCCCGTGACCTTACGTTTGCATCCTTCAGTTCTCTTTGGACCTTATTGTCCGTTCAAACCGGAAACGCGTGTTTTATTTCGTTCCGTTTCCGATTGTCTCAAAACGGTTCTCTTGTGTGACCAATATCGTTTGAGGGAGAAGGTTGTTGTGTTCTCTACTGAGATGAGCACCCGTAGTGGTCTACCAGTTATGACTTTAGTCTAACTAATATAAGAAACGTCCACTTCTACTTCTTCGAGATATGTCAGTTGTTTTCGTTCTGACCCTTTACTGACACCGAGTCTAGTTCTTGAGGAATAACGGTTTAAGTTTGAATTTAACTTCTTTTATACCTTTTGGTGATCCGGGAAGTCCATACTGGATTTAGTTTAGGGAATACTAACATGTCACCTTTACTGTTATATAAGTTCCCTAATCCAGACTATCTGTCTCACGGACTTCTTGATACCTACCTCTAAGTATTGTGACATGTCCTTCACCCCTAGTTTTAGTAGGGGTTCTTCTTTACGTTTTTCCGTTTTACCAACAGACTCCTCCGGAATGTGTATCGGTTCTTTTCTTCATTTCGTTTTCCGTTTCCTCTTTTCCTTTCTATATGGGTCCCTTCTCTATTCTTTCGGGAAGAGTCACTAGTCACGTTTCTTTATCTCCTTTTGTTATCTTACCCTTTCTGATCTCTAGAGAAGTTCTTTTAATCTCTATTGTTCCCTTGTAAAGTACGTTTCTACCCGAGTTATTTCCTGTCTTTAACATACCTGGACTGTCTTCGTCTTCTATAATTCTTCTTCAACGTTTTTATGTGTCTTGTTGATATGTTTTCTCTAGAATTACTGTCTCTATTGGTACTACCACACTAGTGAGTGGATCTCGGTTTATAGGACCTTACGCTTCAGTTCACCTGGAATTCTTTGTAGTGATACTTGTTTTGATCACCTCCACTACCTTAAGGTCGACTCGATAAAGTTTAGGACTTTCTACTACGACACTTTCACGACGTGAGTTATACGGTCGTTAAACCTTTTGAGTCGTCACCGGTGTCCTGTCTTTTTCCAGTAAAAAGTAAGGTTAGGGTTTCTTTCCGTCACGGTTTCTTAGAAGTTTAATGGTGTATCAACCGTGAGTAGAGTGTACGATTATTTCATTACGAGTTTTAAGAGGTTCAATCCGAAATTGTCATGTTCTTGGTTCTTGAAGGTCTACAAGTTCGACCTAAATCTTTTCAGTCTCCTTGGTCTCTAGTTTGACGGTCGTAGACAACCTAGTATCTTTTTCATTCTCTCAAGGTCTTTTTGTAGATGAAGACAAGTAACTGATGTGATTTCGGAAACTGACACACCTAGTGTTGTTTAACACCTTTTAAGACTTTCTCTACCCTTATGGTCTGGTGGACTGGACGGAGGACTTTTCAAACATACGTACAGTTCTTCGTTGTCAACCTTGTCCTGTACTTTGTTGTCTGGCCAAGGTTTAACTCCTTCCTCATGTAGTTCGTCCATATAACAGTAGGACGAATAAATTGAAATATACGTCTCATGTAGTACATTTTAAGACCCGACCTACTTCGTCTTCGACCTTAGTCTACGACCCTCTTTAAAGTCATTGGAGACTATACGTCTACTGTGGTGGGAATACCGTCTTTCACTTCTCCTTGATTTCTAAGAGAACTGCTTTCACTTTCTCCTCTCACTTTTTCGACCGAATTTTGATTTGTAAGGTTTTTGTTTATAGTACCGTAGACCAGGGTATGGAAGTAACATTTCTCTGTCCCTTTGTTACCTTTGTCACTGTCTGACAAAAGAACCCGAGGTTTTGGTGACGCCTACCACTGACGTCGGTACTTTAATTTTGTGCAAACGAGGAACCTTCTTTCCGATACTAGTTGGATCTGTCGTATAATCTTTCGTCTCTACAATGAAACGGTTGTTTCAGACATATCAGGTACGATGACAAAAAGGTCTCCAGTACATACTTACACTCTCAACCCGATATTTCTTTCGACTCGTGGTTTCTTAACTACGAAAACTTGACACCTCAATCTCTTCTGTCAACTCTTAGGGAACCTGACGTTCCTCCAGGTTGGTCAGGTAGGATTTCCTTTAGTAAGGACTTATAAGTAACCTTCCTGACTACGACTTCGACTTTGATGTTATTAAACCGGTGGACTACGTTTCTCGACTGAGTAATCTTTTCTGGGACTACGACTCTTTCTAACTTCCGTCCTCCTCTTCTACTACTGTCTTCTACTCTACCAACTTACCATAGTGACTGAGTTATCTGTACTCAAACTCGTTCGAGGTCTTCTACCCTTACTATCCCTTCGGACCGCACGACGTCAGGTACGTCAATATCTCAGTCTGTACTGACTCTCTGACCTTTTGTTGTTGTATTATGTCACTTCTCCCCGGGAGGTCCGGGTGGAGGGTCAATTACCTACGATAGAACGAACCGAGGTGTGGTACGGTAAATATTATGGTGCCGACCTTCAAGGGTGAAGAATGGGTTGGTTCTCGAGTAGTGGTGGTCCCTACCACCCGTACGAAACGAGGTGATTTCCTCCGGAGTTCCTCGGGTCAGACGGAACTCTGGGTGTGAGACTGAGTCCTGTGGCCGACAGTCAGACGTTGGTTTTACCATGTGAGCGACTGGACTCTCAGTTCCCTACGGAGAGTCAGTCGCGTGCACTGACCCTTCCGGAGGGTTCGGAGGGTAAGTCTGAACGGTTGTAGCCGGTGTGATCTCTAGGGTCCGTACGGACCGAGATCAACCCCCAAGGTCCTCAGAGTATTTGACGAATCCGAGACGTGGATCTGGGTCCCTGCACACCGAGAGTCGAACGTTTGGAATAACACACAGTCCCCTCCGAGTGGGACCCCAGGTATGGTCCCGATTCTCCAGATGGTCAAAAAGAGACAGGACCGACAGAAAGATCTACCCTTTGTTGGTGGTTGAGTAGACTTCTACGGGAATGCTACATAGGAATTATTGACCCTCGACAAGCTGGGAGCCTGAGACTTCACTTCTACGAATTCACGGCCTCAGGTCGAGGTCGTCGGTCCCTTAGTCGGACTTCCCTACTTACCACAGCCGCTCATTGCTACGTCGGAGAGTAAGTCGAAAGAACCTGACGTACAAATAAAGTTCGAAATCCAAGAGAAAATATGAAACTGTTTTCGTACTTCAGTCTCCAAACTGTAAAAGTTAAAGGGGGTGGGTCTAAATAACAGAGGTATTTAGTGTAACGGGAAGTTCGTCTCAAAGACGAAGTCGCCAAGAGACTCTTGACACAAATGAAATTGAACATTGAACACGAAGATAGACCCGACGTATGGTGTTTGGAGTCAAATAAGAATAGAAAGATTTAGGACAAACGGGGATCATAGGACTAGAGTGATAGAGAATTTTTCCGAAGAAGACGACGACGACGACGATTCAGTGAAGTCAGTACAGGCTGAGACACGCTGGGGCATCTGCCGTCGGGCGGTCCGAGGGGGTAGGGACCCTAAGAGGTCCGTTCTTGTGACCTCACCCAACGGTAAAGGAAGAGGTTACGTACTTTCACTTTTCACTTTCACTTCAGCGAGTCAACACAGGCTGAGAATCGCTGGGGTACCTGACGTCGGATGGTCCGAGGAGGTAGGTACCCTAAAAGGTCCGTTCTCATGACCTCCCCCCACGGTGACGGAAGATCGATAATTATAGAGATTTTAAGGATTAGAGATATTCGATATCATTTTATACGATTGTAATGTTGTAAGGAATTTAGAAATCGAAGATTAATAAGACTTCGGGTTTTAAGTCGTTTGAGGAAACGATATTTGTAAAGGAAGTGTTTATTCAAAGTCTATTGTTAGGAAGGGTACCGGAGTTTGACGCCGGATGCACGAATAGGACCTTGTGAGAAAACATTTCTAGGAACTTGTTTAGAGTTACTAATTGATACTTAATAAGAGACTCGTGTTGACGTCTTCCGAAACACGAAGGAGTACGAGGAGAGTTCTTGTTATTCGTGGAATTATAAGAAAAGTTAGTTGAGTCGGTTCCTTTCCTTCTTTGTTCAGTCTTAGTGTTCTGGATCGAGGAAGTAGGACCCAGGCACGGACGTCCTGTTCCTCTCTCTCAACCCCGACACGGAGGTAAAACAGTCATTACGGATTACGCCGAGGACTATGAATTCTTAGAAAGCATTAAGACATACCGACATTATATGGGAACCCCTACCCCTTGCGACCGGGTTTTGACCCTCGAATTTAATGTCATGGTAAGATGTTAATCTAGACAAGATATTCTCTGTTCCCTTTACCCATCTCTAGGGGATACTAGTTTAAAAGAAGGTTAATTCTCTTCACTTCCTTGAGACGGAACTCACATTCTAATTACTACGAAACTCACGTCTGGACGATCTGTCTACCACAATCTTTCTGTTGGTTCTTTTTCTCGGGGGGGCGGGGAACTTTCAAACGGAAGGTGGTGAGGTGGGAGTTCTATGGGTCTTAATCAGGGTATTGGGTCTCATGGGAAAGGTGACCGAGTTCATACTGGAAATCAACTTTGACCTCCCCTTAAACCTGGTGTGACTTACGTATTCGGGAAGAAGGAGGATCTCGATTCCGTTTATTTGTCCTAAACCCTTCGATGTACTTACTGGGTCCATTTATATATCTACGTTAAGTCGTATAGTGGAACCGGAAACTGGATTGTACCTTTCTACAGCACCAGTATAAATTAGTTTGGAATAGACTGGGACTCTTACTATCCCAGCATTCTCTCTGGACTTTTATACGAAACCCCGAAGTATACAGTTCGTCATTTATAAGTCACCCCCTTCTGGTCAAGGGAGGAGTCAAGAATCAACCTTAATATTATCGGGACCAGTTTAAACCTTTTCTCTGGTAGGAAATAAGACATATTTCAGTACTAATTTTCATCGAATTGTCTTTCACTAGTCGATACGGATTCAGAGTCGTCATTCAGTCCTTGAGTCACTTTTGGGGTAGTAGAAAAATCTTTCTGATTTGCTCCGGGAGGTTTTAAAGTGGTTAGACCTGAATCTGAAAATACTCCCTTTCCACTATAATTCCTGTTTAAGGACAGGGTCACACAGAGTCTATATTCTTATTTCAACGTTTTCAATGTTGTTGTTCTGTGATACCGGAAGGACCTACTCCATCAGGTCTACCGTTGGTTAAGGAAAATATTATCTCTTGTCCTCTCCTTCCGGTTCCGGGTCTTTTCCCTTTCTTCCTTCCTCTTTTCCGTACGGTTTTATGACCGGTGGGTCGTCGGTTGAGTCTCAGGACTTCCTGTTCCGTGCTCTGTTTACGGTTTAGACATCTGTCCGTCCTGTAACCCGATTCGTCACAGACTTATACCGTGTGGAGGATATTGTCGGACAGTGGTTACGGTGGTTGACCCCGTGACCCGTCGCGGGACGGGAACCCCGGGCTCTCAGGACCCCAGTTTGAGGTTCGGCAGGGGATATCACCAGGTCGTCCTGACTTCGTCAGGAGAGGTCGGTCGGGGGTATAGAGTCTATTGGTAGTGTCCCGACCTCGGTTCCCACGTTGACCAACACCGTTCATCCAGACTTTTAAAAAAGTAGTTGTGACCCGACGGATGAGACATGACTGGAGGATGAGCTCTCGGTAGAGGGGGGGTCTGGACACGGTAAAACCCACGGTATCCTTTTTGTAAATGTTTTCTTAAGTGGGTCCGTGAAGAATCGACGACCCCACCAGTCTATAAAAGGGTGGTCGGGTACCACCAAGGACTCACAGGGTGAGGAGACAATACTTCCCTGTATGAGTGGTTTGACCCTTGGTGGAAATACTACCCCTTGAAAAGTCGGGAATCCCGAGATGTTCAGGATTAATATCAACTCCTCGTTTGTTGTCGGGGGGTGGTGGTGGTACTCTTCCCTGGTTTCTGGAACCCTCCTGTCTTAATTGGGACTCCACATATTAAGTCAAGGATTTGTAAAACCGTTTAAGTCTGACTTTAACTTCTTTCGTCCCTTTTGGTGATCTGGTGAGTTCATACTGGATTTATTTTAGGGAATACTAATATGTCACCTTCACTCTTTATCTAAATTCCCGGATCTAGACTATCTATCTCACGGACTACTTGATACCTTACTCCAAGCACTGTAACATGTCCTCCGTCCCTAGTTCTGGTAGGGGTACCTTTTCAAAACGTTTTTTCGTTTTACCGACAGATCCCTTCGGAATGTTTATCGACACTTTTCTTCTCTTCTCTTTTCCTTTCTATATTCGTAGACTTACGTCTCAAGGTTTCTTATCGTTCTTCTCTATTCTTTCAGAAGAAGTCGCTAGTTACGTTTGTTTATCTCCTTTTCTTGTCTTACCCTTTCTGATCTCTAGAGAAGTTCTTTTAATCTCTATGGTTCCCTTGTTAAGTACGTTTCTACCCGAGCTATTTCCTTTCTTTACCATACCTGGATTGTCTTCGTCTTCTATAATTTTTCTCTACCGTTCTTATGTGTCTTATTGACATGTTTTTTCTAGAAGTACTGGTCCTATTAGTGCTACCACACTAGTGAGTAGATCTCGGTCTGTAGGACCTTACACTTCAGTTCATCCGGAATCTTTCGTAGTGATGCTTGTTTCGATCACCTCCACTACCTTAAGGTCACCTTGATAAAGTTTAGGACTTTCTACTACGACACTTTCACGATGTGAGTTATACGGTCGTTTAAACTTTTTGAGTCGTCACCGGTGTCCTGACCTTCTCCAGTCAAAAGTAAGGTTAGGGTTTCTTTCCGTTACGGTTTCTTACGAGTTTGATGGCGTGTTAACGTGAGTAGAGTGTACGATCATTTCATTACGAGTTTTAAGAGGTTCGGTCCGAAGTCGTTATGTACTTGGCACTTGAAGGACTACAAGTTCGACCAAAATCTTTTCCGTCTCCTTGGTCTGTAGTCTAACGGTTGTAGACGACCTAGTACCTTTTTCGTTCTCTCAAGGTCTTTTTGTAGATAAAGACGAAATAACTGATACGGTTTCGAAAACTGACACACCTAGTGTTATTTGACACCTTTTAAGACTTTCTCTACCCTTATGGTCTGGTGGACTGGACGGAGAACTCTTTAGATATACGTCCAGTCCTTCGTTGTCAATCTTGACCTGTACCTTGTTGTCTGACCAAGGTTTATCCTTTTCCTCATGCAGTTCCGACACATAACAGTGGGACGAATAAATTGGATATACTTCTCATGTAGTACTCTTTGCGACCTGACCTTCTTTGTGTTCGACCTTAGTTCTAACTGCCCTCTTTATAGTGAGTGGAGTCTATACGTCTACTGTGGTGGGAATACCGTCTTTCACTTCTCCTTGATTTTTCGGAGAACTACTTTCATTTTCTCCTCTCACTTTTTCAACCGAATTTCGAGTTGTAAGTCTTTTGCTTCTAGTACCGTAGGCCAGGGTAGTGAAGTACCCTTTATCTACCCCTTTGTCACCTTTGTCACAGTCTGAAATAAAAACCCCCGAGGTTTTAGTGACGTCTACCACTAACGTCGGTACTTTAATTTTCTGCGAATGAGGAACCTTCTTTTCAATACTGGTTGGATCTATCGTATAAGTTTTCGTCTCTGTAATGAAACGGCTGATTCCAGGCAGATCAGTTCCGATACCACAAAGGTCATCAGTACATACCTACACTCTCAACCTGACACTTCTTCCGACTCGTGACTTCTTAACTACGAAAACTTGACACCACAACCTCTTCTGAGAACTCTCAGGGAACCTGACGTTCCTCTAGGTTGGTCAGGTAAGACTTCCTCTAGTCGGGACCCTAAAGAAACCTTCCTTACTACGATTTCGACTTTGAGGTCATGAAACCGGTGGAGTACACTTCTCAACTGAGAAACCTTTTCTGAGACTACGACCCTCCCTAACCCCCGTCCTCCTCTTCCCCTGCTGTCTCCTACTCTACCGACCTACCGTAGTGCCTGAGCTACCTACGCTCAGACACACTTGAGGCCCTCTACCACTACCTGTCCCTCCGGACCGCACGACGCTAAGTACCCCAGCGTTTCTCAACCTGTGCTGATTCACTGACTTGACTTGACTTAACTTTGAAAAACTGTCTTACTCCTATATTTATAGAGTGTGGTTTCGTGTCTACCAGGTCTGTGTCCAGTGAATGGAGTCTCAAGTTTAATACGCACCCTCTAGTTTAAAACTGACAGAAGGTTGACTCACGTTCCCTAAGAGGTCAACGGACGGGGAGACTGAACTCTCTTTAACACCCGGAAGAACCCCAATTGGTCCATAACGTCTTAGACCTATGGGACGATACCGGTTTAGTGAGTCGGGAATGTACTTTCGAACTTTTCTGTCCTACTAAGTTAAGGTTACCGTACTACTACAGGAGTTTTCTTCCGATTTCGACGGGATTTCGTCCGGAATTAGGTCCGTGGACGAAATTCCGACGACCCGGGTCTCTTCGGTAAGGTTGACATACAAGTACTCTCCCTTACCTATCGGAACCCTAACGATTGAGTCTCCGACCCTGGACTTGGGGTCCGTCACCGAATATATAGATTCTCCAAGCTGCGTTGATAGACTCCGATCGGAGGGACGAAAGTTTTGGATCGTCGGTATCACCAGGATTATTTTCTACGGGATTTCGAGAGTGATCCTCCATTCGATTGATAAAAATGGTCGATGGTTCACTTTGTTGAAGATTCACCTTTTCCGGTGAATACCTACAGTCTTGTTTCCTAGGAGTCTATAGTCACTAGTCAAATCACTAGTCAAGTCAGCGAGTCAGCACAGGTTGAGACACTAAGGTATCTGACGTCGTGCGGTCCGGAGGGATAGGCAGTGGTTGAGGGTCTCGAACGAGTTTGAGTACAGGTAACTCAGTCACTACGGTAGGGTGGTAGAGTAGGAGACAGTAGGGGAAGACGAGGACGGAAGCTAGAAAGGGTCGTAGTCCCAGAAAGGATCACTCAGTCAAGAAACGTAGTCCACCGGATTCATAACCTCAAAGTCGAAGGTGTAGTCAGGAAGGTTACTTATAAGTCCTGACTAAAGGAAATCCTAACTGACCAAACGTCAAGTTCCCTGAGAGTTCTTAGAAGAGGTTGTGGTATCAAGTTTTCGTAGTTAAGAAGCCACGAGTCGAAAGAAATATCAGGTTGAGAGTGTAGGTATGTACTGGTACCCTTTTTGGTATCGGAAACTGTTCTGTCTATAGTTCATTACGATTACCTGTTGGACCCTAACTGGTATCAGACGACACCCTGTGAGTTAGGAGGATGAGAGGAAGGGAACTGTCTTCTCAGAGAGGGAAAAGTGAGAACACATCTTTAAAATCTGGTGACCTGTTTTGGGACTACCCCTAATAACCTTCTTGGAGACTGGTTAGGGTTCTTTTAAACCATGTGACCACCCTCGTCGAAACAGAATCTGCCCCTTTCCTCTCGTTCCATACTACATCAGAGGTTGGTACTCTGGTATCTCCACTTTGGAGATGGTGATCCTTGAAGTCGGCTTAAGTGACTCAGGTATCGAGACTGAACCCTAAATCTTGACCCCTTTTCCTTCTCTCATTGATAAATGCTGAGGTTCATACGGAAAGACCACGGTGTCTATGTACGACGGTGAACCTTTCATTCCCCGGTGACTGGTGAGTTCCCAGGGGTCAGTTCATACCACTGATTTAAGAATCCGAGAACTTCCGTCAGGTAGACGGGCGACTCCAAAACAAGAGGGTGGTACTTTCACTTTCGCAATCAGTGAGTCAGTACAGACTGAGAAACGTTGGGGTACCTGACCCCGGACGGTCCAAGGAGACAGATACCTTAAGAGGTCCGTTCTTATGACCTCACCATGACATCTCCTGTGGTTTTCCCCTTATGTCTTCACCGTACTCCCTTGGTTCGACGACTTGTCGTGACGTCTCGTTACTGGATTATCCCTAACGGTGGAATCAAGGTTTCCGATTGAGCGGTCTTTGAGAAAGTATATGGTTTCCACGTTGGGAGTTCCGAAGTTCACTCCCGAAGGTTGTTCTGGTATACCAAAACTTTCCTCCCAGTCGAGAAAGACGGGCCTATGGAGGTTACCTTCAACCAATTGGGGGATGTACGGTGGTGAGTAGATCCCCTGTTTTCGGAGGTTGCTAATGACCTTTCCCGGAAGTCCCCTTATCCGGAGGTTTACTGGTGTTCCATCCGCCAGGGAGTACAGGGTGAACGGTTGATTTATTGGGGATTCCTCGAGGTTTTGATCTCAACCGGGTTGGGTAGGTCGTAACCCCTTGTATGAGTCCGTCCCCTCCTGACCGTCTACCTGAAGTGGGTCTATGACGGGAGAGTTCTTATATTCATGGATGACCAGTACCATCTATGTGAATGTCCCACCTTACTTCCGAAAGGGTGGGTCTGACTTTCCCGACTCCTCCATCACTTTTTCGGCGAGGTACTTTAATAAGGTTCTAAACCAGATGTGTCCCATAATGTTTCGTTGTTGCCCTGTAGTAAACGAAGATTTCAGTACGTTCCCCAAAGGTCTCGTAACCCGTAATGGATGGTGCAAGTGACACGTACCTCCGGAGTCAGAAGTCCTTTTCATCTTTCTCAGTTAGTTAAAATTTTAGTTGTTAATTTTTTTATTGGGTCCTTTAGATGGAGTCTACCTTTCTCCGAGACGGTTGTCGGAAGGAGGAGTGAGTATAATGTCAAAAGGAACTATCGAGTCAACCACTTCTTACACGGACGTTACACCCTCTGACCCAAGTTAGGGACACAACCCTTCTAGGGGATCTCTACCTTTGCCGATGTTGAGGTCATAAAAGCCGGACCTCTTAAGGTACCTCTCTCAGGTAGGCCAACGTTTCTCAGCCTGTGCTGACTCGCTGAAAGTGAAAGTGAACGTATTGAGGATTTTTTGTCTAGACAGAGTCTAGGATACTCTACGATATACCCTCTGGAAAACAAATACAATACTGGAGAAAAATCTAGATCTCAGAGTCCGGGAGGTCAGAATGTGATACTGGTAACTTGTTAAGGTTGTTCTTTACGCGAACACCCCACAGTTGGTTCTGTGTTTCTTGAGACTCCCTGACGGTGATATAAGGGACCTGTGGGTTCCCTACCTTTCTACCCAGAACTCCCGAGTTAAGGTCGGGTTTGTCTGTCCGGGTATCGGACATTATGAAAGATGGGGATGTCGTCAGTTCCAAGTGAAGGTAAGTCAAGTCAAGTCAACGAGTCAGCACAGGCTGAGAAACGCTGGGGTACTTAACGTCGTACGGTTCGGAGGGACAGGTAGTGGTTGAGGGTCTCAAGTGGGTTCGAGTACAGGTAGCTCAGTCACTACGGTGGGTCGGTAGAGTAGGAGACAACAGGGGAAGAGGAGGACGGGGGTTAGGGAGGGTCGTAGTCTCAGAAAAGGTCACTCAGTTGAGAAGCGTGCTCCACCGGTTTCATGACCTCCAAGTCGAAATCGTAGTCAGGAAGGTTTCTTTAGGGTCCCGACTAAAGGAAGTCTTACCTGACCAACCTAGAGGAACGTCAGGTTCCCTGAGAGTTCTCAGAAGAGGTTGTGGTTTCAAGTTTTCGTAGTTAAGAAACCGCGAGTCGAAAGAAGTGTCAGGTTTAAAGTGTGGGTATGTACTGGTGACCTTTTTGGTATCGGAACTGATCTGTCTCGAAACAACCGTTTCATTATAGAGACGAAAAATTGTACGATACCTGCAACCAGTATTAAAAGGAACTGTCGTCAGTTCCATGGTCCTGTGTTGAGACCCTATATGATCAGAGTTCAGTTCGACACCTTCCTCTATCCTCTACTACGGGTCATATGGCCACTCGGGGACCCTCTGGAAACTATGGATAAGTTTTCATGCCTAGTCGTGGTAAGACTACTTGTAGGTCCCTGGACTTAGAGAGTCCAATTCGGAGTACAAGACGGATATGAAGTAATGATAGTGGAATAATCCAACGAATAAAGTTCCTTTGAGAAAGATACAAACAATATAGGTTTAAGGTATTCGGGATATGTGATCTACGGTAGTACACCATGGAGAAAGACCAGACGGAACGACCAAATCTGATGAGTTTCTGATGTGGGAAACTCGGACCGGTAGAGTCTCCAACAGTTCAGGGAGTTGTTCAGACCGACAAGCCACACGGGACTAAGTCGGTAGGTTTTACACTGAATGAACTTATAGGAAATCACCGGCAGGACATGGGAAACGACTAGACCGTGTCCAGTTATCCTCGACCGACTTAAGATGAGCGAGTATTCCTCTATTATAGGATTTCCAGTCTTTTCAACTTTGGTACAGACCACAACGGGGTCATACGAAATACTCAGTGGGGACCGTTTCACCTTTTGGTGCGTACTTCCACGAACACTAGAGAAGTGACTCCGTGAATCGAAGAGGTGGGTGACATTGACCTGATACCTCTATACCTTGAGGAGGGTCGAGACCCTGAGGTCCAAGTCTTTGTCGTTTTGTTCCTGGGTTTGGGAGTTAACAAGTAGAGTCTACCTACCTATCCGTAGTTTCCTTAGTCAACCATAGTTTTGGTCTGGTAGTTGGGGGCCCCGACCCTTACCCGTGGGGAACAACCACCTCTGCATTTTTTAACTTGTATGTGTATACTAAAACACTGGGTCTTGTTGAGATTATCGAAGGGATTGTCATTACTACCTTGGACCAAGCGTCTACAGGTGTATGTCGATACGTCCAAACAGGCTCAACTCTGAACCCTTCCTAGACCCCTACACACTCTCGATTAGGGACGTTGAGACTGGTTCTAGCACCTCGACCCGTGTGTCGTTTTGTGACTCTGAGATTGGTCAGGTATGTGGTGAGGTCTTTATAATAAAATGAACAGAAGGTTTTGTGGTAAACAGTTTTCTGTTGTTACGTAGAACGGACGTTTTTTAGTAAGGGTTGTATGGTTTATCCCTATGAGAATGGGTGGGTTCCGGGAGTAGGTTACATGTCCCACTTCAAAGTAGGTTGGACCCGATTTGGACTGTAGAATCCAGTCGGGTGTAGTTCCCCTTTAGAGGAACCACCCTTACCCTATAATAAAGAAAATACCCTTCTAATATACGGAGCAGGATGGTCGGATTACCATACCCCAGACACGTTATCTTGACTGACAAGTTCTCAGATCAAGGAGTTTCGATTTGTTGAACCTCGTTGGAGTCTCCATTAGACGTCAAACCAAAGTAAGGATCTATCCGTCACCTTTTTCAGTGTATAGTCGTGTCCGCGAAGAAAGGGAGAATGGTTAATGGTAGTCTATGTCCTCCTGTACGGGTATTAAGGTAGGACCTTTCAACCCCCTATCCTGTAAGATATCGAACTCCTGAGAAAACCAAATACCCTTAACGGGAAGATGTCTCCAGTCATGATTTATAGAACGACTACTAAGTTGTTCCTACCTTTCACTGTCATAGTCGAGATCTCCTCGTTGTTTTTGGGTGACTGTCAAACCGTTCTAACATATTGATGACTACTTTAGATGACGAACCGGAATCTTTCTGTGACGGAATTCCTGGGACTCCAGATTTCTATTGTACTTCCCCTCCGGGTTATGCGGAGAGTCAGGGTCGAGTCGTCCTTTGTCGGTCTCTCTGAAACTGTGTGAATAAGGGTTTCTTGACCCGGAGGGTAGAGAACTCTTCCCTTTTCAATCCATCAATCTTATCCCTTTGTCCCAGGTTCTACCACCAGGTTCCTTCGGTACTGATCTTTTTATTTTCGGTTGTTTTTGCCCCTTCGGCACCTAACCTCACCCTTGGAGACCACCCTTTTATGTGGGGGAAGGGACTGACCGGAACCTACATTGGTCCGTGTTAGAAGACAAACATCTCCCATATTGGTTAGTCCGGGGTCCTTAGACGAGTCTCCTCCCTTGTTCCCTATATTTTCTCCTTTTGGTTTTACCCTATCCCGGTAAGGATGTCCCTAAACAGGTGAGAGTACGGAGTTTCTCACATGACGAACGATAAATAGGGTATTTAGAACGGACGAACTCAATATAGACCAGACAGTAAAGTTAAAAAACGATGCTACTCTGTTCTTGACTCCTTCTTCTTGGTTGGACTGCAAAATTTCTTGGATGGACTGTAAGGGTTATCTTTAAAAACGATGGTAAATTTAGAGTCTTATTTCTTCGGTATGTCTCGTCTCGGGATGATTGGACGTCAACTCGACTGGACTTGTTCTTTATGTGCAAACCTTAAACCCTTAAACCCTAAACCCTTATGACAAGTAACGACATCGTAGTGGATGGATACGTAAAGGAAGAATTTTTTAATGTGTACAAGAGGGTCCATACGTTCGTAAGAAGTCATATGTGTTTATTTAGTTATATAGTGTGGTTTTTAGACTTTTTATCCCTAAGGGACCACCGAGTCACCACTTCTTCCGGTGACCTCTGTCCCCAATTTAGGCACCTGGTCCTTCTAGGGTGCACGACTCCTCGTTGATTCGGGTACGTGGTACTGATAACTCAGACATGAGATCTTGGTCCTTGGCGTTGATGACTCGGGAACGTAGTGTTGTCGACTTCGGACGTATGGGATCTCGGACAGGAGTCGTTGTTCTCTGCGGTGGTGTCACTCTGTGGGTGTGTGACTGTCATCGTCGCACACCGGTGTCGATCTCTTTTCAGGTGTGTCGTTACTTTGTTTTTATTATTTATTTATCTATTTCAATAAAAAAAATTTTTGGGACTTTTTATTTTTATTATACTAGTAGAGTTTTCAACGATTTTTGTTTTTTGTTTGTTTTTTTTTCGAAACTGTTTTAAGCTGTGAGTGAATACCATTTTTGAGAGGTCTTTCACTCGTACCTCCCTTGGATGGAGTTGTTTTATTTCCGACAAATACTGTTTAGGTGTCGATTGTATTAACGGTTGCACTTTTTGACTTTCGCAAAGGAGATTCTAGTCTCTTGCTCCTACAAGTGAGAGTGGCGAAGATAAGTTGTATCAAAATCTTCAAGATCGGTTCCGTTAGTTTCTTCTTTTTCTTTAAAATTTTGAGGTTTGGCCTTTTCTTCTCATTTTGACAGTGACGGACGTTTGTTGTACTACGATATGTATCTTTTAGTATACGACGGTGGTCTTTTGATGATCGTAATTAGTTACTTGAACCATTTCAAAGTCTTGTGTTTTAATTATGGGTCTTTAGAGAACGTAAGGATATGTGATTGTTGTTTTATAGTCTTTCTCTACAATTCCTTCGTCAGGGTGAATGGTGACGTTGTTTTTCTTACTTTATGGACCATTACTTGCATGGATTTCCGAAAGGTTCACCGTGTCACCATTTCTTAGACGGACAGTTACGTCCTCGGTTCCGAAGAAAGTTAGAGTCCCAGTCTTTAGAAGGGACCTCATCCTTCACCGTTGGGTGAGGTCGTAAGAACGGACCTTTTAAGGTACCTGTCTTCTCGGACCGTCCGATATCAGGTACCCAACGTGTCTCAAACTGTGTTGACTCACCGACTTGTGTGTATGTGGGTTTGGATGGATTCCTCCGTTTTCTGAACATGAGTCTGTTCTATGACTACTTTCTTTATTTTCTACTGTGTTTGTCTACCTCTCTATATGGTACGAGAATCTAACTTTCTTAGTTATAACAGTTTTACTGATATGATAGGTTTCGTTAGATGTCTAAGTTAAATTACGGGTAGTTTGATAGTTACCGCAAAAAGTGTCTTAATCTTGTTTTTTAAATGTCATACGACATCAACAAGTCGGCGATTCAACACAGACTATAAAACGTCAGGGTACCTGACATCGGGTGTTCCGGGGAGACAGGAACACCCTAAAGGGTCCGTTCTTATGACCTCACCCAATGGCAAGAGGTCCCAATGGTAGGGGACCCAATGGAAGAGGTCCCCTAGAAGGACTGGTCCCTGACTAGGACGTAGAGGACGTGACTGTCCGTTTAAAAAACGGTGACTCGGTGGTCCCTTCGAGTGTGTTCTTCATCCCTCCACAATTTTAGTCCGTTCCTACCCTTCTTCATACTCCAAAAAAGGAAGGGGTTTTACCTGTTAATAATATTAACTAGTTTACTCGTGTTAGTAGTTTACGAGAGACCCGATACATGTTTCAGTCCATTTATTATTACCGTTATTATTCAGTGTAAAGAGGTCGTGAATGATACACGGTCCATGATAATATACTCGAAATGAAAACATTCTGAATTAGGAGTTCTGTTGGGGTACTTCATCCATCACAGGTATAATTTGGATAAAATGTCTACTCGTTTGTCTATGTCCATTTGAAAAGTTCTAGAATAGAGGTAACCGTCATAGACCCTAAGTTGAGGTCTCAGGACAGAGAATTGGTGATTTGATCCGAAAGTCACCAGGCTGCTGGGAAGACCTCAAATATGGAAAGTTTGACATAGGGATTTGACTAGTGATCTGTGGTCAAAGTTTCTGTACACGTATTGACGAGTAAAACGTACCCCCTTTTAGATCTTTTCAATTGCCTGAACTGTTTCGAGTACGACAGGTATCTACCCCTTAATCCTGACGTCTTTGTGGACACCGGAAAGGGTTACCTCATGTCATCTTTCGTCCCAGAGACCTTTGAGGTAAGTCTCGTTGTCGTAGAAGAGACTGACAGAAAACGGTCCGGGGAAGTGGTCGCGTTCACGGTTCCGAGGACCTCTCCTATAAGGGTGTCTCGTACTTTTGTATTTTCTGGACCTCATCTGTTTCGTTAGAAAAAAAAAATTAATTTAAATAAATAAAAATTTACTTTGTTTCTACTTATAAAAATTACCATTTTCGATAGTAAGTGTTTCTTCTATTTGTAGTATTTGGTAATCTGTGGATTGTTGTTTATCTGTTTCTATGTATTTCATTTTTAGTCTTCTTTATATTTTCCTTTCTTTTATATATATATTAGTATCACTCTGTATAATAGGAAAAAGACTCTTATAAGATAGTTCATGTCTTTTTTATTATCCTCGTAGAACTTACTACAGTAATTATTAAACTTATATTATCTAAAGATAATATAGTGAGATTATAGGATGTGTTTATATAAATTTTAAAACAAAGAGTATGTAACAATAATCTACGGGTATTCTGTAAATCTTTTTGCCGTTTTTCTATTTGTAATGATCTAAAGTTTTTCATCTTAATAAAAAACACACTAAGTCAATATGTATATGTGTATATAATAAAAACTTTAATAAAACGTAATATCCAATAATGTTTTATAACTGATATAAAGGGACACGATATATCGTTTGGAAACAACGAACAATGTATAGATAAAAAAAATAATCTTTAGATCGTAAGATGAGTATGATTCAGTTTGTTCACCTTAGTTTTACAGTATTAATAAAAATCAATCCGTCTTTAAGTACAAAAGATTTATATATATAATATGTATAATAAATATATATAAACGTTCTCGAAAAGATGATACGAACTTTTCCTGTATTTTTTAATTTTTTTTTTCTCTACCTCTTTAACCTTTTGTATTTGATTTACTTTACTCTCGTGACTTGTCCTTTATCCTTTGTCCTTTGTTCCATCTATTTTCATTTTCTGGAGTATATCAGGTCAACAAGGAGTAATCTTTGTATAGACCTCGGGACCGTTTTTTTTTTTTTTTTCGTGATGGACCCGTAAACATAAAAAGTTTTTGAAGGTTCTATTAAGATTATATGTAGACCTAAAATTTTTCACTAATGTCCAAAAGATAATTTACATCAAAATTACCATATCTTAAGATAATACAAAGACAACTGATTAGTACTATCTTACCATAACTCATTATCAATATATTAGTGTTATCACTTTCTACAAATAGTCAAAAGTGTTAGTTATCTGTTTGTTTTGTATTTTCTATTAATGCCCTTGTACTAATTGGATTGTCATATTTTATTAATGTATGTTAAACCCCCTCACCAGTTCGTCTCACTACACCATTCACCTTTACGTATGTACGTCTACAAAAGTAGACGAACCGGTCAGACACAGAAAACCAACCACGTAAATTAGATAAATGTAAATTCAATTAATAATTATACATACTAGGATAATAGTGAAAGAATTAACAAAACCCAAATAAAAAACATCCATCCAGAAATGGAAGAGAACAAAGGACGGATCTCTTCAAGGAAAACAATACGGGTTCAGCGTTTTAGAGGGTTACTGGTGGTCCCTCGACTATAGGTTACGTTTTCGTTCTCTCAAAAATAATGGTTCGAGCTCGACCCCGAGGGTGGCAATGACTACGTCGCCGATATCCCTCCTCGGGGCCCAAAACCTAATGTAACGAATATATTCCTCACAAGTACTTTTTTTTTTCTTAAAGATCTATCCCCCGGTAGACTAACCAGTGAAAGAAAGCTTCCCAACACATAACCAAAAACTAACCAGGGATAATGGATCCATCTGGTGTTCAAGGACTTGCAATTCAGTCCTCTAAGACCAGACCCCAGGCTGACCGAGCACCCACCACCCCACTCCAGTCCCCTAAAGGTTTCCGAGAAAAGGGTCTTGGAATGTTTTACCTCAAAAAGACAATTGTTTTACCTCATCGAATCTAAGAAGTGGAAATCGTAAACAACATTTCGACTAGACCACCACGACTTAAGAGAATTGAAAACGAACAGACTTTTAGAAAACTAAAGGGGTATTTTAGACTTACTCTCACAACGACCCATCTCATAAGAACCAACATCCAAGAAGGGAAAGTAGTGAAATTTACATAGTACGGTAAGAGAAGACCGAATATCTCAAAGACAACTCTTAAGTCGACTATCGGACTACCCTCAAGGGAACATACAATAAACAGAAAATAGGGAACAACGAAAATTATAAATAGAGAGAAATTACAAACAGTCAAACTAATGATACACAGAACCACACAAGGAGGAGTCCAAATAGGACGGACCCTGAGAGACACCAAGGACCTGAACCAACTGAGAAAGGAAAGGGTACAATTTCTTCAAAAGTCGATAATACAGAAGTTTATAAAAGATTCCAGGAAAGAAAGAAGAGGAAGACTCTGGGGATATTACACGTACAACCACGTGAATTATAACAGGGTCTCCAGAGAATCCGACAAAAATAGACAAGACGTCGTCACTAAAGGTGGTAAGACAGAGGTCCAGTAAATAGATAAGAGACGGAGTCAATAAGACCACAACTAAGGAAAAGTATATAATAAGTAGAGACAAACGAACAAGAAATCAAGAAGATCCAGAAACCATTTGAAAAGAACGTAGAAGAGTTTGAAACGGAGGTAAGAAAAGGGTTCTAGGACTTAGTAGAAGTGATAGTAATAAGAGTTAAGAAAAAGAAATTCTAACGGATAGTGGTATAGAAAATCGACAAAAAGACCGTAAAATAAAACAGGGAAGTAAACCCTGTATTACAAAACGAAAAAGTACGACAATTGAAAGACATTACACCAAAAACAAAATCAGTGACACTTTGACACCAAGAAGAACGAAGACGGGAGACTACCTCCTCCGATTCCCCGAACACATTCGAAGGACTACCCTCCCTGACCACCACCCTTTTTGACCCAGAACGAGACCACCCGGTCCGGAACGAGTCATTTCGAAATTAAGTTAATAGACGACTACCCACCCCACCGTGAGGGAGGTACCATCAAAAAACCGGACTCCACTGGGTCGGGTGTCAGGTACCCCAATGTTTCTCAGTCTGTACTGACTCGTTGACTTGACTTGACTTGACTGAGTCGGGAACCCGTCCAATTATCATTAGAGGTTCTCACAACCATCGAGTCTGTCCATTTCTTAGACGGACGTTCCATCCTCTGGGTCCAAACTAGGGACCCAACCCTTCTAGGGGACCTCTTCCCGTAACCGTTGTGTGAGGTCATAAGAACGGACCTCTTAAGGTACCTGTTTCCTCGGACCGTCCGCGGTCAGGTACCCCAGTGTTTCTCAGTCTGTGTTGACTCTCTGATTGTGTGTGTGTGGTTCTCGTACATATGGTTCCTCCTGGAAGGGTCAGATCCCGGGACAGGGATATCACTCGGGGACGGCTGAGTGTGGAGGTGTCCTCTGGAAGGTTGTGAGTCAAGTCAAGCCAAGTCAAGTCAACGAGTCAGCACAGGCTGAGAAACACTGGGGTACTTAGCGTCGTGCGGTCCGGAGGGACAGGTAGTGGTTGACGGCCTCAAGTGGGTCTGAGTGCAGGGAGCTCAGGCACTACGGTGGGTTGGTAGAGTAGGAGACAGCAGGGGAAGAGGAGGACGGGGGTTAGGGAGGGTCCTAGTCTCAGAAAGGTTACTCAGTTGAGAATCGTACTCCACCGGTTTCACGACCTGAAAGTCGAAATCGTAGGAAGGAAGGTTTCTTTAGGGTCCCGACTAGAGGAAGTCTTACCTGACCAACCTAGAGGAACGTCAGGTTCCCTGAGAGTTTTCAGAAGAGGTTGTGGTGTCAAGTTTGTGTAGTTAAGAAGCCGCGAGTCGGAAGAAGTGTCAGGTTGAGAGTGTAGGTATGTACTGATGACCTTTTTGGTATCGGAACTGATCTGCCTGGAATCAGTCGTTTCATTACAGAGACGAAAAGTTATACGATAGATCCAACTAGTATTGAAAAGAAGGTTCCCCATTCGCACAAAATTAAAGTACCGACGTTAGTGGTAGACGTCACTAAAACCTCGGGGGTTTTTATTTCAGACTGTGACAAAGGTGACAAAGGGGTAGATAAAGGGTACTTCACTACCCTGACCTACGGTACTAGAAGTAAAAGACTTACAACTCGAAATCCGGTTGAAAAAGCGAGAGGAGAAAGTGAAAGTAGTTTTCCGAAAAATCAAGGAGAAGTGAAAGACGGTATTCCCACCACAGTAGACGTATAGACTCCAATAACTATAAAGAGGGTCGTTAGACCTAAGGTCGAACAAAGAAGGTCAGGTCGCAAAGAGTACTACATGAGACGTATATTCAATTTATTCGTCCCACTGTTATATGTCGGAACTGCATGAGGAAAAGGATAAACCTTGGTCAGACAACAAGATACAGGTCAACATTGACAACGAAGGACTGGACGTATGTCTAAAGAGTTATCGTTCTTCTTTATTCTTTCGGAAGAAGTCGCTAGTTACGTCTCTTTATCTCCTTTTGTTGTCTAACCCTTTCTGATCTCTAGAGAAGTTCTTTCAATCTCTATGGTTCCCTTGTAAAGTACGTTTCTACCCGAGCTATTTCCTGTCTTTACCAGACCTAGATTGTCTTCGTCTTCTATAATTCTTCTCCACCGTTCTTATGTGTCTTCTTGACATGTTTTTTCTAGAAGTGCCGGGTCTATCAGTATTACTACACTAGTAATTAGATCTTGGTCTGTAGAACCTTACACTTCAGTTCACCCGGAATCTTTCGTAGTGATGCTTGTTTCGATCCCCTCCACTACCTTAAGGTTAACTCGTCGAACTTTAGGACTTTCTCCTACGACACTTTCACGACGTGAGTTATACGGTCGTTTAAACCTTTTGAGTCGTCACCGGTGTCCTGACCTTTTCCAGTCAAAAGTAAGGTTAGGGTTTCTTTCCGTTACGGTTTCTTACGAGTTTGATACCGTGTTTACGTGAGTAGAGTGTACGATCATTTCATTACGAGTTTTAAGAGGTTCGGTCTGAAGTCGTTATGCACTTGACACTTGAGGGACTGCAAGTTCGATCAAAATCTTTTCTGTCTCCTTGGTCTCTAGTTTAACGGTTGTAGACGACCTAGTACCTTTTTCGTTCTCTCAAGGTCTTTTTGTAGATGAAGACGAAATAACTGATACGGTTTCGGAATCTGACACACCTAGTGTTATTTGACACCTTTTAAGAAGTTCTCTACCCTTATGGTCTGGTGGACTGGACGAAGGTTGTGATCGTTCATCAAAACCAAGTCAGAGAACACCTCAGTGACGAGGAAAGGAGACTCAGAACCACGTACGTTCCAAAACAACACGGGAGGTTCTGACCTCAAAGACAAAGGGGGTCAGGACACCTTCAAAATATTAGTTTAGAGTGACCCGAAGTTCCAGTCTAAGGAACCCTTAAGGGTCAGGGAAACAGTCTAGGGGTCCGACACTTCGGACGACACCCCAAGTCTTGGAAGTGTTGTCACCCTCTTGAGGAAACCTTGAAACGAGAGGTCAAACACCCAGTGGGTGGACCGCCCATACCCTAAAACAAAATAACACTAACACGGGGAAGATGGTAGAATGACTCCGAAAAAGAAACAGAAACCTGTACCCCAAAGAAAAAGACCATCCAAGGTCGTAGGAGGACAGTTACCCACAAGTTGTCGATCTACACTGCAACCACGAGAGTGTCCTCTTCTACTCGTGTACAGAAAGACGAGACGGTAGAACTTGGTCTTCGGGTTTCGTTAGAACTCTTTATTTTATCACGATCTCCTTAGTCAGAGGGACTGAAGTCTAATAGGTTGTTTCGATGTCTTTAGTTTTCTCAAACCGTGTTTTGACCGTGTTTTTGTCTTTATCTCTACTTACCTTGTCTTAAAAATTTTCGGGTCTCTATTTGGGTACTTGGATACATGTTGATTAGATACTGTTCCCTCCGTGTTTATATGTTATATTAGAAAAGTTATTCACCAAGATCCTTTTGATCTATCGATGAACATTTTCTTACTTTAATCTTGTGAGAGATTGTGATATGTGTTTTTATTTGAGTTTTACGTAATTTCTGGATTTATATTTTGACCTATGAAATTTTGAGAATCTCGTATTGTATTCGTCTTGTTGAAGTCTGTATATAGTGTCGTTATAGAAAAACCTAGGTGGAGGATCTCATCACTTTTATTTTCGTTTTTATTTGTTTACCCCAGATTAATTTGAATTTTCGAAAACGTTTCGTTTCTTTTGGTAGTTGTTTTACTATTTGTTGGGTGTCTTACCCTCTTCTGTAAATGTTTACTTCAGTGGCCATTCTCTAATTAGGGGGTTTATATTTTTGTCGAGTACGTCGAGTTATAGTTTTATTGTTTGTTGAGTTTTATGTCCGTATTCTCTGAAAGGTCCCACCAGGTCACCGATTCTTAGGTAGACGGTTACGTCCCTTGTGACAAGTTAGGGACTGGACCCTTCTAAGATGTACGACACCCGTTGATTCGGACACACGGTGGTGAATTTTCGTACGTGTGAGATCTCGGACTCCAGACTTTGTTCTCTTCGGTGCCGTCACTCTTCGTGTGTGTAGTGTTGATCTCTCATCGAGGGCGGACGACGTTGATCTCTTTCGGGTGTACGTCGTCACTTCTGGGTCACATCGGTTTTGATTTTTATTTATTTTTGCAAATTCACCCGTCTTCTAGATTTGTCTGTAAAGGGGTTTCTTCTGTATGTCCACCGGTTTTTCGTGTAATTTTCCACGAGTCGCAGTGATTAAGAATTTCTTTACGCGTAGTTTGGGTGTAACTCTATAGTGGAGTGACCAGTCTCATGGGTAGTTTGTGAGATGTTCGTTATTTGTGACGTCTCTCAGTCCTCTTTTTCCTTGGGCGGATGTAACAACCTCCCTTATATTTAACCATGTTGGTAATACCTCTTGTCATACCTCCAAGGTATTTTTTTGATTTATACCTTGAGGGTATACTAAATCGTTAGGGTGAGAACCCGTATATGACCTCTTTTATTAAACTTTTCTGTGTTCGTGAACGTGCGGTCACAAGTGACCTTGTGATAAATGTCGTCGGTTCTGTACCGTCGACGAATGGACAAGTAGCTCTCCTTACCCGCCACCACACCATGTAGATGTGTTATCTTACAATAACAACAACAACAAGTCAGTGGGTCAGCACAGGTTGAGAAGTCTGGGGCACTTGGCGTCGTGTGGTCAGGAAGGACAGGAAATGGTAGAGGGCTTCAAACGGGTTCAAGTACAGGTAACGTAACCACTTCGGTAGGTCGGTAGAGTAGGAGACTACGGGAGAAGAAGAAGACGGGAATTAGAAAGGGTTGTAGTCCTTGAAAGGGTTACTTAGTCGACAAGAGTAGTCTACTGTTTTTGTTACCTCTAAGTCGAAGTAGTAGGTAAGTCATTACCTTATAATGAGTCGGTATTTTTTTATAATTATTAATGTAAACGTCGTTATACTTGCATGGATTTCTATCCGAATGACTCACTTCATTCAGTCTGTCTCCTTCTGTTTGTAGAATAATAAACACCTTAGATTTTTTTCCTTTCATGTTTCTTAATGTGCACGATATACTTTTAGACAATTTGAAATGTAGGGTGTAAAAGAAAAAATCCTAAGTGAAAAGAAGAAATACTTCATCAAGAAAGTCACCCTCAGACACTAATGATTCCAAAGACTCTGTAAAGTACGGATTTCTACAGAAATGGAAATGAGACCTTATTATCAGAGTAACCCGTATCTTACAATATAAATTGTAACAAAATAAAGTGATAAAACTACTAAAACAAGGTAACAAAAAACCTGTACGACAATTTATACTCTTTCAGACCATAGTTAGACTAAGAATAAAGAACAATTCATTAGACAAGATGGAGAAACCATCGAAAATTATAAAGGAAAGGATCAAGAGTTCAAACCGAAAATTTAGATAAAAGAGGGAGTAAAAGATAAAGCTCTTCTTTCTCCTCCAAAGTCGTCAACAAAGGGGACGAGAGAACTGGGTCTTGAACCGAGAACGTAATGATTGACCTCACTTAAACAAAACTACTGTGTATGAGTAGTAAAACTTAACAGATAGAAATATACTACGACGTCTTCGGACTAATTATAATTATTTACCACAGGAAAATCAAGAACACAGAAGAAAATCTCTAAAGCGGGAAGAGAAGAAAGGTCGATAGTCGACGGCGAAGTGAGATCGCAGGTACATTGGTCGGTACCGCTAGAGGATGTACGACGAACCGGAGAAGTGAAGAGGGCCAGTCAAGTCTTACTGAAGAAGATGGAATAACATATCTTGTTAATACAAGAGAGATCGGGACGGAGTTTTGAGTCGAACACTGAAGTGAAACTTTGGAATGTCATAATAAGTGTACGAGATCATGTGTTACCCTATAGAGAAAACTGAAAAGAAAAAAGACCGTCAAGTTGTTTGTCTTTCTTTACCATATCTTTAAAGAAGGGAACAACTACATTTAGAACGGTGACATAATCACCCTAAACACAGACTCAGGATTATTATTTCCGGGTTTAATCTCCCGAATTAGTTTATTTACGAAAAGATGAGGGTGTATTTATTTGGAGTATCATCCTTCAAACTTCGATTTTAACATCAAGAGGTCAGTAGTCCCTAGGTTCGTGAAAGATAAAAAAGACAAACCGAAAGGAATTGTCTTTTGAAAGTTTGAGGGAA
The DNA here is from genome assembly GCA_006410555.1 of Capra ibex. Taxonomy (NCBI): domain Eukaryota; kingdom Metazoa; phylum Chordata; class Mammalia; order Artiodactyla; family Bovidae; genus Capra; species Capra ibex. The sequence goes on from SJYO01036187.1 coordinate 1,070,205, forward strand.
GTAACAGAGAACCACCAGCGTTCTACCAACGATCTAGAGGTCGGTAGAGTTGGTATAAGGTCGGTCCAGTTTCTCCCCGAAGGGACCACCGTGTCACCATTTTTTAGACGGGCGGTCACGTCCCCTGTACCCGACCTAGAGACCAGGTCCTCCTAGAGTGTTCTGACCTCGTTGGTCCGGACACACGGTGTCGATAACTCGGACACGAGGTCTCAGATGTACGGTACTGACGACTTCGGAAACGTGGGTCCCAACCACGAGGTGTCGTTCTCTTCGGTAACGATACTCGTCGGACTATGATGATCTTTCACCCGGGACTGGTGGCGTCGATCCTCTTTGGACGTCGTCACTTCTGGGTCGTGTCGGTCTTTATTTATGTATGTGCTAATAAAATTTTAATTTTTATTCTGCGCATGCTAAGTATTTTTTTCTCCTTTCACCCTTTCCCGTTTTTCAATACGGAGAAATCCACTTCAAGAGTATATGGAGTGACACCGTTACTTTTTTTTTATCTCCTTACTCAAAAAGAAAAGAAAGGACTCTCGTTTCTTCTATCTCTTGTCATTCCTCCTGACCACGAAATTGACGAGGATTAGACTTCAGACATTGATTCAACCGAGAAGACTGTAAAACGTGGATAATAGGACTCCTACGTTTAACGTAGGACATAGACCACGAGTGGAAATATTGAGAGAAACGTTTGGTGGGGAACGTCATCAAGGGAAAAACTTTTGTCTTTTTTACGGTGTCATGTTATGCGTTTTCTGTCACCTGGGTCGATACCCGGTGGTCTGGCGGTCTGGGTTAACGACCTCCGGTCGGATACTGACAAAAACTTTGTTTCGTTTCTTTCTTATTCTAGGAGTATGGAAACAAGGAGTAGACAATGGGAACTGACGTTCGGGAAAAGAATATATTAGGGGGTCTAAGGAGTCCCTCTCCCCCCGTATCAAAACTCCGTACTTGGATAGCACAAAAGAGGGAGACGACCTACTCCTAATTTTGGTGGAAAGATAAAGGAGGTTTGAGACAGAGACACAAAACAAAACAAAACAAAAAATTAAACAGAAGTCACCGTCTCTTTCGATTCTAAAGTCGCCAACGTAGTGGATAAGGTAAATACAAAGTAACCAGTAAGGATCGATGTTCCCTTTATATAATCAGAGTTTATTTGACTTTTGTAACGGACCATATGTTAGTGAAAACTACCGAGATGTCACATGGAATCGGATACCATCTTGTCTGAGTTGAGAAAGAGAATTCCGTCCCTTATAATAAAAACGTAGAGAAATACGAATCCCCATAATTCTTAATTCTCAATTAAAGTCGACCTTTTCTCCTTACCCCTCTTTCCGTCTCGTTTTAGTCTTGTCTTTCCTCGTCCCAACTTAACTCTCCTTACTTTAGTCCTCCCGTTCAAGCAGGACTCCCGGGCATCGTCGAAGGGGATTGGGGTCTGACGGGGGAGGGTAAGGAAAAGGGGAAGGAGGAGGAGAAGGAGGAGGAGGACAGAGGAGGGTCGGTTCGGACCGAAGGTAAGTTTCAAAGGCCTTTAGGGGATGGGTTAGAGGTCGAAAGCCTTGTTACTGGGAGTCCTCTGCTAAGGGTAACAGGAACCTTGATCTTGTTACTCTCTCATCTCCGAGGAGAGACCGAAGTCCGATTCAGGGACGAGAATCGAAGGGGGTTTCATTTTTGAGGGAGTTGAGAGGTTAGTGACAGGAGAAGACATCTCTCGGGCCTTCAACCCCCTCCCTCTGCTTTTCGTGAAAGGTAGGTGCCGAAGACTCCGAATTTCAGTTACGGTCGGGGAGTTCATGTCGGACCCCGGACAGGAGAGAATCGACCTTGATTCTTCCTCAGACAGACGTCCAGTCCCACAGGTGACCTGTGGACTCGTATGACCCCCCCACCGTCCGTTTGGGTTCCGGAATCAGGATATGATTCACTACTGAATTACAGAGGACAGTAACTTTACTGTCTTGGTGTCCGGTAAGATTTCCTTAACCGTCAAAATACAATGACGGTCGGAGAGAAGGTGAGGGTCGAGACTGGGATCCTCTGGGGACAGGGGACGGAATGGGTCAAGACGGTTTTCTCGGGAATCTATCCCCCTCCCCACGCCCGCCCCGAAAAAAACGTGGTAGGACCGCGGACTGTCCTAGCCTAATGACCTCCGTCAGACCTAAACTTACACGTTTATTTGTCTTCAACGAAACTAGGTCCTCCGACTTTCCCTCCCCCTTCTTTTTACTCACGGGACCAGTCTCTGCACGTACGACCCGTGAACTCTCTCCCAAACCCCCTCCGCCACACACTCGTACAGGATAGGGAAACTGACCTGGGATTTGGATGAAAAAAATTTTTTCTCCTTCTCTAGGTCTTTCTCTGTCCCTGAGCGAAATCCGTAAAGCCTGAAGGGGGACCTTGGTTTATGGGGTAACCGGAAGGAGTGACAATGGTCCTCCCCTTACCCATCAAACATGGGGTGGGAGGGAGGTCCGAGAGGGCGGAAGCCCTGTAAAACCCACGGAGAATTCTCTCGTTCTTGATACCTCACACACACACCGAGTCCCACCCCGGAATCCAACCCTCACCCATCCCGGATAACAGAGGGACCCGTGGTCAGGTGTCGGTGTCCGTCCGAATCTCTTCCTCTCTGTTTCCTCTTGCACCTTCTCGTGTTTCCGTCGTTCCTTACTTTCCCATTCATTTCCGTTTGTTTTCACTTGGCCCCCTCTGTTTTCGGCCCTTGTTATAAGGGGTCCGTTATCCGAACCCTTGTTATCCCTGTGACTGTCGCGGTGTTTCTGTGGTCACAGAGGTTCATCTGCAATAGAGTCCGTCACCAACCGTCGGGGCGAGACCGACGTCGATAAAAGTCCCGACGAAAACACGGTACGACTTGTTATAAGGAACGTACCGACGACTATCTTTCTACTCTTCCAAAGACAAACTAAGAGGAGAAGGAAGGGAGGGGGAAGGGGGAGAAGGTTGGGGGTGGTCGAGTCCGTAAGACTCGAGTTAGTTGACCGGACCATTCCTTCACACACACTTACACACACACACACACACACACGCACACACTCCTGGTTCCCCGGACCCCCTCCGGGAGAGAGTCTGAGAGGTCAGCGGGAGGTGGAATCGTCCCGGTGGCACCTCCCATCTCTCACCCCTAATTCCGACCCGTTCGTCCCTGACCTCTTGACCTAACACCGCCCTCTGACAAGTCCCTTCACCAAAGACGGGTTGTTAGTACTCAGATCGGACTCGATAAGTGACACTTTTCCGGATGAGTCGTTCACAAAACGAACAACACCTGTCGATTGCGGTATTCCCCTTAGTGGACTAGGAAGGTGGTAGAAGGAGACCCGGTCGCTCCAAGGGGTGGGGTAGGGAGTATGGCAGCGAGAGGGTAAAAACAAATATCAAAATGGTCAAAAAACTGAAGGAGAGTTGAGGAGGGAGGGATTGGAAACGGTGAGACTCAACTTGGATTTCCTAGTTCCAGGAATCGAACTTTCTGACGAACTATTATAACCGAGAAGACTTCCGGGGTACTGGTAAGGGTAGGCTCGTGTGTGTTAGGGATAGGTGTCACAATCGGTAAAGGACGACTCATAGAGGAGGTAAGGAAGAACCCCCTTGAGTCTCTGCAGGAAAGAGTCTCGATGCAACACGTATTCCGACACATGAGAATCAAAAGAGTCCCTACGTCGGGTTATGTAAACTGTAACACACTGATCTTTCTTGTGATGTGAAAAAGTACCTTGACCAAAAGAAGAACCAAAATAAGTAGACAAACCCTATCAAAAGATCCACCAATTTTATTGTGTAAAGTCTAAGGACCGAAGGGGGGGTGGGGTGTTTTTTTTTTTTTTACTCCGGTTTGAAGAACCCTTCCGTTCCGTAACTATGTTTTCGAAGCTTTTCTTACGGAAGGATTCTCAGGTCTGTGAGTCTTCACCTGGTTCTTTAAGTTCGGTAGTGAATTAAACGTCGATAGACAAGTCTGAAGAGTTACATTCAATCGTGAAACTTCCGTCCTTTATGTATAAAATGTGGAGACAACCGATGAAGTATGTTAGTACCGTGGCTTATTTAAGTAGCTCTTGACGACTTAACGTGGTTTAAAACTCTTAGTCTTCCCTGGAATTTTGAGTAGATCATGGAATGAGAAGGTTTACACTGGGGATTTGGTCGTCCTAATCGTAGTGGACCTTCAAATAATCTTTACTTCTCAGAGTTTGACATGGAGTCTTGACGACTTAGTCTTGGACGTAAAACTACTCGATGGGCCCATGAAGTATACGAGGAACTCTTCGTGACCGGAACGTCTCGACGAGGACGGGACGGAGGAGCGTCAACGACGGGCAAAGTACCGTCACGGCGGTAAGTGTCGGACGTTAGTGACTTTGACGCTCGACATGGTGTGGCCGGGCATCTCTTCTCGAATCATAGACACCATTGTTAGATTAGACGGACCTTAGTTCAGAATTCTTTACCCTGGAAAATGGATCGTATATGGGCTAGTTTCCGACACACACACACACAAATTCTATAAGTGAAAAATAAATAAAAACCGACGTAGTCAAGAATGAACGTCGTGTTCCCTTGAAACAACGTCGTACGTCCGAGAGATCAACACCACGTTCTCGAGGTCCCACGTACCCGAGTCATCAACGTTGGTGACCTGGTGGTCCCTCCAGGGAGTCACTTTCGAACAATTCCCTTTCCGAAATTTTGAGGTAATACTGGAGGACCCTACTAGAGACACCATCTATGAAAATACCTGGTTGAACTGACCCTGTACCCGTGGGTCTGTAAACCATTTTGTAATAAGACTAACGCAGACACTCCCACAAAGACCTACTCCATTTGTAAACTTAACTACCCGATTCATTTCGTCTAACGGGAGGGATTACACTTACCCGGAGTAGGTTAGTCAACTTCTGGACTTGTCTTGTTTTACGACTTATGCTCCTTTGAGGAACCCGGACAGTCGGAAGTCGACCCTACAACCAGAAGAGGACAGAAACCTGAACTTGGCTTTATAGTCGAGAAGAAACCAGAGTTCGGGCGGTTGAAAAGTTGACTTTAAATGAAGTAATTAAGAGACCCAAGAGTCCGGAAACCTGAACTTAATCTTGAATTTCCACTAAGACCACTCTAAAGTCTACCTTTATTTCTTGTGCAACAACCTTTAATCTCCTTTCCAATAGGAACAGCGTTTTACCGTTTTTCGTACCGGTACGAATGCAGAACTACAAAACACCTTCCATCTTAAATACTTGACATTTTGACCTATAAATTGACTCCTCTAAAAGTTCGTTTCATAACTTCCTCACCGAACTAAGGAGGATTGAGTATCATTTTACACTTTCCTCTCGTTACTTAACTTCTTGGGGTCATAGTCTCGACACCTCCACCCTGGTGCCGAGATGGAGAATTCGTCTTTTCTTGGTCTTGAAGTTCTAAACCTTTTAATAGGATAAGTACAACATTTTTCTCTCTCTTTCTTTGAAACAACGGTTCTCTTAGGATTCCCATGTACTTGTTGGTAGACTATTTCACTAGTACCAACATTAAGGACCTGAATTAGTCAAGTAGAGTCGTCTTCGGTCCTTATATCTACACTAACATGGGCTAATATGGACTGAAGGACCACCGAGTCTACCATTTCTCAGGTCGACGGTACGTCCTCTGGTCCCAAGTTAGGGCCCCAGCCCTTCTAGGGGACCTCTTCCTTTACCGTTGGGTGAGGTCATGAGGACGGACCTCTTAAGGTACTTGTCTCCTCGGACTGCTCGACGTCAGGTTCTTCAGTACTTCTCAACCTGTACTGACCCGCTCAAAGTGAATAAAAGTGAATGTGGACCTTTTTGTGCCAGTTACACTTGATTTCCTCTGTCTCTTTTACTTTATTTTGCTTCCTTCCGATAACCTGAAAAAATCCAAAATTCTTCGCCTGGCATCCCGACAATCCGACATTTACAGAGGATCGGAAGTTTTTCTCCTTCTTATTGACGAGTCCATTACGTCTCTGGTAATCCCGACGGAGGAACCAAAGTTTCCCACTCCGGTAGCAGAACCAAAGTTGTCCTGTCTGTCGGAGGTCCCACCTCGACGGGTCTCGGAACCCCCGTCCTCGGAGTCATGGTCTCGACACTTCCACCTTGAGGACGACGGTACCCAGGACTTCCGTCCTGTCGGTGGGGTCACCCAGATCGTCTGTCCCGTGACTCGTTTTCACCTAATGACGTTTGGAATTCTCGATTACTTGAAATGGAACGAACCCTGGGTGGTTGGTAAAGAAGGAAACCTAAGGAGGGTAAACCTTACCCTTACAGATAGGATACGGACGGGTGGTAACATCAAACCTTCGCGTATTAAACAGACCAAACCACCGTGATTGCCATTTCTTGGGCGGACGGCTACGACCTCTGCATCCTCTACGTCCAAACTAGAGACCCAGTCCATCAAGGGGACCTCTTCCCTTGCCGTTACGTAAGGTTATAAGAACGGACCTCTTAGGGGTACCTGTCTCCACGGACCACCCGATATCAGGTGTCCCAGCGTGTCTCAGTCGTGCGTGGTCCTAGTGTCGACTTCTTAAAACGGAATCCTACTAAAATGGGGAGTCCGCAGTACATATGGACGAAAGCTACTGTAAATAGACTCTGAAATTTGAAGTCTCAACTATGACCTTATTCGACTGAAACCCCTGACAACCCTACCTCAATTACATAAAACGTCCGTTATTCTGTACTTAGACCCCCCGATCCTCACCTTACGATACTCAGTTTAACACGGGGAGATTTAAGTATAGAACTTCGGGATGGAGGGTCACACTGACGTAAACCTCATTATTTCATTAATTCTAATTTACTTCAGTATTCCCACCCTGGGACTATTCAAATACATTGTCCTCTGTGGTCTCTCGAGTAAGAGAGAGGGGTGGGACACTCCTGTGTCCCTCTTCCGTCGGTCCTTCTCTCAGAAATAGTCTTTAGCTGGGACGACCTGGAACTAGACCCTGAAAAGTCAGAAGTCTTGGCACTCTTTTATGTAAACAGATCCGGTGGGTCAGTAATCACAGATCACTACCGTCGAGCTCGACCAATTACGTCAGGGAAGACTACCCTCTTTCCTCTCCAGAGTTCCGGACGCGTCCCGCCTTGCTTCCTGTGCCGTCTCCCGTGCGGCTTAGAGTAGTGAGGAGGTCCCGTTGTGCCGTTGTAGAGGAGGAGAGGAGACGACAGAAGTCACGTTTCGTTGTCGTTTCACTCGGCGAACCCCGACGACGGACAGGATATCGAGTTTCGTCAAGGATCCACCGCTACTCGTAAGTTTTGGGAATACTAATAGAGTTAAGTTTTGAGACAAGAATCTAACTTTTTAAGACAACGACAACAAGTCCGTTGCGGGATAGAAGAGTTAGACACCTTTCAATGTTTCCTTATTTCCAATTTAAAAATGTTAATACTAAAAAAAAGAGGGTATCCGACCCCTTTTTTTCGTGGAAACAATCACAGACGAATATTTGTCGAAATAAGTACACCAACAAAATTAGGATCATATGTTAAAGTAGTGGAAGATATTTCTAGTAGTACTGAGGATACATGAGTTCGTTAGATTTGCTTAAATATTTGTTAACGACTCCCAAACAAACTGTCAGAAGGAGGTGGTTTGGTCAGTTAAGGGAGGTTACTTTACTCATTGTCACATTGAACACTAGATACCCGTCAGTTCAAAACCCTCCTCCCCTCTCATCGACCCCGACCGTTAGATGACCGGTCGGGTTGACCTTTTAGTCGAAAAGTCGTCAAAGGAGGACTGAGGAGGGTCGGGTAAATGGAGTCCATAGAAGGTGCGGGTGAGGGGTCTAATGCCATCCCGTCTCTTCTCCTGTTTATAATTCCAAAGCCTATTTACTGGTAACTCGTATAAATATTAATCAAGACTTAAGAGTCGTGGTCTCCTGGCCTTATCTCCGTACGAGCCGTAAAAGTCGTGAACGTTTCCGGTCGGTGACGTTGTCGTCGACACAGGAACGTGGGGATCAGGTGTGTGTGCCGGTAGTCCTCCTGACGCCACTCAGAGTCCCCAAGAGAGGAAGGAGGACGGACAAGTACACAGAAGACTGTACTAGACTAATAGTGTCTGACTGATGGAGGCCATATATACTCATACCCATGTGTCCCACTGTAGTGGAAGGTCTCAGACTCTTGGGACACACTAGTTCCGTCGACCATGATCCTCTACCGAGTGTCAGGGGTTTCTTCAAGTTGCTTCACCTTTAACTCAATGACGTCACCACTGGATCCTACCCCTCGACCCTCGGATGAGTATCTCGATACTCCCATCGTCTTACATGACGGGGGTTTATACGGTGGAACCGTATTCTTACTAAAACTCGACTTCCGTTGACTCCTCTTTGTCTGTGTTTTTTCGAGAGACGGGAGGGGGATGAACGGGTCTTCGTCCTGTATTTAAACATTTCCACAGGGGTAGGGGACAAGTTCTTCCTGTCTCCATTTAGTGTTGAGACCTTTTAGTGTAGGGGTACCTTTTCTTTACGTTTTTTCGTTTTACCGACAGACTTTTCCTTTCTATATTCGTAGACTTACGTCTCAAGGTCTCTTATCGTTCTTCTCTATTCTTTCGGAAGAAGTCGATAGTTACGTGTCTTTATCTCCTTTTGTTGTCTTACCCTTTCTGATCTCTAGAGAAGTTCTAGAGAAGTTCTGAAACCCCCGACATCCCTACCTCAATTACATAAAACGTCCGTTATTCTGTACCTAGACCCCCCGATCCTCACCTTACGATACTCAGTTTAACACGGGGAGATTTAAGTATAGAACTTAATCTCTATGGTTCCCTTGTAAAGTACGTTTCTACCCGAGTTATTTCCTTTCTTTACCATACCTGGATTGTCTTCGTCTTCTATAATTTTTCTCCACCGTTCTTATGTGTCTTCTTGACATGTTTTTTCTAGAAGTACTGGGTCTATTAGTACTACCACACTAGTGAGTGGATCTCGGTCTGTAGGACCTTACACTTCAGTTCACCCGGAATCTTTGGTAGTGATACTTGTTTCGATCCCCTCCACTACCTTAAGGTCAACTCGAGAAAGTTTAGGACTTTCTACTACGACACTTTCACGATGTGAGTTATACGGTCGTTTAAACCTTTTGAGTCGTCGCCGGTGTCCTGACCTTTTCCAGTCAGAAGTAAGGTTAGGGTTTCTTTCCGTTACGGTTTCTTACGAGTTTGATGGCGTATTAACGTGAGTAGAGTGTACGATCATTTCATTACGAGTTTTAAGAGGTTCGGTCTGAAGTCTTATGCACTTGGCACTTGAAGGACTGCAAGTTCGACCAAAATCTTTTCCGTCTCCTTGGTCTCTAGTTTAACGGTTGTAGGCGACCTAGTACCTTTTTCGTTCTCTCAAGGTCTTTTTGTAGATAAAGACGAAATAACTGATACGGTTTCGGAAACTGATACACATAGTGGTATTGGACACCTTTTAAGACTTTCTCTACCCTTATGGTCTGGTGGACTGGACGGAGAACTCTTTAGACATACGTCCAGTCCTTCGTTGTCAATCTTGACCTGTACCTTGTTGTCTGACCAAGGTTTATCCTTTTCCTCATGCAGTTCCGACATATAACAGTGGGACGAATAAATTGAATATACGTCTCATGTAGTACTCTTTGCGACTTGACCTTCTTTGTGTTCGACCTTAGTTCTGACGTCCCTCTGTATAGTGAGTGGAGTCTATACGTCTACTGTGGTGGGAATACCGTCTTTCACTTCTCCTTGATTTTTCGGAGAACTACTTTCACTTTCTCCTCTCACTTTTTCAACCGAATTTCGAGTTGTAAGTCTTTTGCTTCTAGTACCGTAGGCCCGAGTAGTGAAGTACCCTTTATCTACCCCTTTGTCACCTTTGTCACAGTCTGAAATAAAACCCCCCGAGGTTTTAGTGACGTCTACCACTGACGTCGGTACTTTAATTTTCTGCGAATGAGGAACCTTCTTTTCAATACTGGTTGGATCCATCGTATAAGTTTTCGTCTCTGTAATGAAACGGCTGATTCCAGGCAGATCAGTTCCGATACCAAAAAGGACACCAGTACATACCTACACTCTCGACCTGACACTCCTTCCGAGTCGCGGTTTCTTAACTACACAAACTTGACACCACAACCTCTTCTGAGAACTCTCAGGGAACCTGACGTTCCTCTAGGTTGGTCAGGTAAGACTTCCTCTAGTTGGGACCCTAAAGAAACCTTCCTTACTACGATTTCTACTTTGAGGTCATGAAACCGGTGGAGTACGCTTCTCAACTGAGTAACCTTTTCTGAGACTACGACCCTCCCTAACCCCCGTCCTCCTCTTCCCCTATGTCCCCTACTCTACCGACCTACCGTAGTGGTTGAGTTACCTACACTCAGACTCACTTGAGGTCCTAAACCACTACCTGTCCCTCCGGACCGTACGACGTCAAGTACCCCAGAGTTTCTCAGCCTGTGCTGACTCGCTGACGTAACTTGACCTGGGAATAATCGGGTCTTTACAGTGGTCTTTCTAGATGTAGCGTTTGAAATGACTTTGTTGAGGATAGGGGGTAATCAAGTAGGTATATAATTATAAGTGGAAGGGAGGTTGACGAGGGAATCTTCGAGTTTCAGGAAAAGGAAACAGAACAGTGAAGAGGTTTTTAAACGAAACTTCTATGATATATTCGGGTCCAAGATTGGCGGTGAAACTCAATGAGTAGTAGTTCCCGAGAGTCATATACAAGACAAGTGTACAATTATTTGAACGCAAACAAAAGAGAACAATTAGACAGGAAATAGTTAGATTAAGTGTCCGGGGGTCCGTCACTTGGATTTTACCCCTCTCCCTTTTGTCGAAAAGGAGAGGACATAGTCCCCTTACGGAGACCCCGGGAATCTCTTTACTACCCTCCCAACACAACGACAACACCGAGAACGAGTCAGGGATTCAGTCCTTATTGATAAACGTCGGGGTACCTGATGTCGTGCGGTCTCAGGGGACAGGAAGTGATAGAGGACCACTTTCGCGTTCACAGTCGGTGAGTCAGCACGGGTCGAGACACGTTGGCGCACCCGGAGTCGCCGGGTGGTCCGAGGAGACGGTACCCTAAGAGGTCCGTTCTTGTGACCTCACCCCACGGTAAAGGAAGAGGTCCTCAATCGAGTTTAAAAACAGGTAACTTACCCATTACGAGAGGTTGGTAGAGTAGGAGACGGAGAGGAAGAGGAAGACGGGAGTCAGAAAGGGTCGTAGTCCCAGAAAAGGTAACTCAGTCCAGAAACGTAGTTCACTAATTTCATAATCCCAAAATCGAAGTCGTAGTCGGGAAGGTTACTTATAAGTCCAAACTAAAGGAAATCCTAATTGACCAAACTAGAGGAACGACAGGTTCCTTGAGAAACCCTCAGAAGAGGTCGTGGTGTCAAGTTTCATAGTTAAGAAGTCGCGAGTCGGAAGAAATACCAGGTGGAGAGTGTAGGTATGTACTGATGACCTTTTTGGTATCGAAACTGAGATACCTGGAAACAGTCGTTTCACTACACAGACGAAAAATTATACGACAGATCTAACCAGTATCGATAAGAAGGTTCGTAGAAAAGTAAAGTACCGTAGTCAACGAGAGGTGTCACTAAACCCTCGGGTTCTTTTATTTTAGACAGTGACAAAGGTAACAAAGGGGTAGATAAACGGTACTTCATTACCTTGGTCTACGGTACTAGAAGTAAAAAACTTACAACTCAAAGTTCGGTCGAAAAGGTGAGAGGAGAAAGTGAAAGTAGTTCTCCGAGAAATCAAAGAGAAGTGAAAGATGATTCTCAATGTAGTAGACACATAGACTCCAACAACTACAAAGAGGACTGATAGAACTAAGGTCGAACATTGAATAGGTCAGACCGTAAAGATACTACATAAGACGTATATTCAATTTATTTGTCCCCCTGTTATATGTCGGAACAGTGTGAGGAAAGGGTTAAAACTTGATTAGACAACAAGGTACAGACCAAGATTGAACAAAAAACTGGACGTATGTTCAAAGTGTCCTCCGTTCACTCCACTAGACCATGAGGGTAGAGAAATTCTGTAAAGGTGTCAAACAACACTAGGTGGTTTCAGAAAGTACACCAGTCACTTCGTCTTCATCTATCAAAAGACCTTGAGGGAACGAAAGTGACCCTAGGTTGTTTACAACCGTTAAACTAGAGAACAAGGAGACGGAAAGGATTTGGGTCCAACACATAGACCTTCAAGAACCAAGTATGTGACAACGTTGGATCGAACTTCCGAAAACTCGTAATAGAACGATCGTACACTTTATTGATGTTAACATGTTATCAAACTCGCAAGAAACCGTAACGGGAAGGAAGCCTAACCCTACTCTTGACTGGAAAAGGTCAGGACACCGGTGACGACTCAAAAGGTTTAAACGACTGTATAACTCATGTCGTGAAATTGTCGTAGTAGAAAATCCTAAACTTTGTCAAGTCGACCTTAAGGTAGTGGAGGTGATCGAAACAAGTATCATTACGAAGGATTCCTACTGAAGTGTGAGGTCCTACAGACCGAGATCCACTCACTAGTGTGGTAACGTCAATAGACGCAGTAATTCATATCAAGTAAAAACATATATTCCAGTAAAGACATATCAGGGAGACACATAAGAACGGTGGAGAAGAATTCGAGAAAAATAACAACAACAACTACCCTCCCACTTAGAGGTTTTTATTTATTAGAAAACTCAACATCTTTCACTTCTTCCCTAAAATCGAAGGCGACTACCTATGCATTCCGTGTGCATTTTGGTGACATTGAACTCGAGAATAAAAACTCAATTATTACGTCCCAAAACAAACAACAAACAAAACGGTATTTGGGATTAATCTGGACATCTCGCTCAAGGTCGTGATACATGACAGATGTTGTGGGCACCGGGGGTACTCGAGGTGTATGGACTACATGTAGACCTCCGTTCACCCAACAGTCAGAGGGAAAATTTCTGAGTAAACTTCAACCGTGTGTCCTCCAAGTGTCTCTGACGGTAGACTTACTACGGAGGACCTTACTCGTTACTACACCGGACTGGGTAAAAACGAAGTGTTTAACTACGGGGTAGTCATTTCGGGGTTTCAGTGGGGTGAGGGAAAGGGTTTGGTATCGGAAACCACGGCTCTAACGAGATTGTGGGTAAAACACCGAAAGGGACGATAGAACCTCTCTCTACATTACAGTCGGGTGGGAACTGAAAAGTCCTTGATAATTAAATCCGACACTACCACTTGATCTACAGATTATGATTCTTGATGAAAGGAAGGTCCGTTCCTTAAAATTTAAGACTTAGTTTTAAAAGGAAGAAAAGAAGTGTGAAGTAAGTAAGATCCCAGTTTAGGACTCATTGGGTCGGTCTGACGTCAGTCACTCGTGTCGGGGAAAGCCCCGGGTAACGGAGGAATCGCGATGTAAGTAGAGCTGAGACTCTAAAACCAAAGACCAGGAGCAAAGACCAGACTCAAAGAGGGACTCACTGGGACGACGATTGTAATGCCCAATTCGACTCTACTTTCCGGAGTAGATTAGGGCGGAGTCCTAGTTTTAATTTAGACGTTTATTAAAAGTTATCGGTAGTTCACATTCCGTGTCAGGATCCCACTCATGACCTTCTACTCTTTCTCTATGTTACTCAACCCCGATGAGGTCGGAAATTCATCAAATATCGATCAATCTCTCTCTCTGGATTAGTGTTCACCTCACTTGACTATACTTCAAAGTTCTTTTATTATTTTATTTTCACTCTCCCTTCGTATTCTTACAAGTTTTTTCTATTTCCGACACATCCATTATTCTACCTGTTACCTTTTATTTGGAACTTCATTTCTACCTTAATCGGTCCGTTTTTTCTCTTTCTTCTGGTAATACCGAAATCCTTTAATATATTTGTTTCTATGTCAGTCAAAACGAGATTCCGAATAAAACTTTTGTACTTAAACAAGACTGGACCAAGTAAATAATTTCTCTTTGAGCTCGTATTACGTTTAGAACCTAAACGAATACGAACTAGAATGGGACTCTTTGCGATCCGCTTACCTGTGTCTACGAGAATTGACGTGATTCGTTCCATCCTTATGTGTCTTACATATGTTCCGTGTGGGGAGTTTAAAGATGGTGGATCGATTCGAGTGTTTGACACAATGTGGAGAGAAAGGTTAAAATCTATTGGGGGAAGGTGGGGACTGTTGAGTATTCGACGTGGGGAAGACTGTGGGTGAAGGTACACGGTTTAAGTTCAGACAAAGTTCCATACACGGCATGAATAACATTATAAGTGCGTAAAGACTTGGTAAATTGTCGTATTTAACACGACGGGAAAATAATCCAAGGACACGAGAAACAACGACACCGACTGTTTCAATTTCATATAAATTCAAAACACTGGAGATTGGGGTAAAAGGGGTACACTAAAAATAACATACCGCAAACGTATTACTCCACTAAAAATCCTCGTGTATGTAATACAATATCGTCTTCACTGAGGTGTCCGAAACCTTATTTTCCCTAAGAACCTCTTGACACTCTTTCTACTCTTAATATTCATTTAAATAAATCCTCTTAAAGGTGTGTCTTCCGACCTTAGTCTAAGTAAGTAAATGAATACGTGAATGAATTGTTTATGAACAACTCACGTTCGATAGACAGTCTGACAAGATTCACGATCCCTGTACTGTCACTCGTTTTGTCTGCTTTTATGGACGGGAAGTCTTCAAATGTAGGATCAATTCCTCCTTCTGGTTTTGTTCTATTTATCGTATTAATTACGATTCTTCTTTCGTGTTTCGTCTTTTCAGTTGCATTACAGTCCCCTACTCAAGCCTATGTCACAGAGACCTAATCAATAACGACATACTGTTTGATGAGGTTTTGAATTGTCGACTTCAGTATTTGTAAATGATAAAGTGTGTGCAGATTCCAACCCTTCAGTTCTTACTGAATTGTCCTTACCAAGACCGAGTCCTAGAGACTTGAACGTTTGTTCTATAACTGATACTCGAAAGTACGAGTTGAGTGTACCGACAACCGTTCTCCAGAACCAAGGAACGGAGAGGTATCCTGACGAGTACTGTATCACCGAACGAGAGAGTTTGTGTCTTTCTTACTAAGCTCCTCCTCTAGTGTACGAGTCCTACCTTCGACGTCCGGAACTAGTGGATTAGATTTCGTCGTGTAGCGACGAAGACGGTAGTGTGTTTGGTTGGGACCATGTTACACCCTCCCAGTGTTCCCACACTTACAGTCCTACGCCTTTAGTGACCCCGGTACGACCTCCGACCGGTGGTGTCCCTGGTTCCTTCCAGTAGATTGTACTACTGGAAACCTAATGAAATAAATAAATAAAAATAAAACCGAGGCGGCCCATAAGTAACGTCTCGTTACTTGAAATCGACACCGCACGTCCGAATAAACGGCGGGGGGGGGNAAGACCTTTGTACGACTTCCGTCTTGTCTGTCTTAAACGACTGCCAAGCCGGTACTTCTTTTCAGTTTCTACTGTGGTGAAAGTAACAGTTTTTTACCTCAACGGTAAATAGACGAACCGTTCCGATTCCTTCCCACAATTCCGTTTGTCGTTCACAAGTGGAAACCTGTGCAATTCAAACTTTACGGACAATCCGTAGGTTCACCTCTGTGTCCCATTCGTTGGTCTAGTGGTTCTTACCTCGAGACCTTTCTCCAAGTCCAATCCCCATGTTCAACCCCTCGGTAGTCCACATCTCTCTCAAATTTTGAGACTCCGACCTATTCTAGCGGGTTCCTCACCCACGTCGGCTTTTCGACGGTCTGGGTTCCTGATTGGGACCCCGTCACCTTGGAAGTCGTGCCCTTCCACCCCCAACTCTCCTGGTCGTCTCTCCCGAGACCTTCCCACCGGTCTCTCCATCCTTAGCTCGGTCCACTCACATCACTACGTCTTCCGTTTACTCCTCCAAAGAATCTCTTCTGAATCTCTCGGGGAAGTAGTTCACGACGACTTTCCGACTCTGCACCGGTGACCTACGTCGTACGTCTCCCGGAGTCGATGGCCTCGTCAAGACTACCTGACCGCCTCCGTCTTAGGAAAGACTCCACCGAACTTTTATCTTATTTTCTTCTCTTTAATCTCTGACTTATACGAAAGATTATTAAAACACACTTTCCTTCTTTCCTTAATCCCAGTATTGACTTCCCCTTTTACCTCAGCTCTCTCCGAACAAATTTCTGCCCTCTATATTGTCGTACAAGCACCCGACTCCTTTACTATCCTTTCGTGATTAGTCTGGTCCCTACGTTTCCCCTCTTAATGTCTCCGTTGTAGAACTCACCCACTCTCTCTCGGCTATCTTTGACCGGACGGACCTCCCCAACAGGAGCAGTTCTTCCTATCACTGATATCTTCTCGTCTCTTCCTCCGTCTCGTCCAGGTACCCCCATCCGTGTCCCGCGGTTCTCTCAGCCGAAGTGTGCTTCGACTCCGAATCGACTCGTGTCACTTATTCTCTGCAGTACGGAGAGGAAGTTCTCCGAGGTGTCGACACTCCTGTCTACGCGACGAAAGGGTCTTAGGAGGATTTACATACGGACCAAAAAGTTCCGTCGATCATTATCACCGGGGAAAGTGAAAGTTGTGATGACTAAACCCATTATTTACTTTACTAGCAAGATGGATCTCGGTGCACCTCAGTGACTTCAAAAGACTTGTCTCGCAAGTAGTGACTGCGAAATTTTTGTGAGTCAAGCCACCCACCCTTGACAAAGGTTCAAAGTTCGGGTGTCTGGGAGGAGGGAATCCCCTCTCTTCCCTCCTCGAAAACGGCACCGGGGCGGGGACGGAACGGAAATAGAGGGGCGCGTGACGGTCACCGGACGGTCCGTAGGGTATTACACGCGACGTCGCTACCCCTTCCGTTCTCCTCCACTCCGGATGAAGGTCTCCTCGTCAGACAAGACGCAATGACAGTAGTAGGAGAGAAAACCGATAATGTGCACCCACGAGAAGACCGGACTCTCACAAGGAATAGTCTCGGACCCTGGGGACCCGGGGAAGTGAGTCATGAACGACTTCGTAATAGTGTGGGAGTACGTACCAACAATAACCGAACGGACCTACTAAGTGCACCCTCTCAGCAACATACGGTAACATAACACGTTCAGATTTCCGTAGTGCTTATGAACCTGGGTTGACGAGACCAAGGATGTCTGCAAGGATAAACCCTACCGTAGAGAGATAATGAACTAACGAAAATCTGGTTTTGCGGTTTTTGTTTGAATTTCTTCTATAGGTTTTTTTGACTTAGTGAAATAACATGTGAACTTTGATTATATTATAAAAATATTGGTTGATATGACTTCAAAATTTTTTTTAATTTTTAATTAATTAATTTTCTCTCTCTTTCATATCGTATATTTCAAGGATCCCCCTCTTTTCTTCTATAAGTTTTCGAAAGGGATATGAAACTATAAGTCACAGTAGAAAAAACTCCCCACGAGATCAATAAGTACTAAGGGAGTAGTCGAGATCAAGTTCAATTCATCTATCATCTTTTTCTGAAATCGAAAGATTAATGCGTCTGACTACACAAACCGTCTCGCGAGGGTCGATGGAAGGACACCGGGCACCGACGTGACTGTAAGAGGGACAGTAGACGGAATTCGGTGTATGATTCAAACTCTATGGGAACGAGTGTGGAAGACTAATTTTGTGGAATGGGAATTGGTGGGAATGGGAATGGGAATGGTAGAATGGTCGAGAGGAAAGGAGGTTAAACAAAGATGGGTGAACCCGGTTTTATCTCACTCCGGAGGTGTCGTGTATTAAGGTGGGTCAATACCCTGTGGACACTCCGTGAGGACACTCCGTCCTAGAAGAGAGTCCGAGGGTAAAGTGTAATGTCTCTTTCTATTCCTTCTGTCCGTTCACGGACCTTACCCCACCCGACTCGTCCCTGTGTCTCCTGTACGGCCCTTAGGTCTTCTCTCCTAACCTCTTACGGACAAGACGGGAGGGTCGGTCTTCGCCACAGGGGAAAGTGAGCCCGGGAGGCTGTGTCACGAGACCTCACACGTCGAGACTGTCGGTGAAAGTCCAGTCCTGGCGTCAAATCTGTCGAAGCAAAAATTGGGATTGGGGACAGGGTAGTGGAGTGTGTCACAAATGAGACTAAAGTGAAACGTGATCAAGTCGTCGTAAGGTTAAAAATAGACTTTTGACATCCTGGACATGTCACATGTGGACAGAGTCTCTTTTCGTGTCCTGACGGGAACTGAGGGTAGAAAGACACCCCGAGGATGTCACACCCTTTGGACATAGAAAGGTGGGAAAGGATAATAAATAATGAAAAGAGGTCTGAGACATCTACACGGGGAGGACAAGACTGAGTGAGTCGGTAAGGACAAGATCTCTCAGATCGAGTACCAAGAGGTCGATTACTGATGGGGAGAGTAAGTGGACCGATAGAGAATACTGACAATTGACCAACCCTGTCTTCCCAATAACTGACAGCGAAGATCCTCTAACATCCCAAGGAAAGGACTTCCAGGGGGACGAACGTCCAAGTGATCCTTGATCTGGAACAACAAAAAAAGGGTACTGTGTCATGCAGTACAATAAAAAAATTTTGATTATAACCACTCTTTGTCTAGGGAGAGGGACGAGGGGGAGGGTACTGTGTCATGCAGTACAATAAAAAAATTTTGATTATAACCACTCTTTGTCTAGGGAGAGGGACGAGGGGGGTTTTTTCTCCGAGGTCCCTTTTGGTGTCGGTACTTACTACCATCTGATACTCAACCAAAACCACCTCTCACTGAAGACGTGTTTTAAGACCCAGAAAGGGTGACGACGAAAACACTAACTCCCCAATAATTACCAAAGTTCCTATTATACCGTCTAATGACTTATTTTACACTTAACATAGAGGTTAATTTTTTATTTATTTATTTATTTATTTTATTTTTGTGAGTCAAGTCAAGTCAGTGAGTCAACACAGGCTGAGAACCGCTGGGGCACTTAGCGTCGTGCGGTCCGGATTTATCTAACATTTAAGGAACTTTAGTTACAGCGTAAAGTACGTAGAACAGGGTAAAGATCGTATAGAAAATATACACCAGAAGAGTAGAGAGTCAGTTGGGTCGTTTCCGTGTTAACTAAGTCTTGATCTTCTCGGTAACTCCTATTACGGTTGTAATCGGTTTGAGAGGATTTAGAGTTTTGTCTCCTTCTCCTAACTCAGTTGAATGAATGTGTGGTTCTCCTGACAAGTATTAGGACGACTCCTTCTAATACTCCCGTTTCGGAACTCATCCATTCTCATCTTCCCTCCGGTGACTTCTGAATCTTGGTACGTCCTTTGTCCGAGTTTAGAAGACGAATAGACAACGATACGTTGTTTAGTAAGATTTTGAATTTCTCAATTTTGGTGTCGTTGACGAAATAATAGAGAGTACTACAGACAACCCAGTTCTTAAACTCATTTCAAACCGACCCGTTACCACCGAATCCTATTTCAGAATGGGTTAACGTCGGTTGACCAATCTCGACTATGTGACCTCTAGACTTGTTAAACCCTAACCGCTCCGTAGAGTGAGAGAAGTACCTCAGTGTCCCGGAAAGGTACACCGGAGGAATGAACCCAACTAAAATTCAACGAGGGTCATACCGCCAACATTTAGTCTGATAAATGTATCACCCACTTTTAAAGATCTTCCTTATACGCCCACTAAAACGGAGTCTTCAGTCTCACAATAAAGACAGTGTTCAGACGGCTGACGCCTACTTCTTCTGTACCTTTGATGCGAAGTTACTCTCTCCACAGTTTCAGTGAAAGATTCGA
Source organism: Capra ibex (assembly GCA_006410555.1). Classification (NCBI taxonomy): domain Eukaryota; kingdom Metazoa; phylum Chordata; class Mammalia; order Artiodactyla; family Bovidae; genus Capra; species Capra ibex. Next base: position 1,090,127 of record SJYO01036187.1, read on the forward strand.
CTAGTACACTCTATTTGGTATAACAAGACTGGTAAACCCTTTTCATATTAACACTATAGTTCAAACCCATACATATGGAATGAAGGAAAGTTTCTCAGAATAACCTTCTGAGTTCTAGGGTAAGAAAATTAAGCATTGAAATTGGTGAAACAATTAATGTGGTCTATTGGTGCTACCACACTAGTGAGTGGATCTCGGTTTGTAGGACCTTACGTTTCAGTTCACCCGGAATTCTTCGTGGTGATACTTGTTTCGATTACCTTCACTACCTTAAGGTGAACTCGATAAAGTTTAGGATTTTCTACTACGACACTTTCACGACGTGAGTTATACGGTCGTTTAAACCTTTTGAGTCGTCACCGGTGTCCTGACCTTTACAGTCAAAAGTAAGGTCAGGGTTTCTTTCCGTTACGGTTTCTTACGAGTTTGATGGTGTGTTAACGTGAGTAGAGCGTACGGAGTGTGAGATCATTTCATTACGAGTTTTAAGAGGTTCAGTCAGAAGTTGTCATGTACTTGAAGGTCTACAAGGTCTACAAGTTCGATCAAAATCTTTTCCGTCTCCTTGGTCTCTAGTTTAACAGTTACAGGTGACCTAGTAACTTTGTCGTGTTCTCAAGGTCTTTGTGTGGATGAAGACGAAAGAACTGATACGGTTTCGGAAACAGACACACCCAGTGTTGTTTGATACGTTTCACGAACTTCTCTACCCTTATGGTTTGGTGGACTGGACGGAGGGCTCTTTAGACATACGTACAGTTCCTCGTTGTCAATCTTGACCTGCACCTTGTTGTTTGGGCAAGGTTTAACCCTTTTCTCACACAATTCCGTCATATAACAGTGGGGCGAATAAATTGAATATACGTCACATGTAGTCCACTTTACGACCCGACCTACTTCGGGTTCTACTTTAGTTCTGAAGGCCCTCTTTTATAGTCATTGGAGTTTATACGTCTACTGTGGTGGGAATTCCGTCTTTCGCTTCTCCTTGACTTCTCGGAGAATTACTTTCACTTTCTCCTTTCGCTGTTTCGACCGAATTTTGAGTTGTAAGTTTTATGATTCTAGTACCATGGGCCAGGGTAGTGAAGTACCGTTTATCTACCCCTTTGTTACCTTTGTCACTGTCTGAAATAAAATCCCCCGAGGTTTTAGTGATGTCTACCACTGATGTCGGTACTTTAATTTTCTACGAACGAGGTACCTTCTTTTCAATACTGGTTGGATCTATCGTATAATATTTCGTCTCTGTAATGAAACGACCGTTTCCAGACAGATCGGTTTCGATACAAAAAAGGTCATCAGCACATACCTACACTCTCAACCTGATATTTCTTTCGTCTCACGGCTTCTTAACTACGAAAACTTGGCACCACAACCGCTCAGGGAACCTGACGTACCTTTAGTTTGGTCAGTTAGGATTTCCTTTTGTCAGGACTTATGAGTAACCTTCCTGACTACGACTTCGACTTCGAGGTTATGAAACGCTTCATCACTGAGTAACTGAGTAAGTGTACTACGATTTCTGACTGAGTAACTTTTTCTGGGACTACGACCCTTTCTAATTTCCGTCCTCTTCCTCTACTGTCTCCTACTCTACCAACCAACCGTAGTGGTCGAGTTATCTGTACTCAGACTTGTTCGAGGTCCTCAACCACTACCTGTCCCTTCGGACGTACGACGTCAGGTACCCCAGCGTTTCTCAGTGTGCTGACTCACTGACTTTACTGACTTCGTGAAACTTGGTTCCATTTAACCTTCACCAGTCTGTCCTCTACCGTTCTCACTTGTAGTTGTAGAATCCTTAGTCACTTGAATTTACCTGTTCTTACTCACTTAAATTAAGTCTACTAGTATGTAGATGATGACACCCGTTCTTAGGGAATCTTCTTTACCTCATCGGGAGTATCAGTTGTTTTTCTTCGTGTTATGAACCCTCGTTAGAGTTTTTACTGTCTTACTCGAGTGAAGGAAAGGTTCCGTTTGGTAAGTTGTAGTGCCATTAGATTCAGATACGGGGTTGGTAACTACAATTTCTTCGACTAGTCAAGATACTTCTGGATGGTCTGGAGGATCTTGATTTTGTTTTTTTTTTCTACATGAAAGTAGTATCCCCTGATCTTACGTTTTCATCCTTCAGTTCTCTATAGACCTCATTGTCCGTTCAAACCGGAACCTCATGGTTTACTTCATACCGTTTTCGATTGTCTTAAAACGGTTCTCTTGTGTGACCAGTACCGTTTGTGGAAGAAGGTTGTTGTGTTCTCTACTGAGATGGGCACCTGTAGTGGTCTACCAGTTATGACTTTAGTCTAACTAATATGAAAAACGTTCACTTCTACCTCTTCGAGATATATCAATCGTTTTTGTTCTGAACCTCGAGTAACACCGAGTCTAGTACTCAAGGAATAACGTTTTAAGTCTGAATTTCACTTCTTTCATCCCTTTTGGTGATGTGGTAAGTCCATACTGGATTTAGTTTAGGGAATACTAATATGTCACCTTCACTGTTTATCTAAATTCGTTAACCTAGACTATCTATCTCATGGACTTCTTGATACCTGGCCTCCAAGTATTGTAATATGTCTTTCGTCATCGGTTTTGGTAGGGCTTCTTTTTCTCTACGTTTTTCCCTTTTACCAACAGACTCCTCCGGAATGTTTATCGACTCTCTTCTTCTCTCCACTTTCCGCTTCCTCTTTTCCTTTCTATATGGGTTGACTTACGTCTCAAGGTTTCTTATCGTTCCTCTCTATTCTTTCGGAGGAATTCACTTGTTACGTCTCTTTATCTCCTTTTGTTATCTTACCCTTTCCGACCTCTAGAGAAGTTCTTTTAATCTCTACGGTTCCCTTGTGAAGTACGTTTCTACCCATGTTATTTCCTCTATTTGTCATACCTGGATTGTCTTCGTCTTCTCTAACTCTTCTCCACCGTGTTTATGTCTCTTGATATGTATTTTTTTGTAGAATTACTGGATCCATTGGTGTTACCATACGAGCGACTGGATCTCGGTCTGTAAGACCTCACACTTCAGTTCACTCGGAATCCTTGGTAATGTTACTTGTTTCGATCACCTCCACTACCTTAAGTTCGACTCGATAAAACCTAGGATTTTCTACTACGACAATTTCACGACGTGAGTTATCCAGTCGTTCCCTGAAGGGACCACCAGGTCACCGATTCTGAGGTTCGAGGGTTGTGTCCCCCGGAACCAAGCTAGGGACCAGTCCCTTGATCTAAGGTGTACGACGTTTCTAACTTGTAGGACGTCGGTTGTCATTCTGGATCACGTCGGTTTATTTATGTATTTAACAAAAACAAAAAAAAAATTACAGTCGCTTAAACCTTTTGAGTCGTCACCGGTGTCCTGACCTTTTACAGTCAACAGTAAAGTTAGGGTTTCTTCCCGTTATAGTTTTTTACAAGTTCAATGGTGTGTTAACGAGAGTAAAGTGTACGATCGTTCCATTACGGGTTTTATGAAGTTCGATCTAAGGTGTCATCCACTTGGTTCTTGAAGGGTTACATGTTCGACCTAAATCTTTTCCGTCTCCTTGGTCTCTAATTTGACGGTTGTAGGTGACCTAGTATCTTTTCGTTCCCTTAACGTCTTTTTGTAGATAAAGACGAAGTAACTGACGATTTTAGAAGTGACTGAAGGCGATTTGGAAACTAACACACCTAACGTTATTTGACACCTTTTAAGAATTTCTCTACCCTTCTGGTCTGGTGGAATGGACGGAGGACTCTTTGGATATTCGTCTAGTTCTTCGTTGTCAATCTTGACTTGAACCTTTTTGATGAAGTTTTAACCCTCTCGTCATAACTGTTCCGACGTATGACAGTGGGACGAAAAAATTAAATATACGTCTCACGCAGTACACTTTGTGACCCGACCTACTTCGTGTTCGACCTTAGTTCTAACGACCCTCTTTATAATTGTTGCAGTCTATACGTCTACTGTGGTGGGAATACCGTCTTTCGTTTCTCCTTGATTTCTTAGAGGACTACTTTCACTTTCTCCTCTCACTTCTCGACCGAATTTTGAGTTGTAAGTTTTTTGTTTCTAGTACCGTAGACCAGGGTAGTGAAGTACCGTTTATCTACCTCTTTGTTACCTTTGTCACTGTCTGAAATAAAAGAACCCGAGGTTTTAGTGACTCTACCACTGAGGTTGGTACTTTTAATTTTCTGCGAACGAGGAATCTTTCAGTAAGTCAGTACAGACTGAGACGTTGGGGTATGTCAGGTACCTTAAGAGGTCCGGTCTTAGGACCTTACCCATCGACAAGGAAAGAGGTCCCCTAGAAGGGTTGGGTCCCTAACTTGGGTCTAGAGGACGTAATGTCCACCTAAGAAATGGTCGTCTTGGTGGTCCCAACCCTTCTAGGGGACCTCTTGCCTTACTGATGGGTGAGGACCTAAGACCGGACCTCTTAAGGTACCTGATTAGGTACCCCAACGTTACTCAGTCTGTACTGACTTGTTGAAAGTGAAACGAGGAATCTTCTTTTTGATACTGTTTGGATCTGTCGTATAATTTTTCGTCTGTGTAGTGAAACGACTGTTTCCTTCTATCTCAGTTTCGATACCAAAAAGGTCATCAGTACATGTCTACACTCCGAACCTGGTATTTGTTCCGACTCGTGACTTCTTGACTACGAAAGTTTGAGTCTGACACCATGATCTCTTCTGAGAAATCTCAGGGAACTTGTCGTTCATCCAGTTTGATCAGTCAGGACTTCCTTTAGTAGGGACTTATACTTAACCTTCCTGACTACGACTTCGAGGGTAAGAAACCGGTGGACTACGTTTCTCGGGTGAGCAACCCTTTCTGGGACCACGACCCTTTCTGACTCCCGTCCTCCTCTTCCCCCTCGTCTCCGACTCTACCAACCTACCGTAGTGAGGTCCTATGTCACTTCCTGTCGCTTCAGACCGTACGACGTCAGGTACCCCAGCTTCTCTCAGTCTGTGCTGATTCGTTGTTGTCGTTAACGAAGCCAACGAAGGGGATTACTTTGAAGAATGGATCGAAGGGGAGAACTACACACCATTACACACATGTACCAAACGTATTATGGTCTTGTCTCCTACCTCCAACATTCGACATGGAGGAATCTCTCTTCGAACTGTCGTATTATACTTGTTTGACGAGGTAATTCGTCAATTTTTTTAATAGTAATACTGTAGTGTGTTACATAATCAAAAATAACTATACTTAGTTTACTGGTGTACAAATCACCAAATTTTGTCGTGAGTCAACAGTAGAGTAGCAAAGACACCCGCTCTTCAGACCGTAGAAAATTGACGTAGGAGACGAGTGTCACAGTGTCTGAGTTTAGTTTTACAGTAGATCGAACAGGAATAGACCTCCGAGTTGATACCCTGCCAGGTCAGAGTTCGAGGGAGTCCAACGACCGTTTCAAATAAAGGAACGTCAACATATTGACTCTATAGGTGTAAAACCGATCGTCAACCGACCCGTGGCGTAAATCGTTGATCTCTAATGAGTGTTCAGGAAACGTTAAACCTGGTATCCGACAAATTTGTACCGTCGGATGGAGAAGTTCCGGTCGTCGTCTTAGAGAAAGTATGAAGTTTAAAGACTCAAAATTCTACCCGGGACAGGGAAAATTCCTGAAGGGACTATCGAGTCTACCATTTCGCAGACGGATGTTACGCCCTCTGGGTCCAAACTAGGGACCCAGTCCTTCTAGGGGACCTCTTCCTTTACCGTTGAGTGAGGTCATAAGTACGGACCTTTTAGGGTACCTGACTCCTCGGACCATCCGATGTTCGGTACCCCAGCGTTTCTCAACCTGTGCTGACTCGACAGGGAAAATTCTCGAATGTACTAATTCGGTGCGGGTAGGGTAGACCCTAATAGAGGGAAGACTAATTAAGTTTCTGATCTTGGAATCGATGTAGACGTCTTAGGGAAGTAGAAACATTATACTGTATTAGGTTAGAACCTTTACTTTAGGTAGGAGGAGGTTCCAGGGTATGTGAGTGTCGACCCCTAATATGTCCTGGATATAAGAACCCCGACCCTTGGAATCCCTGGTAGAATCTTAAGATGGACTAGTACCCCCTCGAAGACCGACCACCCGTAGAAAATAGTTAGTCCTATATGCTACTTATATAGGATATATAAGTCGTCCTTTCCTTACAACCCGGGCAACATCCTTCAATCTTCCTATTTGATCTCCCCCTTTTAAGAAGTCGGAGGAATCAAATACCTCACCCAGTATATATTGTGTCGAGTAAAATCTTGACAAACATTGAGGGTAAACCGTCAGGTCACCAAGTCTGAGGTACGAGGGATCCGTCCTACATGCTCAAATTTGGAATCAACCCCTTGATTCTAGGGAGTCCGACGTACCACGTCGTTTTTGTTTTATTGTTTATTTTTATAAAAATTTATTCTCGTTAATTACTTCTCTATTTTATTTCTTTTTTCTATATTTGTTTACTTTTTAATATATAATTTTTTTTTTTTTTTTTCTTTTTTCATGGCCGTAACGACTAGTGAGCCAACCATTTCTTAGACGGACGTTCCGTCCTCTGGGGCCAACCTAAGGACCCAGCCCTTCTAGGCGACCTCTTCCCTATCCGATGGGTGACGTCATAAGACCGGACCTCTTAAGGCACCTGACATATCAGGTGTCCCAACGTTTCTCAGCCTGTACTGACTCACTGAAAATGAAAGTGAAAAGTTTACCTTTTAATTTTAACGTTATTTTCTATTCCATTTCTCTCTTATTGGTATTTCCGTTATCACTATTTCTCTCTGTTTTTTACATTAACTCTTATTTTTCAAATTCTTTTCTGTTCCGGGTAAGTCTTGTTAATTTGACACCGTTTAGTCAGTTCAATTTCTGACTTTCTAATTTTCCTGGTTTATTGAAAATTTCGTTTTACTACTTTTATTTGTTTTACATCTTTCCTTTCTTCCTGGGCTATCATTTACACAGATTTGTACTTCATAAGTGTTGAATCAATCGTTAGAGTTCGAATGATTCAGTTGGTTTTAAGAAATTCGATTTCGTTGGTATTTTAAGTCGTATGGATATACTTATAGGAAGAGTTGATCCATGGGGTAGACTTGAGGTCTTGTGTCTTTTAATTCATTACTAAAAAGAGTTAAGAGGGTTCCTACTATGTGTTGTTCATGTTAAATTTACGTTTCCTCTCTTCAATTAAGTAATGTGTGTCACCCACGAAGTTCGTGATCTCGAATTAAGAAAGGGGTTTGACCGATTAGACACAGTTTTTCATACGTTGACTCTTTTCTAGTCAGATAATCCGTATCTCAGGACACTACCAAACTCCTTGTTCAAAATGAACTCTTCATCTTCGACTTCAGTCTAAGGACCCTGTAAAATAGGAGTTCTCGACAAGTCAGTGCACTACTGACTGATTTCATGTTCAGTAAAACCTAGTGAATGACTTTTATTATTTCGGCAGTTGTCTACAGAACTGAAGTGGGTCTCCTTAAGTCTCTTCATTGTCTCTTGTAAATAAACTAAAATGAGATATTCGAAGGACAGGTTTCGAATTTCCAGGAACCATGGTAAATTTTTTTTTATTCCGAGAAACTTTAAGTGCAACACTACCTGGTTTTGGTCGAATATTCATCCTGACTACGATCTAGTCGAAGGTCTACGAGGAAAGAAAAGAAAGAAAGGTCGTTATGTAGTCACTTTTTTTTTTCTGACAATCAAAGTGTATCAACTTGAGTAAGAGAACAACACGCCAGTGGTTCGGGATAGACTGACACTAGGGTACTTGACGTCGGGTGGTCCGAAGGAACAGGAAGTGATAGAGAACCTCAAACTAGTTTGAGTACAGGTAACTAAGTCACTACGGTAGGTTGGTAGAGTCCTAGACAACGGTGGAAGAGGAGGACGGGAGTTAGAAATAGTCTTAGTCAGAAAAGGTTACTCAGTCAAGAAACGTAGTCCACCAGTTTCATAATCAAACTCGAAGTCGTAGTCAGGAAGGTTAAATATAAGTCCCGACTATAGGAAATCCTAAGTGATCAAACTAGATGAACGACAGGTTCCCTGAGAGTTCAGAAGAGATCGTGGTGTCGAACTTTCGTAGTTAAGAAACCGTGAGTCGGAAGAAATACCAGGTTGAGTGTGTAGGTATGTACTGATGATCTTTTTGGTATTGAAAGTGAGACGTCAGGAAACAGTCGTTTACTACACAGACGAAAAATCTACGACAGATCCAAACAGTGTCGAAAAGAAGGTTCCTCGTTCTCAGAAAATTAAAGTACCGACACCAGTGGTAGACGTCTCTAAAACCTCGGGGGTTTTTATTTCAGACAGTGACAAAGGCAAAAAGGGGTAGAAAAACGGTACTTTACTATCCTGGTCTAGAAACAAAAAACTTGCTACTCAAAATTCGGTCAAAAAAGTCAGAGAAGAAAGTGAGAGTTGTTCTCCGAGAAATCAAGGAGAAATGAAAGACGGTAATCTCACCATAGTATACGTATAGACTCCAACAACTATAAAGAGGGTCGTTAGAACTAAGGTCGAACACTACGTAGGTCGGGTCCGAAAACGTACTACATAAGACGTATATTCAATTTATTGGTCCCACTTGAGTAAGACCGGTTCTTCTTAAGCCACTCCGACAGGGTCCATATTTGGGAAAGACGTAGAGAACAAAACGTAAACATCCTTTTTCCGAAGTAAGTCGGAGGAACTGAGAGGGACTCAAGATTTCCCGTCTAAGTTTGTCGACGATTAGTCCTTTCCCTCCCTAATGTTTTTGTTTTCCCTTCGTTAGTTCTTTGTTATCTCGTCGTATTTCGTCCCAAGACCAAGAAGGAGTTTCATGTGTGTATTTTTATGGAGACTCAAGAAGCCGTCCTTGATCTCGGGGGGTGGGTCCTTCCGGTCCTTCCCCTACCATTGAATTCCGACTCACGTTCAAAGGACCTTGTGGTGGGACAATGGAATGGTGGTTGGTTAGTTCTCAGACAGACGTCACCTTTTATTACTTCTGAGACTGGGAGAGGAGTTTACGAAATGACACCAATTGAAGGGGAAATAGGGAAATTTTTGAAAGTATCGGGTCGTCTTAGAAGTCTCAACCAAGAACCTGTGTTCAGGAAGAAGAGAGGCACAACGGTCGGAGGACTTATTTCGTTGTAAAGGAAGGTTGGTTGGGAGCAGAGAGTCCATAATCGAAATCGAAATCTCATCGATTTGACCTCAAACCCTTGTTTCCCTAAGGATGTTTTAAATAAATCGAAAGGAGTTGAGACCTAAAATCATGGGTGGTCTTCCAATGATACCCATGACAACATCCTTTCCCAGGAAAGTCCTGGGTTTTCCCTCAAGAACAGATTGTAAGTCTTTACTTGATAGTTTTTTTTTTTTTCTTTACTTTTCTTTACTTAATAGATATGTCAGGTACCTTAAGAGATCCGGTCTTATGACCTCATCGGAAAGGGAAGAGGTCCCCTAGAAGGGTTGGGTCCTTAGTTTGGGTCCAGAGGACGTAAACGTCCGTCTAAGAAATGGTCGACTCGGTGTTCCCTTGGGGTTCTTATGACCTCACCCATCGGATAGGGAAGAGGTCCCCTAGAAGGGCTGGGTCCTTAGTTTGGGTCCAGAGGACGTAAACGTCCGTCTAAGAAATGGTCGACTCGGTGGTCCCTTCGGGTTCTTATGATCTCACCCATCGGATAGGGAAGAGGTCCCCTAGAAGGGCTGGGTCCTTAACTTGGTCCCAGAGGACGTAGTGTCTACCTAAGAAATGGCTGACTCGATACTCCCTTCGGGGTTCCTCTGTGTGTACGACCGTTTCGTTCTTTGAAATAACACTTCCCCTGCGGACCCGTCTCTCATCACTCCACTCTCTTGGGTCCTCCTGACGAAACGGTGTACCGAGAGTCAGAGTACCACTGCCCTAATCAAAGGTCCGACAGAGACCGGTTAGTGAGACTGAGTCTCACCACGCATGTGTAACGAGTCGGTTCTACCCGTGGTCACTCCTCCTAAGACCTTCCACCACCCTGTTCACTGGAAAACCGGAAAGGACTTAAGAAGACCAACCACCACCGAGTAATCAAGACACAAGGAATACTCCTACAGGATAGTATTTTATTGAGTGTGTCTACCAATGGTACCACGGACCGGTCCCACCCGTCAAAGTCAGTCACACAAAGGGGATTGTCATGTTGGATGACTAAAGATGAACTGAAGAATCAATGTACCGGTGCGAACTAACGAGAAGGGAACTTTATAAAGAAGAAACAACATAATCAATAGACAACAGTACCTTGTTTAATAAGGTTTTGAAATCAGTGGATTTTGTAGTATATAAATAATAAAGTACGAAAGACATTCAGTTCTTAAGGTCTCTTATAAGACCCACGAAAACAAGTTTCAAAGAGTATATTAATACCAATCCTACAACCGGTTCCGACGTCAGTAGACTGTAGATCTGATCCCGTGCCCCATGTGGTTCCACCGAGTAAGGAGACCAAAAACCGTCTCCTGGGTCAAGGAGAGACCAAGAGTCGATCTTTCAAACCAGGAAATAGTACCCCTACAGAGGTATTCGTCGAACACACAGGAATGTTGTACCGTATTGAAGGGGGTCTTTCTTTCTCGTCCTTAAATGGTAGGAAACTACTGGAGTGGAGATTTGAGTGTGTAACAGTGAAACCGAAATAAGATAAAGAATCTTCACTCAGTTATTCACGTCAGGTGTAAGTTTCCCTAGTCTTAATTTGAGGTGGAAAATGAAAAATTTACAAAATTAAAAAACCGGTGTGACCTGTAGTAAGTTCTACGTCGTACACCCAACGTCCTAGAATCAAAGGGTTAGTCCTTAGTTTGTGAACGGGGGACTTCACCTTCGTACCTCAAGGTTAGTGATCTGTCGGTCCCCTCAAGGATTTGAGGTAGAAAATTTCCTTCCTCATACTACTTCCTCCTTTATTTGAAAGAAAGAGATGTGAAAATCCACCTAACGACTTCGGGACTTTTACTCTGACGGTTTTCTGAAATTGTTCTCTGTCTTAACTAATAATGAACGTCTCGAGTATATAAGTCCTTTTCGTACTACTCATTGAGTTTCCCCACCAATCTTGAACCCGAATATCGTAGAGTTGTTTTTATTTGTTTAATTTAAACATCTCTTCGTTTTTCTGTTTCTTTTTAACAAAGTTCGAAGGTCCTTACCGTTTAACATGCTTCATTTATATAGGTCTTTTAATTTCCTTCTTTCCCAATAAAGTCATTCCAAACAATACATCAGAAAAACCGCGACAGAGATCCGTTACTTCTCTGTTGTGATTCAGAGACCACTAATTATTATTCTCAGAGACCACTAATTCTTAAGTTCGGAGGAAAATCCGTTTATCAGTCCCTCCCGTCTTACACCGGGTGACCTCTTCCTTTACCGTTTGGTGAAGTCATAAGAACGGAACTCTTGGGGTACTTATCATACTTTACCGTTTTACTATCCTATGACTTTCTCCTTGAGGAGTCCAGCCATCCACGGATTTCACGATGATCTCTAGTCACCTCTTTATTGAGGTCTTTCTTACTTCACTACCTCGGTTTCGTTTTTGTTATGGGTCAACACCTACACTGACCACTATCTTCGTTCCGGGTTACGATATTTCTCGTTATAACGTATTCTTGGACCTTACAATCCAGGTACTTAGTTCCGTTTAACCTTCACCAGTTTGTTCTCTACCGTTCCCACTTGCAGCTGTAAGATCCTTAGTCGTTTGATTTTACCTGACCTTACCAACTTAAATTGAGTCTACTGGTAATATAGATAACGAGACCCGTCCTTAGGGAATCCTCTTTACCTCATCGGGAGTGCCAGTTCTTTTCTCAGACTTTACATGATGAACCTACGTTAGAGTTTTTGCTGTCTTACTAGAGACAAGCAAAGGTTCCGTTTGGTAAGTTATAGTGTCATTATGTCCAGATACAGGGTTGGTGATTAGATTTCTTCGACTTCAACTTGCCAAGATACTTCTGGATGTTCTGGAAAATCTTGATTGTGGGTGTTTTCTACAGGAACAGTAATATCCCCTGACCTTACGTTTTCATCTTTCAGTTCTTTGTGGACCTCATTGTCCTTTTAAACCGGAACTTTATACCTTACTTCGTCCCGTTTCCGATTATCTCAAAACGGTTCTCTTGTGTGACCAGTATCGTTTGTGGGAGAAGGTTGTTGTGTTCTCTTCTGAGATGTGTACCTGTAGTGGTCTACCAGTTGTGGTTTTAGTCTAACTAATATCAGATACGTCGGTTTCTACCTCTTCCAGATACGTCAGTCGTTTTTGTTCTGGTCCTCGACTGACACCGAGTCTAGTACTTGAGGAATAACGCTTTAAGTCTGAATCTAACTTCTTTCATCCCTTTTGGTGATCTGGTAAGTCCATACTGGATTTAGTTTAGGGAATACTAATATGTCACCTTCACTCTTTATCTAAATTCCCGGATCTAGACTATCTGTGTCACGGACTACTTGATACCTTACTCCAAACACTGTAACATGTCCTCTGTCCCTAGTTCTGGTAGGGGTACCTTTTCTTTACGTTTTTTCGTTTTACCGACAGACCCCTCCGGAATGTTTATCGATCCTTTTCCTCTCTCCGTTTTTTGTTTCCTCTTTTCCTTTCTATATTCGTAGACTTACGTCTCGAGGTTTCTTATCGTTCTTCTCTATTCTTTCCGAAGAAGTCGCTAGTTACGTTTCTTTATCTCCTTTTGTTGTCTTACCCTTTCTGATCCCTAGAGAAGTTCTTTTAATCTCTATGGTTCCCTTGTAAAGTACGTTTCTACCCGAGCTATTTCCTGTCTTTACCATACCTGGATTGTCTTCGTCTCTATAATTCTTCTCCACCGTTCTTATGTGTCTTCTTGACATGTTTTATCTAGAAGTGCCGGGTCTATTAGTACTACTACACCAGTTATTAGATCTCGGTCTGTAGGACCTTACACTTGAATTCACCCGGAATCTTTCGTAGTGATGCTTGTTTCGATCCCCTCCACTACCTTAAGGTCAACTCGAGAAAGTTTAGGACTTTCTACTACCACACTTTCACGATGTGAGTTATACGGTCGTTTAAACCCTTTGAGTCGTCACCGGTGTCCTGACCTTTTCCAGTCAAAAGTAAGGTTAGGGTTTCTTTCCGTTACGGTTTCTTACGAGTTTGATGACGTGTTAACGTGAGTAGAGTGTACGATCATTTCATTACGAGTTTTAAGACGTTCGGTCCGAAGTCGTTATGCACTTGGTACTTGAAGGACTACAAGTTCGACCAAAATCTTTTCCGTCTCCTTGGTCTCTAGTTTAACAGTTGTAGACGACCTAGTACCTTTTCCGTTCTCTCAAGGTCTTTTTGTAGATAAAGACGAAATAACTAATACGGTTTCGGAAACTGACACACCTAGTGTTATTTGACACCTTGTAAGACTTTCTCTACCCTTATCGTCTGGTGGACTGGACGGAGAACTCTTTAGACATACGTCCAGTCCTTCGTCGTCAATCTTGAACCTGTACCTTGTTGTCTGACCAAGGTTTATCCTTTTCCACATACAGTTCCGACATATAACAATGGGACGAATAAATCGAATGTACGTCTCATATAGTACTCTTTACGACCCGACCTTCTTTGTGTTCGACCTTAGTTCTAACGGCCCTCTTTATAGTTAGTGGAGTCTATACGTCTACTGTGGTGGGAATACCGTCTTTTCACTTCTCCTCGATTTTTCGGAGAACTCCTTTCACTTTCTCCTCTCACTTTTTCAACCGAATTTCGAGTTGTAAGTCTTTTGCTTCTAGTACCGTAAGCCAGGGTAGTGAAGTACCCTTTATCTACCCCTTTGTCACCTTTGTCACAGTCTGAAATAAAAAACCCGAGGTTTTAGTGACGTCTACCACTAACGTCGGTACTTTAATTCTATGAATGAGGAACCTTCTTTTCAATGCTGGTTGGATCTATCGTATAAGTTTTCGTCTCTGTAATGAAACGACTGATTCCAGGCAGATCAGTTCCGATACCAAAAAGGACGCCAGTACATACCTACACTCTCAACCTGACACTTCTTCCGACTCGCGGCTTCTTAACTACGAAAACTTCACACCACAACCTCTTCTGAGAACTCTCAGGGAACCTGACGTTCCTCTAGGTTGGTCAGGTAAGACTTCCTCTAGTTGGGACCCTAAAGAAACCTCCCTTACTACGACTTCGACTTTAAGGTCATAAAACCGGTGGAGTACGCTTCTCAACTGAGTAACCTTTTCTGAGACTACGACCCTCCCTAACCCCCGTCCTCCTCTTTCCCTGCTGGCTCCTACTCTACCGACCTACCGTAGTACCTGAGCTACCTGAACTCAGACTCACTTGAGACCCTCTACCACTACTTGTTCCTCCGGACCACACGACACTAAGTACCCCAACGTTTCACAGTCTGTACTGACTCGCTGACTTGACTTGACTTGACGACGTCTCATGTAGTACTCTTTGCGACCCGACCTTCTTCGTGTTCGACCCTAGTTCTATCGACCCTCTTTATAGTCATTGGAGTCTATACGTCTACTGTGGTGGGAATACCGTCTTTTACTTCTAGATTTTTCGGAGAACTACTTTCACTTTCTCCTCTCACTTTTTCAACCGAATTTCGAGTTGTAAGTCTTTTGCTTCTAGTACCGTAGGCCAGGGTAGTGAGGTACCCTTTATCTACCCCTTTGTCACAGTCGGAAATAAAACCCCCCGAGGTTTTAGTGACGTCTACTACTGACGTCGGTACTTTAATTTTCTGCGAATGAGGAACCTTCTTTTCAATACTGGTTGGATCTATCGTATATGTTTTCGTCCCTGTAATGAAACGGTTGTTTCCAGACAGATCAGTTCCGATACCAAAAAGGTCACCAGTACATACCTACACTCTCAACCTGACAATTCTTTCGACTCACGGCTTCTTACCTACGAAAACTTGACACCACAACCTCTTCTGAGAACTCTCAGGGAACCTGACGTTCCTCTAGGTTGGTCAGGTAAAATTTCCTCTAGTCAAAACCCACAAAAAACCTTCCTTACTACGATTTCGACTTTGAGGTCATGAAACCGGTGGAGTACCCTTCTCAACTGAGTAACCTTTTCTGACTACGACCCTCCCTAACCCCCGTCCTCCTCTTTCCCTGCTGGCTCCTACTCTACCGACCTACCGTAGTACCTGAGTTACCTGAACTCAGACTCACTTGAGACCCTCTACCACTACTTGTTCCTCCGGACCGCACGACACTAAGTACCGCAACGTTTCACAGTCTGTGCTGACTCGCTGACTTGACTTGACTTGACGACGTCTCATGTAGTACTCTTTACGACCCGACCTTCTTCGTGTTCGACCCTAGTTCTATCGGCCCTCTTTATAGTCATTGGAGTCTATACGTCTACTGTGGTGGGAATACCGTCTTTTCACTTCTCCTCGATTTTTCGGAGAACTACTTTCACTTTCTCCTCTCACTTTTTCAACCGAATTTGGAGTTGTAAGTCTTTTGCTTCTAGTACCGTAAGCCAGGGTAGTGAAGTACCCTTTATCTACCCCTTTGTCACCTTTGTCACAGTCTGAAATAAA
>SJYO01036187.1:1105795-1223995 GCA_006410555.1 Capra ibex
TACTTTAATTTTCTGCGAATGAGGAACCTTCCTTTCAATGCTGGTTGGATCTATCGTATAAGTTTTCGTCTCTGTAATGAAACGACTGATTCCAGGCAGATCAGTTCCGATACCAAAAAGGTCACCAGTACATACCTACACTCTCAACCTGACACTTCTTCCGACTCACGGTTTCTTAACTACGAAAACTTCACACCACAACCTCTTCCGAGAACTCTCAGGGAACCTGACGTTCCTCTAGGTTGGTCAGGTAAGACTTCCTCTAGTTGGGACCCTAAAGAAACCTCCCTTACTACGACTTCGACTTTAAGGTCATAAAACCGGTGGAGTACTCTTCTCAACTGAGTAACCTTTTCTGAGACTACGACCCTCCCTAACCCCCGTCCTCCTCTTTCCCTGCTGGCTCCTACTCTACCGACCTACCGTAGTACCTGAGTTACCTGAACTCAGACTCACTTGAGACCCTCTACCACTACTTGTTCCTCCGGACCGCACGACACTAAGTACCGCAACGTTTCACAGTCTGTGCTGACTCGCTGACTTGACTTGACTTGACGACGTCTCATGTAGTACTCTTTACGACCCGACCTTCTTCGTGTTCGACCCTAGTTCTATCGGCCCTCTTTATAGTCATTGGAGTCTATACGTCTACTGTGGTGGGAATACCGTCTTTTACTTCTAGATTTTTCGGAGAACTACTTTCACTTTCTCCTCTCACTTTTTCAACCGAATTTCGAGTTGTAAGTCTTTTGCTTCTAGTACCGTAGGTCAGGGTAGTGAAGTACCCTTTATCTACCCCTTTGTCACAGTCTGAAATAAAAAACCCCGAGGTTTTAGTGACGTCTACTACTGACGTCGGTACTTTAATTTTCTGCGAATGAGGAACCTTCCTTTCAATACTGGTTGGATCTATCGTATATGTTTTCGTCCCTGTAATGAAACGGTTGTTTCCAGACAGATCAGTTCCGATACCAAAAAGGTCACCAGTACATACCTACACTCTCAACCTGACAATTCTTTCGACTCACGGCTTCTTACCTTCGAAAACTTGACACCACAACCTCTTCTGAGAACTCTCAGGGAACCTGACGTTCCTCTAGGTTGGTCAGGTAAAATTTCCTCTAGTCAAAACCCACAAAAAACCTTCCGTACTACGATTTCGACTTTGAGGTCATGAAACCGGTGGAGTACCCTTCTCAACTGAGTAACCTTTTCTGACTACGACCCTCCCTAACCCCCGTCCTCCTCTTCCCCTGTTGTCTCATACTCTACCGACCTACCGTAGTGGCTGAGCTACCTGTACTCAAACCCACTTGAGGCCCTCAACCACTACCTGTCCCTCCGGGCCGTACGACGCTAAGTATCCCAGCCTTTCTCAGTCAGTACTGACTTCCCGATATGACTTGACTTGACTCCTCCTGTCTCTTAAAACAAAAAGGACCACAAACGACAAATAGTCAACAGAAATCGAGTTGTATTAGAAATACAGACCACAACCTCTTCTGAGAACTCTCAGGGAACCCGTCGTTCTTATAAGTAATTTTCCTGACTGCGACTTTGACTTCGAGATTATGAAACCGGTGGACTTCGTTTCTCGGTGGAATGACCTTTTCTGGGACTACGACCCTTTCTGACTCCCGGTCTCTTCACCCGTTGTCTCCTAATCTGTCAATCTACCGTAGTGACTCAGTTATCTGTACTCAAACTTGTTTGAGGCCCTCTATCAGGAAGTGATAGAGGGCCTTCTTCCCTACACGACGTAAAGTACACCAGTCTTTCTTAGTCTGTGCTGAATCACTGACTTGTTGTTAGAAATACGGATTTACCGCATAAAACCCCATTGGATCAGACTGGAGGATATCATAGTCACTTTATCACCTGTACAAAATTTTGACGGTATGAACAGAAGACGTTGTTCTGTCGAGAGGACGAACAGAGGAATGCAGAGACCGATGAATGAGACTTACAGGAAGACACCAAGGAACATAATAAGGGCAAGGAACTTTCGACCCAAAAAGTCTAGACGAGATGATTTCATCTCAGTGGAGTCTGATTGAAGATAGTGGGAGAAGTCTGGAAAGAAGGCCCGAAGCTTATGTACGGGTGGACGGGGGACCGAGAAGGAAGAATCTACAGAGTCCCCATCGCCTGTGAGTGGAGAGGGACAAAAAGGGTAGGGGGTGTGGACCCTAAAGAGAAGAAAAGAGATAGAACATTTGGTGTCTATAGGGATAGACCAGTCAAGGACCTTAGGCTTTCACTCTTCACTAGGGACGAGTAAGAGGAAGTAGAGGGTGTAGTTTAATCAGTTGTTAATCATATAGAGGATTTCAATAGAGTTTAGTCAGAAGAACCGAGGTAGAGGTAACGAGGATGAGTTAAATTCGATAGTAATACAGGACGGACTTTAAGGTGGTATCGGAGGATACTACCCGTCTTCTTCCCGGGGGTTTCTGTAGGTACAGGATTAGGAGTCTTGGGCACTTTCACGGTGGAATGTACTTTTTTCCCTGAAACGTTTACACTGATTTAATCCCAGAACTCTACCCTTCTAATAGGACCTAATAGACTCACCGGGGTTTCATAAGTGTTCCCAGGAATATTCTCTCTCCGTACTTCCAGTCCGTACCTCTCCCCTGAACCGTTACCTCCGTCTCTGACCGCACTTTGGTCAACTTATGTCTTCTTCCCTGGTCTTGGGTTTCCTACATGGGAGACCTTCGACTTTTTCCTTTCTTTTACCTGAAAGGAGAATTTGGAGGTCTTCCTCTGTAGGATGGGTTGTAGACTCGAAATCGGGTCACTCAGACTGAAATCTGAAGACTGGAGGTCTTGACATTCTATTATGTCAACACAACAAAATTCGGTGGTCTAAACACCGTTAACTGACTTCGCCATCCTTCACTTATATGCAAGATTACGAAGAAGGTCAGAGTGGCATAAGATAAGACGTATGTGGGGTTTGCGTCTGTAGTAGACAGGTTGTAGGAGTAAGTTTTGTGAAGGTACTGAAGGGACGTAGGAATCCTATTTGAGGTCCGACGAATGTTCTGGGACAGAGGTCGGGGAGTCGTCAAATACGAGATATTTAAGTATGTTATGTAAATTTAGTCGTACGAAAGAGGGGTAATCTGACTTACGACGGAGACAAATCCTGGACAAAAGAAGGGGAGAGAGTGGCTTGAGGAGGTTCAGTCAAGGGTCGAATCTGTAGCGAAGTAGTCATTACTAGTGATGGGGGTAAGACTCGAGTCCAGGAGACAACCTCTGTAATGACATTAAGAGGATAGTATAGGAGCTGGGTGAATTGCCGACACTGAACACTTTTGTCTTTCACATGTAGGCAGACCAAGTGGTGAGACACGGGCGTGAAAGGTACCACCGACGGTGTGCGGCCTCACGTCACTATGTATTTACTCTCTCACACTCAGGTCCCTCAGAGTTACCTCTACCACGACTCCCCGAGGTCCTGACAAAGTAAAGGTGAGTCTTTTGACCCCTTCTTTTCGGGTGCACCCTCTCTCTAGACCTCGACTGGCCCCTCGTCCACTCTCTGACTTAACGGGAGTAAAGGGAAGGACGAGTCGGACCACCCCTTCTGCGACCCTTCCCCTTGTGCCGCAGGGACGGGAGGACGATGTTAATCGGCTCCGAAAGTAAGAGGGAGACGTTTCTCCTCTCTCGTTTAGTTTTCTTCTATTTTCACGTGCAGGGTGTTTTCTGTAGTTCTACTCCCCCTTCCTTCCCTCCCACCACCCTTTCTCTCCGTCTCCGTGTCTCTTTCGGGACGCCGGGTTTGTTTTCGGATTTTGGTCGGCTAGGGTTCCTAGTCTGTCACCTCTGTGTTCCTGTCCTTCTCTCGTCCGACGCGCCCCTAGTCGTCGGGACAGTTCGGTTCCTCCTCTCCTTTACTTCCTTCTATTTTATGGATACACTTAAGACACTTACCGGTCCCTTCTCCCACCCCTCCCTGGGGTCTACCTCAGCCCTGTTTTCGTACTTTTCTGTTCTGACGGTGGTAGGGACTCGATGGGGTGGGGTCCCTTTCGTTTCTCCGCGACCTCTATTTCCGACTCTCTCCCTCCACCTTTCCCTCCCTCGAGTCGTGGGCACCGTCCTGACTCTCGCACCCCCCTGTTGCCACACGTCACAGGCACCTCCAGTTGGCTCCGCGATTTCCACTTCTCCACTAGTCCCAGGACCGGACATAAACGACTCTCTTTAGGATGGACCAACGTACAGAACACAAACTTAGCACACACACACACACACACACACACACACACACGCGCGCGCGCGTGCGTACGCGAGTCAGTACAGACTGAGAAAGGTTGGGGCTACTTGACATCGGATGGTCCGAGGAGACAGATACCCTAGAGGGTCCGTTCTTATGACCTTATCCAACGGAAAAGGAGGAGGTCTCCTAGGAGGACTGGGTTTCTAGTTTGGGTTCATAACGTCCGCTTAAGGAATGGACTTCACTTATTTCTTTTCGTTGCACCAGAACTCGGACGGTTGTCTGTACAAAAACACAGACCGAAGTGAGATAGTTGTTCGTACATCACATCTCTTCAGTAACAGTAACGGTACATTATAAGGTGACCCCTTTGTGTGGTGACAAATAGGTAGGCAAGAAGATAGGAGACTGCCTCCTAAAGCTAAGACCGGGTGTTAGAGAATGGACTTTGGAACCCCGGTCTACACAAAGTCTTAAGATCTTTCTGTTAGATATAATGTGTTGGGAGGTACGTTCGTGGTCGTAAGGGGACATTAGTTTGTATAGTTACAAAGACGTTCCTTTATGTACTTATAAGGAGTATCTTTATCGAAGTGAAGGTAAGTCCAACCCAAAACGGTGGCTTACTTAAGACCGGTCTAGTCCAATATAGATGTCTATTCTCTGCCGTTTAAGAACCCAAAATTCCGAAAAACTGAAAATCTTAACTCTGAACCCGTAACACTTGGATATGAAATGATCAAAGTTCATTTTAAACGAAACCCTTTGGGACCGTCTTTTTATTTCTCCTATGGTGGGATGTCTCTAGTCGTTTTTAGTCCCGTTTCAAGGTTACTATAACTATCTACATTAAATCTTCCCAACAGTCTCACCGATTTACACCAAGTTTGGGACTAAGACACACTCTGTGTTCCTTCTCAGGACGACTGACACATTTAGGGACTAACGGAACTAGACAAACTTGTGGTATTCGGAAGAAACAAAAATATTGTCGAGGATTAGAATATTTAACGACTAATATAAAACATACATTACAATTTTGAGCAAAGAAAAAATAAGAAAATTAGACAATCAGGAGATAAAGACAAAATGAATAGAACTAGTAAGGAGTAGAGATAAAACAGGAAATATTAAAATATAATGTAAGAAAATAGAGTAGAATAGAAGAGTAAAAATAAGAATAACACGATAAAAAAATCACTATCCCTTTTCTGGGGACCCCAAACCTTCTCGTTCGTCCCTATTAAATAGGGAAGGGAGGGAACTTCGGTCTAACGAGACATGAGTTCTTTTAAAGAATGGAACTCTAAAGATCCACCACCACTCGGGAGTTTTAAATTTGTGTTCTGAATTGTTTCTTAACCAGGATCCTGAAAACTTCGGAACCTTTTGGGGACCAGAGTTTCGTCCTTTGGTAAGATTCACCACCTCTAAAAAAAGACCCGTCTATAAAGAAACGAGACCTTCTGGTTTGGGACCTTAAGTTATTCGGTCGTATTTATGGAAAGTGACAGAGGTGTATGTCCATGAACAGTAGGAAAGTACTCGACTCCTACGTCGTTATACACAAATTAGAAAAGGGTTCAACGGATATAAAGAAAAGATATCCCAACATCTTCCGTAACAAGGATATTCAGTCCCTACTCACTTCTACACCGGGAAAGGTCGATAACGATGTGCCCCCGGGTCTCTCTTCGATGGTCTTCCTCTCGACCCGTAATATAAGAGGGGTGGACCGTCTCTACGGGAACTTGTCGGTCCGACTATTTAAATCTGGGGAGGTCCCTCTTACGACTTCAGAAGAGTTCCCCAATCCGGTGTGACTTCTTAGGTTGAGACCCTTTACATACTTTACCCCTCTCTCCGACCAATTTGGGAAATGAGTCTCGGTCAGGTTCAGGATCTGATCGATAAAACAGGACCTCCCCATGTGTAAGACAGTCGATGGGGTTCTCCCTCTGGCCCCTTTTCGTCCGGACTCTCACGAAACCCCAAGGTTCCTATTCCATAGGAGGGTGACGTCCTTCCGCTTCCGTCGGACCCCTCGTCTCCTCCCGGCTCTTACTCCGACCCTTACGAGTCTCTTACACGGACGAGTATTGACCAAATACACGTAAAGAGGAGTAGGGTTACAGAAAGACTCCCCGGGTCAGGAAGTGCGTCCAAAATAGACCTACCGGGGTGGTCGGAGGTCGAGTCGACACTCGTCAGGACCCCACGACGGGTACAGGAGTGCCTCCTGTCTCGTCGGGTGGGAGGCCCAGTCACGGAAACCCTTGGAGGCCCCAAGGGCACCAGATGAGTCGTCGGAGTCCGGACTGTGAATGACCTCTAGACGCCCGGTTTGACCCTCAATAAAAATCAAGGAGAGTAGTAAATCGACGTGTGACGAAAGATGTGGTAAAATTATTGGAAAAATAAAGAAAATTCTTACATGAAATAAAAAGGTACTTCACGATAATTATATAAAAGAAAAGATAAAGAAGTCAAATTAATTAACCCACGACCCCGGGGTCCAGGGTCGACTCTCGACACTCCGTCGGGTTCGTTTCTTCCGACCCACGAGACGGGAGAGGCTAACCTGGGGGTTCAGAGGAATGGTCTACGTAGAACAGGGATCACTGGGGAGGACTGAGACTTTTTAAAGATGGACACCTTAAGTCTTCGGGAGTCCGGTCTTAAGGAAGGTCCAACTAATATCATCGATATGACTATTGTGGAGACTTGGTTCCTCTACTATCATCGTGAATGATACGAACATTAATAATTATCTTTCCATTATCAACGAGTAATAGTTCTTTACGTTTACATTCTCCCATACTTAAACTTTTTACATACAGGGGGTTGAGGGGGTTTGAGACGAGGTCTGAGTCTCATTGAAACAATTGTATGCACACCTTTATATAGACACCGTATATGTGTATGGGTAAATTTTAAACCATCTATTACAGTTTAACAGGGGAGGTTTGGCGATCCGGTCAAACACAAGGATGGTGGTCGAAGTAGGTGTGGGAATGGTCGTGTCGTCCCTCAGGTTCGGTCTGGAAAACTTTAAGACAGACATAGTCGGACGGGGACGGGACGTGGGGAGTAGTGGGGAAGAATCCAACAAACCTAAGTCTTTTATCCCAACTCCACTCACGAACAGGTAATTCGTGTCCTTGCCGTACAGGAACGACCCACTTCGAGGACGAGACCCAGGTGGGGGTCCGTCCGACGTCCGACAGTAGATCGTTCAGGTCGAAGACGTCGTACACGGTTCCCCAAGGGAAATCGAGTCGTGTTCGTCATTGAATGGGTGAGTTCGTCCTCTGGGGGTCCGTACGAACTCTTACCCGTTCACGGAAGAATAAGGGTACCCGTTCGTGGGTGACTCGTGGTTCAGGTTCAGTGCATACTTCCAGGTAGACCCAAAAAGCGTTTAGGATTGAGAAAGGGTCGCCCTCGTCCGTCTCGGAAGAGGAGGTATGAGAGGGCGGTGTAGACTATTGTGACGTCATTAGACCTCTGATAAGGGTCATCACACACGTGGGTCGGACCCTGACACCAATCCTAGGACCGAGAGGGACGGTCGGACGGTGTCACCTCGTCCGTCATCCACCCACTAGTCCGACAGTGTGACAGACAAAGTCTCTATGACGTAGACGTTCTCTCTGTCTGTTTACTCTTCCATCGAGTCTGATTCCACATCGACAGTCCGCCCTGCTCCACCGTCGTCTCGGTCTCCACTCCTCTCCTCCTCTTCCGTCTCGGCCGACCGTACTCCGGGAGTTCGTGGGAGTCTGGACCTGTGGTCGATGGAGTAGTCCCGGGTCACCGACCAACTTTCCACTCTTGATCACCGGTAGGGTCTGTTGACCAAACTGATGAAGGAGAGACTCAATTGACTGATACATAGAAACTGGTTTTTTTATCAGGACCCTAAAGGGACCACCAGGACACCAATTCTCGGGACGAAGAATGGCGTCCCTCGTATGTAACTTAGGGACCAATCCCTTGATTTTAGGACGTACGTTGCACCGTACCAGTTTTTGTTTTTGTTTGTTTTTGACACGATTCAAAGTAATGAACTTTCAATTCTGTCTGAAGTGGGAGAAGAAGTCTACCAGAGACACTCTGTCCTTGGGGGTGTCTCCCTCTACAATCACCCGGCACCACGGTCCACGGAACTACTTAGTAGATCCCAGACGGACAACACCACCCACTCCCCCAGGAACTGTCCCGTTCTCCGGGTAATATGGGGTCGACGGGAGTTTTCCTAGTTTTCCGGAGGACATCTTTCTCCGTTAAACTCCTGAAGGGACCACCAGGTCACCGACTCTTAGGTGGACGGTTGTGTTCCCTGTGGCCAAGGTAGGGACGAGACCTTTCTAAGGTGTACGGCGTCTCGTCTGTTCGGTACGCGGTGTCGACGACTTCGGGAGTGTGGGCTCTCGGCCTCGAGGGGTCGTTCTCCCTGGTCGTGTTACGGGCGTGCGGAGTTGATCTCGCATCGGGTGCGAGCGACGTTGACCTCCTTCGGGTGCGTGTCGTTCCTTCTGGATCTCGTCGGTTTTAATGAATTTTAATTAATTAAGTAAAATTTTTCTCCGTTACACTCATCGAATAGGGTATGGGTGAGGTTTGGAGGGTCCGGTCAGAAGTGAGACGACGACGACGACGACGACGATTCAGCGAAGGTAGTACAGGCTGAGACACGTTGGGGTATCTGTCGTCGGATGGTCCGAGGAGACAGGGACCCTAAGAGGTCCGTTCTTGTGACCTCACCCAACGGTAAAGGAAGAGGTTACGTACGTTGACTTTTCACTTCTACTTCAGTGAGTCAGTACAGGCTGAGAAGCGATGGGGTGCCCGACGTCGGATGGTCCGAGGAGGCAGGTACCCTCAAAGGTCCGTTCTCATGACCTCACCCCACGGTAACGGAAAAGGCTCAGAAGTGAGATCTCCGACCTTTTTGATTTTGGTGGAAAAATAGCAGCCATCGACATCCACTGAAAACTGTTACAGGACCGGGTAATCCCTATCGTTTTTGGACAAACCCAAAACTCTTTGGGAACAAAAATTATTTATCCTATCAATATTCAGAAGGGGAGACAACGGGTGGGACTTCTCCCTACATTATAAACCTCGATATCGTTTTGATAACGTTGAGACTCCTTTTCCAGTTCTTTTTATGTTCTAACAATAGGGATTATAATATCACGGGATTTGGTTACGGTCGACGACTGTTGGAGGTCATTCCTTTTATTTAGGGTTAAACAAATTCGGGAACATTCAATCGAAAAGACAAAGAACAATAACTTCTCGTAAGGATTCACTATGTAAATAAATACTTACAAAAGTTTCCTTCCTGCGAATTTCCTCGGGGAACCGGAAATGGCGACTCGGCTCCTCTACTCAGTCGAGCCAAGACGTAGAAGGGTCGCACTGGACCTGGAAGGTCGAGACGAATCCCCGGGTGTCAACGGAGTAGTTGGGGGTCCACTTGCCGGGCTATGACAAGTGAGTCGTGTCCTATTTAGATCCAGGGGCCCGTCTTACGGTTTCTTCACTTTTTCTGTCGAAACGGGACGGCAGGGCGACGGGAGACAGGGGACTCCGGGTGTGTACGAGGACTCTGTCCCCGGTCCAGCGACGAGGCGAGGGCCGACTGCCTCGTCGACGAGACCTCCGTGCGAAGGCCGACACGAGGGAGTCGCGAGGAGAGTTCCGAGGACCCTCACTACTCTGGGGGTGGAGGACTCCGACGGGCCTGTTTGAGACCCCTAAGTCCGTTCCGTCTCTTATTCTCGCTTGGGGTCCCTCACTCGTCACTCTGCTCAGGGGGACACAATAACGAAGGGGTGGAAACACTCCCCCGCAGTCCGGGAACCAATCAGGAACGGTTAGTGAGGAGAGAGGAAGTTCCCGAGGAGACGAAAAGGAAGAACCGGACGGAAGATTCTTAGGAGGTAGAAGATAAGGAGGGTGAGAGTAGGAAGTAAGTTAAAATACCGAAGGTTTAGAGGACTTTGGGGTCCAGAGAAAGGGGTCGGGTCTACAGGGAGGATTCGACGTCGGAGTTTATGGGTCGATAAATAAAGTGTAGACGTAACCCGAGAGATTCGAAATGTAAAAGTTTTGTATTTAAAAAGAACAGGGGTTTAGAAGGGGATGGGCAAGTATAGAATTACTGTGGTTATGGGTGATTTAATTAAAGGACAACGATGCCATTGTATAATATAGTTATTGGAGTCTATACGTCTACTGTGGTGGGAATACCGTCTTTCACTTCTTCTTGATTTCTCGGAGAACTACTTTCACTTTCTCCTTTCACTTTTTCAACCGAATTTCGAGTTGTAAGTCTTTTGCTTCTAGTACCGTAGACCAGGGTAGTGAAGTGCCGTTTATCTACCCCTTTGTCAGCTTTGTCACCGACTGAAGTACAAAGACCCAAGGTTTTAGTGACGTCTACCACTGACGTCGGTACTTTAATTTTCTGTGAACGAGAAACCTTCTTTTCGATACTGGTTGGATCTCTCGTATTATTTTTCGTCTTTGTAATAAAACGGTTGTTTCCAGGTAGATCAGTTCCGATACCAAAAAGGTCACCAACACATACCTACACTCTCAACCTGGTATTTCTTTCGACTCGTGGTTTCTTAACTACGAAAACTTGACACCACAACCTCTTCTGAGAACTCTTAGGGAACCTGACGTTCCTCTAGTTTGGTCAGATCGGATTTCCTTTAGTCAGGACTTATAAGTAACCTTCCTGACTACGACTTCGACTTTGAGGCTATGAGACCGGTAGACTATGTTGTTCGACTGAGTAAACTTTTCGGGGATTACGACCCTTTCTAACTCCCGCCCTCCTCTTCCCTTACTGTTTCCTACTCTACCAACCTACCATGGTGGCTGAGTTACCTGTATTCAAACCCACTTGAGACCCTCAACCATTACCTGTCCCTGCGGACCACACGACGTCAAGTACCCCCAGTGTTTCTCAACCTGTGCTGACTCACTGACTCGACTTGACTTCTCTAATGACGTTTGGATCACCGAAGATTGTAGTATGTAGATATTAGAATATCAAGACCCCTAGTTTTTAAGTTTTGTCGAGAGGGATCCGATTTTAGTTCCACGATCTTTCTCAACGAGGAAGACCTCCGAGATCTCCTTTTGGGTATAGGAACGAAAATGGTCGAAGGTTTCCGGTAGACGTAAGAAACCGAACACCGGAGAAGCTACGGTCTCTAAAATAGTGGAATTGGAGACTTGACCCGTTGGGACCACCGAGTCTACCATTTTACAGGTGGACGTTACATCCTCTGGACCCAAGTCAGGGACCGGACCCTTCTAGGGGACCTCCTCCCGTACCGTTGGGTCGGGTCATAAGAACGGACCTCTTAGGGTACCTGTCTCCTCGGACCGTCCGACGTCAAGTATCGCAACGTGTCTCAACCTGTGTTGATTTCGCTGAATCGTTCGTGTACGAGTTGGAGATATAGATAGTAGTGTAGAGGAAGTTTTTAGAACGAAGTTTGAAGGGATCACCACGTCACCGATTCTGAGGTGTGAGGGTCACGTCCCCCTGGACTAGACTAGGGACCAGTCCCTTAATCTAGGGTATACGACGTCGGTTCCCAAGTGCACGATGTTGACTTCTAAGACGTACGATGTCGATTCTGGACTGCGTCGCTTTATTTATTTAAAAAATGTGTTAGAACAAAGTGAGAAAGTGAATCTTCTTACAAAATCTAATGAAACCTGGGTGGACCTATTAGGTTCTAATAGAAGGGTAAAATCATAAAAGTTAAATTAATGTAGATGTTTCAGGGAAAACGGTGAATTCAATGTATAAATCACAAAGGTCCCTAATCTTACACTTGTAGAAATCCCCCAGTAATAAGACGGATAGTGTGAGTCGATCTAAGAACGGAAATTATTATTAGTGATGGTAAATGACTTGTAAAAAACATCAAATCCGAGATCCGAGAGAAAAGAAGGGGATCCATAAAAGTATATGATATCTCTGTTAAAAGAACCCGAGGTTTTAGTGACGCCTACCACTGACGTCGGTACTTTAATTTTCTGCGAACGAGGAGCTTTCTTTTCGACACTGGTTTGATCTGTCGTATAATTTTCGTCTCTGTAATGAACCGGTTGTTTCCAGGTAGATCAGTTTCCATACCCAAAAGGTCATCAGTACATACCTACACTCTCAACCTGATATTTCTTTGGACTCGTGGTTTCTTAACTACTGAAACCATAACCTCTTCTGAGAACTCTCTGGGAACCTGACGTTCCTCTAGGTTGGTCAGGTAGGAATTCCTTTAGTCAGGACTTGTAAACAACCTTCCTGACTACGACTTCGACTTTGAGGTTATGAAACCGGTGGACTACGTTTCTTAACTGAGTAAACTTTTCTGGGACTACGACCCTTTCTAACTCCCGACCTCCTCTTCCCCTACTGTCTCCTACTCTACCAACCTACCGTAGTGACTGAGTTACCTGTACTCAAACCCACTTGAGACCCTCGACTACTACCTGTCCCTCCGGACCACACGACACCGAGTACCCCAGCGTTTCTCAACCTTTGTTGACTCACTGACTTGCCTTGACTTGGCTTGACTATCTCTTTTATACTTTACTTTTCTCCAAAAACCTGAGGATTTTAAGATGACCATCCTTCGTCCGACGCTTTTGATAAGTCGACGTTTATGTATGACGACGACGATTCAGCGAAGTCAGTACAGACTGACACACACTGGGGTATCTGCGTCGGGTGGTCCGAGGGGGTAGGGACCCTAAAAGGTCCGTTCTTGTGACCTCACCCAACGGTACAGGAAGAGGTTACGTACTTTCCCTTTTCACTTTCACTTCAGCGAATCAACACAGACTGGGAGTCACTGGGGTACCTGACGTCGGAAGGTCCGAGGAGGTAGGTACCCTAAAAGGTCCGTTCTCCTGACCTCACCCCACGGTAACGGAAGAGGTCTTTTATGTACGATCGAAAGTACTTTTTCCTTCCTACTGTGTCTTCAGGCTTGGTTCACGGTTCTCCCCTTTCGGTACTCGGTTCTTCTTAATGAGAACGACCTAAAGTCTTAACGACACCTGATGAAAGAGGGAAAAACTTGGAAGGGGGGTAAAAAACAACCCACATTGCACCCCCTTCCCACCACCAGTAGAGAAACAAATTGACCAGTTCTCCTTGTAAAGTACCCTCGACACGACTTCCTTGGTGCGGACTCCGCGGACTAGTCCTGACCCTGAACTAAATCTACTACTTTATGTCGACTACGACATTGCCCCACCCAGCTCCCAGAACTCCCGACTTTGCTTCACAGCAGTGAGTCAGCACAGACTGAGAAACGCTGGGGTACCTGACATCGGGCGTTCCAAGGAGACAGGTACCCTAAGAGGTCCGTTCTTGTAACCTCACCCGACAGTAAGGGAAGAGGTCCCCTAGAAGGCGTGGGTCCCTCACTTGGACTCAGAGGACGTAACGTGTGTCTAAGAAATGGTAGACTCGGTGGTCCCTACGGGAACTCCCCACCCCACACACGGAAAACATACGCCCTCCCTACACTTGTGATCACCGGTCTCCCGTCTCCATCGGTCGGAGGAGTGACCGGGGGTCACTAGGACCAAAGGACTACCAGTGTGGAAACATATCAAAGAACGTGTGACGTAGTGATCGTATTTTCACCACCGTGTGGTGAAGACTCCATCGAATAGCTTCTGGTAACAAAACCCACACGATAGAAAGAGAGACAGAGAGAGAAAGACAGAGTCTAATGAGGAGACCCGTTTCGTTCGACAACACTCGTCGGGATTCTTCTCCGGGTGCCCACTCCTTCTCTCTGGGACTCGGTCTTCGTGGGTCGATTCAGCGAAGGTCTTAGGACTAGGATTCTTTGACACATTCTATTACACGAGTAACAAAATGTAGGGATTCTAGCCCCCATTAAACAATACTCGTTATTGATAAAGTTCGTCGATCTCTCCACCCTCACTTCCCTAGCAAATTACGTCAAGGGGACGAGAGGACAGACGTCTGTCGAGACGACTGGCGTCGGAGGAAACCTTCGACAAAGACGACGGGCCCTACGGACGAAAAGTGTTCCGGGTGAAAGAACAAGTCGAGACCAATCTCTCCGAGAAGACCGACGGGTTCGGTCTCGTCACGGAGACGGCGAGTGAGGGCCCGGAAGGGCGTCACTGAGAGACGAACGGCGAATAGTGAGACTATCCAGACAAAGGAACTAAAAATGACAGACAGAGGGGGTGATCTTATCTTCGGGGTTACTCTCGTCCCTCGGTCAGTGTTTATGACGAACCGTATTTACTTACTTGGGACTTTCTTTTACTTTCACTTTCAGCGAGTCAGCACAGGTTGAGACGCTGGGGTACCTGATGTCAGGTACCTGAAGAGGTCCGGTCTCATGACCTCACCAGTCGGAAAGGGACGAGGTCCCCTAGAAGGGTTCGGTCCCCAGCTTAGGTCCAGAGGGAGTAACGTCCACCTAAGAAATCGTCGACTCGGTGGTCCCTTCGGGTTTACTTCGGGTGGACGAAAGCAAAGGACGGTCGTAAAGGGATGTCGGTAGGGAGGACAGACTGACTTGGCTTCCGAGAAAGGTCAGTAAGACAAAGTGTGTAACGAGAAAGAGGATCTTACGAAAGAAGGAGGGAGAAGTTAACCACTTTTAGATGTCTAGAAAATTCTCTCAGGTCGGTGGACTCAGTCCACAGGGAGGACCCACGGGGGTATCGTAATCTGGAAAGGGATGGGGTTGTAAATAGTAGGTAGTCCGCACTAGTTTGCAGACTCACAGACACGGGACGGTCTACGACTTGGACCTTCCCGGACGTGACAGAGGAAGTGGTAGCGTAGGGGTCCCGCGGTCGTTTCACGACTCGGACACCGGTGTGAGTCGCTCGTAAACTGTTCTCCTTTCTACCTAGCTTTCTCTCCCTGCTGTCGGTCGAGACAGTCTCCACCGACCGTAACCACAAATGGGTGTAACGCAGGAACGGGACTCCCGGAGTGAGGCGGATTTACTTCGAGTGACACACTTTACTAAGAATTTCCTCGGTCCACTTAACACCCGTGACTTTTATAGGGACCCCCACCCGTTTCCTTGTTGGAGTCACCCGTCCGTGCGTTTGGGGTTCCCCCCTACAACGACGAAGTGGATCGGGGGTTCGGGACGAGACCTAGTCTACCCAAGACCCCTCGAAGGTCACCAGGACCCTGGAGTCGCCTGATTGTGACGCGACGGCAGAAGGGACGACATGGTGGTGTATTTCTCACCTTTCGGATCACCAGCTACCGCAACCACTATCCTCCCTTCCCTACTAAATCCGTCTTTGTTTCACCCCCTCTTCTCCCGGTGACGATTGAACCTACTAAGTTCTGAGAGGGTGAGACTTTGAAGATTATCGGGGCGCGTGCGTGTCGTAAGGAGAGTTGGGGTTGTATTTTTCGGGAAAGAGTCTTGTTTTTGGGACAGTGGCTTTCGTGAACAAATTCTTGTTATTGTCGTTTTGTGTGTTCCATGTTTTTGTAAAAAGAGTTTTTTAAAAAGGTGAAGTTGTTTATAAATAAAAGGACTTTTTCGTCTCTATATATTTCTTTATCTTTTGACACCTAACAAAAAAAGAATAAAAACTAACTTTTCATGTTGGTCCTCTTGTTGTAACGGGGTCACTCGGTTTCGTGTTACCCTTTCGTAAAAATTTTATCCTTTCTTGAGAGTATATATATTTATATGGTTCTATTAAAATTTTGCGTCACTTCGGAGTTGAGAACTCATCCCTCATCCAGAGTACACGTCTCCGTTGAACACAGGGCTGACGGGTCACCCGACGAACCCCTATGTCAAATTAGGTCCCACTCTGCGGTAGTAGTGTAATTATTTGGTATACTGTATCCCGTATGCATTTCGACAGTGTCATGGGGATTGAGTGTTTTCGGTGACACTTTTCAGGAAATCTTTCGTTCACTCTCAGGTCTGTCGAAGCCCAATCCTTTCTTGTCGAAGGAATAGACATTTTACCTAAACCTCCGAAGATGACAAGGAAGCCCGCGATTACCTGACACTAAGATTTCCCCGAAGAGTCTTTAGATCCCCGTTTGTACCACCTCCTCTATATTTTTAGGGTAATGCCGGGAATATCAATGGAGATAATCTTTGTTTCTTGGTCCGGTTCACTTAACGTTGGGGTTTTGAGGAGATTCCTTTTGGTTACCCGGGTCGAGTTTAGGGTCGTCCTCGCACACTGGACACACGAGACTAAGGAAGTGCCGAAAGTCAGGACGCATTTCAACTAGAGACGGTGACGACCCGATATGCACATACAGTATGTCCCTAGATACAGTAGATCTTGCACCTAGACCCGTTCAACACACTCTACTACGGTCCGATCAGTGGTTCTTCTCCGCTCTCCGAAACAGCTTGCACGCTCTTGAACCGGTCCTACCACAGTCTCTCTCTCTGAGGGGGTTACCACTGTTTGACCCCACTCTTCCCCTGTCGACGTCTACGCAGAGTATTGTACCTGACGTCGTCACTCCGTCACTAGTTCGACTGAACAAATCCCGACACACTCAAGAAAGTCAGGAAAGTTCCTGGGACGGTTGTCGACTTCATAAACTTTTCCTCGGTACTGGTCACATTTCTGACGGACCCATGCTCCCGAGGTGTCTCCCGTCGATGGGGGTTCATGGACGGAATGGTCCGTCTCTTCATTCTGAGGTGAGAGTAAAAGAAGGACCGGGACCTCGAGCACAACCGGAGAGAAGGGGAAGAGGTCAGAGACAGGGGTGGGTGTGGGCTGGGCGTGTCTGCGTAGACGTAACAGGAGAAGGGTGGGACGGGGGGTTGGGATATGGGTGTCTGAGGAGAAAACACTTCGGATAAGGAGCCGAATTAGTAAACGTCTGGAAGAAAGAGAAAACTCAGAGAGTTTCAGGTTTCTGAAAAGTCTACTAATTTGGACCTTCCTGTTCTCCTTCACTGGGTGGCGGCGTGAGAACCGCTAATCCAGTATTGACCAGAAGTAGCAACGTCGACTTCTCATAAATAGGGTGAAGGTCTCCTCGAACACAATGGACGGACGGGGTGGACGTCGGGACGCTTCGACTTCGACTGGACGGAACCCGAGCCTCAGGATGGGACCCGGACGTGACTCTTTGGTCCCGGTCACCGACCGGACAAAGGAGTAAGGGAGAGGAACCCCCTGAGTTGACACAGGGACGGGGTCTGCACCGACGTAAGAGTGAGAGGAACAGTGACGGCGGGGAAAACGGAAAGACCGGTAGAGTCGGGACCCGGAGGATGGGACGAGTCAGGAGGACCCCTGGCGTCGGGTCCCAGTTTCTCGTCTTCACGAGCTCGCGTAGGGCCGTCGCCGGAGGTTCGGGTTCAAGTCTCTCGGAAGGGTCCGTACGGGACCTTTCTTTTGGTCCCGTCCTCCTTACTCAAAGGGATTTTGGTATAAATCTAAGGGGTCACCTCTCTGCTCACTCTCCTACCTTCTGTCCTGGTACTTGATGAAGTCTAGGCGAGACTTGGGCTCCCCGTCTCCAAGGATGACCCTTCTTCTTCTTCTTTTTTTTAAGGAGGGACCTTTTGTTACCTTTTTCTTTTTTAAGAAGATGGGTGTTTATTCAAAGGATCCCTACAAGAACCGGTACCTCTAATTCATATAATAATAAACACTGTTATTATGTGAAGTATCTCATGAGATTTTATAAAAGTGACTAAAGTAACACGAGTAGTCGTACTGAAGTAAACAGATCTCACTACTCTGTCCGTCTCTCCTCGAGGTACAAGATTTCCTCTCTTGACCCTTGTTCTTGTCGGTTCACTGAACAAGTTCAGTTCTGGTCTTAAGCTCAAGGGACAGAGAGACGGAGTCTAGTTAATACGTCAAAGGAGGACCGTTATACCCCCAGAGGGGACCTTCCACCACTGAAAGTGAACGACCCAACCTTAGAGGACCATCCTCTGTGTCTCGAGATGGTCTGCCCCCTACGTTCCAGAGGACGAAGAAGATTCGCAGTCCAGGAAGGACCCGGGGGTGGGGACGGGGTACGGTAGAAAGCTCTGACCATTGGGGAGTTTCCCGAAGGGTCCACCGAGATTCCATTTCTTGGGTGGGCAGCTACGGCCTCTGTATTCTCCGCGCCCACCTAGGGACCGAGCCCTTCTAGGAGACTACTCCCAGTACCGTTGGGTGAGGTCATAAGAACGGACCTCTTAGGACACCTGCCTTCTCGGACCGCCCGATGGTAGGTGTCCCACCGTCTCTCAGCCTGTACTGACTTCACTGTCCTACGTTCGTATGTTGGGGAGTCCTACTTCCTGACTGGCGTCGACGGTAAGTAATGACGTGAGGGTGGCACACCGTCCCAGATAGGTACGCCAGTGTGTCTAATAGGGTGAATTAAGAAGGTCATTGAGACCCGGTGAGAGTACCCTAGTCTCTACAGTCAGAAGGGGTCCAGTGTGTCGATCCTTCTCCGTTCTCGGCTCTAAATTCGGGTCTTGGAGCACCTGAGACTTGTGCACGGAAATAGACACTTTCCACGTGACGCCTCCTGTCTACACTTTCACCTCCGGGTTTCCCTCTGTGGACGGTCGTCCTCTGGACCACAGGACCGAGGGTCTGGGTCTCACACGGGAACTGCGTAGGTCCAGTGACCGGCGAAGGAGGAAGTCAGTATCGAAATAGACGGTGACGGACGACACAGTCTACCGGATACTGGTAGTGGGTAAAAGTCAAATATTTTTTTTTGGAGAACGTAATTTTTGTTTAGGGGTCCTCCTGTGTCCTGCGCCTCTCCCTTCTGTACCTCAGGCGTGCAGGGGTACGATTTTATGAGTGGTCCACGATCACCCCCTGACGTCGTCTGTCCGACCGTCTGTCCGACTCTCCTCCTCGGGGTCCCCGGAGGTCTATGGCCCCTCCCCTCCGACACGTCTGGGGGTCAGACCCCCTCGCCCTCGTAAAACCCCTGGGTCTCGTCACCCAACGAGTCGTCCCACCCTTCTTGAGAACCTCCGACCTCCTAGGTGACCTCCTAGCCTCCTAGGTAGTCCCTTTCGGAGACTCCGAGGTAAATGTG
Organism: Capra ibex; assembly: GCA_006410555.1. Lineage (NCBI taxonomy): Eukaryota > Metazoa > Chordata > Mammalia > Artiodactyla > Bovidae > Capra > Capra ibex. The sequence continues at coordinate 1,125,154 of SJYO01036187.1, forward strand.
AACCGGGTCCTTCAGACGACCCCGGGGGCGACGGGAGACCCCGAGAGAGATGGGAGGACCGACTCGGGAGGCGGGAGGTTCCACGGGAGGTGAGAAGTCCCTGGGGAGGGGGTGGTACCCGGGACTCTCGTACGATCCCTCCCCCATCCTTTTTAGCGGTCCGGTCTTCCCTCGTAGGAAAACCCACACTCCCACACGGACCACAAGGGGGCGGGCGATCCCGGACTCCTCGAGGGGTTCCGGGACCCGGTTCGGGAGATAGGAAGTCCTGGAGGAGACGTGAGTTCCGGGGGAGCAGGAGCCGCGGGTGAGTCGGACCCTCCCCCTCGAGGACTCCGTCACCTTTTTCCGCCGGACCAACCCCTTCCGAGGACACCCGAAGGCCCTCGTCCCTTTCCGGGCGAACCGGGACCCCTCAGAGGACTCCGGGGTCCGGTTCGGAGGACAGGGAGGCCTGGGGGAGACGGGGGTCCCGGAGGAGATGGGAGGTCCGGCTCGGGACGTGGTAGACCCCCGGGGAGGTGTGAGACCCCCGGGGAGGTGGGAGACGAAACGAGGAGGCAGGTCTTGGGACAGGAGACCCTGGTGGAAGTGAGGAGGACCCCCGGGAAGACGGGTGACCTGACCCGGGAGGTTGGAGGTCCCGTGGGAGACGGGTCGACACAGGACACCCCCTCCTCCGTCCCCTCTGGTTCGTCCCGACTGTCCCCTCCCAACGAGACCCACACCTCCTCGTCCCTTTGAAAGACCAGGGTCCCTCGGTCGCCCCCTGGGACCGTACTAGGAGACGTGGGACTTCGTTCTTCGCGACGTCTCCGGGGGAACCCACCCACCTCGGGCCCGGTGGGGAATGGGGTTGGATTCCGGAAAAGACCTCTGTACACAGAACTTAGTTATCGGGTGGGGACGGATTTAGCGTTGGAAGGGGTGTGTGTCTGTGGTGGATTTGTGACAGGAAGTGTCAGTCACGAACAAAGACGGCAAAAACAACAACCAACAAAACCCGAAAACCACCCCACCCTCCCATATGAAACAAAACAAACGGTCACTTCAAACCAAAACGGGAGGTCACCGACAAAGTATGGATAACAAAAAAGATGGTAAAGACAATCAAAAGATTTAAATAAAATAAAAAATGAAAACAATAATAAGACGAGGGAGAACGAAAATAAAAAAATAAAGATGGATAGATGTATTTATATGTAAAAGAAGAAGAGAAAGAAACGTTAACCTCAGGTAAAAATGAGAGGTCGTCAACAAAGTTTATATGAGAATAAAAAAGATTATATAGACAATGATATAAGAAACAATAACGAGACATAAAAAAAAAAGAAAAGAGAGGAAAGAAGGAATTTTTTAACAAAAGGACAGTGGAGTATCGAACTTAGGGTCAAGTGTCTGGTCTCTAGTCCGGACCCAGGGACACCGGTCTAATGGTCCAGGTTTTACGACCTTATTGTCTTTTATGGTCGGGGGTCCCTTATAATTAGTCTCACTTCACAGTGTCTACAGGTGTAGAGTTGCGGTTCTGAGTCGAGATGGGTTGGCGGACGTTTGAGGTGACGACCTTTGGAGTCCGGTTTGTTGATCATTCTGTCCTTGTGTCAGGGTTGGTAGGTTTTTATTTTTTACTTTGTTGTTTTTTTATACAATGTCTAATTCCTCGTTTATTTTTAGATGTTCTGGTTTATTTACTCCTCATTTTCCGTTGGATAGACTTTTTTTAAATCTCATTATTATCATTTCAAAGTTTTACAACTTTTATCTGGTTAAAGTCTGGAATCTTGTATATGTGTGACTCGTAGTCCCCACCTTTTTCTATAAGATAGTTTGTCCCTAGTTTTCTTTCACCCTGATCGTTACGAGTATAGTCTATTTTATCTGAGATTCTATTTTTGACAATGTTCCCTATTTCTTTCTGTGATGAATTAGTAGTTCCCTAGTTAGGTTCTTCTTCTGTATGGTTGAAATTTAGAAATACGTGGGTCGTACGAACACACACACGGTCACCGAAGTAAGAACAGACCGAGAGACTGGGACACCTGACGTCGGGAGGTCGAAGGAGACAGACACGCCAAGAGGACGGTTCTTATGCCCTCACCCACGGCGCGGGAGGAAGTCCTATAGAAGGGCTGGGTCCCCAGTCGGACGGAGAGAGGACAGAGGACGTAACCGCCCTCCCGAGGAATGGTGATCACGGTGGGTTCTTCGGGTGGAGTCGCGTATTCCGCTTTCGAGTGTCGGTATTTTCCCTGTGCCTGCCACTGTGTTGTCACCATCTCTGAAATTGTAGGGTAAGTGTGGTTACCTGTCTGGTAGGTGTGTCTCTTAATTAGTCCCTTGTGTTCGGAATTTAGTGTCGAATCCGGTCCGCCCGGATTAACTATAGAAGTCCTGTAAGGTGGAGTTTTGTCGTCTTGTTTGAAAGAGTTGAGGTATACCTTGTAAGAGGTCCTATCTAGTGTAGAACCCAGTGTTTAGTTCGGAGTCATTTCAAATCTTTTAACTTTAGTATAGAAAGGACTGGTGTTACGACACTCTGATCTGCACTTAATGTCCCCCTTTTTACATTTTTCGTGTTTGTACCTCTGATTCGTTATTCGAAGATTTATTGGTTCTACAGTGGCTTCTGTAGTTTTACTTTTAATTTTTTATGGATCTTTGTTTACTGTTGTTTTTATGTTACTGAGTTTTAGATACCCTACGATGTTTTCGTCAAGATTCTACCTTCAAACATCATTATGTTCGGATGACGTTCTTTGTCCTTTTGTAATATATTTTTTGGAATGTGGATTTCGTTTAACTTTTTTTTATTAATTTTTTTAGGAGTTTAAATCATCTTCCTTTCTTTAGTATTTCTAGTCTTACTTTTCCTTTACTTCCTTTATTATCGTTTCTGGTTATTTTACTTTTCGACTTATAAACTCTTTTATTCGTTTTAATTGTTTGGTGATCGGTCTGAGTAGTTCACTTTTTTCCCTCTTCTGAGTTTAATTATTTTAATCTTTACTTTTTCCTCTTCAAGGTTCTCTGTTGTGTCTCTACGTTTCCGAGTGTCCTCTGATGGTGCTCCTTGATCTCGGTTATTTGACCTTGGGCCTTATTACCTGTTCAAGAATCTTTTCGTGTCGGAAGGTTTTGACTTGGTCCTTCTTTGTCTTTAGTACTCGTCTGGTTAGTATTGGTGGTTTTAGCTTTTACGTCAGTTTATAAAAGGTTGTTTGTTTTCGGTCTATTGAAGTGGCCACTTAAGATGGTACTTACTTGATTGTTGATTGATCGTTACTTGATTGTGGATAGGAAGAGTTTGAGAAAGTCTTTAACGTCGTCATCCTGATAAGGGTTTGAGAGAGATGTTCCGGTGGTAGTGGGACTCTGGGTTTGGTCTGTTTCTCCGGTGTTTTATATTTTAATACCCGGTTATAGTGACTACTTGTATCTACATTTTTAAGACTTGTTTTATGATCGTTTGTCTTGGGGTTTTGTGTAATTTTCCTAGTCTGTGGTACTAGTTCACCCCAAATAGGGTCCCTACGTTCCTAAGAAGTTATTTACGTTTAGTTACACTACGTGGTATATTTGCTTAACCTTCTATTTTTGATATACTATTAGAGTTATCGACGTCTTTTTCGAACACTGTTTTAAGTTGTGACTTAATGCTATTCTTGAGAGGTCTTTTACCTGTATCTTTCTTGGCTAGAGCTGTATTATTGCCGGTATATACTGTTTGGGCGTCGGTTGTAATAAGAGTCACTACTTCTTGACTTTCGAAAAGGAGAGCCTGGTCCCAGTTCTGTTCCCACTGGTGAGAGTGGTGACAATAAGTCACATCAAAACCTTCAGGATCGGTGTCGTCAGTCTCCTCCTTTTCTTTCCTTAAGTCTTACCTTTTCGTCACATAGAGAGTGACAAACTACGATATGTATTTTTGGGGATTTCTATGGTGGTCTTTCAATAGTCTCGATTAGTTACTTAGATTATTTCAAAGTCCTATATTTCAATTATGTGACTTTAGGGACCGTAAGGATATGTGATTGTTACTTTTTGTTCTGTCTCTTTAATCCCTTTGTCAGGGTAAGTGGTAACGTTATTTTTCTTATTTTATGGATCCTTATTTGGATAGATTCCTCTTTTTCCTGGACGTATGTCTTTTGAGATTCTGTGTTTACTTTCTTTGTTTCGACTGTGGGTACCTCTCTATACAGTACAAAAAACTAACCCTGTTAGTTAGAATGCTTTTACTGATACGATGGGTTTTGTTGGATGTCTGAGCCACGTTAGGGGTAGTTTAATGATCACCGTAAAAAGTGTCTTGATCTTGTTTTTTAAAGTGTTAAACATACCTTTGTTTTTTTCTAGGGTTGAAACCGGTGGAGTACACTTCTCAACTGAGTAACCTTTTCTGAGACTACGACCCTCCCTAACCCCCGTCCTTCTCTTCCCCTGCTGTCTCCTACTCTACCGACCCACCGTAGTGACTGAGCTACCTGCACTCAGACTCACTTGAGACCCTCTACCACTACCTGTCCCTCCGGACCACACGACGTTAAGTACCCCAGCGTTTCTCAGCCTGTGCTGACTCACTGACTTGACTTGACTTGACTCGGTTCCGTTAGAACTCCTTCTTTTTACCTTGGAAGGACTGAAGTCTGATAGGATGTTTCGATGTCATTAGTTCTGTCATATTATCACCGTGTTTTTATCTTTGTATCTACCTACCTTGTTCTATCTTTCTATCTTTTGGGTCTCTATTTGGGTGTGTGAATGTCCGTGGAGTGGAAACTGTTTCCTCCGTTCTTATATGTTACCTCTTTTCTGTCTGCGAAGTTGTTCATCACGCCCCTTTTGACCTGTCGATGCACATTTTCTTAGTTGAATCTTAAGAAGGATTGCGGTGTGTGTTTTTATTTGAGTTTTATTTAATTTCTGGATTTACATTCCGGTCTTTAATATTTTGAGAATCTCCTTTTGTATCCGTTTTGTGAGAAACTGTATTTAATGTCACTATAGAAGAAACTAGGTGGAGGATCTCATTACCTTTATTTTTGTTTTAGTTGCTCACTCTGAATTAGTTTGAATTTCCAAAAACGAGTCGTTTCCTTTGATATTTGTTCTACTTCTCCGTTGGGAGTCTTACCCTTTTTTATTAACCTTTACTTTGTTGACTGTTTCCTAATTACGGGTTTTATACGTTCGTCCAGTAAGTCGAGTCATGGTCTTTTCGTTGTTTGAGTTAGTTTTCACCCTCCTTCTAGATTTGTCTGTAAAGAGGTTTTTCTGTACGTCTACCGGTTGGTCGTGTACTTTCCTACGAGTTGTTGTGAGGAATAATCTCTTTACGTTTAGCTTTGATGTTGCTCCACAGCGGAGAGTGGTTAGTCTTACCGGTAGTAGTTTTTGGATGTTTGTTATTTTCGACGTCTCCCACACCTCTTTTCTCTTGAGGTGACGTGACCACCACCCTTACCTTTGACTATGCCGATGAGACCTCCGCATACCTCTAAGGTATTTTTTGATCCTTATGTCGATGGTATATGGTAGTCAGGGTGGTGGTCCGTATATCGGACTCTTTCGGTGTTGGCTTTCTCTGTCCCCATTGGGTGAGAAGTACTGTCGCGGTAAGTGTTATCTGTCTTATACCTTTTTTGAGTCTAAGGTAGTTGTCTACTCACCTATTTCAATACCATGTGTATGTGTTACCTTATGATGAGTGGTATTTTTCTTTGCTCAGACTTAGTCAAGATCACTCCACCTACTTGGATCTCGGACAATGTGTACCACTTCATTCAGTCTTTCTCTTTTGTTTAAAGTATATAATTACGGACATGTACCTTATACCTTTTGACCATAACTACTTGGATAAACGTCCCGTCCTTATCTCTGTGTCTGTATCTCTTGTCTGAAACCTGTGTCAACTCGTTCCTCTCCCACCCTGGTTGACTCTTTCCTCGTAACTTTGTATATGTAAGTCAAGTCAAGTCAAGTCAAGTCAGCGAGTCAGCACAGGCTGAGAAACGCTGGGGTACTTAGCGTCGTGCGGTCCGGAGGGACAAGTAGTGGTTGAGGGCCTCAAGTGAGTCTGAGTGCAGGTAGCTCAGCCGCTACGGTGGGTCGGTAGAGTAGGAGACAGCAGGGGAAGAGGAGGACGGGGGTTAGGGAGGGTCGTAGTCTCAGAAAAGGTTACTCAGTTGAGAAGCGTACTCCACCGGTCTCATGACCTCAAAGTCGAAATCGTAGTAAGGAAGGTTTCTTGTGTATATGTAAAGGTATGCATTTTACCTCTCGAATACCCTTCAACGATATATTGTGTCCTTCAAGCTGAGCCATGGGACACTATTGGATCTCCCCACCCTACCCAGTGTCCCCCAACCCTTCCCGAGTTCACCCTCCCCGTAAACATATGAATGCCGACTAAGTGCAACAACGTACCGTCTGCGGTTGTGTCACGACATTTCGTTAATGTGAGAGTAATTTTCATTTAAAAAATTTTTTAGGGTTTCAATTCGTTTGTTCGTTAAGGACGTTATTAGAAGACCTACCCAGAAGCAGAGATGCACGTCCGAAAGAGATCGGCGTCACGCCCGAAGAGTGACACCACCGAAGAGGACGGCACCTCGAACCAGAGGTCCGTGTGTCCGAGGTCCCCACGTCTGGTCTCGTCGTCCCGCGCTCTCAAGTCGTCGGTACCGAATGTCGGCGTAGTCTCGAGGTCGGGTCGGTGACACGGTGTGCCCGGATCAAGGAGACGCCGTGCACATTAGAAGGACGTGGGCCCTAGTTTGAGAGCAGGGGATACAATGGTCGACCTAAAAATAGGTGACATGGTGGTCCCTTCAGAAGGAGTTTATTAATTACTCTAGAGACTCAATAGGAGCATATTCAGAAGAGTATCTACGGACTATACAAGTTGAGTACACCAGAGGGTTGGAGTAGGGATTAGGAAGACACAAACTTGTTCGGTTTCTTTGTCGACCTCGTTTTCGACAGGAATCGCGGGTCGACCTCGAAACCAAACCGAGGGTCTGGGAGTCTCGAGTCATACCGTGTCTTCTCTGCTGAGAAGAGGATCGAGGTCGTCACTCAGTTTATTGGATGTGGAGTCACCGGTGAGGACGGGGTGGTGACGGACCTTCCCCGTGTAATTGCCGAGTCCTAAGGTCAGAGGTCCCCGGAGACAGGTCTTCCGTTTACCCGGTATAGACGAACTACTCTGGACCTACCCCTCATGTCACCCCAGTCTTATCGTGACTGACTCGGAAGGTGTCTGGGACAGAACTCTTTGGTCAAGATTTTTCCTTTCTTTTTTTTTTTGTTTTGGACTAGACATCTCTAAAGACATCACGCTTTTGGTGATGCCGTCGATTAAGGTCCGATGGTTACCTAAATGAGAGGACTCTTTAGACATACGTCCAGTTCTTCGTTGTCAATCTTGACCTGTACCTTGTTTCCTGACTAAGGTTTGACCCTTTCCTGATGTAGCAGACATATAACATCGGGTCAAGTAAATTGAATACAGGTCTCATGTAGTACTCTTTACGACCCGACCTACTTCGTGTTCGACTTTAGTTCTACAGACCTCTTTATAGTTGTTTGAGTCTATGCGTCTACTGTGGTGGTAATACCGTCTTTCACTTCTCCTTGATTTCTTGAAGAACTACTTTCACTTTCTTCTCTCACTTTTTCGACCGAATTTTGAGTTGTAAGTCTTTTGCTTCTAGTACCGTAGGTCAGGGTAGTGAAGTACCGTTTATCTACCCCTTTGTCACCTTTGTCACTGTCTGAAATAAAAACCCCCGAGGTTTTAGAGACGTCTACCACTGACGTCGGTACTTTAATTTTCCGTGCGAACGAGGAACCTTCTTTTCGTTACTGGTTGGATCTCTCGTATAATTTTTCGTCTCTGTAATGAGTCGGTTGTTTCCAGGTAGATCAGTTTCGCTACCAAAAAGGTCGTCAGTACATACCTATACTCTCAACCTGATATTTCTTTCGTCTCTCGTTTATTAACTACGAAAACTTGACACCACAACCTCTTCTGAGAACTCTCAGGGAACCTGCCGTTCCTTTAGTTTCGTCAGGTAGGATTTCCTTTAGTCAGGACTTATAAGTAGCCTTCCTGACTACGACTTCGAGGTTATGAAACCAGTGGACTACACTTCTTGACTGAGTAGACTTTTCTAGGACTACGACCCTTTCTAACTTCCGTCCTCCTCTTTCCCTGCTGTCTCCTACTCTACAACCTACCGTAGTGGTTGAGCTACTTGTACTGAAACTCATTTGAGGCCCTCAACCACTACCTATCCCTTCAGACCGCACGACGTCAGGTACCTCAGAGTTTATCAGTCTGTGTTGACTCGATGACTTGACTTGACTTACCGAAATTACGAGGACTTGAAACTTGTGAACCGACAGAACCACTCGACGGTGTCCGACACAGGTCGTGTGGTAATGGGGAAGGATACGACGAGTGGTACCGCGGGTTTTCAGGAACTACGTCCCTGTCAAATTAAAGCAGAGTTAGAGATCGTCCACAGACTGTTTATTGGATCCTTTTGACCCAGGGTCTGGCGTCCCCTTTCTTCGTTTGTTATATTTCGGAACTACAGATTTTCCCAAAAAAAGAAGGTTCCTCAAGTTTCGTCAGCGACACAACCTAGACTGTAATAGGAGGGGTTTTGGGACCCTTTCATCTCTGTGTCGTCCTTCTTAAGACCATAGGTAAAGACTTTCTACCCTGTGACTCCAGGTCCCTCGAATCGAACCAGTTCCGGTGGTCGTCAAACCTTGTCTCCAAGCCCACCCTTCGGGTTAATCCGGAGGTTCAGAGTTGGGACGTCGGGAGGGGGATGGGACGGAAGAGTACTGGGGTGTCGTCCTCCGTCTACCCCACCTTTTCGTACTCGAGAGGGACACCAAAAGGGTCTGTCTTGGGTCCAGAGACGAAGGGTCGAGAGGGTCAGAGTCTGGTGTGTGGGAGGTACGGAGGTCCCCTCGACCGGGCTGTCCGAAGGGAACCCCGACGCGGTCGAGACAGAGGCGAGTAATCGTCCAGACAAAGGTCCACCTATGTGACACCCCAGTAATTTCGTTATTTGTTCAAGGGCTAACAACCACCCGACTTGGACCGTGGGTGACTAGGGACGTAACACGTCTCAAGGTCGCCCGGGTGTGTCGGGGGCTTTGTTACCGAGTGAAGGAGGGTCCTTCGACGTCTGGGCTCGGTCAGAGGACCCGAGCGGGTGCACGAGACCGGTTCAGTAACAGAAGTTCAGCCGGTCCAGGTCGGTAAGGGTACTGGTCCCATTAACATACGAGAAACGGCAGGTTCTCATCCCCCTTTATGTCCCGACCTCCGTCTCTCGGTATTGAGGGAATTCTTACGACAACGGGTTTAGGGGTGGCAGAGACTGGTCCTCCAGACACCAGGGACGACGGATGGACTTAAGGTACGAAATCGGAAAGGGATCTTGACCCCACATTTCTTCTGAGATCTTTGTTTACGTCCCGTCCTCGGGATCGAAGGGTTGGGAGGACCGTGGAAAAATGTACAAATCGATCCTAACAAAGGATACAGGGGTTTACCAAACGTATATATAGAGGGGTCCCTTCCCGTCCCAGGTACTTATAACACTCGTCGTTCCAATAGGTCAGAAGGTCTCTCAGTAAGCGGACCACCCCTCCTTGTCGAGTCCGACAAGAAAATGTTCCCTAAGGTTGTCTATTGGTCACCACGGGATTCTGTGTCAGTGACGGTTGGACCTAACAAAATTTGTGAAGATAAACCCTAAAGGATCCATCTTACTACAGAGCCCCTGTCCTCTCCTGGACCCTGTCTCCCTCGATCCTAGACTTTTCTCCTACTCGGAGTCCACCCCTCTCTAGTTCTTCAGATCCGGTCCTTGAAGTTTGTGTCCGGTCTCTCGGACCGGGGATGCCAGGTGTCCTACTCTTCACAACTCTAGACCTCCGTCTCCACGGTCTCTGAGACACACGTTAAAGAATGGGAACGGTTCTGGGCCTTCTCGACCACTCCGACTGCACAAATTAGCTCCCGGTTGAGACGGAGTCGACTTGTATTAAACGATTCTGACGAGTCGAAACCGGGGTTCGGGAATGGACCCTTCTTTATGTGGTGAATAGGAATTTCGGTCGACCAGCCCCCGTGTCCTCCAAGACCTAACACCTCCGCCTACTCGTTTCCGGACCGACCTCCACTGTCCACCCCTCCTGGACGACCCTTTCTCTGGAAAGCGCCTCTTTCCTCAGTGGCAGCACCCTACCGAAACCCATTTCTACAACCGCTATGCGACTTCCCTTACCCGCCTACCTCCGACTCTAGTCCGAGTTTGAGGTGAGGAAGTCACATCCTAAACCGGTTGTAAAGAAAAAAGAAAAATTTAATTAAAATAACTCCATATTAAATGACTTTCATTTCGTATGGTAAAAATTCACAAAACTGTTTAAAAGTTTGGATACACTGGTGGTGTTAATTTCATATCTTGTGAAGACAACAGGGGTTTTCCAAGGGAGGTTGGTGGCCGGGGTCCGTTGTTGACGGAACAAAAGACAGTGGTATCCGATCGAGACGTTTAAGTTCTAAAAGTTTATTTGTCTTGACACCTCGTACAGAGAACACGGACCGAAGAGGGTCAACAACGTGCTTAGACATGAAAGATAAAAGTAACGACTCATCATAGAGTGACACGCTGAAATGGTGTCAAACAAATACATGCGAAGAAGTACCTGTAGACCTAATAAAGGGGAAACCCCGACAATATTTATTTTAAAGGAAGTTGTAATCATATTTTCAAAAACACCCATATATAAAAGTAAAGAGAACCCATAAATAGATCATCACTGAACCCATATGTAGGTCGTCCCAGTGTACCACTCACATACAATTAAAATACTCTTTAACAGTTTTAGAAAAGGTTTCTCCGCTATCGTAAAAGACACGGGTAGTTGTTATACTCACAAGGTCAAGGAGACGTAGGAACGCGTATGACGTAACAAGTAGAAAAGAGAAAAACAGTAAGGGTATCCTCATATTATTTTAGAGTAACGTAAAAAGTAAAAGTAAAGGAACTACTGATTACTACAACTTATACGAAATAACCGGTAAGTGTCTAAAAGGAGCCACTTCACTAACAAGTTTATAAAGCAAGTAAAAAATTTTGAACCCAACAAACGGAAGAATAACTTTGTATTTAAGAAATGTATAAGACTTATGTTCTGGAAACAGTCTATATACATAACATTTGTGAAAAAAGTTATCGTAAATGAAGGAAAAAACCGGACACTGAAGGAACAAACACAAGATTTTCACAGGAACCTTTTCGTCTCCAAAGATTAAAGTCACCTCAGTTTAAATGAGAAAAAAAAAAATGCAAGAATCTTTAGAAATTATTGAGATTCCAGTGTTTCTAAAAGAAAATACAAAATAAAATCTTAAAAATAATAATAGGGAAAATACAAATCTAGATCCTAGATAAGATCAAATAAAAACATACACAATAGTCCAACACCAGTTCCATATAAAAAAAGGTACTCTGATATGTCAACAAGGTCTCTTCCGTTACCGTGAGGTGAGGTCATGAAAACGGACCTTTTAGGGTACCTGCCTCCTCGGACCATCCGACGTCAGGTACCCCAGCGACTCTCAGTCTGTGTTGACTCACTGAAGTGAAAGTGAGAAGTGAAAGTACGTAACCTTACCCTTTACCGTTGGGTGAAGAGTTCACAAGAACGGAACTCTTAGGGTCCCTGCCCCCTCGGACCACCCGACGGCAGATACCCCAGCATGTCTCAGCCTGTGCTGATTTCGCTGAATCGTCGTCGTATGTCAACAAGACCCGAAGGGACCACTGAGTCTGTCATTTGGTGAACGGACACTACGTCCTCTGGTCCCAAACTAAGGACCCACCCCTTCAAGGGGGTCTCGTCCTTTACCTTGGACCTCTTAAAGTACCTGTCTCCTCGGGCCACCCGATGTCAGGTATGCACCCCAACATTTCTCGACCTATACTGACTCGATGGTTGTGTTGTCTTTCAACCAGATCGAAGTAAACAACTTTTCTATGGGAAAGGAGAAATTTAATGACACCGGGAAAACAGTTTTAGTTAACTCCTTCATACACAGCTAGATAAATACCTGATAGATACACAGGCAGAAATGTGGTTATGGTGTGACTGAGACAGTGATGTCGAAATCTCATACAGACCTTCAGTTCATTATATAGGATGAAACGAGAAGAAAAAGTTCTATCAAAACTTATAAGGTCCAGGAAACTTAAAGGTACATTTAAAATTTCAGTCCAAGAGTAGAATAACAACTACAATTTTTAAAAATAAAGGAATAAAACCCGATACTACCCAGAGACAACGACGTGAGGTCGAAAGAGACCAACCCCGTTCGTCTCCGATGAGAAGTGACGTCACACACCCGTAGAGTAACACCACCTAGGAGAACGTCTAAGATCCCGTGGGGTAGAAGTCATCAACACCAAGTACCAAAATCAACGTGGTGTTGTACACCTTAGAAGGGTCTCATCCCTAACTTGAACACAGGGGTTGTAACCGTCCACTAAGAAGTGGGGACCTGGTGGTCCGTTCAGGGAGGTACATTTAAAGTCTTATTCGCACAGTTAAAGACGTTTTTAATGACCTACCAATAGAATCAGGGAACCGGACGATATTGTCTTATGGTATCCGAATTTGTTGTCTTAAAATAAAGAGTCAGGTTCTAGTCGTCTGATCGTCTAAGTCACAGACCACTCTCGGACGAAGGACCAAGTGTCTACGGTAGAAGAGTAACATAGGACTGTATCGTCTTCCCCGTTCCCAAGTGAGACCCTTAAAGAATATCCCCGTGATTTGGGAAAACACTGCCGAGACGGGAGTACTGGATTAGTGGAGGGTTTCCACAGTGGAGGATTACGTTAGTGTGACCCAAATTCCAAAGTTGTGTACTTAAACCTCTCCCCCCACTGTGCAAGTCAGGTATCGTCACTAAAACCAACCCTAACGCATCTTAGATATCCAACTAGACCCCTCGTAATTACAAGAATGTTATAACTCAGAGGGGTAGGTACTGTTAACACATAGAGAAGTAAAGCTAGAAACTGAAGAGAGCCGTTACAAAACGTCAAGAGGTACATCTACAGAATCTGTTGAAAGTAATTTGACTAGAGATCCATAATGTGCAAACAACTACGATGACACTCACCGTAGAAAAGTAAAATATAAGGTTATCAAACAATGTTCATATATCTTTTTTCTGAATAAAACATAAGACTAGAACATAAGACGTTGAGACTAGTTAACTGAATAATCAAGATTGTTAAAAACCATTTAGGCAATCAAAAGATGTGTGTATAGTAAAATTAACACTTATTTCAGTCAAAATAAAGAAGAAAATGTGAAAAATACGGAACATGTGGACCTGATAGGGTGAACCAGGACACACAATAGGAAAAAATATAACGACCCAAGATAAACGTTTTGGAAACAATGCCGAAACACAGACACAAGTTCCCTATAATGAGACGCCAAAAGAAAGGAACACTATAGAAAATAACACCGTAGTCCCATTAAGACCTGAGTATTTTACTCAACCCTTTACAAATAAAAGGGAGACAGAAGACTTTGTTAATTACGTAATAATCATAATAAAGTGGGAATTTATTAACTATCTTAAAACAGTCAAAGAATTTTTTAATACTTGAGTACAGAAATTATCTCCCGATGAACCTAAAAGATATAGAAGAACCCGGTCAAAAGGATTACACATAAAGTTCATTAAACAAGTAAAATACATTGAACGGTTTAAATAAGATTTTTCAATTATTAACAATAATTATTATTATTGTTAATTACAATTATTATGAGGGAAAATAGGAAAATTATAGATATCTTAAACTTCACTACTCGGGAGGGAAAGTAGGACTACAACTATAAAAACACACAGAAGGGAAAAAAAGTTCACAACACAGAAAGGAGAAAAAAAAAATTAGATCGATCCTCAAATAGTTAATATAACTAGAAAAGTTTCTTAGTCCGAAACGAAAGTAACTAAAAGAAATAACAACCAGACAAAGAATAAAGTGATTAAAGTTGAGAATAGAAATAATAAAAGAAGGGTTGTAACGAAAAACTTCCAGTATCTTACCGCATTCAAGGGTGAGGGTAGAAGTCAGTATTCTACAGACTTACCTTTCCCTAAAATCAGTATTTGAACAGGTCGGGGAAGTTAAAATGACCACTTGTCTTTAGACTCCCCCGTCATTAAAAGGAGTCCGGTGAATCAAAAGAAGGTTCCGGTTGAGTAAATAAGTAAACGAATAAGTAAGGAAGTAATTATGTAAGAAAAATTTGTAAAATTCTAAAATAACATAAATAACGTTATGACGAAATCAAAAACCGACGTTCCGTACACCCTGAGATCAAGAAGTTGGTCCCTAGCTTGGGCACGGAGGACGTGACCTGCCAATTCAGAGTTGGTGACCTGGTGGTCCCTTTAGGGGTACTTATATAAGAATAAGTCCTGAAGGGACCACCGGATCACCAATCCTTAGACGGAGGGTTTCGTTTCCTGTGTCCAAACTAGGGACCAGGACCTTCTAAGGTGTACGATTCCCCGTTGATTCGGGTGTGTGGTGTTGATGACTCGGCCACACGGATCTTGGGTACGAGACGTTGTTGTCTACGGTGACATTACTCTTCGGAGACATGACGTTGATCTCTCGTCGGGAACGAAACGTGTTGATCTCTTTCGGGTGTCCGTCGTTGTTTCTGGGTCACGTCGGTGTTTTTTTCTTTATTTTAAATTTTTTTGTATAGTGAGGAACATTCATTTTTAGTTTATAGAATAAGTACACTTTATATAAACAACTAGAACATGGTACTCAGTCTCTAACAAGACAAGATTCTTGTTTCAACTTATTCAAGCAGAGATCCAAGTTTTTAGAGGGTCTGATTACTACCTCTATTGTTCATTAGTCTGTTAACGTTATGTCACGGTTTACGGCATTGTCTCCACAAGAGTCCCACGGTGCCTACCGAATATACTTCTATTCCCACCTCCAACCCCAACCAGTCATTTCTGAAGTCTGTTCTGTGCTTCCGTCCTCCTCTTCCCCTATTAACTCCTGCTCTACCAACCTACCGTAGTGGTTGAGTTACCTGTACTCAAACTAGTTCGAGAACCTCTACCACTTCCTGTCCCTTCGGACCACACGACGTCAGGTACCCCAGTGTTTATCCACCCGTACTGACTCGCTGACTTGTTTACATACATTAACTCAAATAAAATTCTTTCCATATTTTCCCTCAATCTCTTTCTCTTCTCCACCTCAGTTTACTTATTCCCAAAAGTACGACCCGGAGGATAGGTCTCCGGAGTCCTCGAGACGGTACCTAGACAGGCTAAGAAAGTGCAGTTATTCAACAAGAACACCCGGTGAGGGTACAACATCTAAGTGACAGTTCAAAGTATCGAAAGAGAGATAGATCGTTCCGAAGAGGATTATGGCGGTAACTAAATATAGGAGTTTCTCGGGTAGGTACCATGCCTAAGACAAATCCCAGGCTATACGTGGAAGGTGTAAGGGACGGACACCGTAGTATCAGGACCATTACTTGAAATCTACAAAACGATACTGGGAACCTCAACAGAGATCAGGTGTCCTGGGGATTCGCGGGTCGGTTGACCTTCGGGTCCGTTCTGATTTACCTAAGTGGTCCGTTTTATTGAGAAGAAACGAAGTCTTCTTCAAAACACTTAGATGATTTATAAACAAAATTTATTCCGTTTATCTTTCGTTACGTTTAGAGTTATTCGTCAGTAGTTAATTAATCGATTAAAACACTGATCAGTACTGTCCTTCGAACCCTCTTATTTTTAATACATAAGTTAGTACTAACTTAGTCTACTGAGCTAATACGAAAGGTCCCCTATTTATAAGAGAGTCTAAGAGCAAATGTAAGACTGAAGGAAAAAACGTCCACCGACTAGGGGAGGTCTCTTCCATTTATATACATCTTCGACGCCGTAATAGAATGATCATAACTGTAGAATAGATAATAGAGGAATGTATGACGACGTATTTTTTAGTGGGGGTTTGAAACGTAGAGTTTTATTATGTGTCTCAATGGAGTGTGTCAAAGACTTAAAATCCCTAGGTCCACACGAAGTCTAGGACTTTCTACTACAACACTTTCACGTCGTGAGTTATACGGTCGTTTAAACCTTTTGAGTCGTCACCGGTGTCCTGACCTTTTCCAGTCAAAAGTAAGGTTAAGGTTGCTTTCCGTTACGGTTTCTTACGAGTTTGATGTCGTGTTAACGTGAGTAGAGTGTACGATCATTTTATTACGAGTTTTAAGAGGTTCGGTCCGAAGTCGTTATACACTTGGCACTTGAAGGTCTACAAGTTCGACCAAAATCTTTTCCGTCTCCTTGGTCTCTAGTTTAACGGTTGTAGGCGACCTAGTACCTTTTTCGTTCTCTCAAGGTCTTTTTGTAGATAAAGACGAAATAACTGATACGGTTTCGGAAACTGACACACCTAGTGTTATTTGACACCTTTTAAGAATTTCTCTACCCTTATGGTCTGGTAGATTGGACGGAGAACTCTTTAGACATACGTCCAGTCCTGCGTTGTCAATCTTGACCTGTACCTTGTTGTCTGACCAACGTCTATCCTTTTCCTCATGCAGTTCCGACATATAACAGTGGGACGAATAAATTGAATATACTTCGCATGTAGTACTCTTTGCGACCTGACCTTCTTTGTGTTCGACCTTAGTTCTAACTGCCCTCTTTATAGTTAGTGGAGTTTATTCGTCTACTGTGGTGGGAATACCGTCTTTCACTTCTCCTCGATTTTTCGGAGAACTACTTTCACTTTCTCCTCTCACTTTTTCAACCGAATTTCGAGTTGTAAGTCTTTTGCTTCCAGTACCGTAGACCAGGGTAGTGAAGTACCCTTTATCTACCCCTTTGTCATCTTTGTCACAGTCTAAAATAAAAAAACCGAGGTTTTAGTGACGTCTACCACTGACGTCGGTACTTTAATTTTCTGCGAATGAGGAACCTTCTTTTCAATACTGGTTAGATCTATCATATAAGTTTTCGTCTCTGTAATTAAACGGTTGATTCCAGGCAGGTCAGTTCCGATACCAAAAAGGACACCAGTACATACCTACACTCTCAACCTGACACTTCTTCCGACTCGCGGTTTCTTAACTACGAAAACTTGACACCACAACCTCTTCTGAGAACTCTCAGGGAACCTGACGTTCCTCTAGGTTGGTCAGGTGAGACTTCCTCTAGTTGGGACCCTAAAGAAACCTTCCTTACTACGATTTCGACTTTGAGGTCATGAAACCGGTGGAGTACCCTTCTCAACTGAGTAACCTTTTCTGAGACTACGACCCTCCCTAACCCCCGTCCTCCTCTTCCCCTACTGGTTCCTACTCTACCGACCCACCGTAGTGCCTGAGCTACCTGCACTCAGACTCACTTGAGGCCCTCTACCACTACCTGTCCCTCGGGACCGCACGACGCTAAGTACCCCAGCGTTTCTCAGTCTGTACTGACTTGACTTGACTTGACTTGACTCCACACGAAACGACTCACTAATACTGAGTCTAAGAGAATCCTCTAGAGAAGTCTTCAATAGTCGGCCTCGACATCAGAGACTTCTGAACTGACCCGACTTCCCAACCGAAGATTTAGGGAAGTGTACGGACGGCGTTCTCCGCACCAAGGAGTGGTGTACCCGGAAAGGTCTTACGACGAACCGTACCGTTCACTGAAGAGAGTCTCACTGACTGGGTTTACGGGTAGACAATACTGTACTAGAGGTTTAATATACAACAGTGAAGAAGGAATTAGACAGGTAGTCTACTCAGTGATTCAGGTCGAGTTGAGTGTGAGTAACCTTTCCCTAATGTTATCCCGTTCCCGTAAGTCGGGACCTCTACTCCTAGTGACCCTTAGGTAGAACCTCTGGGAGTGTCTGACTGATGTTAAAATTCCCAAACCTTCGAATCACTGTAACTCCTACTTTACCGGTTAAGTGAAAACAGAATAAAAGGTGTATCTTGGATTAAGAATCTTTACTTTAATAAAATATTTAGAGGAGAAACATCTATAACATGATAATGTAGGATTTTATTTTGTATTATCCTCAAATCCCGGTTCTACCACCGTATCTTTCTGGAACTCGAGTGGAGGAGGGTGCCCCGTGTGGTTTTAATGGTGATAAAAGTCTCCTTGATAACAACTCTTCTTGACCTTCTGATCGTCTTTTGCCAAAGACGTTGATTTCTCCCTTTCTTTTTGATGTCGTACTACCCATCCTCCCGTCTCTACACCATAGTAGTTCTGGGAGTGGGGTCCCAGTGTATGTCCTCCCACTAGTGTTGACGTCTCTAAGAGGGACTCCACACTCACTAGACTCGGGGTGTAGTCCGAGGGGTCAGAACCCCAAAGGACGTGGTCCTCCTACTCGGGGGTCTGACAAACCGTAACCTTCGCTTACCCTGAGTAAACCCCCCTCTCGGTCCCTTGACACCTTTTACTTTTGAAGTGAGAATTTTCGGTGTGTGTTTTAAAGTGGACGAGACCCAGGGTCCCGTCTTCGTCACTAACTTCCCTTGACTAGTCTTCGTGGACGACTAGAACGTTTCGGAGGACCTCTCCGTCCTCCTTTGACCTCGAGTTGGACTCCTGTTTCTGTGACCGCTATCGGTAAGTCCCCTCAAGTAAGGTGGTACTCCTGTGACCGAGAATATTCACGGTGAAACATTAGGAGGGAGATCGGATGATCCCACCCCTGAGTCGGGACGGGTGGTGGGATACCCGGGGTCATGACCCTACAAAATCCGGAAGGTTTATGGACCCGTCTGAGTGTCGGGGTGGATGGTTGTCTGGATTAGGGAATTCTGGGGGACTCGGACATCGTCGTGACTCTCCCGGGATCTCCTGGGTCCCGGGTCGGGGTTTATGGACAAGTGACCGTGATCAGGACCCTAGGGATTCCAGGATGTCGTCTCTGGGGTTCTGGGTCGGAATGGGAAGTCACCTTTCGGTGGTCGGGACCCTAGAGTACCTGGGACTGAGATGGGTGGTCGTCGTCTTTTGGTCGGGATCCTGATACTGTCGAGACGTCGAAGGGTGTGGTCCTACGTCGGGTGGGTGTTCGTCCGGTCGTGGTTGAGGTCCTGGGGGATCTGAGGTCGGGGTGAGTGGTCGTCCGGTCTGTGGAACCTGGGAGTCGGTCGACGGGATCCCAGGTCGGGGTGAGTGACAGTGGTCGTCCGGTCTGTGGAACCTGGGAGTCGGTCGACGGGATCCCAGGTCGGGGTGAGTGACAGTGGTCGTCCGGTTGTGGGGTCTCGGATGTCAGTCGGTCCGGTCGTTGACCGGGACGGATGGTCGTCTAACTGTGATCTAGGTCCTGGGAGTCGTGAGTGTTGGAAGGTGGCGTCTCGGGTCGAGATACGTGGTCACCGGGTCGTGGTCGGGGTCCCAGGAAGTTCCGGGACGTCGATTGTCGGGGCACTGGACCGGGACGGTTTGTCACCGGACGTCCGAGACGTGTTTTTCCCGGACCGTTGGTTGTTCTGGTCCCAGGTCGGTACGAATAGTTTGCCGGGTATCATCAGTCGGTCTGTGGTGTCCTTCTGGACACGTCGTGTTTGTGCCCCATGGGCATCCTGTATGTCGAGACCACTGGTATTCCCTTTCGTGGCGACCCCGTATATCCTAGAAGTTTTCCGGTAAAGAGGTTCCGACTCTTTACATTGGTTGGATGGTCTATGTATCTTTATTTTTATCGTTTAATCTCCACTGTCTCCTTATAAAAGGTTTACTTTCTTGTTCTATTTTGGGGTCTTCTTCCCGATTCACATCACCTTTATCGTTAGATGAGTTATCTCTCAAGCTCCGTTACTAGTGTTTCTACAAGTTTCTTGAACCCTCTCTTACCTACTTCTACTTGTCTTACTCTTCAATCTTCAAAAATTGTCTTTTATATTTTTCTTGGTTTGTCTCTACTTCTTATGTTGTTGGCTTTATTTTTTATGTTCTAAAGAGACCACCAGGGTACCAATTCTCAGACGGAAGATTACACTCCCTGTATCCAAGGTGGGGACCAGACCCTTGATTTTAGGGTGTACGGTCTCCCGTAGATTCGGACGTGGAGTTGATGACTCGAGTAGGACGCACGGTGTCGATTCTGGGCTACGTTGGTTCGTTTATTTGTTTGTTTATAAAAAAAAATTTATGTGATCTTCCTTAGTTGTCATCGAATTTACTATGTCTCCTTGTCTAGTTGTTCGACCTTCTGTCTCATCACCTCTAGTAACTTCGACTTCTGTTTTTTCTTTTATTTTTCTTTACTCCTCTCAAATTCTGTCGAGACCTTGTTGTAGTACGTTTGATTATAAGTGTAACGTTCCTAGGGTCTTTCTCTTCTCTCTCTCCTTCTGAGCCTCTCGTATAAACTTCTGTATTATCGACTTTTGAAGGGATTAAGCCCTTTTCTTTGTCTATAGGTTCAGGTCCTTCTGTGTGCCACAGAGTCTATCCTAGTCTCCTGGTGTGGTTCTGTGTGGTATTAATTTTACTTTTTTTTTTTTCCTCTTATAATTTATACCCTTCTCTTTTCGTTGTTCAATGCATGTTCCCACTGAGAGTCCACTGAAACATCGTCTTTAAGACGTCCGGTCTTCCCTCACCAGTTCTTGGTACCTTTAATGTTTACCCTGGAGAGTAACCATTTCCGATTATATGTCATTTACCTCATTTTGTCGGTACACATTTCGATTATCCTTCCAATTTTCTGTTTTCGTCAGTTTAGTCGTTATTCATCAATTCCCTACGTCTTTTATTTTTCTATATGTTTTACTACAGTTTTTGTAATTTACACTACTCTTACCCTCCTCACTTTTACGTCTAAACAACTTTACGCAAACTTAAATTCTCTAATCGTTGAATTGCATTAGTGTGTGTATGTATATCTAACGATCCATGTCACACCCCTCAGACAACGTACTGATGTGGGATAGAAACATATCACTGTAAAGTATTGGTCTGAATGACACCACTAGTAAAACTCTACCTACCTTTACGATTTAGTGATACAATACAGTGTCCTTGATTTATCATGACTTCCAGTTAATTTGAAGTTTTTTTTTTTTTACATGCCCGTCTCCTATTTGCCTCTCTAACTGGATACATGTAATAACCCGAAGGGTCCGCCGTGATCGCCATTTCTTGGGTGGACGGTCACGTGCTCTAAACCCTCTATATCCAAACTAGGGACCCAGCCCCTTTAGGGGACCTCCTCCCGTACCGTTGGGTGAGGTCGTAGGAACGGACCTCTTAGAGTACCTGTCTCCTCGGTCTACCCGATATCAGGTGTCCCAGCGTTTCTCGACCTGTGCTTACTTCACAGGTACGTGCGCGTATGCGTGTGACGACGACGACGATTCAACGAAGTCAGCACAGACTGAGACACGTTGGGCATGTACCGTCGGGTGGGTATGTACCGTCGGGTGGTCCGAGACGGCAAGGACCCTGAGAGGTCCGTTCTTGCGACTTCACCCAACGGTAAAGGAAGAGGTTACGCACTTTCACCTTTCACTTTCACTTCAGCGAGTCAGCACACGATGAGAATCACTGGGGCACCTGACGTCGGGTGGTCCGAGGAGGTGGGTCCCCTAAAAGGTCCGTTCTCATGACCTCGCCCCACGGCAACGGAAGAGACGTGTACGTGTGATGATATATATTTTATCTTTTGATTATTCTTGGACGACATGTCCTTGAAGGAACTACCGAGTGATCATTTCTTTCTTAGACGGACGTCACGTCCTCTGGGTCTTAGACGTACAAGGTAGGGACCCAGTCTTGCTAGGCGACCTCCTCTTTTACCGTTGGGTGAGGTCATAAGAACGGATTTTTTAGGGTACCTGCCTCCATAGTATCGTGTCCCTTGAACTGGTTTATAAGAAATTGTCGGATATACTTTTTTACTAGATTTTTATCTCAACTACATACATATACTCATGAAACGACATGTAGACTTTGATGTTGTTGTAACATTTGGTTGATATGAGGTTATTTTTTAAAAAAATTTCATTCGTTTAAGTATGTTTGTCTCCAGTCTAAACACCAATGGTTCCGAAGGGAACATCGAACAGCCATTTGTCAGACGGACGTTACGTCCTCTGGATCGATCCAAGTTAGGGACCCAGTCCTTCTAGGGGACCTCTTCCTTTACCGTTGGGTAAGGTCTCAAGAACGGACCTCTTAGGGCACCTGTCTCCTCGGACCGCCCGATGTCAGATGTCCCCAGAGTTCTCAGTCTATTTTGATTCGACGATTCGTGTGTGTGTGTGTGTTTCCGTCCCCACCGACCTCCCTCTTAACTTACTTCCATCAGTTTTCCATACTTCAAAGTGAACATTCTAGTTATCTATACTGCCTACACTACATGTCGTACTATTTACGTTGGCCGCAACGACACACAACGTATGCTTTAATGATTCTCATTTGGGATTTTCAAGAGTAGTGTTCTTTTTTATACATAAAAAAAGACAAAGAAATTAAAATATGGATTTGCTCTACAACCTACAAGTGATTTGAAACACCGTTAGTAAAGTACTGCATACATTCGGTTTAATAGTACGACATGTAGAATTTAAATATTCCCGACATTCAGTTAACATAGAGTTATTATGACCTTCCCCTTTTTTTATCCTCAAAAATGACTCTTGGGACAGGTCGAGACACAAGCCTCTCGATGGAATCTATGAATAGATATTTCTTGTTGGATAGTCCTCCGCTGAAGTTCCTTACAAAACCTTCCTACATTGATAATAGAAAACAACCAAATCTTAATACGTCTTAATACTGAGTTGAACAAATAACATTCCCGACTTCTATCTGCCTTACCCGTACTCTCCATAATACCTGACTTACACAGAAGGGGGTCAGGTTCTACTTCGGGATTGACGAGTCTCACTACCGTAGAACTATCCTCTGGAAACCTTCCATTAATCCAGATCTTAGCTACTCTAGTACTCCCATCCCGGGGGTACTACCCTTAATCACAAGAATGCTCTTCTCTATACTCCCAAGAGAGAGAAGTGGTTCAGGTCTATCTTGTTCATAAGTTGTCGAAAGTTCGGTCCCTCTCTCAAGAGTAGTCCTTAGGTTAGTAGA
Organism: Capra ibex; assembly: GCA_006410555.1. Lineage (NCBI taxonomy): Eukaryota > Metazoa > Chordata > Mammalia > Artiodactyla > Bovidae > Capra > Capra ibex. The sequence continues at coordinate 1,148,387 of SJYO01036187.1, forward strand.
CCGTGGATCTAGAACTTGAAGGTCAGAGGTTTTGACACTCTTCACTTAAAGACAGTAAATCCGGTGGGGCAGATGCCGTAGAACAATGCCTATTCCCCAATGACAGTAGACTAACTCATCTTCGTTCTGATTTAAGTGTCACAATCCTAAGATCACTTAAAAGTCACCACCTTCTTAGACGTCCGAAAGTGTCGTCGGAGACAGACGTCTCCCCGACCTGACTACCGTCCCTCAAGGTTGTCGACTCCTTCATTGACTTTTACACTGAGCCCTCGTACTTTCATTTGTAAAATTCCCGGTCGAACCTGAAGATTCGGTTGTCATCTTTTAGACCTCTCCTAAGTGTGACGACCAACCTCCCCACCCTAGTCATATCAGTAATCGCGTCTAAGGAGACTAGTTTCTAACAAAAATTGTCTTATCCAAGAAGACAAACGTATTTAGTAAAACAGTACCTTTTCTAAAATTTTTACCCTTGTTCTCGATTCTGGATCGAATGAAAAGGTCTAAGTTCTCTTCTGCTACGTCGGTCCTCCGAACATATCAGTACTTTACGCCGTCGAGCAGGTGGAAGTACGCGGACCACTGTTCCTTCCCGAGAGAAAGAAGGGATGTCCTCGTTGGGTCGTCCTTATACAGATTGAGAAGAGGCTTTGACGAACCTTCTTGTAGTAAGGTCCGAGTGGCGTTTTCTTCCCTTTCAGACCCCCCTCTACATGTGCGATTTCTCTTGACTAAGTCGACGATATTGTTTCCGGTCACAGTGGCACCGAATGGGCTGTATAGTCAAATAATCACAGAGGACATTAACAAGTTTTGATCATAGTCTCATAGGAAAAAAGTACGGGGTTCAGTACCGGACTTTATGGATTATGTCAAGGACGATGGTACATGTGTAAGATCGGTCCTTTTCCCTCTTTCTTGCCTGTCTTATGTAGGAAAGAACAATTTTTGTTCTGGTCCCTCAAAGTACATAATAATTATGCAACACATCCAGAATGTCCCGTCTTGGTCCTTCAACACAATAGTGAAGAATGCAGGATATCCCATCTTGGATCCGTGTACCGGTACAAATCGACGTTCTCTCCGATCCTTCACGTCAACAAACCAACCATCAGTCAAAAAGTCGATTTTGAACATAATGAGATCTTCTCCTTTTGTCTACAACACCCTGTTGATCGTTAGAGACAGTGTTTTTGGAAGACGTTAGAACGTACCTTCCTCCCGTTTAGTCTAATCAGTATCTATTTCTAGAAAAATAATCTAATATTTGAAAACTGTTGTTCCTCGGATCGAGAAGTGAAACGGTAGTAACGGATCGTGTTAAGTACGTGTATCATCCAAGAGTTATAAATAGTTTATGTGCTTACTTACTCTCCGTCGATCCTACATTCATAAGTCTTCTGGGAGGTGACACGGAGAAGGGTTCCTGACAACAACGTTCCTAGGTCTTATGAACTAAAGAACAGTTCAAATTTGTACTCCTTCGTACGACCCTAAGGAAGTGTTTCGTTGTAAAGGATGGGTCGTAACGGTAGAAATATTTGTTGCACCAAAAAATATTGAGACCAGATTGTAGATCACTAGAGTTCACAACCTACTGTGTCACGTGTACCTCGTCAGACTGTCGTATATACTATCCTCTTTTAATCCGAGAGGGTCGTCGAAATTACACGATAATGATATTCGTTTGAACTACACAAGGACCCTCCCAAAATAGGGTTCAAGAAGATATAATGTGTCTAATTAAGAATATCTACCCTCCCCGGTCACAACCTCGTTTACCCTGTAGAAGACCCTCAACGACCCTCCCTAGTCGAGTTCCTCTGTCTCGGAGGTCGGAGTCGAACCCCCGACCCAATCGGAGGGTCGAGAGGGGACCCCGGATACAAAAGTCTAGGTCGTAAATTATTCGACTCTCTTAGTTTTTGTCATTTTATACCTTCTATTATGTTGTCAGTTGTCTTTCTATTTCATTTGATTCTTCTTTATTTTTCATCAATTTTTTTTTCCGTCGTCCGTTCACTGTTATACTTGATTTTTATTTTTTTTATTCGATTTTTCTTTAATTTTCTACCTTGTTTCCGTGCTATTCCGTTTCCCAATCTTTATTGTCTGCCTTTTATTTTTATATTATGGTTTTCTAGATCTTCTACTCTATTTTCTGTATCATATTTTATCGATCTTCTTTCTTTTTTGCCCTAATTTTTTACTGACTCTATTCATTTGAGTAATTTGAGTGTTTTACTTTTCTGATTTCCCTAATTTTGTTATTTTGCACAATTTGGTTATGGTTTTCTTTATTTTTTAAATTTTCTGATCCGAGACTCCCTTCTCTCATTATCTAGTCAAAACAAAGTACAATTTTATTCCGACGTGACGTTCCCGTCTTGGGAAGGGGAGTACGTCTGAGTAAGAAGACTCAGGTCCGTCAGAGTTCCAACACGTCTGGAGGGTTGTCTCGTCGTAGACCTCTTTAAACGATCTCAACGAGATTGTTTCACGGTGTTTGACCCACCGAATTTGTCGTCTCGAATCTCCAGGTGTTAGTGTCGCAACCGTCCCACCCGAGGAAAACTCCCACGTTTCCTTCTTAGGTGGGGCCGGGCGAGAGGGACCGACCCCTGCGGGTAGAAGAGGACCACAGAGAGGAGGTACACGCAGGCGTCCGTTTACAAGGGAAGACTATTTCTGATGTCAAGACGACCTAAGCTCGAGTGGGATCAATGAGGTAAAATTACATTAACGGAGACATTTCTGGTATAGAGGTTTGTATCAGTGTAGACTTCATAATCCCCAATCCTATATACCTAAACCCTCTTCCCGGGTATTGTCGTAGGGATGTTCGACAACGACCCTCCTATGGGAGATCTGTCTCTCTATGTTCGTCTCTCGTCTAAGAAGTTGGAAAACGGATCAAACCCCGGAAACTACCTCGACTAAAAAAAAAAAATTAAAGACTAATTATAAGAAGTAAAGAGAACCTCGGTGTCCCGTCATTTCGACTCAGGGTCTTCCTATTCGGAGACGTCAGACTGGGTAAAAGAGAGTACTGAAATCCCGTCGACCCCCGTTCTTTGCAGGACCGTCGGGGACAGGCCACCGGTTGTCTCTCCGGGTGGGTGCTCCGACCCGACCACGCGGACCGAAGAGGACGGTTCCGTAAAGACGAGACCGATGTTTGTGGAACGCTCTAGGTGTTACGGAAGATTAAGAGACGTTTGGTGTCGTACTAGCGGCCGGTCCAAAACCGCAAACATTCGGTAAGAGGAGGCGGAAAAGGTTCGTCCTTTCGGTCCCTCTCGACCCGTGACCTGTGGAGTGAGAATCCTTACTTGCAAGACGAGAGCCAAAGAGAGACGTCACCTCGAGTCCTGACGCACGTCGCTCTTTTCTGATCTTGTAGGAGGAGGACCTCTCCTCCTTCGGGACTGGGTGTCTAGTGGATTACGTTAAAGGAACAATTATCAACTCCTTTATCTTCAAGTCCTTCCTTTCTGAGCGAGGGTTCACAAGAGAGGCAGAGGGTGAGTGTCCGTGTGTGTCCGTTTCTCGTCCGGCCGCGGGTCCGGGGTCCCGTCGGAAGACTGTCCCTGTCGGAGGACCCGGAAGTCGAACACGCAGAGACGTCCCGGAACGCGAGTCTTCCCGGGACCCGAACTGACTGGCGAGACGACAGTGGTAGAACTTAAGAATTAGTAAACTCTGTTTCCGTGGTGCACAGTAAAACGTCACTCGGGACGTTCAACACCGTCGTCCAAGGACGGGGAGTGGGGGTGAAGGGCGACGCAAGACTACTTCTTCCTTCGCGTCCGGTAGGTTCGAGAAGAACCGGTGCTCGACCCCGTCTCTGAGGCCCATGACAAGAATCGTGTTCTATTCGGGAAGTCTCTTCCGCCTCCTTCCCTCCTACGGAAACGAAGTCCGGGTTCCGACACCGAGACCGGAGCCGAGGAGTCGCTCAGGAGTCGACCCCGTACTCGCAGTCAGTGAGGGTAGTCTAGGGGCCGGACGGTTCTTCCGGGCAGGGTCGCGACAAGGAAAGGTTTCGGGGAGTCAGCGGGACCGTCTTTGGGTTCCTCCGCCCTCTCCCCTCCCTACTTTCCTTTCACTTTCAGAGTCGGAGAGACCTATCGGGAAGAGGAGGAGGAGGGGGAGGGGGACGGGGGATGGCAACGGTACCTCTGGTCTTGTTTCGGAGAGAAAGGGGAGAAAAGACCTAACAATTAACAGAAATGAGGTACCACGGAAACAATTAACAACGGTCAGGGAGGGTCCTACTCCTAGATCCAGAGGAGTTCTGTCCTTTCTCGTCCCCTTTTTTTCAATCCACCACCCCCACCCCGTCCCGTTCGGTCCACCGCCCCCACCCCTACGGCCCTCCTCCGATGGCGGCCGAAAAGACTTAGTAGGGCCGAAGATCCTTCGTTTGTGGGAGAAGTGGAGACAGGGAGTTAGTTCACGGAAAACTCCACCCGGGGTCACTGGGGGGAGATACCCTTCCCTATCCTTTCTTGTCTTTCTCTTTTCCTTTTTTCGTCGGCAACGCGTATGCACGCCGCAGACGTACAGACACGCGAACACACAGACCGTCCACGGGCGAGGCTCCCTCCACCGACAGAACCGTCACGTGGGTAAGGTCAGCTGGTCACTCTGTACGCCGAGCCAAAATAGGGGTTGAAAATCCTAATGATCACTAATCTGAATGTCTCTGTTACACACGATCGAGCCCTCCACTCTTACGGAGGCGGTCGAGAGAAGGGGGACGGACTCAGGGGTGTCATCGATGTGTACACTTCTTACCTCGGTTCTTCAAAATCTTCGTGCGTGCTCACATACACACGCACACAAACACATATTTTTCCTGGGTTCAGTATCGTAATCGTGTGAGTTCTCGTGTACGTGACTCGCCCCAGTGACAGAAACACACGCATCCGTGCACCCAGTTCACTATCACTACCCGACTCTCACTATACCCAGATAGGAAAGTACCCTCTTTCAGGACAACCCACTGTCCTCCAACTGAAAGTGTCTCTGCGTTTCTCAACAAAGATGAAGACCCCAGATTCGATCTTAGATCCGACAATTTATTATGAGGTCACAATGAAATATACCAAGCCTCAGACTCCTGGGGTACTCTTCACCTCGTCCCACCAATATCCCCTTTTTCGTACCTAAACTCCCGGTCTTTGGACCTAAGTTTACAGTGGAGAACGGCGAAGTGATACACCAGAGCCTTTGAGGGGAAGGGGAGAGACTCGTAGTAAAAGGAGTAGACATTTTACCTTGACAAGGGCAGAAGTGTCTCGACAGCTCTCTAATCTCCTCTAATACGTATATTTCATGGTCTTAACTCGTTCTACGGAGAGGAAAGAAACGTGTTTCTCTCCTCGACCTCCTCTACCAAGATCTTCCAACTAAGGAAGGTCTGGAATATAAGAGTCTAAGACTATCCGTTTACTTTGTAAGACACTTAGGTGAACAATAGAAGAACTAATCGAAAGTATCGTTAATTCTGACTCCTACTGAGAGACCTTCTTGAGTCTATCTTGGTTCATCTCCGGGTGGTCACAGTCGGCCTTCCCTCACGGACGACACCGGAGGGTACGTGGTGCCCCCGTGAGGACTGAATGAGGACTGAGGTCACAGAGTGATATCCCTAGCTCTTTTCGTAAAGGAACCAGTCGCCCTCCTTCTCGACTACGGGTTTGATCGAGACGATCGGACCCGGATGGGACTGGACCGGGTTCTGTGCTCGAGGGAGGAGCTCCGAAGTGTCCCTTTCACCGTGAGCCCTCCAGGACCACCAGACGGTCTTCGTCCTTCCCGAAGTCCGTTTCGTCACTCTGTCCCGAAAGGCACACGAGAGTCGAGTGAAGGAGAGGACCTCGAAGAGAGGTCCGGGACGAGGATATTGTCACTCCTTTCATTAAGTGTGGTTAGACACTTAGATTAGGAAAATACTGAAGAGGTATTTATTCCTTATAAATATGAGGAAGTCGTTTATAAAAAAATTCGTAGACGATATCCGAGACCTTTAATTTACCTTTCATGTCACCTGTTCAAAGAAAAGAGTGTCTCGGATGTCAGATTCCCATCTGTCTTTTCGCGTTCTTTTGTCTTTTGATTATTTTATTCGTAGTGGACACTATACTTCCTCCGTTTACCCCAGATTTCCGTATTTCCACCCTCTGCCCCCATCCTCTACTAGCATCCACCCCCTCCTCCTTTCTACCCCCTTCCCTGTGAACACAACCTCTGGTCTCTTACTTTTCCACTGTCAGACCCTTCCTGTCTCAAACCCTTCCGTGAAAGGTCCATTTCTCTATAAATATCCCAAACTCCAGACCAAATTCTGACTAGGAAATTATTCCTCTAGACTGACCCTAACCCGTTTAAAACGTTCTATTGTCAAGTCCTAACCTCGTGTGTCGTTCCCCTCTCAGAAATTTTTATTTGTTAACAAACTATTCGATCACCAAACGGTCCAATTTGTTTGATAACAGGACTCTTCCTCCGACAGACTCGTCAGATAACAAGTCTATTTAACTAAAAATCGTTCGAGGACTTCGTTTATTACTTCAATAAATGACCAAACGTCAGAATAGAAGGACCCGTTCTTTAAAGACCTTGTTTATAATTTCGGTACAGTAACATTCATCGGAATATATTCAATACACCGGATATTCTTAAGAGTCAAAGAGTCAAGAGTCTTCGTCACTCAAACACCATCAGATCGACTCTCCGATGGTGTCACCGGACCCGATCCCACCCCTGTCACCTCTATTTCTTCATCTACCTAACCCTATATGAAAACCTCTGTCTAGTTGTCATGGGTGATTAGTCTAATCTAGTCTGACTCCGTTAGTTTCTACTGAGGATTCACAATCCGAGTTCGGTGACTCATTCACCACCCATGGTAAATGACTCTATCCTTTCTACCATGTCCCATATTTGTCAGAATTCCCTCACCAATTGCCGAGTTAAAACTTGTGCAATTCAAATCCTACAGACACTCAAGAACCCATCTTTACTGTTCGTACACTGACTTATGTACTTAGGTTTCATATAATCCATCAGGATCTCTAAATTTATTTTTTTAACCCTCTTAGTAGTCATGGAGTAACTATAAATTTCAGTACCTTTGTCAATTTTAAAGCAGATCCCTCTCTTTCATTTCTCTTTCCTTTTGCCCTACAGAGAGTGGACTTCTGCCGTCACCTCCTTCTATACATTTGTCTCCTCCACTCCAGTCTTCTCCCACCGTAGAACTTCGCCCACAAAATTCCTCCCTTACCAGTGTACCCCAATTTACACATTCAGACCATAACGGTCCTTTACCACGTCATCCGTATCTTTCAGGATCTTAGAAGTTTCAGTGTAATGAAGGAGGGTAGTGAAAGATCGATACTGGAACTCGAAGGAAAAGGAATGGATTTACCCCTATCACTATGGTGGGAGTGCCTTGACCGTACTCCATGTTTGTCTATCACATGCACTTTTCATGGTACGGATTGTGCGTCATCCGTCTATGCTATTTCCAGGGTTAAGTTCACAGCCACTAACCCTTCTCGTCTGTGGTTACTTCACTCTATGTCACCCACCCCCATGACCTCTCTCCTTTCGGGTGAAGGATTCGAGAGGAAAGAAGGGTAGAGTAAACGGTTTTGGCTCCTAGGGATGTTCCTCCTTAGGTATTACTCGAATGGGTGACTTCGACTAGTCGTCGGTCTCTTCTGCGGGGCTATGCACCCTTCGGGACCGTACAAACGACCCTCCTCCTTTTCGAACCACCGTGGACTCTCTAACGGTATCAGAGACTTTACCGAAGTGGGTGTCAACCGAAGAAGGTTTACGGTCAGGGACTTCTTACTTAAAACTGAAAAGAGTGGAGGAGTTGAGGTGGGTAAAGAAGGAAAGGTGAGAGGAGTGGGTATGGAATCGAGTCCGGGTGTAATAAAAATGGGACCAATGGCGTGACCGGTGACCGGAGGGACAGAAGTCAACCTGACTAGAGTCATCTCCGGACGAATCTTAAGGAGTGACTGGAGGATAAGGAAAGTTAGTTGGTTGACTAGCTACTTATAAATAGTACCCCGACGAGAAACGGTTCTGGACCGATTTGTGTTCCTCAGATTGTCACTCGGGCTCTCTGTGTAAGGACGGGGACGTCACGAATGTTCCGTCAGTCTGTTTACTTGTCGGTGGTATGATAGACACTGACCCCCGACCCCCACCCCCGCCCCCCGAAAGACTCGGTCTAACGGGTGGTTCTCTCCGCGACCCTCTCATCTATAGACCCGACTCTGGATTTTCTACTTATTCTCTTCAATCGGTTCCTTCCACCACTCCTTACTACTATAGGTTTTGGAGTCTTTCAGAATCTCGGACCGACTGGTAGTCGACTCTAGGACCGGTGGACGTGACACTCACAATAAACGTCTAGGTCCTAGCGGTGTGGAAATTAGACGAGACGAAAGGTTCTAAGTCAAGTCTACCGTGGAGGGGATCCTTCGGACTAGACAGGGTCCGGGATCGTGAGAACCACCAGGGGTACGAGGTGCACGGACCGACCAGAGTCGTGGAAAGGTGGAGTGACATTAGTATACGAGTGAGGAGACAGAGGAGGTCTTTCCTGTCCCGTGAAAGAGTAAGTAGGACCACAGGGAACGTGAGTCAACCCAGTCCGTATCCGTAAATTATTCATGTGACTAAGTTTACTTAGGTAGGAGGGGAGGGGGTGTCATAGTTTGTCCAGTCCCTTTTTTATTTTCCCGAACTCTCTCACGTTTTACTGTCCCGACGCCTCACCAGACGGTGTAATCCTTGGGCAGGTCGACGTCCACCCTAGTACGAGGATTCCCTGCAAGACTTTGTCCCAAAAATTCAGGTCTAAGAGACAGACCTCCCCAATCCTCCGACCCTCAACCTAGCTGTTGAAGAACCCAGAACGAGATTCCTCGCTTCTAGGAGACCTTACTGGAGTATGGACCCGTCACTCTCACTCTCCTTAGGTGGAGAAAGAAGATAAGAGAGGTAGGGAAGTGGGTGGAGGTGGGCGCAGGCGGCGGGCCCTCGGGAGCGAGAAGGGAAACGTCGTCTCCAAAGGTCGACAACGACGGACCTCCCTGGACCGGCGGCCCTCCTCCTCCCTTGAGAGACAGGGAGGGAGGAGGAGGTAGAGGGGTGGGAAGGAGGGAGGAGGTTGGGTCGGGCGAGAGCCAGAGGGAGGGAAAAAGAGGAGACTCCGACACCTCAGCGGAGCGTCGTCGCTCGTTGGCCGTCGCTCGCGGGCCGAGGGTCAGGGCCGAACCTTGACTTGACACAATTCACGCCCAGGACCTTCGGGCCGGGCCGTCGCCACTCGGGCCCAGACTCGGACCCCGCGGCGCTAGTCGGAGTCTCCGGCACTGACCCCTGGCTCGGCTCCGCGCCTAGCGCCTCGCCCTCTCGGCCCGCCGGGCCGCGGCCTCGGGCACTCAGGCTCGCGTCCTGGCGCCTTCCGGCCCTCGGCCGGCGCGCGGCCCCGGTCTCCCGTCTCACGTCCCTCGCCGGACCGGGCCGGCTCCCGCGGCGGGCCGGCCTTGGCTCGAGAGGCGGGCGTTGCCGCCGCGCGCCGTCCCGCGCCTGGGTCCCACCGGCGCTCAGGGCCGGCTGACGGGCCGGCTGCCGCCCCCCGCACGGAGGAGGGTCGCGCCGGCGGGGCCGGGACGCGAGGGCCGGCGGCGCGGCGCCCCCGTACACTTGCCCTTCGGGCCCGACGGCCGGAGCTCCTGGACCTGGCTCCTCCTCGCCCTCGCGGCTCGGCGCTCGGGCCGCGGGCCGACTCGGCATTCACGCGGGGAGGCACGGGCCTCGCGCGGCAGCGCAGAGAGAGCGGGCGGGAGGCTTCAAAACTGTGAGCGCTGGGCTGCAAAGACTCGTGTGCGACCCAGAAAAGAGACGCTCAAAGGTAGAAGCCGTTTCAAAAAGTGTTTCCTTGCCCAGGGGTGGATGGGGCGTGATCCGCCCATGACCGCCTATGGGCGCCCGCCTGAACCCGGCCCCACCTCTCCCGACCTTCGGACCTTTCCGGCACCCACCGACACACAGACAGACACGCGTGGTGTGCTCGGCCCGAACCCCACGTGGCGGGGGGCGAAGAGTAAATGACGAGCCCCCGTGACCCAAAAAGAGTGAACATGCAGGTCAAGCTCCTAAAGGATCGCTCTTCGGCCCCGCTGGTCGCTCGCGGGCCGAACCCCGAGGCCACGGGCGGGGCGTCGCGTCTAGACGGGGACAGGACGAAGACAAGCCACGCCCCCCGCCCGGTGCGTCGGAGAGAGTGGGAAGGTCCAAACAAAGGGTCGCCTGGTCGACCCGCGACGTGGGACAAACAAAAGACGAGGCCGACGAGGTCAAAGTGGGGGGAAAGGGGAGGGTGGGATCGGAAGAATGGTGGGGGTTGGAGGGCGGAGACGTACACCTTCCTCTTAGAAAAGTAGGGGTAAAGAGACGTTTTCGTTTAGCACGGACCCCCGCCTCCCACCCTTCCCCCAGATCTGCGAGACAAGGGTCGCCGAGCGGTAACAAAAGGGTGGGGCGCGCAAGACATGCATTTGTGTGTGTGTGTGTGTGTGTGTGTGTGCACACGCGCGGCCGACGAAGCTCAGCGTGTGTACGTGTGTGTGAGTGTGTGCGTGCACACGCGCGGCCGACGAGCTCAGGGGTCTGCGCGCCCCTAGCGGGCGCCCTGAGAGGGTAGACGGGCGGACCAGAAGCCCGAGCTCCACGGGGTAAAGAATTGGCCTCGACCCCTCCCGTTCTGTGCACCCCCAACGGCCTCTCAGCTCCAGTCTCGGCACTCGCCCCGGCCCCGCCCTTCACTTAAAACTTGAAGTCGGGATCTGGAAAGACCCTCCTGGGGCTCGCGTGTTCGGCGCCGAAGGGCGGGACCTCCCGGCTGCCGTCGACGTTCCTGAGGTTGCCGCGAGAACCGTCGGAGGAGGCACTGTCCCCGATCCTCCTTCGGGTTCTCAAAAGGACCCTTCAAACGAAACTGAGACACCCTTAAAGGCCCGTCCCGCGGAACCGCGACCATTTTCCTAGACCGCTTTCTGTCGGTCTCTTCTACGACGACGAGACCTGCCTCAAGGGTCTCTGGGACGAAAGATGACACGAGGGAACCCTTCACCCCGACCTCTACGACCCCATATTAAGGGGTGGATACCTGTCGCACACGAACCAGTTCAGGGAATTTCAAAGGTCTAAAGAGGGGTACGTTTTACCCGTCTCAATGCGTGTGTAGAAACTTTGGCCCCAGATTACTGGTCCATTTCCTATGTCCAAACCTTCCATACCTGAGGTTCTCCCATCAACCTTGTAACTGTCGGATCGAATCACTAATTCTCTGTCCCGACATCTCAACCTAGGGTCCATGCCGATGACCTCTGTACTTGAACTCTTCAAACTGGACATAGACAAACGAGTAGACATTTTATCCAAATTATACCTGTCATGGATGAAGTACCCCGACAGAATCACTTCGAGTATGTTGTCATGGATCGTGTATCATTCACGACCTCCTTACACTGTAATAATAACGGTAATAATGAATTGACTGAAACATGTATCGAGTCTTCTCGTAAGACCCTGACACGAGCAAATTAGTTAATATTAATAACAGGTAAAGACCCTTCCCTTTTTGGAGTGTGAAGAAAGGTGGGAAAAGACTAAAATCGTGGAGGGATGAGGAACACACTCGAAGGGATCGTCGACTCACTATTTCTTAAACGGACGGTCACGTCCTCTATGTCCTAGTCCAGGACCTTTCTAGGGGACCTCTTCCTTTACCGTGGGTGAGGTCATAAGAACGGACCCTTTAGGGCACCTGTCTCCTCGGACTTCCCGATGTCAGGTACCCCAGTGTTTCTCAGGCTGTGTGTACCACTAACTTGTTGTTGTGAGGAACATAGAACACTTCAGAAAAACGGAAAAGGAAAGAAAAAGAGGAAGGAGAGGAGAAGGGGAGGAGGGAGGGAAGTGTTAAAAACACTTTCCGTAAAATAAGGGGGGAAAAGGAGTAAGAATTTTTAGTTAGAACCGAGCTCCGTCACCTTTAGTCTGGGGTCCTTCCCTCGTAGGGGCTCTCCCGAGACCGGACCCGAGGACCGAGTCCTAACCTACGGGTAAAGACAGAGACCCCGGCCTACTTAAAGACCTCTCGCCTCGGGTCCACAGACTCCGGGGTCCCTTCTCAGTTCACCCTACCCGACTCCGACAAGGACCCCCTCGAGACGAGGGTTCCACGGTAGACACAACGGACTACGACCCCGAGTGAACCCTTGAACCTTATAGGGTCGACGGACCCGTCTGAGCTACATCCTAAACCTTATTTATTCCCCGTTTCTAAGGTGGAAGGTAAAAGGTGAACGTCAACCTCACCAATGATCCTCAGACCCAAACAGTATTCGAGGAACAGACTAAGACCTGGGACGTCTACGTGGCGGGTTCATTCCCCCTCGACCCGTTGTCCTTCTCGTTCCGTCGACGACGGGTGGGTGGGATGGAACGTGTTGTCCAAGGAGAGAGAAGAAAGAGACTGGGGGATTGGGGGAGGGGTCAGGACCCTCTTCTACCGGTCTTTCAACCAGGGACCTCTAGGACGTTCACCCGAGAGTTACTACTCTTGGTCGTAAAATCAGAGGAGTAAGTAGGGAAATTTTCTTTACACAACTCGAGGATAACATACGGTCCGGACACGATCCGTAGTCCCGAAGTCCCAACTTCCCTGTCCATCACACGGACGGAAGACTCTCGGAAGAAAGACCTCCCTCCGTTATTTATAGAACTTTATTCATCGGTTTTGTCATAATCTCGGATACACTACAAGTCTTTATGTTGTGCCACTACACTATCCGTCACATACACACCCCTGGCAGTCGCCTCCAGGATCCACCCCTCCGGTCACTTTCGACTGGACCCTTTTGTGACCGAGTCGGGTCCGGATTTCCTACTCTCCCTCGAGCGACGGGTTTCTGGGCTTCCTTCCCCTGAGGCCCGTCTCCCTCGTCGTTGTCTTTCTGGGGACGTCGGTCTTGTCCCAAACGTTGTCGCCACGCCGACCTCTCCCGCGGGTCTCTTCGGTCCTCCCGGCCCCGACAAGAGGGCCCCGGACCACTCCTCGGACGTAGAGTCCTGGTCCCGGCACCCGGGTTTGACCAGAGTAGTAACTTCGGCAACTTCTCAAAAGTCCTCTCCGCACTGTAAGACTAAATGCTACAATTTTCCAATAAACCTTGTATTTTTTTCCAATGAACCATTAGTCTCGACGGGGTCCTCTCCCTTTACCACCGACTCCTCACCCTACTTCCTTTCTGCCACAGAGGAGACATCTGAGAACACAGGAAAGACTTACATAGTTATCTTGGGACACATACACAGGTGATACGGTTTTTTTTTTATGAGTTTTGGTCTCTCGTATCAAATTTTTCATATCGCATTCGGACCTTTTCCATGTATTATTTTTTTTTAGATTTTGACATATAAAATCATGGTTAAAACATTTCTATTAACATACATGTAGTGTGCGTATGTATCTTCTGATCTATTGATGGAATTACAAACGTCTCCAATTAAGACCTGTGGTCTGCATACCCACTTAAAATAAAAGAGGAAGTAGAAGACAATTAAAAAGGTCGGAAGATGTTACCAGTGTTTAATTAAAATGTTCACCCCCCCTTTACACCCCTTTTCCATAGTGAAACCAATGATTCACTTCTCATCAAACTTCCCCTCGTCCTTGACTTCTTCTCTCCGACCGATCGTCTGACGAAGACTCAACTCCACTGAACCTATTCCGTCGGACCACCCCCAGTAAGACCTCCATTTCGGTCACTCAGAGTAATCGTGTGGTAACGGACTGGGTTACGAGACGAGAACGAAACTCTCGCGTAAGGTGGAGGTCGAGTCTAGACCATTAGTCCTTACGACCCTAGACGTTACGACTCTTAAAGGTCACGACGGAACCGAAACCTTTATAGAACCCAAAGTAGATGTAGGATAAGGGTAGAAAGGAGGATCATCCCTCCCGGGGTAGGACTCGTAAACTTGTAAAAAGATGACACTATTGATCGTCGGAGTCCCGTTGTACTATATATGTCATTCTTCCTAAATCTCGGTCCTCTCGACAAGTAGTGTATTGTAGAGACTTGAAGGGAAAGGGGTAGAGACTTTACCCTACTGTCGTTATGAAGGGACAATCTCAAACCCTCCGAGTATACACAAACTCAGACATCCACCAGGTACTTGCCATTCCTAGACCCAAACGACAACGGTCTGTTCACAAGTAAACTCGTTCCGGACGAGGAGGTCTCCTAGATCCACAGGGGCAGGAACTCCCGATTGCGGACTAAGATACGTCCAAAAGACGAGAGACCCCCACGAAACTCAGACCGGGAATAACCCGTCGAGAGACTCATCCAGTGATCCTTCGACTACGTTGACCTTTTTCCCCTTAAGTTTACGTCGACACGGGTGTGCGGAGGAAGGGGTCGGAATAAGTCCCCACTTCGACTCACAAACTTTTCCCGAGACACGACCCTTCCGGACCGGTCCGGGTGTCATTTAACACGAAACTTACCCTTAATAAAAACACAGACACAAACGAATTCTCCCGAGTGAGGACGGACTTGAGCGGCGCTAGGAGTGGGAGACGATCGGGAGAAGGACCTTGAGTCCATACAATCGGTCCTTCCGACAGTGCCACGAACGGTGGTGAGTCCCCTGGTCCTGTGTGCCTTCCAACGAAAGTGTATAGGACAGAAGACGGACAGAGGGCGAAGGTTCGTCCTTTCGTACGGGACCGAATGGGGACAAAACTGACGGGAAAGGACCCGGATGGAAGGTCGAGGAACCCTACTAAGTCCATCCTCTAAACAATGTTTGGTCGACTCATCGCGGTGTAAATGGAGACGGTCGAAGAGATTAGTCCTCACTGAGAAGGAAGATTTTTAAGTTTATGAAAGAGATTCGTCGTCACTACACCATCAAGAGAGGATTCTCCCCATTTTACCCCACCTACGCTGGAAGACAAACCGAGATCCTGGACAACGTAGGTGCCCGGATCGGTCTCTTGGGACTCTGACTGGGACGAGTCCGGAGTACTACCACTTCCGGGAACACCAAGGGGATCCTTGTGTAGAGACAGGTCTCACTTCACCAGTCTTGAGACTCTCCGACTCCCCACTCCTCCTTCACCAGTCTCATAGGGGACGGACGAGGGTCCCACCAGTCCCCCACTTAGGTCCCGGACCCGTGTCGAGTCCTATGCGGCACACCCCGGGTCGTAGAGTCCACACGAGTCCTCCTGGTCGATCTCTTCGTCGTCCCCGACCCTAGAGTAGGTTTCCGACCGCTATGGTCGGTCCTCACAAAAATACCCCCTCCCTACAACCCCAGCATCTCCTCTCCTTCCTTCTTCACTCCTGTCATAGAGATCGACGACGTAAAAAAAGAATTTATCGTAGGGACGGATCCGGGCGAACCAGGGAGACCCTTCGGACTGTGCACGGTAGTTTAGAATTAGGTCAAGAGGACTATGTGCGTCGTCTGAGGGCAGGGCGGTAGTCACCGGAATCGTAAATTTACCGGAACCGTACTTCGGCGTACGAACTCGTCGGGCACGCTAGCGCCGGACCAACTCGCCCTACCAAGTCGCAATGAGGGGCAGAACAGGGAGACACAGAAGACCCCTGCACAGGCTCCATCTCACAGTGACGAAACCGGACTTCTCTCCCCTTGCGCTTCCTCGGTGTCTATCCCGTGCGGGTGAGTCCGAGGGAAGAGACCACCGGACCCAGACATTAGGGACGGTCTGGACCTCGAGAGACCCCCGGGGTGGGGTCTCCTCCGGTCTGACTAGAGGGGCCGGAGTGGAGGAGATCCGGGCGGGGAGCGAACTGAGCCTTACCTTACACGGCGGACACGCTGTCCTTCCCCACCCTCGGTCGAGGTCCCCCGGACCAGGGCAGGAAGGAAGGGGGTGCCTCCCGTCCCCGGAGTCCCAACCCAGGACGAACGAGGAACCGTCCCGACTTCCACGGGGTGCGGTCGGAGTCCCGGACGCGACTCACCCGTGCTCCACCCACGGGACCCCTGGGTCCACGTCGGAACACTTCCTCGTCGGTACCACCCCCATGAAGGAACATTCCGGTTCTGTTCCCAGTCACCGGTCAGTCTCAGCTTCGCGTGTCGCTCGGTTCGAGGTCATCGACCCTCACCGGGTGGGGTCTGGAGGTAGGAAAGAACTGAAGACAAAACAAAAAAACTGAAGACAAAATTAACACCGAACATAAAGACATCAAAGATTTCCATCATGTTGTTATCCACAATATTAGTCTTACCTTTCCTAAAATTTATACACATCTTAACGGTCTGCCACTTTGTCTTTTTCACTAGACACAAAGAAGAGACCTTCTGACCTTTAGTTCCGAACTGGTTGTCATCTTATAAGACGACTTTCTCTTAACAGCCTCCTCGGTATCAACCTTTATATTCTCCGGACATTGGGACCCGACTATGGGAAAGCTCTACTGGCGACTCGTCCGGGGTGGAGGACGGGGGGGGTGGGGGTACCCGACACCCGACCCCACCCGACGGGTCATGGACCGTGTATCCGGAGGATGAAGACCGTGGACCCTCCCGTCCTTTCCCTCACTTGAGACCGATTTCGACAGGAGGACGACTGAGTTTTCTTAGTTCAGGATGGACCGGTGTCCGGCCGGACACGTGGGGTCCACACGGCGAGACTGGGTCGGAACGAAGTCGTGGGAGTGGGGTCGGGTCTCCTTCTTCGGACTTCAGTAAGTGGGTAAGGACGCTCCGAGACCAAGGTCCGGGTAGGGAACTTTACATCCCACCCCACCCCACCCCTTCCTTCGTGCTTATTTTCCAATCACCCCTCCCCGACCTTCCTGCGAACAAAGGTCCATGTTGGCCCGCCAGCCCCCCGGTCGCCCGCACCTGTCACCCCTCACTCGTCCCTCGGCGACTTTCGGTTTCCCTCCCCGGGAGGTCGTGGACGGTAAAGAGACTGAACGAACCGAGGGAACAGGCACCGGCCACCTCTCCCTCCCACACACTTTCTCGCACATTTGCGCACATTCAGGCACGGACGATCGGGACCCCTTGGTCCGTCATGGAGATTGTCGGGGACCTTCCGTCACCCCTGTAATCTGGCCACAGTCCCTCTTTCCCCTCTCTCTCAGGCCGTCCCGGTCACGAGTCCTTGGTCTCACTTCGGAGGGGAGGGGGGTGAGGTTGTCACCCCGAGTCAAGATCGGATAGTCTCTCCGCTAGTGGGTGGTGACAGGAGAGACGTTCCTGCGTCAGAGGAGGACACAGTAACAGTCACCCCCCGCCCTCCCACACCACCCCTGACATCGGGGTGGGGGGTGGTCCTCCGATCCTAACCCCTCCAGTCACCCCAGGGGAGCAAACTCGACTACTCTGGTCCTCTAGTTCCGAAGAGGGGAATCACCCCCACTTCCCGAGTCGACAGGGTCCAGGGGTTCGGTTCCTTGTCCCGTCTCTTGTTTCTTTCCCGTTGAACGAACCCCATCTCCATCCACCGTCCCCTCTAAAAAGAGAAACCATAGACTCCTTCAGTCCCTACTACTGAGATCGCAGACCTACTCGTCCCGAGAACCTCAACACGTCGCGTGTGGGACATGTCGATACGTACGACCGGGAAACCTTGACCACATCTCGTAGCCCGTGGACACAAAAAGTGTTCCATTCGAGGAAAGAGACGATGGTCTAGAGGGACGGGAATCTAGGTATGAGGAGTTGAACTCTGAACGTTAAACCTCCACTATAAATCTATAAACAAAGGAGAGAGATCCACAACTAACTGAACCTCAAACCCCTTGGTCTTAACTCCTTTCACGGACATGCACTCGTACCCACACACACATGGGCCGTCAAAATCCCCCAGACCTCTCAGACTGAGGTCGACGGAAGGACACCTCAGTCGCAGGACAATCCTGTTAAGTGGTTTCCCACTTCGTTTAAAGGGTTCAGGACTCAGCTCCGAGAATCTACCCCGTCCCTTCACCCGTCTCCCTTTCAGGGACGAGAGGGTTGTCATTGGAGAGGGGGTCCACGGAAGGGACCGGAAACCGGGCGACCCAGAAACACAGGAACGAAAGGGGTGAGGGAGAGGGTAGTAGTCTAAGTAAGTAGGGAACAGGAAGTTCTAGGATGAGAAACTAGAGAATCCTCTACTGACCGATTAGTCTAAATGGGTAGATTTAAGTACACGACCACCGTTCAATTGTCCATTAAGGACTTCGAGAAAATTGACTGGAAAATTGACCGGTGGTCCGGGATAGTTAGGTTCTCCACTGACAGGTTCACCCTTGGACCCCACGTCCACCCCACCCAGAAACCGGGTTGTCACGACGAGGTAGAACGTACGTAGGTCGTCCGCCCTCCCCTCGCCGGAGTTTCGACACGGGACGTGTGCCCGACTCTATGGTCAAAACTCCTTTCATTTCCAATCTATGGCTGACTACTTCACTTCCAATCCTCCACGCCCCCCTCCCGACGTCTCGTAGGTTCGTAGGCCCTCCCGTGGTGTCGGTCTAGACCCGTCAGTCCCTTCCAAGTAACCACCGAGTCTCCCATTTCGCAGACGGACGTTACTCCCTCTGGGTCCAAGCTAGGGACCCAGTCCTTCTAGGGGACCTCTTCCGTTACCGTGGGTTGAGGTCATAAGAACGGACCTATTAGGGTACCTGCCTCCTCGGACCACCCGATGTCAGGTACCGAAGCGTTTCTCAGCCAGTACTGACTCGTAGAAGTGAAATAAAGAAAATTCCCCTTCGTATCACTGGACCTTCCACTCCTCTGTCGAATAGCTCTCGTTCAGTCCCTCTTCCAACATTCCCGTCCAGAGGGGTGTAGAGGGTCCCGGGGTGACCCCAGAGGTTCCCGTAAAGTCTATAGGACAGGGAGTGGTTCCTGGACCTCGTAGCACTGAAAAGTCCCCTCCCGCTAACCACTCGCGAGTTTCTGTCCCATCGACCCCCGAGGACCGTCGGAACAAACCGATACCTGACACACACCGTCGTACCCCTCGTACCCAAAACCCCACGTGACTATACGTACTCTACACACCCCCGACGGTCACCACCCTTTGGGTTCACTGGGTCTCTGCCCTTCGGGTTTAGAGACGGTCCGTCGTCACCCCGTTCCTCACCCCCTCCCCCCGACCTACTCCCCATCCCATGTCCTAACGATCCCGGTTGACGTTTAATCGGTCCGCCCGCGATTTACGGAAACGACGAAGACGGGAGGGCAGGGAGGTCGGGAGGACTTTTAGTCGTTGACACAGTTGTCGCCCCACTAACACGAACCGGCCGCCGTCCCGGCCCGTCCACGACCGTCCCGATGGGTCGGGGTACGACCCTCGTCCGGGGAGACCGACGGTCCCGGCGCCCCATTTGTTCCGACGTGTGTCCGACCGGGACTCCCTCCCGCCGGCGTCCGGCCGTCCTCACCCTTGTCCACAGAGTCCTCCGACGTCTGTGTTTCCGGCAAACAGAGGAGGCGGGACCGGGACCCCTCGTCGGGGAGGGCCCGTCCGGGCGGGGTCCGGTCACCGGTACAGTCGGTCTCCCACGACCCGACTCCCCTCCCGGCGACGACTGGAGGTCTGAGGGGATAGAACCCCGAACGAAAAAATTTAAAAAGCGAACTCCGTCTCCATTTTGGTCAGGGATAGCCCGCGATGGGGACCCCGTCCTGTGGACTGAGACTTGTCTAGGTGACAGGCACTCCGAAGGCACCCAGAGTCAAAGGGTGACCTTTCTGTCTTTCTGGGAACGTCGCCGACCCCGTGACGTCCTTCTTTACCTGCCCTCGCTCCGTTTCCGGGACCTCGAAAAGCCCTCTTCCCGTCGGTTCCAGTCTTCACCACCTTCCACCTCACTGTTCATCCCGCAAGACCCTGGTCCCGACGTCCACCCGAAACCTCACCTCCACCGACCCTCATCGTTGTGGGGCAGCGAGGTGTAGAAATTATTTTGTTTGGAAAGGACCTGTACACGGTCCCCGGTCCGTGACACGATTCCTACCCCCTTCCGTTCCTTCTGAGCGTCGGGGGAGCGCCTGTCCTCCTAAGACCTCGGTCTGCCGGATATACCGGAACCCGTTCATTGAATTCGAGAGTCTCCGACATTGTGTCCCGCTGGCCTCGGTGACGTCCGTCCGTTTGCTTAGTAGCGTCAGGTCAGTTCATGATCTCCGGTCCCGACGGGTTCCCGAGACCCTACGGGACCTCCTCGTTAGTCGAGAAGACCCTAAAAATCCCCCACTAAGTGTCCCCTCCTCGTTGGAACAAATTGAGTAACCAAAGAAGGTAAAACAAATGACGCGACCCGGAGGCAACGAGACGCGTCCGAAAGAGATCGACGTCGCTCGTGCCGACGAGAAAAAAGACACCACGCGCCCGAAGAACGACTCCCGCGAGGAGAACGACGTCTCGCCTCGTGTCCGCGGCATCGAGGCCGAACCGCCGACGTCACGTGTCCGAGTCACCGGAGTGCCGTACACCTTAGAAGGGTCTCGTCCCTAGCCTGGACACTAGGGACGTGGCACGGTGGTCCCTTCAGGTTCCTCCCCGTTGCAAACTTGACCCGAACCTCACTCCAGACCCACAAAAGACGAGTTCTTACATTCGGAAAGTCCGTACCCGTGGGACACTCGACGTCGGGACTCCACACTTCCGCGGACAAGCGTGGACGTAACCCCAGACACTCGGAGTTGCACCCGGAACCGGCGCCCACTTCCCCAAACTCGAGTAGGTATCGGACGAGGTCCCAGGCTATGGAAAGAAAGAGAAGGGTGTGGTTATGAAATACTGGGTGAGTCAGAGTGAGACCTTACGAGAAGTTGAATGTCTCTTCGTCCTACCGAACCATTTTTGTGACACCTCAGAATCTCAGTCTTTCAAGGCCTAACCTTCGAAAACCTAAAACTTAGAACTCCAACCCGGCAAATGGATTTAAGAGACTCAACGTAAAAGGAATAGCTATTTGACTCCGTCACCCAACAGGAAAGGCCGTCTCAATAACATCGGTAACCTCCCTTCACGGCTCTGTGCCGTCAACGGGCCCTAAACGGAGTGCCCCCGACAACCCCGATGAGAGACGAACCGGAACGGGCACGGTAGTGGGAAGGCCACGGATCCAAAGATATAGACATTCCCCCTTCGCCACGAGACGAAGGAAGGAAGGAACTAAAAGGTCGACCATTGCCCGGTCCGACGGGTGAAAGACCCAGTCCGGACTGTGGGTCCCGGTCTTCCTAGTCGGCGTCGGAAGGGTCCCACGATCGGCCCGGACGACCTGGTTCACGTCCCCCGACTGGAGGGTGTCAGGTCGGGTCCACGTCGGGGATCCGTCGTCGGTCACCCGAGGAGTGGGACGGAAAGGGCGTCCTCGAGGGAGTCCGGGAGGTCCAAGGAGATCGGCAACGAACACCCCGGTCACCCGTGACTTCCGGGCACCTGGGGTCTCCTCTGGTTCCGGACGAGATCTGACACAGGAACCCGGACAGTGCGGTGGAAATCCCTGGAACGAAAAGGGTAGTCGTTGAACCCTTCCTGGTGAACATGGGGAGGACCCTTTTTGACTTATGACACAACGACATCCTCATCTCAGTCTACTCCTACTTCTGTCGATGGGACCACTAAAAGCAACGTCAAAGTTTTAGACCAACACCTCAGTCTGTGAATCCCTGTTAAGACGTAGACAAGAACCACCATGGAAGGTGCGTGTCCAGGACGGTGCACCGAGTAGAGTCCCTACGGAGCACTTTGGAACAGGCAATCCTGCCCGTCTCTCACGGAGTAGGGAGCGAAACACCTGACCCTCTGACTCTGAATGTCCGTCCCACCACCCCGGAGAATCGAGGTGCGACTGACACCCAGACTTCTCTACTCCGACCAGGTGCCCCGGTCACACCGGTGCGCCGTCGTGTGCACCCTTGGCGACACCCCAGAAACGTCCTCGAGGACCGGACGACGGGGACCAAACCCCCTTGGCCACTACCCTCTCTCGATCCCCGTAGTCCCTTACGGACCCCAGACTCCCGGAGAACTGTCGACGTCCCTCGGGTAGGACCCGGGTCTAGACCTTCCTGTCAACGGAACCGTCTCCGGTGGCGGGAGGGAGGAAGTAAACGGTGGAACCGGTACGAGACGCACCCGTGTCGGGTCAAAAAAGAGGGAGGAGACATGAGTCGTAGGGAGTCCATCGGAAGGACCTCTCCACTCCAGTTCCTCTCTCCGACTATGCTTCCCCTTCCGCCCTTCTGCCCTGACCCTCTCATGAGACTCATGTGACCGGTCCACCAGTCTATCATCGAAGGATCCATTGGGGCCTTTGTCGAACTCATTCTCTGTCCGTCTCTTTCATCTCCGCTACGAACCTAAGAAGACTCCCGATACATGCATAAATGTATATTAAACGTAAATTGGTCATGTGACTTGTGCGAAAGATATTACATATGGATCGGTGTAAGTGCAAACGGAAAATGACAACGAGAAAAGTTTCTACCGGTGAGGACCGAGAAACGAGAACAGGTCGGAGTGAGGACGACAAGAGGGTCGGGGAAGTGTCTCCCGTCCCTTGCGAACGCCCCTCCCTGTCTCTCGGCCGAAGTGTCACCGGATGACAACTAGTGGGAGGGGTCCCACTCGTGTCCTCCACCAGGGGTCACTGGGGGTGGACACTCACCCTGAGACACGGAAGCGTAATCCACGTGTCTCGAGCCGTGAGTCGTCCACGAGTTATTTAGACTGCTATTTAGCTCCAATCGCTGTTCCTCGCTGGAACCTTTTGTCTGCAAAGGACAAGTCTGAGGAGCCCCGGGTCGAACACAGGGACTTCTGTCCACCTTTCCCTCCTCACTCGGAGACCCTCGTCGAAAGAGGGGACACCGGTCTCCTCCGTAGAGAAAGAGAAGAACCAGAACACCTCTATCACCACACCTACGACGACGATTCACCGAAGTCAGCACAGGCTGAGACGCTGGGGTATCTGCCGTCGGGTGGTCCGAGGGGGCAGGGACCCTAAGAGGTCCGTTCTTGTGACCTCACCCAACGGTGAAGGAAGAGGTTA
The DNA here is from genome assembly GCA_006410555.1 of Capra ibex. Lineage (NCBI taxonomy): Eukaryota > Metazoa > Chordata > Mammalia > Artiodactyla > Bovidae > Capra > Capra ibex. The sequence goes on from SJYO01036187.1 coordinate 1,171,552, forward strand.
CGTACTTTCCCTTTTCACTTTCACTTCAGCGAGTCAGCACAGACTGGGAGTCGCTGGGGTACCTGACGTCGGATGGTCCGAGGAGGTAGGTACCCTAAAAGGTCCGTTCTCATGACCTCACCCCACGGTAGCAGAGGAGACACCACGCCTACTCTCCTCGTCTTTTCTTCCCAGTCCGGAAGATACTACAACAAAAACTCTAACTCTCGGACAATAATCGTTAAATACTACCGGTCCAGACGTCGGTTCGTGTAAGACAAGAGGTCACAACTCTCCTCCGAACGTCCCGGAATCGTTCTCCGAGTTGTCCTTTCTGTGAGCCCAGCGATTAAAGTCCTGGCTGGTACGTCCCGGAGCCGGACACGACCGCCGTCGAAATCGCGTCCCGGTCAAACTCGGGTCGGGGCACACCCCTCTACGGGAAGACCGGCCGTGCCGGAGGAGTGCCCTGGCGTCTACCGAGGACATTCACCTTCCGTGGGGGAGGGTGCAGCCGGGTGACCCAGAACCCAAGGACTAACGAAAGACACTTTGCCCCAGTCCTGCCACTGCCCTCGTCTCAGTGACATCAAAGAACTCTGCCGTCCCGGACCCTTGTGAGGATGTCTCTCTCTTCTCGCCGACACACTCTCCTCTGGGGCCTTCTCCCCGTCGCCGTTCTACTGGTGGGAACACCTTTCTTACCACGTGTTCGTTTTGTTGGGGGAAAGACGTTTTCTCGACTCGACCACCTTAAATCGAGTCGCCGGCGCTCTAGCCCCGTCGTCTATCTCGAGACGCCCGCGGCCCCGGCACACACACGTCCAACAACACACCGCGGGGCCTTCTGGTACCTCTCCCGTCCCCGTCGTGGACGTCGCGGGGGAGGAGGTCCGACCGGAGGTGCGAAGGGACCTAAGGAGTGGTCAGGGGCAAGGACCTTCGTTCGGGGGAAAGAGGTAGGTGAGGAGTACATTCAGCCAAAGTAAGAAAGACACTAAAGGGAAGTAAGACAAGGGTTGACAAACCGAAACTGATCTTCGTCGGTGTAATCGGTAAGAAGTTCCCCAGGCGTAGGGGGTCCACCGGTCTATGGTTTCCCGTCTCTCGAAACCAACCGCCCCGGAAGAGTCCCAGTCCATGTCACGACGGACTAGAGGCCGGAGACGAAGTACGGACCCTCCTCGGATCAGTCGAAGGCCTTCTCGCTTAGAGAATTCATCGGTAAAGAACGTAGGGTTCGTACAGAGGTTCGAACGACGGTAGTCTACCAACAACTTTCCGTCTGAGTGACCTTCCTATTCTGCGAAAACACCCTGAGGCCTTTCTCGGTTCCCACTCTTACATTACGCAACCCATTACCCCCTCTCTCTACGACCCGTCACTCTCTTGACCGGACCAAAGGTCGACAATCCTAAGTGACAATAGAATAATAATAGGAGTGTGTCGACTGCCGGTGAGTCGGGACTCCGTCTAAGGGACAGGAGAGAAGACACCCAACTGTAGGAAAAGAGGACGAGTGAGTTCCGAGAACGGTCCCCAGGTACTTTCCCACTTGAGTCGAGACTGGGTCGCACCCATCCAAACGATCCACACCTTGTGCGCGAGACCGGGTCGCACTCTGAGTCCCGAGGTGATCGTTGGGGGTAGGGGACGATTCTGACTACAATCATCCCGCGGAGACACGGTCCACGGCACGTTGTTGCCATTGCTTCGATGGTCGGCTCTCCGACTCCTTGGGACGACCCCATCTTTGTCCCAGCCCCCCCTCGAATCTCTCGTCAATCCTTCTCTAGAAGTTCCAGTCTCCCTCAGAACTCGCGTCCGGTTCCTCGGGTCTGAACCAACTGTCACTCCTTGGTCTCTTCCAGAGTCTCTTGAAAGTCTTACCCATCGAGTAAGCAACTTCGGCTTTGAAGAGAGACAAGAAGTTGTTTTAAGGTCGTCTTGGGACACGAAAAAGAAAGGTAAGTTTCTGTAAAAACGACGAAAGTTTAACACGACTTGGTGGACCATTATCTCTGTTGAGAGGAAGGGGGCGTCCCGAGACCCGAGGGTCCTAGCCCTGGTTCGGACCGTCGGGCGCCTCCCCTACAAGGAAGAGGACCAGAGTACTGGTGTGAGTGGGCCCAAAGTCAGGGTGCCCCCGAGCTCCCTCACTCACGTCGGTTGAAAGACTCTACACGGTAAAGAGGTATTTACTCGTTTGAGAAAAGCAAGTCCGAACTACTTGCAATTAGAGATCTACAGAAAAAATTTCCGTTACCAAACTATATAAAAAATTGTTAATTCTATAAGTCTCCTACCTATTCAAAAGTCAAGTCAAGTCAACGAGTCAGAACACCGAAGCCACAGGTAGTGGTTGAGAGTCTCGAACGAGTTTGAGTACAGGTAGCTCAGTCACTACGGTAGGTTGGTAGAGTTGGAGACAACAGGGGAAGAGAGTGGAAGTTGGAAAGGGTCGTAGTCCTAGAAGAGTTTACTCAGTCAAGACACGTAGTCCATCGGTTTCATAACCTCGAAGTCGAAGTCGTAGTCAGGAAGGTTACTTATAAGTCCTGACTAAAGGAAATCCTAACTGACCAAACTGAGGAACGTCAGGTTCCCTGAGAGTTCTCAGAAGAGGTTGTGGTGTTAAGTTTTCGTAGTTAAGAAGCCGAGAATCGGAAGAAATACCCGGTTGAGAGTGTAGGTATGTACTGATGACCTTTTTGGTAGCGAAACTGATCTGGAAACAACCGTTTCATTACAGAGACGAAAGATTATACAAGAGATCCAACGGGCATCGAAAGGAAGGTTCTTCGTTCGTAGAAAATTAAAGTACCGACGTCAGTGGTAGACGTCACTAAAATCTCGGGTTCTTTTATTTCAGACAGTGACAAAGGTAACAAAGGGGTAGATAAACGGTACTTCACTACCCTGACCTACGGTACTAGAATCAAAAGACTTACAACTCAAAATTCGGTCGAAAAAGTGAGAGGTGAAAGTGAAAGTAGTTCTCCGAGAAATCAAGGAAAAGTGAAAGACGGTATTCCCACCACAGTAGAGGTATCGTCTCCAATAACTATAAGGAGGGTCGTTAGAACTAAGGCCAGACACGAAGTAGTCAGACCGTAAAGCGTACTACATGAGACGTATATTCAATGATTTCGTCCCACTGTTGTATGTCGGAACTGTATGAGGAAAGGGTTAAACCTTGGTCAGACAACAAGGAACAGGCCAAGATTGACAACGAAGAACTGGACGTATTCGAAATGGGGTATGGAGTAGTACACTTCCGTGACCCACCCCCACCCCTCCTCTAGTTTGGGACGGGTGTTCCTTCGTCATTAGACAGACTCCTCCACTCTGTCCTAGAAACCTTGGTCGACGCAACACTCTTGTCTCGAAAATCGACTCACCCGGGCCCGGGGTCTTGAGTAAAAAAAAGAAGAAATTATAAACAAAATTTAAAATTAAATAAATAAATACACCGATGAGACCCAGAATCAACACCCTAGATCGAAGGACTGATCCTCAGCTTGAGCCCGGGGGACGTGACCCTCGAGCCTCAGAATCGGCGGCCCACTGGCCTCTTCAGGGCACAGCCCTGAGAACTTCTGGACAAGCAGAGGTACCCGAACTAAAGGCTCCGACCCACGTTCCACCTCAATCTGTCTAGGGACAAACGTAGGACAGAGACGAAAAAGACTCGACCTTCTAAAGACCGTTTATGATCTTGAAAAAAACTCAATCAAAAAAGTGGACGTTTCACCCTTTTCTTATTATGGATGGAGGGTTCCAATTTTCCTAAGTTACTTCACTACAGATATAATGTCACAGACCTCATATGATCTAAGGTCAATCACCCTCGACTACAATCATAGTGCCGGCAGTACCACCACCGACAGCCCTGCCACCACGTCGAGAGGACCTCGGACAGACCTACACCCCCGTCGAGGAGGGAACTCAGTACTCGTACCGAATATACCCTAAACCCTTTCCCTCTCACACCACTCGTCTGAGGCAGTCGACACTGTGGAGAGAGTCGGGGGAGTAGTTTAAGAAGGAAGTCTACACACGTCTACACGACACACTGGGACCGGTTCAATGAATCGGTGAGACACGAAGTCGAAGTCCTTAATATTTAACGACGACTGTCAGTATGAACCATGACTTATTTTTCCCAATGGACCTTTTAAGTCAGTGACAGACGGTACCCCCCGCCACCCCCTCCTCAAGAATAGGTCCGTAAACGACGACAATGATAACAACACTAATAAGACCATGTCCTCACTGGGCACGTGAGTTTCTTTGTTCCCGTTCTCGACGATTGGGTTCCCAAGGGCCTGGAACGTCGTCCCCATCCCACACCCCGCCTCCACCCGACCCTGCACCTGGGGTCACACACCTGGAGTGACACGACCGCGACCTCCCGTCGGGTCTTTTCTGCCACTTGAAAGAGTGGGTTATCGACGTCCGTCCCACAGCGGTCTATCTCGTATTTACTAGCAAACCGAGTCTCACAGTGACGGAGACCAGGAAATGGGTCACAACAGGGAATTAGCCCGGTGATTCCCACTGTCAAGATGTGGTTCATCTTACCTAAAAACGTTTTGACCACTTTAAGCGAACATTCAGACTTAGCGAACTTTCGTACTTTGGTGACGTAAGTGGATTGGGTTGACGACCACTTCAAAATATTAAGTCTCATTGTCTGTCGGAAATTGATTGGAAACCTGAGACCCGCGAGGTCTCGAGGACGTCCTTGGGTCGTCCTTCACCTCCGACAGGGGGTCGTGGGACGTCGTCTGTCCCGACTAACCTGACCCACGTGGACGCCCCTTCGACGGAAAAGAGGTCTCAGGCACACGACACCCAAACCTTAACCTCCGTCCACCCGGAGGACACCCTAAAACGAAGGTGGGAATTCGAAGTCCACGGAGCTAATATTTTGCCCGAAACAACAATGGTTTTTATGGACACTCCACGGATCGACCAGCACGGGTGAGTTTTTGTGCCGTCCACGACAGTGACAGAAAACGGCGACGTCCGGCGTCGGACTTCCACCCTTGGTCCCGGAGTCGTCGCGGACATAAGGACGTAGTCTCTGGCACCTCGGGAGGACCCGAACTTTACAATAGAGACTCTCTTCTTTATTATTAAATAGGGTACTCGTTTACCTTTTTGACTCGGGAACGTGTAAACCCACGACACAGGGTGCGGGGTGTCACTCAAGGTCCACAGGTTTGGGGATTGATTGTCAACATCCCCCAAAAGATTTGGTAGTTCGCACACTTCGTAAAACTGTAAATCTTTCAGTGACACGACTCCGAGGTTCGTTAAACCACCACACATACAACTGAAGGTTAAATATCTATCCTTTTGACTCCGAGTCTTTGAATCCTGAATGGATCCTAACATGGGACTAAAACACCGTCTCGACCCCGAGGTTGAGTCTGGAGGCCGGAGGTTTAGGTCTCAAGTGAAGGTGACACGCGAGTCTCAATAGTGCACCCAGACACACTAGGAGAGACGTCATTGAAAAGGGGAGGCTCGACCATCTAGACAATCCCACTGATCAGTACTCGGTCGTCCCTCTCCCAATTTAAGGAGGGATTCGTTCCCGTCCAACACTCGACCCGTGGAGATCACTGGGGCAGTGACTGGGAGTGGGGCCCAGTCCCGTGCCCGACACCCCCTTCCCTTCCTCTCGTCGAGATTCCCGACCCACCCCGGCGAGTAGAGGGAAGAAGCGACCTGTTTCTGTCCACGGTCACCGAGAGAAGTCAAAGGTATCTGTCAGGGATTCCAGGGGGACACCACCTGCCGGTAGGCGTCCCGGACGGGAGAGCTAGTCCGGGACCCCGGGGCCGTCACGAATCTCTGTAACCTTCCGGACACTACACAAGAACCCATTCACCCTCGACCCGATCAAAAAGTGGACATTTCCGTGGTCATTATCTCTTACCCTGATAGTTTACTGGGAAGACCGAGCTACCCTGAAACCAGGGGCGGACAGTAAGTGACTTCTCCTCTTCCTTCTAGACCCACCGGGCGTCTTCGGTCGCAGAGACTTTATTCACCACTGAGACCTGTGACCCTTCCGAAGAGGTAAGGGCGGAAGAGAGGGGTCCCCCGGGGGTGGGGTCAGTGGGGGAGACAATCGAGTCTGACTGCACTTTCGTAAACAAACTTAATAACAGGGACACAGGAGGGATCTACCTGGAGTCCCTCCAACTCTCGACATCTCATCTGACGGGTCCCGACGAGTCGTTCAGCCCCTACCCCTCTCGACAAACCTTCGGTCCGCAGTGGGTCGTGAAAGGAACTCGGACGGTGGGGTTCTTCCTGTTAACTCCTTTCCTAAAGGTGCTTTCGTTCCTCGACTGAATTTCCTTCACTCGTTTTAGAGAAGGAGGTAGGGGTGGAAGGACGGGGGTCTGGGAAGGGGAGGGGTGACTCCTTAGGAGTTATGTGGACAGAGACTCACTGTCCCTTTTCGGAAATTAACATGGATCTCCGCTCCCCCCGTGACTTTCCCTTTCGGACGATTGACCACCCCGTCCAGGGTGAGACAGACCGAGACCGGGAAAATCTGTGAAGTTAATTACTACAATTATTACCGAAACACGCGTTCTCCGAGAGGTTCCGTCGACCAGAGGGCCGACGTGCGAGGGCTATGGACCGGTCTGGACTCAGGGGTCAGACACTCAGACAAAATCCGGACAGACGTTCTAATTTCCACGGTACTTTGACATTTAATAATCGTCAAAGCACAAGAGGTAGAAAAAAACACACCATTGTATGGATAATTACTTTAACTGGCAAAATTATTAAAAAATTAACGTATCAAACCTTCGCAATTCATGCAAACGCAACAGGTTGACGGGGACGAACAGGTAGAGGTCTGCAAACGGAGGGGGTTTGATTTTGAGACATGAACAATTTATTATTGAGGGGGAATCGGAGAGAGGGGTCGGGGATTATTGGAGATAAAATGAAAGACAGAGATATTTAAATAGATAACATTCATGGAGCATGTTCGTCTTAGTTCTTCATAATCAGAAAAACAATAAAGCGAATCCGACCAATGTAAACTGTAAAAGTTCAAAGGAGGCGTAACATCGGATACAGTCTAGAGGAAAAATTCCTACTACAATAAGACAAGAGTAGACATCGTGCAAAATAAAATAGGCAAGTGAGAAGGTGTCTGTGAACCCAACAAAGGTGGAAAGCCGACGACACTGATCACAACATGTTCGTGCCCACTCGCCGCAGGAGGTGCCGGGACGGAGTGTGCGAAACCAACATGTGGGTCTTCCTCTTAACGACCTAGTATACCAATAAGATACGAAGTCGAGAATTCTTTGGTGGTATGACAAAAGGTATCGTCGAAATTTAAAATGTAAGGGTGGTCGTTAACAGACGTAGGAACGGTTGTGAAGAACAAAGAAAAAAAAATTTATCATCGGTAGTATTACCCACACTGCACCGTAGAGTGACACTAAGAGGTAGAAAAATTCCCCTTCAGTCCGGGGTCCTTCGTGATTCCGTGCACGAGGCGTAACGTCTTCGTCGATCCGGGCCCGGGTGTAAAGACCCAGAGACAGTGTCGGAGGTCGGACATGAAGACGATGCACGAACAGGACAGTTCTCCTTCGTCTTCTCCCCTCCCAAATATCTAATCCTCCAACCCTAATTACCTATGTGAGTTGATATATATTTTATTTCGGTCATTCTTGGATAACATATGGTGTCTCTTGAGATGAGTCATAAAACATTACTGGATATTCCCTTTTCTTAGACTTTTTCTTAGACTTTTCTTAGACTTTTTCACACATTGACTTAGTGCAACGACTTGTGGACCTTGATTGTGTTGTAACGTTTAGTTGATATGAAGTCACTTTTTTTTTTTTTCATTTCTTTTTCTCCTTCGTCCACTCCGGGAAGAGGATGGAACTAGAAGGACGACTAACAGTCCCGGGAAAGGGACGGAAGACAGTATCCTCGTCTTGCCGGGACCGGGTAGTCTTCACAGACCTCCCACTTACTGGAAGTCCCCCTCTTCCCTCAAAGTCACTATAACTCTAAATTTCTCGACCTAACAAAATTGGGACCCGTAACCCATTTAATACCATGTCGGTGACGTCTCTACAGGTTGTTAATGTTTACTGAAGTATTGCTTAAAAGAAAGAAAAAACGATGTGGAGCACCGAACACCCTCAAATCTAGAGGTTGGTCCCTAGCTCACGTCCGGAAGTGTCACTTTCGCGTCTCAGGATTGGTGGTCTGATGGTACCTTAAGAGACCTCTTAAAATTCATGAAAGGTCAAAAATCATTGTACTTTCGAAGGAGACTATGTGATAATGTACATATACCTCCCCTTTTCACATTTTGAAAAAATACTCGAATAACTACTTTTTCTTTTGATCTGTCCTTTTTATAAATTACCTTTATACGGTCTTCACAGTAGTCGACGGTGGAGACCTAAGTACACTTCGTCCACTGATTAAAAAACCAGAAATACAATAAGATTCAAAAAGTCTAATAGATAACCTGTTACTCATGTATAAGGAAAATATCAGTCTTTTTTCTAACTATTATTCTACCGACGGCGACAAGTAAACCGTGCACACAACTCACCAGACACTCCACTTGTCGAGACGACTCCGACTACCACCCTGCGATTCCACACCTCCACACTCCTGTCTCCCGTTCCTTCCTTCCAGTCCTGGGGCCGCTCCACTAGCGACCCCCTCCAGTCCCTCCCCCCGTAGAGACGCGGGAGGCTACGGCGGGACTTGAGTGCTGTGATCCCGGGACCACAACTTAATAAACCACAGACGTACACCGTAAACGGAAACTGAAAAGAGGGAAGTCGACTCGATCCTGGACGGACCTAGCGAACTGGGGGCAGAACTCTCGTCGTCACGGGACGTCTCAAACTCTAGTTTCCCGTCCACTGAGTCGGAGGGCACCCACTAAGGGGCACCGAGAATCAGGGAGTCCGTGCACCTGCCCTTTGGTCACATTAGGTCGCGAAATTTCTTTCGCGAGCTGTCGGCCAGAGACCCGGGAACAAAACGAGTGGTGAGTAACCGGTACTGGCAACCGTCAACAAATCGGAGGAATTCCGAAACACAGGAGTCATCATTTTGTCTCTACTACTATCATTGAGAAAGTGTCCCGAGTCCTTTCATAATTTTCTCGATTACGGACAACTACCGGAAATCGAATAACACACGGACTAAGGACAACAGACCAACTCTCCTTCTAAGACTACGATCTGTAGGACCTACGTTTGGTGGAGACACGGAGTCAAAGAGGTAGACATTTTACCTCTAGTATTATGGTCGATAGAGTCTACCAATAACACTTTTACTTTATTTAGTGATATTTATTTTCACTAAGTTTATTATGAGTGTATATCATTTATGAATCCTTTACAATTGACGCTAGTCTCCCCATGTGTGGTCTCACCGTTGGTCAACACAACCCCCCCCCCCGTGGACGATTGAGTAGACTAACAGGGTCCTCAGAGTAGAGTGTCCAATCACGGGTAGTAAGTCAACAATTTATGAAACTTACAGTGGCGATAACAATAATGGCTGAACCCGAGGTCTACAGTTCTAGGGATAGAGTAGGGTGGGGAAACGGTCTAAAAAGAAAGAATCAACTTTACCAGGACGAGTCAAAGATTTCCCACGACCACGACCTTCAACCCCAGGGTCCGTCTGACCCCACGTCCGACCGACGAAACCCCTAACGAACTACTCGTAAAATCTACTTTAGCCCCTGAACTTCGACAAGAGGAGGTGAACGAGAGGACGGGAAAACTCTTCCTCGGTTTCGGTTCTCTTTCGTCGCTGAGTGTTTATATTTCCCCTGGTACTTGCACTGCCCGTCCTCTTTAGAAGGCGCCGTCAGAACCGACGGCCACCCGGCTACCCCATCTATTACCCTCTCCTTTGCATCGGAAACGTCTCTTTATCTTGCCTTGTGAAACAAGTGACCTTCTTACTTACGACGAACTCATTCTCGGCGAGCCAGCCCCAAAGGCTACTACTCGAAAAGAAACCCCTCTACTACCACTAATCTAAAAGAGTTCCACGTCCACCCCAGGGTGGGTCTTTGGGACGCCGCCTCCTTCGGTGTCTGGCCTCGTCCCGTGGGTTTCCACTCCGGTCACACAGGGTCACGTCGAGTACCCTGGACCGGTGACTGACGTCACGGCGGTCGGTGAGACGGGGAGGCAACAGACGGGTTCGGTTCCTTGCCCTACACGTTTAGGGAGACCTTCGGGGGCTTGGAAAAGAGTTTCATATAGAAAAATACCTCGGAATCCCTCCATCTCCCCTCTTCCGTCACCGTGGGGTGAGGTCATGGGAACGGACCTCTTAGGATACCTACCTCCTCGGACCACCCGATGTCAGGTACCACAGCGATTCTCAGTCTGTGCTGACTCGTTGAAGTGAAAGTGAAAAGTGAAAGTACGTAACCTCTTCCTTTACCGTCGGGTGAGGTCACAAGAACGGACCTCTTAGGGTCCCTGTCCCCTCGGACCACCCGACGGCAGATGCCCCAACGTGTCTCAGCCTGTGCTGGCTTCGTCGAATCGTCGTCCCTCCATCTCCCCGAAGGGACCTCCGAGTTTACCTTTTCTTAGTCGGACGTTACGTCCTCCGAGGACCCAGCCCTTCTAGGGGACCTCTTCCTTTACCGTTGGGCGAAGTCATGAGAACGGACCTCTTAGGGTACCTGTCTCCTCAGAAACCCCGATATGACAGGTGCCCCAGTTTTCCTCTGACTCGTTGAAAGTCAAAGAATGTCCCTCCATGTAGGGGCCCTCGTCTCCTACTCCGGTGCACACAAAAGACTAATAAACGTACGGTTGAAAGACCCAGTCCTTCCATAGGACAGTTGTGAAGGGACCTGTATATAAGACATGGTGTAAGAGATTCGAATACTAATGAAGATTAGTGTTTCCTCCATAACCTTAGAGACAAAATGCACACTTCTTTGATTTCAAAACTCTCTGACTTAGAAAGGGGGTTCAAAGGTTTCACTGAAACCCAAAAAAACTAATTAAGAAGGAACCGGTACTGAGTTCTTTGCTGACCTTAGGACATTCGCCGTTTCTGTCACCGTCGAACTAGAAACGACCTGGCCTAGGACAATGGACCCAATCTCCCTCGGTCCCGTGTCGGTCGTCTACTCTTCTGTACTAGGCCCGCAATCACTCCCGACCCAAGTCTGCGGAGGCGACCCGGAACCCACCCAGTCCTCTTCCTCTCCGCTCGCGAACGGGTCACGGGAGTCGGCCCACCGCAAGACCGGGACACACGAGAAAAGGGAGGACAGGGGCACCAATTGTGAGTCCCGATGGGTCGTTCCGTCCAGAGACGTCTCCGGTCCAGCCGGGCCCGACGCGCGCCCGGGGCCTGCCCTGGGACGAACACGCTTCCTCGTCTGCGCGCGGGAGTAGGTCCGGGCCCCGGGCCCGGACCGCGACCCTCCCCTCCAGTCGTGACGTCGACGGGGTCGGGACACCGGTCCGACGAGTGCCCCGAGCCCGCCCCGACCTCTGCCGGAGTCCAGGGCTTCGTCCTCCCGGGGCCTGCCCCCGGACGTCCTTCGTGACAGATGAGGGAGCCGAAGTGGGTCCGTCCACGCCGTCGGGGAAGGAGGACCCTCAGAGTCGCCGGGAAGGTGCGACGGAGAAGACGGAGACGACCTAGGAGGTCCTTCTCCTCTACGCCTGCTCCGAGACCCACCCTTGCCGCGGCGGGCAAAGAGGGTCGAAAAATTCAGGAATCCCCCAGTCGACTTAGAACCGTCGACGGTTTCGAGACAGACCTCGACCCAAAGACACGGCCGCTACGTCCCCCGACGGAGGAGAATGTCCGATCCTGTCCCCGAGGGCCCCCGAGTCGTGCGGAGTCAGATTGATCAGAGACGACCCACTCTATAATGGAACCGGTCGGACCTTCGTCGGGTCCCTGCCGCCGCCCCCCCAACCGGTAACAGAGGTGGACCAGACCCGATCTGTCCCGGTGTGGTACCTGGACAAGTGGGGGTCCCGGGTGTCTCCGACTTCTCTCCCTCTCTCCGAGCGTCCTTTCGAAACAAAGTTCGGACACCGGTCGGGTCGAGGGTCGAGACTCATTTGTCGTCTCTATCCTAGCCCGCATCGGTCCTTCCCACCGTCCCACGCCGGACCCTCTTCTTACCGTCCTACACCGTGACCCGTGGCACGACCCGTGGGTGCGGAGCCCGGTAACAAGTCCCGACGGGCCCCGAGAGTTGAGAGTCCCCGGGACTTTCCTTCACTACAAGGAGACCCTGGGCAAGGGGACCGGGACGGGGAGGGCCGGTGTACGAAGGAGGGACCGTCACGGGCGACGTGGTGGGTGTGTCCCGGTCGGACCCCCGCCCCCCAGAGTCATCTCCCAGTCCACACACGGGTCGTCCCTTCACAGCAGTGACCGGGAGGATCCTCCCAGACGGAAGGACATCGGGACCCAGACTCAGTGGGCAGTACGAGGCTACTGACCTTAAATACAGATAGAAATAGACATAGATCTACACCCCTCCCCGCCCGACAACAATACCTCCCTCCTTCCAGACTCTCATTTTTCAGGAAACTAAGGTTAGACCGACCCGACGAACAACAGACTAACCCTCTCCTTCACCGACCACTAAACAAACCCCCATCTTTCCCCGAATCAAACACACGTGGAACCCACCCTCCCCCAGTCTCCCCGACCTTTTCCCAACTGACATCCGTCCTCTTTCTCCTCGAATCGGGGACCTCAGACGGACCAACGTCTGAGGTCTTGACCCGGGACACGGGAGTAGGGAGACACCCCCCGTCCGCAGGCGACGGAACAGGACCCGCGACCTAAACCTCAGTCGAGTCTCTGAGTTCTGAGACGCCGTAGGTCCCACCCCGACCGGACTCGGGAGAGGGGGATCCCCGGAAGTGAAGAGTTCTACGAGTCCACTCCAATTTGGGTCCTCTTCCGCCGCCTCCCGGACACCCCATCCAAGGGGCCTTCCCTTCCCTTCCGTCTCGTCCTTACGACGAGGCACGGGGTCGACCAACTTCCAGGAGACTGAGATAAGGATTTAGTCATACGGGTTTGTTCGGTCCACTTGGACTGGAAAGACCCGGAGTCAAAGAGGTAAATATTTTATACTCATTCTGACCCGCTCTCCCTCCTCTAACCCTTGTACCCTCGCGAAGATGGGCTCACTCTCGAGGTGGTCCCACCGGAGACTGGTCCTGGACCCACCCTTGACCCCCTCCGGTCATTAGGTGTAGAGGACTCGTGGTCTTATCAGACTGAAGACCCGTAGACCCCTCTCCCCTCCGACACTGACGACTGGAATTTTGGAGGACTTTTTAGTACATATATACTAACTTCGTACCTCGTACGAAACATCCCTTCCCCCATTATTCCCTTAAAAAAAAAAAAATTCAGAGACCTTTTCTGAATTCCCTTCTGAGGTGTGCCAGAAATTTAAGTATTGCAAACCTTTTACAAAGAATGACAGAGTTCCACCTTTGTTTTCCTTTACCCGAACGGAACGATGACCCCCTAACCCCAGTAAGTGTCCTTCTCGAAGCTACGTTCTTTCTACGTCGACTCCTATTGACCCACACCCTCCACCCCCACACCCTTTAATCGGGGTCTGTCGTTGTAGGTAGATTGCCACTACTAATGTCATCGACAGTGACTCCGTAAGTCTAGACGGAACAGGACACGACGACTTGATATAATGAGACTCACAACATGGTTACAAATAACTCGTGGACATACATGGTCCGTGACACGATCTGAGACGCCGATATTACTGATCGTTTTGATTCGAATAAAAGTGTCACACCCCAACCTACCCAAGAGTCCGATGACCCGGTCAGTCTTTATTTGGTACACTTCCATAGTAATAGTTAACCCTTTTCATGAAACTTCAGCGCTCAAGGCCTACGGTTCTCTTACATTTGTCCGTGGAGAATATCCCCGACCTCACAGTTACCTTCCGAGTAGAGGAGTAGAAACCCGAAGGGAACACCGGGTCGACCATTTCTTAGACGGACGTCACGTCCTCTGGATCCAAGCTAGAGACCCAACCCTTCTAGGGGACTTCTTCCCTTTCCGATGGGTGAGGTCTCAAGACCGGACCTCTTAAGGTACCTGATGTCAGGTACCCCAAAGTTGCGCCTTGTCGTAAGGACGAGACGGAAGGGAAGGCCCCAACGTTTCAGCCTGTGTTGACTCGCCGAAGAGGTATTTGGTTACTTAGGTCCCTCCCCTGGTCACCTCTCGGTCCCGGTCACGGACGTCACCTCTGTCTGTGGACACCCTTCCTTCCCGGGAAAAGACCCGACGATCGTCCTAAACCGTCCATTACCCCCCGACCCCTCCCCCCTCATGGTACGGGACCACTTGTCTGACTGTGGAGGTTCGATCGAACTGACCAGCGGTTCTCGGTAACAGAAACAATGGTCCGAGACACAGTCTTCGACCCTGCCTGACGACCCTCGGGGGGGGTTTTATTTTTGTTAGGGTCACGGGTCAACCCACATGAGAACCCTCAATTCTCACCCATCTTTTCCGGTAGTTCCAGTTTCCCTTCTCGACAGAATCACGTCGTCCCAGGTTGCCTTTATATTACACTCGGTGTGAATATGTGCAAAAAGGGATCGATGTCATTCTTCACGTTTTTCTTTGTCCACTTTGCTTAAAATCGCTACACAAAATAAATTGGGGTTTCACACGTCTGACAATACAACCTTGGTCACTAGTTATTGGTTACTCGACAAGACGTAATACAAAAGCAGGATTGGGAAGGTTTTGCTCCGACATCGAACGTGAGCCGTACAAAGGGGACCCTGGTCGGCGCCAAGTCCGCGAGTCGTCCCCCCGCCGGCCCCGTGGCCCGGCGCGCCGGGACTCCAAGGAATCCTGGCTCGCAGCGGAGGAGACGGAGCCGGAAGCCGCCGCCGCCGCCCCCCTCCCACCGGGGGTCGCCCAGGCGCGAGACCCCCCGCGACCCGGCGCACCCCCTCGGGGGACTCCCACGGGCCTCCTCTTTGGGGGTCCTGCGGCCGGGCCCGCCCCGCGCCCCCGCGCCTCGGCCGGCCCCTAGTCTTCGGGCGCCGGGGCGTAACAGGCGGCCAGCGTGAAGGAAACCGAAATAACGGAAACAGGCTGTGGGATAACAGACTAAAGGAAAACAGGGGGAAAGTCGCGGCGACAGAAAATAAAAGGTCGGTCGGACCAACAAAAGTAAAGAAAACAGACTTCAAGGACTCTCCTTCCAAAATAAAAGTCGCCAAACTAATTAAGTGTCGAACTCGGGGCCCAACAAACAATACATTAACGCCGGGAGCCGAAGTCCTGGCGCGGGGAGGGGGCGCGGGGAGGGGCGGGCCCACCCGGCGCGCGGCCGAAGGACCGACGGCCGGCCCGGGCGCGGCCCGCCCTGGGTCCGCGTGGGGTCTCGGGACGACCCGGCGCGCCCCCCAGAGAAGAGGAGAGGAGAGAGGAGCGGGACGTCACGGGGACGACCTGGGGTGTGGTTCGGGGGTCCCGTGGAACGGGAAACTTTCGCCGCTCTCTCAGACCAGACCAGACCAGACGTCCTACCGTAGTTTAGCTCGTCTATGTAGAATAAGCTGACCTTGCGAAAGGCAATAAAGTTCACCTTATGACACGCACATATGTCGACACATGTAGACAGCATACGTCGAGTAGCGTAGTAAGGAATATTCTTCGTAAAACAATATGTCTCCACTACATTATGTGTTTATAATATGACGTGGACGTTAAATTGCACTCCCTACAAAATGAGATATATTAAAAACGGAATGTAAGGGGAGGATTTTTACATTACGGGCACATTTGTTTAAAAAAATTTCAAAATAAATTGTGTCGAAAAGTTTGATGAGACATAGTCTTAGTGGTCCTCCCGAACAATTTTGTCTAAGTACCGGAGTGGGTGTCTTTAGGACTAAACACGCACTGGGTACTGAAGTGGAAAGTTTGATCGGGGGTCCGATACGGCCGACGAAGGGAAACGACGTAAGGTCGGCCGACACGGAATTGTTTCCGTGGTTCGTGAGAAGACTTGTGGAACATTTACAGTTAAGTAGCGAAGTGTAACAGGTAAAATGTCTACTCTTTTGTCCATACCTTTCCAATTCATTGAACGGGTTCTAAGGAGTCGTCGAGGACCTCATCGACTCCGTTCTGGGTACGGAAGACCCTTGGACGACACACAGGGTCGACCAGAACAGAGACACTGAAACCTCTCCCTCGTCCACTCGAGACCCGTAGACGACGAGACCGGAACTCGGAGCGCACTGGTGGCCTTTGTTGAGGTCCTAGGACGAGTCGATGAGCCACTAGGGTGTGCCGTACCACAGTCGCTGTCTTCACCCTCTAAGTCAGACACGAAAGTAATGTGGCCCCTAACGTCTCCGGGTCTCCCCCGGTCTGAGATTAACTCTCTGAGATTGGTCTATGTTCTGTTATAAAGAGCCTTTCGATGAGTAGAGAATCCAGTGACGTTGAGTGGAGTGAAAACCATTTATCTATCTACCTAAGTCCCTCATCAACCTTTATCAAGTGAAAATAGAACGGAGATGATATTCCTTTTGTTTCTTGGTCACATGCCCCATCAGTTATGAACCAAAGCGAAATCCCCTCATCCTCCCTCACACTTTCACTTTCCGCGAGTCAGCACAGGCTGAGAAACGCTGAGGTACCTGGCATCGGGAGGTCCGAGGAGACAGGTACCCTAAGAGGTCCGTTCTTATGACCTCACCCAACGGTAAGGGAAGAGGTCCCCTTGAAGGGTTGGGTCCCTAACTTGGGTCCAGAGGGCGCAACGTCCACCTAAGAAATGGCAGACTCGGGGGTCCCTTCGGGGGCCACTCACCACCTCTCCCCTTGTAAGACCGGAGAAGTATTTCTCATTGCCGATGAGTTAGGGTCAATAACGGGGTCTGATTTAAGTTCTCTCAAGTTCGGACCTAAAAATACACGATAGAGAACTCAAAATTTAAAACTATTGATTAATGTTTATACATGAATGTGTATGTGTCTGTGTATGACATATATACTAGAGCCAAAATGACCCGAGTCTTTGTCGGTCAATTCAAAGATCGGAAGAGTCACCTTGGGTAGTCGGGCGATCAGGGTTGCGACGTTGTTCGTCCCATGTTGTCTTCCACCGGGGCAGAGGAGATCCGGAAAGATAAATTTTTTTTCCGCCCCCTCCCCCCGGTCTTAGAAAAGGTCAGTGTCACTCAAGGTTCACCTCGAACGGAAAACGTTCGCGTATGGACAAACCCCGACCCTGTAGTCAGTTGTCGTCAGTGACGGGCCCCCGGGTCCAGGAGGAGGGACTGAGACGGGGAGGAGGGAGTCCTACAGATACTCCTCGGGGCCGAGACGGGTCGACCAGGACCTACTTCGACCGTGGTACCACTTGACAAGACAGTTCCGTCTCCCCTTCTTCCTCGGGACAATGCTCCTGGAGGTTCCGAGCCGGTGACGTCGACTTAGCGTCGGACCTCTGGGTCGGGCGGGGCGGGTCTTACCACGACTGGACGTTCGAGGTCGGGTCCACGGGTCGTGAGAGAACCCAGGGGACCCAGTCACAGGGGTCGGACGGAGACGTCGGGGACACGCACACGGGTAGGGGGGCCACCTACCCGGTCCGTAGGTGGTCGGATCGTCCCCTGTCCCCGTCCATCTGCCCACCCACCCACCCAGTCCGATGGACAGACTCGTCCTGTACCTGAGTGAGGACGGGAGTGAGTGGACTATAATTGACGAGCGGAGACACACTGGCCAGGAATGGGAACTCCTGATCAACTCTTTATTCTATGTACGCAAATGTCAGACCGAATTTCTATTAGATGATCGAAACAGATCATCATCTTTAGATGATGAAAGCTTAGATGACGACTAAGCTCTTTTAGTCAGAATAATGGGTTTGGTCTCAAATTTAGTGACAATTTCTGTTATACTAAGGAGTAGGAATTTTACTTCCTCGACTTGATATACTCACCATTACTAAGAAAATCGAGAATCTTTAAGGTACTAAGGTAAATTCTCTACATTTTCCTTTATACATTAGTTTCCGTTTACTCACTTTTACTCCTCTCAAAATCCCGAGACTCCTTCCTAGGTCGGTCCTCCTCATCCGTTTTCCCCCGACCTTCATCCCCATCACTTAGTTCCTCCTGAAGGACCTCCTCATTCCGAAATTCGACTCGGAATTTCTTACCTCTTCTGAGTCTACTCTCCTCTTTCCCCTGTTACAGACTTTCTCCCACCCTCATCCCTGGGACTTTCATTGGTCGGTCCGACCTCACGTCCACGTACGTTCCCTCCTTATTAATTATCGACTGAAAACCGGAAGCGGAGACGTTACCGTTTGGAGTAAACGTACGTAATTGAGGAAACTAGGGTCGATGTTAGGAGACCGTTTTCCTCCACAATCAGAAAGGTAAAAGTCTTCTCCCTCCAGTCCAAGTATCTTCAAGTCCCTGAGCACACCCTAATTCGTGTGACACTCAGTCACTCGGGTCTGGAGAACAGAATTTTGGAAAACAAGAAAAGTGCTTTAGATAATTCGGTTCAGTCTCGTTTCCAGTCCTCCACCCCTCTCTTCCGGGACGACTTCCGACCCTCGACCCATCTCAGACCCCAAGGGGTCCCGTGTGTTGGAACCTCACAAGTCGTGGTGGGGGGTGGACAGGGAGAACAGAAGACCACCGTCCCTGTAAGTCACACAGAACGTCCTGTCGTCGAGGGACCTCTTGTCACCCAGGGGCCTTGGGTCCTCCGGTCCTCCAAGGCTCCGACGAAGACCTTCGGTCCTCTTCGACCTGAAGTTGTCTTTAAACTTTCTTCCACTCTGCAGACGGGATCAATCTCTGCCCCCGGACCACCCCGTCACAATCCTACCACGAAGAGTCGGAAGACCATAGAAGGTCAACACGGCCGGTAGCTCTTCGACGATAGGTCACTAACCTTTCTCTTCAAGGACCCTTCCTCGAGACACCTTTGGTTTCTACAGTTTCCACTTCCGGGTACACCCACCCGTTCCCCCTCTATAGACTTGGGAGAAGGGAAGAGGTCCGGACCAGTACGTCAGATCCGGACGTCCCGTTAAAGACCCTAAGAATCGAGGTAGTGTGTACTGGACACGGGGAGACCGACGACGGACCGGGATCCCCAGTCATGGTAAGAGGTAGGTTCGCGACCCGGATAAAGGCACGTCGTCTCCGGACCACCCTTAGTTCAGGGGACCACTTAGTTCAGGGGGGACGGAGGAACACTGGAACCCGTACAGTAACGGTGAAGGGTAAAGAGTGATATTTTACCTTACAAGGGAAAGTGACGACCTTTAATTAAGATCCGATAGTCCTGGAGTGAGTCATGTAATTTCACACAAACGAATCCAAGTGAGGGTCACACCAACAAATTAAAAGGCTCTCCTTTGAAATTTTATTGCGTCTAGGGGTCTAAGCTCTGGGTGTTTCCTATCCCTGGATTCGTAGACATATAAAGTCTCCAAGGGACTCGTTAAGACTACGTTTACCAGACATACGACCGTGAATCCTCATTGACGACGTAGACTAGACTCGACGTGACCTCTGTCCAATCCGTAGCGATCAACTCCCGGCACATGGGCTAGGTCCTGACTCGAAATGTAAGTCAAGGGAACGGGAGTCTCGTCGGGACACTCCACTGCTGGTGCCACGAATAAATATCTAAGTTTTTTGGTATTTCACGTCTCCACAACCAGCGAACGGGTTGTCGAGGGCCCCCTTACCCAATTATCCCCTTAAACTTGGGTCTAGACAGAACGAGGTTTCGGACGTACACAGGGAGACCTGAGAGGACGCCCTGTCAATAGGTGGACCGGGTCACCACGACCCGAGAACTCCTGTGGGGTCCCCACCCGGTCCGGACTCTGCAGGTGTTAGTCGTAAACGTCCCGGACCTTCTCGTCGACTACCACCTTTGAAGGTCTCGCTGGTCCCCAGTCGACTGATCTACACCTCGGACGAGGTCCCGTTCCTAGCACGGGGTCAGAAGAGACACCAGGTCAGGGACCGTCCCCGGACCCCCTGTCGTTAACGAGTCACAGGATGCCTACTTGGTCACCCGTCTACTTGCCTGCTTTCAACAGTTGTCGCCGAGAAAGGGACACCTCGTCCCTGGTTCCTCTCGGACCGCCTCTTCCTCGACGTCGAAGACCAGTACTAGGTGGTCGACAGGCGGGACGCCCTGGTCGAGGACTGTCGTGTGAGCCTCGTCTTCTTGTACCGGCGCTACGAGGACCTCTTCGTCGTCGTCGTCTACCTCGACCGGGCCGTCGTCGTCCTTGTCCACCCGGGACGAGGGGCCCCGCCCGTGGGAGTCCCGTGTCGCCCGTCGCACCCCACGGGACGAGGGGCCCCGCCCGTGGGAGTCCCGTGTCGCCCGTCGAACCCTCCGGGACGAGGGGCCTCGCCCGTGTGAGTCCCGTGTCGCCCGTCGCAACCCCCGGGACTAGAGGTCCCGCCCGTGGGAGTTCCGTGTCGCCCCTCGCACCCCCCGGGACTAGAGGTCCCGCCCGTGGAAGTCCCGTGTCGTCCCTCGTACCACCCGGGACGAGGGGCCCCGCCCGTGGGAGTCCCGTGTCGCCCCTCGCACCCCCCGGAACTAGAGGTCCCGCCCGTGGGAGTTCCGTGTCGTCCCTCGCACCACTCGGGACGAGGGGTCTCGCCCGTGGGAGTCCCGTGTCGCCCGTCGCATCACCCGGGACGAGGGGCCCCACCCGTGGGAGTTCCGTGTCGCCCCTCACACCCCCAGGGACTAGAGGTCCCGCCCGTGGAAGTCCCGTGTCGTCCCTCGTACCGCCCGGGACGAAAGGTCCCGTCCGTGGAAGTCCCGTGTCGCCCGTCGTACCACCCGGGACGAGAGGCCCCGCCCGTGGGAGTTCCGTGTCGTCCCTCGCATCCCCCGGGACGAGAGGTCCCACCCGTGGGAGTCCCGTGTCGTCCGTCGCACCCCCGGGACGAGGGGACCCGCCCGTGAGAGTCCCGTGTCGTCCGTCGCACCCCCGGGACGAGAGGTCCCGCCCGTGGGAGTTCCGTGTCGTCCCTCACACCCCCCGGGACGAGGGCCCCGCCCGTGGAAGTCCCGTGTCACCCCACGCACCCCCCGGGACGAGGGGCCCCGCCCGTGGGAGTCCCGTGTCGCCCGTCACACCACCCGGGACGAGGGGCCCCGCCCGTGGGAGTTCCGTGTCGTCCCTCGTACCCCCCGGGACGAGGGCCCCGCCCGTGGAAGTCCCGTGTCGTCCCTCACATCCCCCGGGACGAAAGGTCCCGCCCGTGGAAGTCCCGTGTCGTCCCTCACATCCCCCGGGATGAAAGGTCCCGCCCGTGGAAGTCCCGTGTCGTCCCTCACATCCCCCGGGACGAAAGGTCCCGCCCGTGGGAGTTCCGTGTCGTCCCTCGCACCCCCCGGGACGAAGGGCCCCGCCCGTGGAAGTCCCGTGTCGTCCCTCGCACCCCCCGGGACGAAGGGCCCCGCCCGTGGAAGTCCCGTGTCGTCCCTCGCACCCCCCGGGACAAAAGGTTCCGCCCGTGGGAGTCCCGTGTCGTCCCTCGCACCCCCCGGGACGAAGGGCCCCGCCCGTGGAAGTCCCGTGTCGTCCCTCGCACCCCCCGGGACAAAAGGTCCCGCCCGTGGGAGTCCCGTGTCGTCGCTCGCACCCCCCGGGACAAAAGGTCCCGCCCGTGGGAGTCCCGTGTCGTCCCTCGTACCCCCCGGGACGAGAGGTCCCGCCCGTGGGAGTTCCGTGTCACCCGTCGCACCACCCGGGACGAGAGGTCCCGTCCGTGGGAGTCCCGTGTCGCCCCGCGCGCCCCCCGGGACGAGGGACCCCGCCCGTGGAAGTCCCGTGTCGTCCCTCGTACCGTCCGGGACGAGAGGTCCCTCCCGTGGAAGTCCCGTGTCGCCCCTCGCACGCCGTCCGGACCGATCCCGTCCGACTCCGGTGCCCGTCCACCCCTCCCCGGACCCTAAGGGCGGAGACCCCACGTAGTCAGGAACGTTCTCCTGGTCCCACCTCCCACGACCCCCAGAGACTCGTTTTCGTTGGTCGACGAAGGACGGGTGGGAGGGCCAGACTAGAGATTCCCGCTCGAGACGTTTCCTTCTCATTTAGGACCCCCGACCGGTCGACCGAAGAATACGACAGGTCGACAGGACGGACAGGCAGGTGACCACACCTTCCGCCCGACACCTACCCCGACGTTTCCGAATACCCTTCACCCTAGCACCCCGGATTGCGGACGTGAGGGCAACGGATGAGAGAGGAAGACGGTCTAGCGATTCGTCGTCGTCGTCGACTAGGTCGTCGTCGTGTTTTAGTTGGAGGACGTCGTCGTCTAGGTCCATTCCCCCCTCCCGACCCGGGACCCTCCCGACCTCCAACTCCCCGACTGTGGCCACACGCGTCCACGACAGCTGCCCCCCTCTGTCACCGACACGTAGCTCGTCTCGGTGAGTCCGCACTGGGGTTCGCACCCCTGAGGACACACGAAATCGGGGAAGGGAACAAAAACAGGGGACACAGTTCCCGTCCCGGGTCTTTTAGAAGGAGGGTCGTCCCTAGACTCCCTCGTCTGTTCCCGGGTGCCTCACCCACACCCCAGTCTACCTAGGAAAACTTTTGACGGGACTCGGGCACAGAGAAGGGGACCAGGTGGGACACACAGGTCCGGACTGGTGTCGACCCATTGACCAACCCTGGGGGTCCCTGAATGGGTCACAAAGAAACGGGAGTCGTCCAGTTGTACGGAATGCAGTACTAAGGTCGGAAGGGGGGTTCGGTGGTTGGAGACGGACAATGAGGGCTGAGGGTCGACCGAGACGGGTAAGTCGGGTAGGGGACGTTCGGTCCACTCACACCCGCCCCTCCCGGCCGGACTCCAGTCCCTTCCTCGGGTCCTTAGCGACAGCAGGTAGCCAAACGTCACAGTGGAAAGACCCAGAGTCAAACCCTAGACAGATCAGCTTTTTATTAGGGAAGAAAGACTTACAGTGACCCTCTTACTTTTCTTTGGCGTGTGTTGGTATTTCACGGAAGCTGATTCCTACGACGGTCAGATCCAGATCAGAGGGTCAAGACCCTGTGAAGGACATGGTCTTATAGTTATGAACTTGTAATTGACTAGATATGTAGAGGGCTTAAGTGTGAGACGAGACGGGGTAGTGCCCTGAGCCACTGGCGTCTTGTCTCGTGGTCGGCACGCAGGCCGCGACTGTTCAACGACCCGTCGGTACCCCACTACTCTACACCTGAGACTCGAGTTCCTT
This sequence comes from Capra ibex, assembly GCA_006410555.1. Taxonomy (NCBI): domain Eukaryota; kingdom Metazoa; phylum Chordata; class Mammalia; order Artiodactyla; family Bovidae; genus Capra; species Capra ibex. Next base: position 1,194,913 of record SJYO01036187.1, read on the forward strand.
GAATACCAGGGCCCTCCCTCTGTCGTCTATTGGTTGACGGTCCCTTGGACCCTCCCGAAGAATGCCACGAGTGAACCCAGGACCCCGGCGTCTGAACACTCCTACCCTCGACTCCCACCTCCCGGTCCCGGACCTAGGGCGCCGGCCTTCGGGTCACCCCACAGCCTCACCCGGCCGTCGCTCACCCTTTGCGGACCCCTCCCGCCGTCCCGACTCGTACCTGAGACCTTAAGTAGACATCCTACACCCTACGCGGGCCTACAAAGTCATCTCCGACGCAACAGTGTGACCGATACCCACCACCCCTTGTCCCACCCATGGTCCACCTCGACTCTTGTCGAGCCCCCGACAACCCCCCTAAGAACTCTACCCCCACTATCGGGCTTACCTCCGTCGCACCCTACCTCCGCCGCTCCCTCGACACTCGTGGCTCAGGAATCCTCGCCGGGACCCCCGTCCGTCTCCACGACGGGCGGTGACCAGGTCCTTCCCTCGTCCAAAATTCAGGCGAGGGAGACCCACTACAAGGACAAGGCCCACTCTTTGCCGTCTCCTTTAAGTCACACCCAGGTCGTCGTTCCGGAAACCCGGCACCCGTGTCAAAGACCCAGTCGGGGGGACTAAGTCCCACCTCCGTCCCTTTTGTATTTTCGGACCTTTCAGTCCGGGACGAGACTCCCGTCGAAGGACCCCACTTCCGTACCCTTGACCCCCACCTCGCCCCACTTCCCCTCCCGCCCGACGTGTTTTGGTGTCGTGGAGGTCCACAAGTGCCCGGCTCGACGTCCCGACTCCTCCCGTCCTCGGACCCGTCCCTACCCTGGTGTCGGAGCGCCTTTTCCCCCTGTCCTTTATGTAAAACCCTCTGGACGTGACCGGTCCGATGGCGGACGAAGTAGGCGAGCGTCTAGGATCACCAGTCCCTCGGAACACCGGCGGTCGACGCGACGGTCGAACGCTCGCAGTCACCACGGGTGTCGGGTATCTTGTCCCGGGTTTGAGGGTCCGAACCGAAGTGTCCGGCACTCGGGGCGACCAGGTGCCGCACGGCGGGAGTGAAGGGTGGAAGACGAAACCGTGGGCGGGCGGAGGTGACGTGGACGGGAGGGGGACCCTCCGGACGAGGCCAGGGGGGTCGACTTGTCTCAACAGACCGTACGGTGCGTGTGTCGGGCATAGTGGTGGCTAGTGCAGCCGTCTCCGAATAATAGATGTACCGAGTAGAGAGGTAGAGTTAACAGTTCAGTCACTCCGACCCGGAGGAACTCCCTCTTGCTCGGGTCGATCCATCTTCTCTCGATCACGGACATCTCCCCATTCCAGACCCAAGTCCAGAGTCACGAGGGTGTGCCCACGACACACCCGTGGGCACAGTAAAGAGGCCCAGAGTCAAAGTGAGAGAGATTTTACCCTACTGCATTTGGTTCATGGATAATTAGACGGCGTGCGACCCCTAAGAGGACGACTACGTGCACCCCGTCTGATGCTTGGTCCGTCGACGAGAACGCGGGACGTACACGTACGCGCGTACGGCCCAGTGAAGTCAGCACGGGTCGAGAACGCTGGGACACCTGGCATCGGGCGGTCCGAGGAGAGAGACCTTAAGGTCCGTTCTTGTGACCTCACCCGACGGTACGGGAGGAGGTCCCCTAGAAGGGTTGGGTCTCTAGCTCGGCCGTAGAGAGCACAGGGCGTGACCGTCCGTCCGACCGATGGTGGTCGTGGGGGACCCTTTCGGTGAGTCGGACATCATCCACGTTTCAGGCAGGGATGATGTCCGATCATCTCGAGTAAAACGGCAACCCACCCTTGAGATATCAGTCACTCAACCCTTCCCGTACTTGCCCCACTTCTTTGCCCCAGCCCCACCCGTGTCCTCCGGAGTCGTCGCGAGCCCGACCCTCCGTCACCAGCCTTCGTTCGACCCGGAAGAGGTTCGGAGGCGGGCAAAACTCGACGACCCTGGAGCAGTTCGTCCCACAGACGACAAGACACGAGTGTGTCCTGAAAAGAGGAACGGCGGAAAAGGTATCACCTCATAGGCGACGTCGATGACGTGTCGGGGGGGCGGGGTCACCACTTCTCCGGACCCGGGAACAGTCGGGTGGTGGGGGACGTCCATGGCGGTGGGGCGGGACCGGGCCGAGGGAGCCCCTACCCCCGAGGAAACACGAGGGGATGAAGATGGGAGCAAAGGGCGGAGGAACAGAGGAGACGGGACGAGACCGGGTGCACGGGGACCGGGGAGACCACAACGACTGGGAGTCGCGGAGGGAATCCTTGGGAGGGTTGGCGACTTGGAGTGCCGGTTCGGGTTCCGAAGCCTCGACGGATTAAGGAGGTCGAGGGGGTTGGACTTCGACTCGTTGACGCCTGGTGCAGGGGGTTCGGTGCCCCGGGGGTGCGACCTGGACGTCCGGTTGGGGGGATCGGACGGAAACCCATTCGGGGGGTGGAAAGGGACGATTCCCTCTCACTTCTCCCGCCCTAGACTTGTCCAGGCACTGTCAAAGATACTCGTCCCCAATCTGAGCGAGGAAAGTCGGGGCACTCAAAGTCGTGAGTCGTAGGGTCTCTGGGAAGGACGTGAGGGGCGACCTAGACTGACCCGTCGTTGGGGGACGGGGGTGGTAGTCCCTAGATCTGGAAAGAGGGCAGGCAGACACCCGTGGTCCTGAGGGACAGTCACCACGGGAACCCCCGCACGTCCCGTCGTCTCCCCTCTTCCCACGTAGTGGGGTCCCCAGCGTTCTGTACTGGAGCGAGTCAGTGGGGAGGCAAGGCGAGGGGCGGAAGAGGGATCCGAAGGAGCCACTTCCCCTGCGGCAGTGGTTTCGGTAGGTCCTACGGGCTGTCGACGACGTACCTGTGTCGCCTCGGAATCTGTGAAGGGGGTCACGGGGGAAGGCATTCCATTCCCGGGGAGGGGACGTGGGCCCCTCGGCCCCCGTGTGTCTCCGACTCCGACGGCCTCCCTTTCGTCCCGTCCCTCACCCCACACGTCTCCCCCGACGACATACTCGAGGGATAGAGGGGTCCTGGAGTAATCGCACCTGTGTAGAGGTCGGTTCCTCGCCGACCTCCTGTCGACACACGTGGGTGACCTTCTTCGGTACGACCCGACACTGTACCTGCCACTCCTAGACGCCGGCAAGGACGAGGGGCGGTCCCGGTCCCGTCTGGACCCCACAGACAGACGTTGGGGAAGAGGGGATCCGCCAGACACCTCAGGGGAATGGTCAGCGAGGGAGGAGACACAGAGGAGGGACCCGGGGACGGTCAGAAGGGACCTCCTGAGGTCACTGGGGACCACCACTGTCTTCCCTTCAAGAAGGCGGTCGGGACCTCCTAAGAGGAATGGGGTGCGACCGACGGGACCCCCCGTGAGGAATGGGGTGCGACCGACGGGACCCCCTGAGAGGAATGGGGTGTGACCGACGGGACCCCCCGAGAGGAATGGGGTGCGACCGACGGGACCCCCCGAGAGGACTGGGGTGCGACCGACGGGACCTCCCGAGAGGAATGGGGTGCGACCGACGGGACCCCTCGAGAGGAAATGGGGTGCGACCGACGGGACCCCTCGAGAGGAAATGGGGTGCGACCGACGGGACCCCCCGAGAGGAATGGGGTGCGACCGACGGGACCCCCCGAGAGGAAATAGGGTGCGACCGACGGGACCCCCCGAGAGGAAATGGGGTGCGACCGACGGGACCCCCTGAGAGGAATGGGGTGCGACCGACGGGACCCCCCGAGAGGACTGGGGTGCGACCGACGGGACCCCCCGAGAGGACTGGGGTGCGACCGACGGGACCCCCCGAGAGGAAATGGGGTACGACCGACGGGACCCCCTGAGAGGACTGGGGTGCGACCGACGGGACCCCCCGAGAGGAATGGGGTGTGACCGACGGGACCCCCCGAGAGGAAATGGGGTGCGACCGACGGGACCCCCCGAGAGGAATGGGATGCGACCGACGGGACCCCCCGAGAGGAATGGGGTGCGACCGACGGGGAGGTCCGACGAAGGAGGGGACAAGGGGTCCGAGGGCGGTGAAGGGACTCAGGGCCTTGTCGTCAGTGTAGTTCGCCGGGTACTTGCGGAAGTACCACACCCGGTTCCTGCTCTCTTCCTTCTAGGAGGTTCGGAAGGGTCTATACGTGTTGAGGTCGTAGTCGTTCTAGGAGCCATTCCCGGTCACCCCAGAGCCCCGACCCCCACCCCCCGCCCCGTCCCATACCCCGGAGAGCCTCGGCATCAGGTCGTCCTAGACCGACGTCATCAGTCGACCCAGATCCGCCCCGAGTGACCCACTCCCGGGTTCGGTACCCCTTGGGGCGGTCTCAGACGACCACAAACCTTTAGTCCGTCCTTCGCCCCGACCACCCGGGATCTCAGAACACGGTACCACCCCGAGAAGACGGGGGCATTTGAACCCCCTCTCTATCACATAGAGACGAGTAAGAGATCGAGAGGGAGAGGATAGAGAGGGATTAGAGAGGAGGAGAAACGGGTCTGGGAACCTCGACCGAGACCGTCCTTCGTTCTCTCTGCATAAGAACCCGACGGTCATCTTTCCCAAAACTTTCATACGTAGGAGAAACCCCCGGCTCCTCCTTACCTCCCGTCTCGTTCGGCCCCGAGTTTCTTCGTCGACAAAAGTTCGAAGTCGAGGAGGTCAACTCCGGAGACCACCAACAACTCCCGGACCCCCCGATGAGAAAATGAATGCGTCTAGTACGTCTGGTCTCCGAAGGGTCTCACGGACCATCAAACCCTACACCCACCCACAACACAGAATTCGATCGTCAACCCATATGAAGATGGACGGTTGGAGTAAGTAAACGAGTCATAGGTACCTCGTGGGTGTGACCCGGTCCGGGAACGACACATATATACTAACGTGTACATAGACCCTGGGCTTTGGAAGCACCCCGGAGGTCGCGGGCGTCCCCCGCCCGGTACAGTCGTCTCGGGTCGCGACTGGCGGACGGGACCCCGACCCGGTCCGAGGGCGACCTTCAGGTACTCGTTGGTCCTCTTTGTCGGAATGATGCTCCTCGTCCGGTCTGACTCGTCCGTCGTGGACCTCTTCATGGGGCTGATGTTCATGTTCGGCGCCGGGTTCGCGTGGACGTAGCACCTCCCGTTCGCCGACGCCCACCCGCTCATGTTCCGAGACTACTCCTGTGCCGCGGTCCTACGGGCGGTCTCGATGCGCTGGGGCACTCGCCGGGTGGGCGCCGACGCGCGCGCGCGCGCGCACGCACGCGCACACACACACACTCTCACTCGCTGTCCCCAATCGCACCCGAAGGTCCCCTCGACACACAGAAAACCGACACATGCGCATCCAAACACACCACAACACGCACACACCGACGTCCCTACTGACACTGACACCACTCAGGGACCACCAAGTCCTATATCTAAACACTGACAGACCCCTGATCGTCCACAGATCTCTTTACACGGACACCTAGGGTAAAAACTGTTTGAGCTTTTTAAGTCCCCATGATTTCTAGTATGTCTCCTAAGTACTGATGGTTTCGTCCGTAGGGTCACCTAAGGAAGCTTATCCTTGAGCGACCGCGTATGCTTTATATATGTTGAAGGGGTTTGACTTAAATGTGCGCTAGGAGATCCTTATAGACTCGAACACCGGGACCCCGACGCACCCCGCCCCCGTCCAGACATCGCCCGCTATTTAAACGGTAGTCTTTTCGCGGTCCCTCGTCCATACACACAGAACCTCGGTCTTCCCACCCCCACCCTCCTGGACGGGACTCCTCCGGGTCTCCTCTCACCCGGACCCCAGCTTCGGCCCTTGCGGACATTGGCGCGGACAGGAGGCGGACGTCGGGCGTCTGGCCGGTCTACGTCTACTTGGGGAGTCTTCGGGACATGGGCGCCCACCGTCCGCACGGGGACCGCGTCGGGGACCACCTCGTGACACACGGGGCGTCGGACCTGGGCTTGTACGGTCAGTAGCAGTTGTGGACGTCGGAGTCCCTCCTCCCGCTCCCGCGTCTCCTGTCCGTGAGCCGCCGACTGCCGCTCTACATGGCCATGTCGCTCCTGCTCCTGAGCCTCCCGCTCCTCTTCTCGCTGCCCCTCGACCACCACGAGTGCCTGACTAGGACCGCCGGGCCCGGACCGGGAGGAGGGGCACCTCTGGACCCGTGTCGGTGGGGTGGGTGACCATGAACCTGAGCCCGGACGGCCTTCTACCCGTGTCGACACGCACACGTCTACGTACGCGCTACCCTCTACTGGGGAGGCGTGTGAGGGACACCCGTGTGGCTCCACGACCACCGGAGCCCCCGAGGACGAGCCACCACTACCCGACCCGAGCGACTCGAGGTGACCCCGCGAACCCCGAGCACCGGTCCCCTGTGACACACTGAGAGGGGAGGACGTCCAGACGGGCAGGACCCCCATACCGTCGATGTCTGGACAAGGAGATCCCGGTGTCAAAAAGTAAAGGTAAGAACAAGACCGACCTGGTCGGTGGCACCCTGGTTAGACATGGGGTCGTAGTGGTGGTGTCATGGGGTCTACTGAGGACCTTGATGGTCCTAGTGAAACACGTGTTTCCAGACCGACAGGAACGTCAGAAATGGAAGACGGTTCGGAAAGCACAGAGACCGACGACGCACACGTGCACACAGACGCGCACGCGCACAAAAGCAGACAAGAACGTAGCGTACTCCATAAATAACTCACGGTCCCCGGCGCCGACTCGAGGGCGCCGACACAGAGGACCACGGCAAGAACGAGGAGATCCCCCGCGAGACACGAAGAGAAGCAGGGGCTTAACGATGGAGAGGTGCAGTCAGACCCGCAGAGTCCAAGACACACAGGAATCACGTAAAGACAGGAACGGAGAAGCGTCCCGGACAAACACAGAGAGGGAAGGGGTCACGGACGGGAACGGGGACACCGTGGGCGACCCAGAGACGTCCGGGCAGACTGGGGCCAGGGGCCCGTAGGGCGAGGACGGGTGAGACAGTGACACAGGGACTCGGGGGACATTCGAGGGGACCTCGGTGAAGGTCGAGGGCGCCGACCCCTGCATGACCGGAGGTCTCCCGGGACAGGACAACGAGTCGGGGCAGGGTTGGTCTCACGGTCCTCGCCCCGCCTCGAGACCGCCACGGGGACGACCTTCGCCGTCCTCGGACCCTCCCGAGAGCTCCGGCGCCCCGACGTGCGGGGAGCCCTCGGCCTCCACCCGCCCGAGGCATAAGGCCCTCCGAAGTAGGAGAGGGGGACAGGGGGCGGACGGCGAGGGGAGGGGACGGGGTGCGGTGTGGCCCTTGAACGGGCCCAGGACCACCAGGGAAAGTGTCTCCGAAAGGGGTTCTTTTAGTCTAGGACTACCGTGGACTGAGGTTTCTAGGCCTTGTCGGGACCCGTCCCACCCCTCCCTTGGGTGTGGGGTGTCCCTGTCTACACCTCAAACGCAGACAAGGGGGTAGAAGGGGGAAGAGGACGGGGTGTGGGTCGAAAAGAGGTCGACAAAGAAAAAAAATACTGACATTTGTATCTATCACGAAATAAAACAATTATTATTCTATTACTAATCATTGAATTGGTCGTGTAAAGAGGACAAATGTGAACCCCCCTAAAAAACACAAAGCAACTATATTATTTCTGTCTGGCAGAGTCTTAGACCGGCAACGGACCTACCCCTCCGTCCGACCGGTGTCGAGGAGTCACACGGGGGCGGGCCGTGGTGACGGGGGCCACCGTCGGGGCACCTCGGCTCCTCCTCTGTAGGGTGCGGTTCCTCCCTCCGGTCCGATCTGCGGGGCGGTCTCGGGTGTGCGCTGCCGGTGGGGACGAAGTTCCTCCCCTCGGGTCGGAGTGGTGTCGCGGGGGAGTGCAGGCCTCTTCTCTTGCGTCACAATCCTCGCGGCACCATTCTCAGTCCGTGAGTCCTTCGAGAGGGGTCTTGACCGGCACACCAGGACACGCACACGACCCCCCTTGCAGCAGAGGAGACACACGGAGTAATGGGAGTAGGCTCTTTGTTCCTACAATACGGAATCGGTCCCGAGAAAAGGAGAGAACCTCTTCCTCGGGAAACTTTTAGATTACTTTCATACCTGAGAGTAAGGTGTTTTCCCGAGTGCATCTGTGGTATTCGGGGGGTCCTATGACTAATTACTTCGTCCCAGAGATAAATACATGAAGTCCCGAGACACTGGAATGTGAAACTTTACTCCCAAAGTTTATAGACACATAGTGTCATTCCCTTTATTATCAGGGATCTTCTCGACCTACTGACTTTGCGAGTTTCACGTCCTTCTCGACTACTTTTTTGGTTGAGGACGTCGACTTTATAATTAGGGTAATTATACTTTTCCCCCGTCGTTTCGACTCGTCACGACACAGTCAATCTGAACCCAACCTAATTGTCTTCACACACGACTGGTCCCTCCACTCCTCGGTCACACGTAGTGTGTCAGGACTGGAGTCCACGCAGTACGGTCGGGCTCCGGGAAGTTGTCTTTTCCGATAAGAGTGTGACCTCCCCGGGTCTCCGTCCGTAGGACAAGTCTCCCAACCTCCCTCGGGCCACCTACCTGCACTGAAAGTTCCTTGCCAACCCTCCCGGTCCCTACAAACCAGGTCTTTTCTCCTCCAATCCCATCCCGCCTTTCTTGTTCTAACACGAGAGTTCCGAGAGTCGACCCGTTGTGTCCGCAACCTGCGTCGAGTGCTCCATCGTGATCGGACCGGAAGACTACTTCCAGAGTGCCCGGTCGCAAAAACCGAATTGTATTTTTTGGACTGGTTCTACCGGTTTTCACCATCACTCGAATGGGTTTGTCCTCCACAAACTCCTCTCAAGAACTTCCGACCTTTTGCCTAAAGATTCAATCTCTACCGATCGCCACTCTGTTCCATCCATACCAACTAAGGTCCCGGTGTTTGGGTCCTTAATCCCGGGGCCAGAAAACTAGATCCCTCGTAGGACCGACGGTCGGAAGGCGCCCAAAACGGGTCGGGTCGGAGGGTCTCGAACCTCGGAGGAGAGAGGACGGGAGGGCGGGGTCCGGTGGTCACCCCGTCACCGTCCGTCTGGAACCCCTTCCGACTGACACCGCGGGCGGGGGATCACCGGTGTGCCCTCTCAGCGAGTAAAGGTGGAGTGCCAGGCAGTGACAAGGGGGTGACAAGGTTGGGTTCGACCCGTCAGACCAGTCGTGTGTGGGTCGTTCCGAGTGGGAGTGGGCGTCGGATAGGACTCGAGGGGAGCGAAGGGATGAGGGTCCCTGGGACACCAGAGGCCTCGGATTCCGGTTATGAGGGGTCGAGGGTGAGGTCGTTGGGAACAAGACAGGAGGAGGGTTGACGCTTGTCACAGCGTGTGGGCGTAGGAGATTCCCGTCCTTTTGGTAGGGCCCTTGGACACCGACCCCGGGACCTCGGGGTGGACGACCGGGGTCTCCTCCGTCGTGTCCCAGTCTGACCACCTTTCACGGACCTGTGATGATCCTTCGACCCCGTGCCGGAACAAGAGACGCGGGACCAACGGAGAGACCTCCCATGCCCCGTCTCGTCTCGTCTCTACTTACACACGGGCCCTCATGAGACGGACCTTGTGGGCGGGTCACGGTCCTTCCCCGGCCTCCCTCGTAGGGTCCGGTGGGGTCTCAGACTCGTCCCCACGACCCGTCACGGTCCCCGTCGCGTTCCTCTGTGTCACTCTGAGGTCCAAAACAAACCCTCACCACACGGGTTTGGAGAGTAGTCGGTTGGGTGGGGGATCCCTTGACCTCCCTACTCTTGGTAAAGAGTTCCGACAGCACCTTATCTCTGAGTCTACTTGAGGAGACGACGTCCCCCACCGGTTCGGTCCCCCCATGTCCTATGACCCCGAGACACGGTCGGTGACGGACGAGTGGTGACTTGGTGTGGTAAAGTCACGTAGTCGCACGCGACACGAGTCCGTGAGTCGGCACGGGTTGAGAGACACTGGGGCACCTGACGTCCGAGGAGACAGGTTCCCTGAAGAGTCCGTCCTTGTGACCTCACCCAACGGTAAAGGACGACCCCTAGAAGGGGTGGGTCCCCAGTTTGGGTGTAGGGGACGGAGAGGACGTGACCGTCCACCTAAGAAATGGTGACTCGGTCGACCCCTCGCCTGTGGTTCCGGGGTCCTCAGACCCTTGTTTCGACGGAAGTATCACGAGGGAGTCGAGGTCTCCGCCCACTAGACTCCCCTTGTTCCCCCCACCCGTGACGGTATGTCAGGGGTCCTTCCGTCACGGGTAGCGACCGGGGTCTCTACTAGGGGTCCCCGGGTTCCACGGGTCGGGACCGTGGGCGGGACGCGACCCATCCCGAAAGTGGGTGCAGGAGGTGATTGTAGGGAGGATCCGCACTATGACGACGGGCGGTCCCCGGACCGGTGCGACCCAGTTGTCCTGGAACTTGTTCCGGGGTCGCAGGTCGCGGTCGAGCTGAGGCCTCCAACGGTGCCGAGTACCCATGAAGACGTTCGTGTTCGGCCTGTCTCAGGGGGACCGTCCGTCGGCGACGACGACGTCCACGATGAGGATTCCCGAAGCCCTTGAAGATCCCCGGGGTTCCGACCGGGAACCTCGCGTCGGATCCGACGACCCTCCACGGGCGGGTCGAGACTCGAAGACAAGAGAGGGGGAGACCGGGTGACTCCGCTGTCACACCCAGGTCTTTAGTGGGACCGGACGAGAGTCGTTGAGGGGCGAGTTGAGATTGTCGATCGTGGTTCGCCCGTGGTTCCTTCAGGACTCGTGAACGTATACCCCAGAAGGACCGGGTAGTGGACCCGTCCGTAGGTGTCGGATCAAGGGAGATCCGAGGCGGGAGAGTCCCAGGTGAAGTTTTCGTCGCCTCGACACTCTGGTGGTTAAGACGGGTTCGGCCCTGGGGTCGGTGCACCACGGTCGACACGTCACGTGTCCTGGGGTCTCTCCTCCCCGGCGTGGGGGAGGTGCGGTGACGTCTCGCGTAGTGTCCCAGGTCCCGTTCAGGAGTGATCACCGAGACATGCACTGGTAAAATTACGTCTTTTACTACTAGTAAATGTTTACTTGGTAAAATAGCCGGTCTCGGTCCTCCTGGGTTTTCCGCCACTCCTTCCTCCACCGCCGGTGACCCTGGACCCCTTCGTCAAGGGTGTCGTGGAAGTGTCGGTTAGGGTGGGTTCGGGGACGTGCGACCCGCTCGGGACCGGCAGGCACCGAAAACGGGAGACTGAGGGTGATCCGTAAGGGGTCCCCCTTCTGGCACCCAGTTGGAGTCCTGTCTTGTGACAAGGACCCTTCACTCCCAGACCTCCCGTTCCTCCCTCCCCTGTCCTACCACCGACGGTACGTCGGTGGCGAGACCCGACGACGGGGAGGTCGACTCCGTCACACTTCGGATCGGTCGGAAGCCCGGGTAGGGGAGGGAGAGGAGGGCCGTCCGCCGTCCGCCGTCTGTCTGGTCGTGTCCGGGCCCCGTTCCCCGTGACCCCCTTTCGTGCACAGGAGTCCTACCCTTCCCGAATAGACCGACCTAGACGAAACCTCTTTCCCTCCCTAGACTCTCCTCCGCCGACGACCCCTCGGTAGTTTGGACTGAGATCTACGGAGGGGGTCGTAGATATGTAGGTAACCAGTCTCAACCGTCCTATGAGCAGACCTGGGTCGTGGAGGGTGGACCCCGTGCGTCCTCATCTGTCCGACCTCCGAGTCCCGGGACCTCCATCTTTCCTCGGGAGGGTGGGAGGGGGAAGGGGTCCGGTCCTTCCAGTTTCTGTGCTTCCGTCGGGTCTGAGTCCTACCGGTCCTACCGTTCCGACCCGAAGGGTCCCACCAACTCAGGGTCTGGTCTAAGGTCCTACCGGACCCTACCCTTCCGACCCGAAGGGTCCCGTCGGGACTGAGGTCCAACCGACCCTACCCTTCCGACCCGAAGGGTCCCACCAACTCAGGGTCTGGTCTAAGGTCCTACCGGACCCTACCGTTCCGACCAGAAGGGTCCCACCAACTCAGGGTTAGGTCTGAGTCCTACCGGTCCTACCCTTCCGACCCGAAGGGTCCCGTCGGGTCTGAGGTCCTACCAACTCTACCCTTCCAACCCGAAGGGTCCCATCAACTCCAGACTCGGGTCTGAGTCCTACCTGCCCCACCCCTCCGACCCGGAGGGTCCCACCGACGTCAGGGTCGGGACGGACCGAAGTCCGTGAGGGGTAGTGGTTCAGACCGTTCCACCTCTCCTAGGAGTCTCGACCCAAGATAGTCGGGGAGGTTTGTTTTTGCCAGTGGTAGTTTGTTTTTGCCAGTGGTAGTAGAGAGTCCCGACCCCTGTCCCCGTCTCACGAGAAGTCCCTGTGAGGACCGGGGAACGGGTGGGACAGGTTCCACGTCTGGGGTCTCGTCTCGGCCCGGGACTTCTCGTCCAGACCGGTCCGTCTGCCCCTCCTGACCCTTCCCACCAGTGAAACCGTAGAGGTCCCGGCTGTGAACTCCGAAGTGGAACTTTATGACCAACTTAGCCTAGTGACGTATGGACCGTCTTGTGTTCTTTCCCTTGACCCCCACTCTTCCCTTCGGTCCACTCGGGACAACCCCCGTGAGTGTGGGATTCCTGTTGAGGAGTGGTCGAGTCGGGTAGATCCAGACCTGTTTGCCTGGGGTCGGGTGTGACCCCAAAAAACAAGTAAAACGAAACTGAAGTTGATATTAACAAAAAAAGAATCTAGTCTGACCTCGTTGAAGAGGGGTTTGTACAAAACAAAGAACTAAGAAATGCCAAGTCACACCAGTCACACAAGTGGAACAACTCGTTGTCTCGAGGTCCTGAAAGGTAGGACATTTGGACCTGAGAGGGGCTGTGTCGTTCGCGGTCGGAGGTCGTGGGTGGCGAGATGAAGGCAGGGATACCTGCACTGATGAAATCAACCGGGCAGATTCACCCTAGCGTGTCGTGAGCAGAAGAACACTGACCGAACAAAGTGAACCGTGTTACAAGGATTCCAAGCAGACACACCATAACACACTGCATTAAAGGAAGGAGAAGTCTCCGACTTATTGTAAGGGACACACGTATCTGGCGTAAAACGAATAGGTAAGTGGGTAGTTACCTGGGAACCCCAACGAGAGTGGAGAAACGACAACACTTATTACGATGATACTTGTGCCAAGACGTTTATAGACAAACTCTGGGACGAAAGTGAAGACTCATATGCCTGGGTCGTCATTCTGACGACCCAGTCTGTCATTAAGGTACAGGTGAGAACCTCCTTCCTGGCATAAGAAGGGGTGTCTTCAGTGTGGTAAAGTGTAAGGGTTGTCGTCTCGGGTCCCAAGGGTACGGAGGTGTAGGAGTGGTTGTGCACAATAAAGGACACCCGCACTCCACCCCCACTGACCCCCAAGCGGAACGTAAAAAGATTAAAAACACTTGTGAAACTTCGGTCGTAACACTAAGGAAACGTCGACTCCCACCCATCCCTCCTATTTCTGTCTCTGACCTGGTCTGCCTTCCGTTTTACTAGGGACCAGGAAGCCCCGGTGCAGAGTGTGCCGTCCCGGGGGACTCACGAGTCATGAGCGATGTGAGAGCCATGTCGGGGACTACCCAGCGATCCCCGGGGATTTCCTCGTGAACCCAGACCGGGGTACGTGCCTCGTGGCCGGTGACTCGCCGGAGCGGTCGGCAGGCGGGAGGCCTGGAGACAGGGAGGACGATAGTTTACTCCCAACGTGAGTACTAGAAATCTGATCAAAGGTCGTTAGGACGGTCGTGGTCCGGCACACCCCTTCTCGGTCGGTCACCTCGTCTGTCGTCCGACATTGTCCTCCTCCTTCGTCGAGCCGTCCTCCGCCCCACTCGCCGAAGGCTGGGGAATCTCTCCCCAGGACCCGCGCGCACGGGGCGTCCGTAGGCCCGTCGTCGCCGGGGGGAGCACACCCGACGGCCCTTGCCCGGCCACTTGCCTCGTCTTCGTACGTAGGACCCGCCAGATAAGCCCCACAGGAAGTGGGGGTGTGGGACCCGAGTTCCGAGAAGGAGGGGAGGTGGGGGGAGGGGGTTGCTGAGGGTCGAACGAGGGACGTGAGTGGACTCCTTTAGTTTCAGCTACCACCTCTTGACCGAGACCTACTCCCGGGTCTCACGGGTCTCCTTCACTCTGCGGACTTTTGTCCAGTCTCTTCTAGTCACACCACTCGGGGGGTTTGGACAGTACCTGGGACTGTCGACCTTCCTGTGCCGGCGGTCCCTTCTGTGTCTCTCGGTCCTGCGACCGTCTTTGCGTACCCACCCCCCTCAGACCCCAGTGACGCACCGTGAACCCGGAGGTGAGTGTGATCGTCTTCCGTTCGTCCCATCCAAGAGGGACGGGAGTCCGAATTCGTCTGGAAATCGAACAAGGGGTCGAATTCGACTTGGACTTGAGGTCGGGACCGGAGGGGGGATGGGTCCTTTTGGGGATCCTTCTCTTTAGGGTTTCCGTCTCGAGTCCGGACGAGCGATCACCCCCCGACCGTGGGGTAGGTGTCACGGGACCGGTGTTCCCGTAGTCTCTAGCTCAGTGCCCTTCCGGAGATGTGACGGGAGAGAGGATAGTACTCCACCCACCCGAGTCCTTTATTTGTGTCTGTCCTCGGTCGGGTGGCTGGTCCGCGGGTAGCCGGTGGGTCCGGTGGGGTCCGCGGTCTTCGGTCTCGTGACCCCAGGGACGACGGGTCACTGGGTCCGGTCCCGGGCGAGGGTGTCTAGAGGGAGAGGTGGAGCTCAGGGCGGGTGAGACGCCAGCCGAGACGTCACGGAGGGAACAGGATTGAATCTAGGTAATCGTTCATCCTTACCAATGATGTTCAAATCGGTTTCCTTCCGTACCCGCTTCTTGGAATTTTTCTTAGTGAACCAACATGTCGTCTTTAATTGTATTGCAACATTTAGTTGAGACGAAGTTATTTTATTTATAAAAATTTCTCCTCCTTCTTGGACTGTTCTTAGTGAAAATATGGTTATTCCTTTTATCTTATCCGTTAAGTTTTAATGTACTCTAATTTGAAAATGAATTCGAGATATTACGTAACACTACAAGTCCAGTCGACTAACCGGAAGAACGAATACGCACTGATTGCATTCTTTCTGAGCGATCGTTAGGGGAGCCGTGTATAGTCACCTCTGGACTCCTTCGTACATGGAACCCATTCGTCCCGAGTTTTGTCTTGGTTGTCGGGTCATAAAGTCTTCTTTCTCGGACTACCCTTTCCGACTGTCTCAAGACTCATGCAGTCGCCCTTGTCAGTTGTTCCTCCTGAAAAATCTTGACTGTAAGAGATGAAAAAGGTTTCCGATTTTTTTTTCGTTTTTGTTCCCTACGGACATTGACATCGTACTTTCCGATTCCAGTCTGGGATCTTTCTTGAACAGGTTTACTCTCTTGACGATTCGGTCCTTCATCCCTAGAGGGAACCTTTGTCAAGAGGTCCTTCCTCTCCCTCGGACCTGACCTGCCCTACCCCCGTTTCGCCTCTCGTCCCGCAGAGTCATAATTCTTCGGGTTCTACCGAGAAGGGTCTGAGGCGGAGTTCCGCCCCTGCGGGGCCTGGAGTCGGGACTGGGACCCGGGACGGAGGAGGCTGGTGTCCCGACACTCCCGTGTCCTCGACCCGCACTCAGGAGGAGGGCCGAGGAGGGAGGGACGGGGAAGGTCGGGGGTTGTGAGTGGTCTCGTTTGAACAACTGAACGTGCATCTCGGAGAGGTGGAGAGACCCCCGGTGTCGGCGGGGAAAGACCCGGACGTCCATCATCGCGTCGGTGACATCGACCCAGAGGGCGCGGCCCATGGCTCTCATTAGCTGGAGCAAGTGTGGACTTCCCCTGCGCCGGCGAGTCTTCGACGACCCTCTGCCCGGGTGGACCCCCAGAGGAGGCCGAGTCGTCCACAAGGGTCTACGGGAGTTTTGGAGGTAGAGGAAACGGGACCCCCCGACACGGTTTCTTTGGTCGAAGAGACTGGTGGTTTTTTGAGATTACATACCTCTCGACTGGGGGTTGGGTCGACTCCCGTGACGAAAGTCGACTCGGCCTCCTTTCCTGTCTGCCTCCGTCTAGACAACTCTCCGTTCCGTGACAGGACGTTCACTACCCCAGGGGGATTCTGTCGTGGTGACGTGGGGACTTGGGATATGTTTTGGTGTCGTGTGTCCTCCGCGACCCAGTTCCGGGGGCTAGTCCTCAGGTCGACAGAATGTAGACTGCGATCAGATCGGAGATCAATTGACACTTGTTCGGGAAAGAAAAGTCGGGACTTAGAGTAAATATTTCGTTTCCTTGACCTACGTTACATAGTCATAGACTTTGTGACGGAGGAAAAATCCATTGGTCAAGTTATGACCAATGGATTTTTGTGGTGGACCTCACGAACCGGTTCTATGTCTGACGGTCCGTGGGGTGTGACGGGTCGAGAGGTCTACTAGACCTGTGTGTCGGTACGAACTTCGTGAGTCGATTCGCCGGAGTCACGGAAGATCGGGACGGGAAAGAACTCAGGAGTTCGACGGTCGGGTTATTTGTGGTCGGCGTAGGGTCCGTGCCACCGTCTCTCCGACCGACGTCTCGGCCGTGTCCTTCTTCGCCAAACAGTTTCTGCCCTGGTCCTGACCCGATGAAAGGGAACAGAGGAGGAGGGAGAGAAAAGAGGGATAGCAAGGGTCGAAGGGACACAAGGACCTCTTTGTGTCAGAAGACCCGGGTGTTCTCATGTCGACCTTTTCTTCGACGACCGTGTCTCGATGTGAGCTTCCGGGTATCTCTTCTGTCAACAAGTTCCAGTGTTTCGGTCAATCTCAGACCGAGAATCGAGGGGAAGGATCTCCCAGAGGGACGAGGGCTCTCGGGTCCTCGACGGAGAGGAGGTGACGGGAGGGGTAGGGGGGTAGGGTCCAAGGACCGGAAGTAAGAGTTGAACCTTCGTCCTATACTAGAACCGGGGAACTTCTTTCAGGTCGACCTGAGACGAGACACACCACCCACTCTTCCTGAGTTCTACGAACTGTCAATGGGTGAAACCTTTCCGACCACCCAGACCGTTGGCTCGTTAGTGTCCGGGTCATGAGTCGCCACGGTCGGAGACGAGGTCCGGTGTGGGGTGTCGAGTCGACGAGACGGGTCGACTCCGGGGTGGTGGGACACCCAAAGACCCACGGTGACCACCGTGGGGCCCCTCAGTGTGGGAGTCCATGTCCATGTCTCGAACTGTCGGGAGCAGTGGACCCTAAGGTCCTCCCCTTCTTAACCGGGCCAACCGACCCCGCACGGGCTCCGACCCCGCCCACGGGAAGGAGAGGCTTCGGTGCCCCTGACCAGTGTAATGGGGTCGTGGGGTGTGACGGCTGGACCCCTACAGAGAGGGTGGGGTCACGGGTGGAAGTTGGTGGAGAAATCGGGGTAGTTTAACAAATAATTCGGGAGTTCGACCTTTTTGGACGGGACGAAGGAGATGTGTTCACTAAGGTAACATGTGCGGACGGAGATACCTTCCTGTCGGATGTGGTCCTGTATGGGGAGTAGGTTGGAGAAGGTTCCACGAGGTCGGAGGGAATTCGCGAGGGGCCTGACTGCGGTCGTCCGGACCCCGGATCACACACGGCCCGACCACACACACATAGTTTCGATACTTCGTCCGCGATAGCAGAGGTAGAATGTCTCCGTCTCTCCTACATTCCTTGAACGGGTTCCCGGTACGTCGATCGGTCGTTGTTTCGGTTCTTCGCTTGACCCCCTCCGTTCGCCGTCCCGTATGAGACTTGATCAAGGTGGTGTTACTTAGAGTAGTCCGGTACCCCGGTTATCGATGAACGACGAACAAGACGGGAAAGGGACGGACGTCCCGGGGGTAAGTGTGCCCGACGAGACCCGGTTTTCGTCGGGTCCGCCCCCACTACCGTCATTGTAGTCAGATGTGACGTCGTCGCCCACCCGACACAGACGGGTTTCCTTCCGTAGAGAAAGATAGAGTGGACAGTTCAACGCACAGGAGTCCCTAGGGTGTCTCTCGTACAAAAGGCTTACACATGGTTTCACGGTGTGCCCGATCGTCCCCGAGCGAGATACATATGTCTGGGTGGGTGAGGGGTGGGGTGGAACTCTGGACCCCGGAGGAGTTCGTCCGACACGGACGGGGAGGCGACTCGACACTATAGAACTCCTGTGCGCACAGGTCGGAGGGAAGGGGTATTTGGCTTGGGGGAGGGGGTCTAGGGGACCTGGACCGGGGGGTAGAGTTCCTCCCACAGAACCCGTATCCGACCTTTCATTGCGGGAAGAGTGGACGTTTGAGTAACTTTACCAACGGTTACAGTTTTCGAACCATCAACATCGGTCGTATAAGTATCAGCTACTTGGCATGTACTGGACACTCCATCTCCTCTCCGTCCCTCCCAACCGGGGTCTCGACCTGTGTCCCGAATCAGTCCGAGAATGCCTGAGTCCTCACGGGGGTGGCTGCGAGTGCCCGAGACGTCGTTGGGTCGGATTGAGTCGTAGAGTCACCGGTAGAAGATTCGACGAAGGAAGGCAGACAGGAAAACGGGTCGAGGTCGAGGGGGAGTCGGTCGCCCCGGGAGTCGGCTCCTGGTCTTTTATTCCGATTCCGGAGACACCCCCACTTCGACAACAGTCCTTGAGTCCCTCCAGCGAGAGGCACTTCCGAGTCCCGTCGGTCCTAGTAGGAGTGACAGCCCCTCTTGCCGAGGTGTTCGGCATTAAAACTCAAGAAAGCACCATTTCAAAAGATTGGGCCTTAAACAAAGAAAGAGTGAAGAGAGGATGTTGAACTCTGGATGTCGTCTGCCAGAGGGGAACGAACGGGTCGTGGGCGGACTCCTCGCTGTGGGGTTCGACGACTCGGGTCGTGGTCGGACTCCTCGCTGTGGGGTTCGACGACTACCCCGGCGGCCTCGGGACGGCGGGGACCCGGCCCTGCGCCATGGAAACGACGACAGCATCTACTACAAAAACGTCTCGTCCAGCAACACTGTTTTGTGGTGGCCCCTCAGGTCGACTCCGTCCACGAGGAAGTCGGTCCGGTCGAGGGCAAGGTCGTGCGGTTGGAGTCCCTGCAGGCGCCTGTCCGACGCGTCGCCGTTCTTTCCGTCGGCCACTCCCCGACTCTCGCGCGCCCGAGTCGGAGTCCACGGGGCCCGGGCCGGGGGAGAGTGACGTGTCCCTGGGACCTGTTCGCCAGCCGGAAAGTTCGGGAGTGAAATCAGCACGCATTTTCCCGTGATTGCGAAAGGACAGGAAGACTGAAGGACACCAATGAGGCTCTTCGACAAATTGTGTACCCGTGCCTTCGTGAAACGCTTCGTACGTTCGGGGACTGACTTGTCGCAGGACGAAGAAGTACTTTCCGTCGTCTTCTATCCCGTCTCCGAGTCCTCCACAGTCCCTCCTTTACTTACAGGTTTGGGTCAATAGGGTCTTCCCTCTTCCCGCCGTCCCCTCCCTACGTTTATCTAGAGGAGTCTTGTCAAGTTCCCCCTCTACGTCGAGAGAATTTCTTCTCGGGCCTTGAGGAGGACACCCGCTCCCTACCTCGGGAGCTCCACCGACCTCGGGGCCCCGGGCGAACGCGTCCGGCTCCCCGCAGGCCCACTCAGAGGGAGGACGGGACCGTCGACGACTGTACCAGCCTTTCCTGGGCTCTGGTAAGACTGATCGAAGGGTGACTTGTCTCTCTGGTGAGCCCAGGTGTGTTCTTTCGGTTTTTTTGTACGAAGAATCGGGGTACAGATGTTCCGGTTCCCTTATGATCCCGGAAAGTTATCTTTTTGTGAAGAGAACACGGAGTCATTGAGTTGAGGAGGGCGAACTTGACACCCACACACTGGGACGGGGCCGGGGGACGCACACGCTCCCGTTCAGGTCTCGTCCTCACTTCTACGCATAGACACCTACGTGCTGGGGGGACAGGGAGTCGGGTGGGCTGGGACGCCGGGTCCCCTTCGTGAAGGCGATTTCCGTGTACCGCTACTTACTTGCTCGTCCGGTCAGTCGCTACGAGAGTCTCCGGTACCCCTTCGACTACGCCCACAAGAGACGTGGTTGCGGGACTTGAAACCAGGACGCTTCGTGTGTCCAGACACATGTGACGTTTTGGTTTATCAATCACCTCGGAAATTTGTGGATCGGAGGAGGGGAGGTGGGTGACCACCAAGACCCCAAAATAGAGGTGAGTACACTGAGGATAAACGAAAGAACAGGTCCCTCGCCCCTATGCACGTCCTCCGACTCTTACTCTGCACAGGAGCAACTAAGACGGTGTCCTACGGGGTGACCGGGAGTGGGTCGGGTCTTCGGTCTTACGTCCCATCTCATAAGTCGCCGACTCCGTGGAAGTGTGCCGGGACATTGTCCTGCTCGTCCTCCGAGGGGAGTCCGAAACTCTCCCAGTCTCGCTTTCTCGTAGACTCCGGAGGTCAGGTCGAGGTCCCCCTTTGCCTCCAAGTTCCGTCTCCGAAGGAGGGTGGAGGTCTCAGAATGTGTGGACAGGGAGTGCATTCCTGTCGTCAGGAACCGCACAGGTTCTTAGGTTTGGGTTCGGTTCGGAGACGGGACCGCCCCACAGTCGCCGGGAGTCCGAGACGTGGCGGGTGAGCTCAGACGCCCAGACAATCCCCGGCCCAACCCCCCGGCGGGGAGTGAGAGTGTCCTTGTGGAGACACAGCTGTCCAGACACGTTCCACGTAAAGTTAGAACCGAAAAGAATCTCCGAGGGAAAAGAAAGGTCTAAGGAAGGGCGGAGGGCGGAACTTGACTGGTAGGTTTCTATTCTTAATCCACACGGGTCCAGAATCGGACTCTTTGGACAGAGACGGTAGGTGCTACAGACGGTGGGTCCGGGACTGGGGACAGACTGGGAAGGTGATCGGTGGGGTTCCGGTACGACGAGCAATATGACACCCTCGTTGGGTCTGGAAGGTGGAGACACCCGACGGGACGAAGGGAGGTGACTCGAGGCCTTTCTAGCGGTCGAAACGACGGAAGTCGGGACTGCAGAGAGTTCCGACTCGCCTACCGTCTCGTCATGACGGTGCAGTGTCTTTAAGGGTGTGGGACTCGTGTGTCGAGGAGGCTAAGGAGACAGGGAGTCTCCGTCACCCTCCCCCACTGCCCGACCCCCAGGGGAGTCCCTTTGGACCGGTACAGGTGGATCGAGAGTCTAGGTCCACGCGACCGCCCCCGCCTCGTGACAGAGGGACCTCTTTCCTGAAAGATTCACAAGTGTGCATGCATGGTCAGTTGGGCACACGTGGCGGAGGACTACGGGGGGCTCGTCACTAGTCGGGGACACGGTCGGTGCGACCCGGGGAGGTCCGGGGGTGGGTCGTGGTCTGGTGGTACGGGTAGGGCGGTCCGGACGGAGCAGGGGGCAGGAGGTAGAGGGGCCCTTCGACGGTACCGTTACAAGGAGCCTTCCGCCGAGGGACTAGGGGGTGGGTCTAGTGGGCCCCTCGGACAGTTGCACGTCTAAGGGTCCCAGAGTACATTCTGGAGGGTTAGCTGGAGGTCCCAATCCGAGCCTTAGATGTACAACGTTCTTGGGTCCCCCTTGGAGTACGAGGTCGAATCCCTGGGATCCGAATTTACAACGGGTAGTCTAATATTGTGAGGGGGTTGACCGGAGGGACGGAGTTTCGGGGGGTGAGGATGGGTGCAGACGGGAAATGTTACTCGAGGAATGTTCCACTTCCACAGATTGTGGAAGTGCCACTGAGAGGTGACGGACTATTTAATTAGACCCGAGGAAATGGGCGGTACTTCCGGGGAGTGTTAGGTCGAGGTTGAGGGGAGACGTCAGGGCAGAGGGTACTGGACGGGGGTCAGGGAGGATTCTGACCGAGGGCGGTGGAGTAGGTGAGTAGTGGGTATTTGTTCGGAGAGGAGGTCGGCCCCCGGAGGGAAGAGTACAAACGGGAGACGGAGACGGTTCTTCTGCAAGGGACCACGGGGGAGAGTGCGCATGGGAGAGGACGAGTGTATGGGACGTGTCCGCCCAGGATAGATGTATCTACTAAAGATTCGAGGAACTCCCGTCCCGGTGAAGTGGGAGTTTATCAAAATAACAAGATTTCGGGTTAGTCACAAACACTCTACTTGGGCTTCAGTCCCAATAATCCGTTGTTGCCCTTGCGTTCACGAAGCAGAGTAGGTTCACTGACAAGTAGCGACATCGGATACCGTCCAATCTGTCGGATACCGTCCTGGGTAGGGGAGTTCTCCGAGTTGAATTCGTCGAACTAAACGGGTTCCAGTTTCCACACTACTCTCTATTCCTTCAGCCGGTCGAGAAGAAGTTTCTCGTGCGGGGAGAGTTGTTCCGGTGGGAGAATCCTAATGTGTCACTGTCGTGTCAGTCTTCTTCGACGTCCTTGTTCTCAGCGCGGACTCGTGGCTCGAGGTCAGGAACTCGGCGGTGACTAGTCCACCCGTTCGGGTAGAGAGGAGACCCGGAGCCAAAAGGGTCGACAGCTCACTTTCACCCTCCGACCAACTAGTCTCCCAGACCGAGAGACACACGACGAGTTCAGGATCTTGTTCAGGATCCGGGGAGGATCTCCCTTCCGTCAGGAACAGGGTCTCTGTGACCGTACCTGCCAGACTTGTGTCC
The DNA here is from genome assembly GCA_006410555.1 of Capra ibex. Lineage (NCBI taxonomy): Eukaryota > Metazoa > Chordata > Mammalia > Artiodactyla > Bovidae > Capra > Capra ibex. The sequence goes on from SJYO01036187.1 coordinate 1,217,578, forward strand.
GGCAGGCGCTGTTTGTCAAGGGTGCACCACGAATTTTCCGTCACTCTCCCTCCTAGGGCTATTTCAGCACTCACACACACACACTGTGTCTGCGTAGGAGCCCTACCAATGAATGACAGGATAGAATCTTCCCTGTTCTACGGGAAGGTAGTCTGGAGAAGACATGGGACGGGGATACTTGTAAACCTTTTCTCACTACGAGTTGGGGTCACCCCTTGTACCTCTCTAGCCTCTGCGTGATGCCAGAAAACACCCCCGTCCCTACGGCGACGACGATTCACCGAAGTCAGGAGAGGTTGGGACACGTTGGGGTTTCTGCCGTCGGGTGGTCCGAGGGGGCAGGGACCCTGAGAGGTCCGTTCTTGTGACCTCACCCCACGGTAAAGGAAGAGGTTACGTACTTTCCCTTTTCACTTTCACTTCAGCGAGTCAGTACAGGCTGAAGATTACTGGGGTACCTGACGTCGGGTGGTCCGAGGAGGTAGGTACCCTAAAAGGTCCGTTCTCATGACCTCACCCCACGGTAACGGAAAAGGCCCCCTTCCCTACTGAAGTCAGAAAAGACGTGGGAAAAGAGTCGTCAGTTCCCATCCGACCCCTTAGTCCCTAGACTTCCGATCTTCCTAGAGCCCAACGACCGGTCTCTTGTATTCCTTTCCAGGTCCCAGGTAGAATGGGTCCTTTTCCGTTACAGTCCTCCCCGTCTCGTACGGGAGGGACCCTTCTCGTCACTCCATCGTTGTCGACAGTCAAACTTGTTCCACCCCCTGGCCCCAGGACCTCGGCACACCCCCGATCTCCGTAGGCCCGTTCGCCGTCCTTAGAACTGTAGGGTTCCCGAACAGTCGACCACTCGACTCGGGGTGTGACAAGAGAGTTCTCCCGGTCCGGTAGTGAAGAGTCCCGAAGCTCGGTCGAGTCCCTTTTTCCCGGGACGTCTTTCTTCTCGGGACGGAGTCTGATCGGGACTCTGGGGTCCTTTTCGGAGCAGAGACTCGAGTCATAGGAAGTTCACTTTGCCCCTTTACAGGAGTGGGGATCATGGACGGTATTGGTTTTTGACTTCTTCTTTATTCGAGTATTCCTGTTTTGACGCCCTTGTTCAAGGACTCTAAAGTGCGTGACCGGCGTGAGACGCACCTCTCTCTCCGGGCTCTTAGCCCTGACTTCGATTTGGAAGACAGCCCGTCCGACCCGATCCCCGGTGCGATTTCGCCGTCGTTGTCGCCTTCGGAGCCCGAGAGATTCTAGGAGCATGGACCCCAACTAGAGCAAGAAGTGCTCCCGCTTCATTGACACATAGAACACGGTCTCCCACCCGAATCCGTCCGACGGCAACCGTACCTACCACACTTAGAACCGGTAAAGATTCCGCTAGTCGGACGTCGTCTTTTGTCCCTCTCGTCAGACTCTCACCCCGGTCACACCCTGACAGTGTTCAGTCTTCGAGAACCAGGACGTCTTCCTTCCGGAGCCCTGGAAGTCCTGGACTTTCGACATTCCGGAAGTCGGGACGTCGAGGGGAAGGACTTGTCTCGACCCCGTCGTAGTCCTTCGCTTTCCCGTTTCGTCACCCGACAACGGTGTCCAGTTCCTGGAACGGGGTGGTGTTCCAACTCATTGGTGTCGTTTGGGGTTCCTGTCTCCCCAGTGGACCCGTACCCCCGCCTTGGGGAGGGTGGTGGGGCGGGGCGCGTAGACGTGAGTCTGGGTGCGTAGTCTCACTCCATCTACGGGCCGGGGGTCCTTAGCCCCCACCACTACGGTCCATCTCCTCGTTACGCGTAGAGAATAGTCGGACCGGTTCCACCCCTTCCCTCCGTCCGACCGGGACCCGTCGGGGTGAAGACGTCGTTCCTCCGCTACGACCGCCGACCCACGGTTCCTGCGTTTTGTTTGGTCGCAAGATAAAAGTTCAAGAGGGCACCTGTAATAGGTTCCAGGGTCCTCCCTTCGTCCCCCACCACCCTCCCCTCTTTCGTCTCGACCCCTCCAACGACCCTCTCCCGCCCTCACCTGTCTCCTGCCCCGCGAGTCTCTCCCTTCCGGGACTATTCCTCGGGTCGCAGACTCCGGGCGCGGGGGCGTCCGAGGGGGTGGGGGACGTCGGGGTGGGGGTGGGTCGACGCTCGGAGGTTGTAAGTTCGAAGGAAGCGGGGACGGACGACGAGTTTATTATTAGTGACCCTTTCTGTTGTTCCCGTACCCGACAAACTTTGGAACAATGATTGAACAAGATCCCTGTTGGGAAGGTGAGTGGTCCAGGACCGTTCCTCGTCGGTAGTGGGTGGTCCTCTCGGCCCGTCTGATCCCCGAGGGGGTCTTCGGGGGTTCCGAGAGTGGAAATTTCCCACCTCCCCGTCCTCCGCACCATCGTTGGTTCACCCACTCTCTCCTTCGCACAGGAGAGTCCCCGCTCTCCGGGATCTTGTCCTCACTCGGCGGTCTCGAACCCGTTCCGCCCCTGTGTCTGGACCTTGGGGCCCGAGGGGATGAGGTCCCTTCTAAGGATTCGTTTCTCGGATTTGTCTCGCAAAGGAACTTATTGTTGTCCCAACAACAGACCTTGTCGTTTCTGTCATTGGAGTTGTGTCGTAAAAATGCGACGTCTCGTACCTTCGTAGTGCGTCTCCAACCCTCCACTCCAAGTCCCTGTGGGCCCCTTCATCGAGGACGCGCAGGGGGGACGGAAAGGGGGTCTCTAGGTGGAAGTGGTCTTCCTGTTACCAGGCAGGACCCTTAGTAGCTCCTTCGTGGACGAAGGACAGAGACAGGGTTCAAGACTGAGAGGGGATCCACATTTCAAGAATAGTTTGGATCTGGGTAGACGTTATAAGGACTGTCACGATTGACAAAGGTGTCCTCCTACGGCCCGTCATAGGCACCCTCTTGTCCCCACGCCTCCTAGACACTCGAAGAACTGTGTTCCGACTCCCCCTCGACCCCCCCTGATACCCTCCTCAGTCCTACCCCAGACGGGGCGGAGTTGGGTGAGACTGGAGTGCAGAGGTCGACCCACGTATACCCGGACAGTGGACGTCGGACTCTTCTGGGAGAGTGTCCCGACGTGCGAGGTAGGAATGGGGGTGGGGGCGGTGTGTGTTGACGTGCACTTATAGGACCCCGGTTGGTCGGGTTTTCCGTCCCGAGAGTCTCAGGGAAGAAGGTCCAGGGGTCTCCCGGACGATCCCGAAGCGACGTCTACTCCGTCCCCGTGATTGATTGAGCCGCATTCGACCCGCTGGAGTCGACTGCCTCGTTTCTACGAAGAACCAGATGAGGGGTTCACCCGAAAGGACAAAGGGGAGCTCTCGACTTTTCGAAGAAGGGGAATCCACCCTGTCCTGTCTGGGGTGCCGAGAGTCCGTCTGGGGACACGACGACAGCCCCCACAGACCCCATTTAAAGTCGGACGGAGTTCGGAGGGACGCCAGACTCGCGGGACGGACACCCGCACCGTTCCTCTTAGGACGGGCTGGAGGGACGGGTCGTACCATTCTTCTCTCGTAGTCTCCCGAGAAGAAAACAAGAGGGGGAAGGTCTGGGGGTTGTCTCCGTAGGTGTCCAATTCAGATCAAGGACCCAGGATGTGTAGGTCCGTGACTTATCCTCCACTAGGGATTCCCCACATCCAGGAATCCTCAGAGACCTTCCTTCGGAGTCGTCAGAGGGTTGGACCCGAAGGTGGGACAGTCCTTCTTGTCTTTCTCGAGCATACCCTCTCCCGACCGTGGAAGACCCGGGACTCTTCGGTACGAGTCGCGCCCCATTCCGGGTAAGAGGTCCTCAGGGACCCGAGAACCGTCCTCTCCCATTCGTCCTTTGGAACTCGCGAGACCTCTAAACCGAGTCTAAAGTGAAGGTTCCGATGCTCTACAAAGGTCCAGTCTACGCCCCACCCGTCTCCTGACTCCGTACCTGGTCCTTCGTCTAGGGGAAACCAAAGTACAAGTCGTTTTAAGAGTGAACGGAGAGGTTCTTGTGTGGGAAAATCGACTGGAGTGACTTATAGCTCTGTTTTGCTGTCGACGAGAGGTGTCTCGTTCCGTATATTCGTGTGCGTGTGCAAAGTACGTTAAAGTTCCTCAAGTATCTAGGATTCTGAGAAAGTGCCTGAGGCAAGGTGGTCCCTTCGACCGGTTACTGAACTTTCGGATTCCGGACACCTTAGGACCTCTACTCGTCATGGGGCCCACGGGAGGAGTGGACTTCTCGGCCCCGAGTGCCTACACGAGACCGGGGTCCCGGTGCGGGGAGTACATGAGTATCGTGTCTGGTAAGACCTTCCACGTCATCTCAAAACCCCGTGTCGGCACTCGGGCGTCGTCGACCTTCAAGGCCTGGAGCGAGAGCGCCAGGTGGTCGTCGAGGCAGGCGAGGGGCATCTGAGCCTGGTCGTGTGTCAGGGCGTACAGGAGGAGGTGCATCGTCCGGTGGTCGAACAACCACTACGGCAGTCACTTCGCGACCGTGTCCCCTCTCCCGTCACGTCCCCGCACACCCCGTCCGGTCCGCGGGTCACGACGGGGTCGAGGTCGTGCGCGACGACCAAACTTACGACTCGCATTAGTGTGTCGTGGTCGTAGAAAATCGGGAGAGTAAATCACTTCTCGAGTCGTGACAAGGATTGGGAGGTGGGAAAGGGTTGCGAACTCTGTCTGGTCTCTCAAGTTCTTTCTTTGTTCTCGAACCCGAGTCGGGTCTGTGTGAAGAGGACACAGACGGAGACCACTTACCCTAAACCGACGACTTCTTAAAAGTGTGGTGAACCACCCATCTTCGGACGGGGTAGGGGGTGGGGGTCCAGGGTAGTCCGGGATTTCCTTTGGAGATCCCCGGTCTCACGGTGTCTCCCCCGTCCCTCACCGGATCCTGCCCCCGTCGGACTGGATTGAGCGGACAGTAGAGAGACGGACGGTCTGGCTCCCGGGGAACGGTAGGGAGAACGGGGTGGGTCACCGTCGCAATGTCCTCCCATGACTCTAACCGTGGGTGGGGTCCCGGTCCACCGGTGTCGAGGAACACCGGTCTTCTCTGTCTTCCGGGACCCGACCCTCTCGTCCAAGAGACTCGTCCCACTGTTCCCCCTCACTTGGTGCCTCAAATACCCCATGTCTCACGCTCCCGACCTTCCCCGGAGTCCCCTGTAGACTTCGTTCTTTTCCACGCCCTCGACTCCGCGTCTCTCGCCTCCCTGACCTTTCGTCGTACAATCCGCCCTCGACCTTGATTGGAGTCCGGACGGACTACCGGACTGTCAAAATGTCGTTCCGCCGGAAAACGACACCTTTCCAATGGGGAGGGGGAGAGGCTTTCCCAGACATTCGGAAGGGTCCGGGACTTCGGGGGAGAGGGGCGGTCGTCGGGGTGGTCGCGTCTCGGGGACGGCGAGGTCGTGCTCGGCATCCACGGGTGAGTTCCGTCGTCGGGGGTGTCCGTCGAGGGCCTCCCCGACCCCGTCGACTCCTGGGAGATGGCTCCAGACGACCCCTCAGTCGGACCCCGACGAGTCCCTCTCTGAGACGGGCGCAGACACAGGGATACGGACACGGGTCGCCTCGTCCCTCCACGGGACACATCCCCCACAACTCGGTCTCGAGTTCCGTCATCTCTCCGAAAGGTGGCCCGCGCCCCGACCCCCGATCGAGCTCAAGGTGTCCCACCGAGGGCCCTGGTCGTCCTCGTCGAGTCTCGGGCCTCTGAAGCGAAGGTGAGACCCGACGTCGTCCCCGTGACTACACTCTGCACTCTCGCACCCCCCGCGGGAATTTTCAAGGACGGAGGCGTCGAAAGTCTCGGCCCACCCGTGGCCGAAGACCCGTCGCCCCTTGTGCGCGCGTGTCGCAGGCCTCCACCCCGGGCGTGCGCGCCGTGCGACTGTCACCCGTCCACCGGGAGGCCGCGCGGGCCCGGGGTTCTCCTCCCCACGCACACGTCCGTCCCGGCTCTCTCGCCCCTCGGACCGACACGAGTCCCTGGCTCTGTCTCTTTCTTCCTGGGTCCGTGCAGCGGCCTCGTTGCGGAGCGCACGTCGTCGCCGCGCGTGGAGACTCTGGGTGTGGGCCTCCCTACGGGCCGGTCTGCGCGCGCGTCGCGTCGACGTCGGGGAGCCCCGGCGCAGGGGCCGGCGGGCGGACAAGCCGAATGGAACCAGGCCTGAGCAAGCCCGAAGGTCTCGCCGGCGTCGAGGGCCTACTCCGCGTCCCGCGGGCCCTCCTACAGCAGGACCAGGTGGCTTTACGGCTTTGTGCCCTGCCGCCGCCGAGAGCCCCCGGGGCCCCCGCGGGGCGCCGGGCGCGGCCGGCGGCGGAGGTACGGGGTACGCGCGGCGCCCCCACCGGGGCCGGGAGTCCATCCTCCCGCCCGGCCCGTCGGCCCGGTGCCGGCCGGGGACGTCGGGGCGGGGGCCTCGCGGCGC
>SJYO01036187.1:1230025-1482203 GCA_006410555.1 Capra ibex
GGGGCGGGGCCGGGGCCGGGGCGGGGCGGGTGGACGACATCATCTGCCTCTTCTGCAGGAGCCAGTCGTGGGCGACCCGCTCCTACACCAGTTTCTGCCCGCACTGCGGCGGCTGACGGACCCGCCCCTTCGGGTACGGGTCCTGCGGCAGTTTAAACCGGTCGTACTTCCCGGAGTCCCCGTCGAGGCACTGGAGCGGTTTCCAGACACACTGACACTAGGGTGGGTGGACACCCTCCTTCCTCGTGGTCCCCTCTGGTTCGGGTGCCGGGTAGGGGACCAGTCTCAGGCCAGGTCCGGAGGGGTGCTTCCCGGGATCCCTGTGTGGTGGCGCCCACACTGGTGAAGTAGTTGGGGTGCACGTGTCGTCGAGAGGATTGCGTGTAGACCCGACCCCCAGGTCTCCCTGATCCTCCCTGTCTCCGTCTTCCGCCGTGGTGTCAGTCCGGACGGCAAGTGCGGGGGAAAGGGGATAAAGTACCCGAGTGTGACTAAAGAGGGTCAAGGTACCCATGGGGATGGGACTGAGACGGTCTCGTCCCTCACCTCTTCGGATCTCTACCTCCGTCCAGTCTGGGTCTGGTTCACTGTCACTCTTGGTCCTGACTGGGATTAAGGTTTGAGACTTAAGTCGACACTGGAATGTTGGACACGGATTGAGGTTTTCACTAGGACTGGTATTCCGACTGTCATGGGAACTGGGACTGGGACTGAGCCCTAAAGTCAGATCCCAGACCAATTCTCGAGTCAGTCTCAGCCTACTGGGGTTCGTCCAAGGAGCTAACCTCTGACCCGAGTCCTGTTCGAGGTACTTACGGCATCGACGTCTCCGGGAGTGTCTAATGAACCCATCACGGGTCTTTAGTCGAGACGAGACGGGGTCCACGAACGTCGAGGTCCCTCGTCATCGTCTCCTCCCACGAGGAGGTTCCGCCCGACCCGACGTGGTAGGGGTTGGCGCCCGCGATCCCACCGTCTCCTCCGGACCCCTGTTCCTCCCGTCTACTGGACTCTGTCGGAGTGAATGTCAGTGGTCCAGGACCGAGTCCTTTGGAAACTGGAAGGGTCTAGGTATCATCTACCACTTGAGGCAGGGTAAGAGGTGTATCGACCTCCTAAGGTCCCTCAGCATCTCCGACACTTAGAGACCACCCCTCTGTTTCCGAGTCCCGTCTCTTCGGGCCCCTTCCCCAACCTCCGCCCGTGACCCACCCCGGGCACACAACTCCGGACTCACGTTTCTGTCCCGCCGGGACTCGACCCTCCGAACTTTTTGCACCAATCAGTTAGTTCCAGACATAAAGAACCTGGGGACATTACACGAGTACAGAGACTCTTGAAACAGAGTCTACTTCACAGAATTTCATTAACGATTAGGGTCCGACCGCTCTCCTGAGACCAGGGACCTTCGTAAGTCGCCAAGGGACTCCAACTCCTCCTGTGTCGGACACGAGACTTACCCGGACTCTTAAGTCAGGAAGACCTCGGACGAAAAGTGAACCGGCACTGTAAGAGAGGAGAGGAGAGTCCCCGTCCCCCGCCTCCGTCTACCTCCTTCGAGTCCCCCGTCGTCCTCCATGACTCGCCCCGGACCGGACTGTCCCCTCACCGCACCCCTCCGTGAGCCCGGGGACCAGAGTGGTGTCCGACACATCTCCCCCGACGTGAACCACCTGCCGTGGGTCTCCAACCGCCTCGGGCACAGTTTCTACTGAAACTTCCAGACACCACCCCACGGCTACGGCTAGAGTGGTATCATGACCCAGACGTCCTGCTTCCTCTCCCCACCACCGGACTCCGCGGACCCCTCGGAACCCCAGAACGGACTATACGGGAAACCTTGAACCCCACTTTACTCCGTCTGGTGCATCAGACCCACCAGACCCGAAGGTAAAAGTCGTCCCTACCTCAGTCTCCGAATCGTCACAGAGTACTGTGCTTCACCCTCCGAGTCATTCTGGTCTCCCGTTTAATTTACATGACGGTCACTTCGTCCCTCCACGGGGTACGGGGTGTCTTTAGGACTACGAAGCGACTTGGGGACGGGGACGTTGTGGACATGAACCCCCGGGTCCCGGACCTAAGGACTCAAGGTTTGGACTGGGGCGGAGACCCGAGGAAGGCCAGGAGACACGGAGTCAGAAAGGTCGACACTTTACCCTTAAAGCACTCCACGAGTCTTTCCCGTTTTTACGGAATCCGGGTTCTCTTCTTCCTCTCTCACTTCGCCCGTTCCCTGGCTCGACCCGTGAGTGCAGGTCCATCAACCACTCCTGGTGTCCCCTCCACGCCAACGGTTTCCTCTCTCAGAACCACTCGACCGAGGTGAGTCGTGGGTCGACCCGGTACAGGTGTGGAGCGAGGAAGTCCGAAAGGGCCTGACTCCCGTAGAAGAACTCCTTCTAGGACCGGGTACTACCTCATTCTTTTTCATCTTCTCGAGACAGGGAAGGGTGTCATTACCATCTCAAGATCTTCGAAGATTATTTTGATGGGGTTGGAATCGGGTCCGTGGATCCCTAGTGAGAAGTTGAGAATATGGACACGACCATAATTTACTAGGAGTTGATTGAGCGAGGACAACAAACTAAAACGAGTAGTAAAATTCCAGTAAACAAGTAGGTAAGAGAGGTGTTAGTGTCCAACCTGTGGATGAGACACGGACGTGGTACGACCTACGATCTCTATTTTTCTAGTAGTGGCGGAAGCTCCCCGAGGTCGCCTACCCTTCTGCCTCCTCCTTTGTCGTGACTACAGGGGGATTCCTCCACTTCCGACCCGTACGGCCGAGTGCCGACCTACCCACTCCGTCACGGTGTGCCCCGGACGTCCACCGTCGTGTACGGGCGTGCCGGCCCCGCCCCCGAGGTCCTTCGTCGTCCGTCGTGGCCCGGTCCCGGGACCCGGACCTGACCCGCCCCATCCCTTTCCGTCCGCAGAGGTGTCCCGACACGTCGGACGGGAGCCCTTCTTCGCGGAAGGACTCAGATCCAGGGTCCGGGAGGCGAAGACCAGGGCAGTGGAAGCCCTCCGTCTCAATTTCTCTTGACCCTTTGAGTGAACGGGACTCGACGGTGGCACGCCCGTGGGTCGCGGTCGCGGCACGTCCGGTGGCGGTGGTGTACTGGAGCAAGGGTAGGACGTCCGACCGACAGGAGTGAGACCCCACTCCCTACTCCGCTGAGTCCTCATCCACGTCGTCCCTAAGCTCCACGGGACTGACCGGGTAGAGGGTGTCTCCCCGGGGCCTGAGGCTGCACTTCCGACACACGGACTCGGCAACAACCCCCAGGGCCCGAACGTCGGGTTTCAGACCTCCCAGGGATAAAGAAGACATGAACGTGGTCGGAAAGGAAGAGTCCGGGGTACGTAAAACGGGTGTTTGCACTTACGTTGAAAGTACGAACAACCACAATTATAAAATTGTCTTTACTGAACGGTATAAGTATTGCACCAGACAGGAAGGCGTTTCATAAAAGTGCTGATACTAGATAAACTAAGCGTCGGTAGTGGACTCCACTCATAGAAATGATAAGAGTAAAATGTCTGCCCTTTTACCTCCCTGTCTCTTCCGATCTGGGGTCTCTCCCCAGGAAAATGGGAGAGGAAAATCTCTTAGGGAAGGAAGAGGGGAAAGGGAGGGAGAGGGGGGCTGCGGTCGTGAAAGGTCGTAAAAGGTCGGGAGATTCCGGTCGCACGTGGGGCGGAGGGCCTTCGGGGGTACGGGGGTGCGACCGGAGGGGAAACGGACCCGTGGACGGGGCAAAGGGGGCCCACAGGCATTGGTCGCGACGTGTCGGAGCGCGGGAGACACTACTCCCACATCACCAGCACCACTACACGAGCTTAGGGGAGGATGGACGGACTAAGACTCGTTGAATGGACTGGAGGAGACCCAGAGACATTCTTACCTGAATTACCATCATGGATGGTGGCTCTCATGCGTGAAACGTCTAACTCAACGGGTCACGAGTCATGTACAACATTCTCCGCAGACACACATTTTCCGTTACTGACGTGGAACTCTGACCTTAGCCGGTAAGTCTCACGGCGTTTCGGAACGTACCCCTGCAACTCCGAGTACAGTCAATCGTTTTGAGGAGATTCATGTAAACCTTTCGGACTGAGGGAGAAGTGGGACCAGATTAAAGTAAGAAGAGCAAGACTTCTCTGCTCCCTTTTACAAAAAAAGGAAAGGGAGGGAAATAGGAGTTCCACCCCCGGTGCGAGAGGGACCTCGTCTCCTTTCTCCGAAACCTTTGTACCACGTCGCACACGGGTCCGACTCGGAGGATGTAGCCTGGAGGGACTTGGAGTCACAGGGGTCGATATTTTACCCTGACAACCCTCCTACTAAACTCGACTCCGTGTCCTCCGTTAGGATACTTCAGGAGTCGTAAAATGTCCGGATCGTTGATGGTGACAATCCTTTCGGACGGGGAACTGAAGTCCAGAAGACCAGGGAAGACGAAGGGGTCGCACTTTGGGAAAGAGACCTTCCGGGAGAGGGTGGACGACGGGGCGAGGACGTCGGAACTTCTTCGGAACAAGGGAGTCCCTTCTTTCACTTTGACTTTCGGTGAGTCAGCACAGGTTGAGAGACGCTGGGGTACCTGATATGTCAGGTAGCTTAAGAGGTCCGGAAAGGGAAGAGGTCCCCTAGAAGGGTTGGGTCCCTAGCTTGGGTCCAGAGGGCGTAACGTCCGTCTCGGTAGTCCCAAGGGAGTCCCGGACAGCGGTTTGTACCTACAACCCAGAAATAGGAGGAGGAAACCCGATGGAATTTGAAAAGAAAATTATTAGCACTATTAGGGGGGACCTCTACCATTGTCGACCCAAAAATGTCGTACGGACGTGGTCCGACTCCGTAAATGTCACCGCGAGACCCCGGTGACATAAATGTCACTTATAGAATAAGTGAGAAGTCTCGTCGAGACATTTTATCCATAAAATAATAGGGACAAAATTTTTACCACTTGACCTTGAAGGGACTACCAGGTCACCGGTTCTGAGGTACGAGGGTTACGACCCCCGGACACAAGTTAGGGGCCAGTCCCTTGATCTACGGTGCACGATGTTGATTCACAAGAGTGTGGTGTCGATTTTCTAGGACGGACGACGGTACTTCTAGGTTCGCCCGTCACATCGGTTTATGAACTTATAACTTTTCATTTTCACCGTTTGAACCTGGACCGGTCCAAGTCCCCGAACGGGTGTCAAGGTCTCAATCAACCGTGACGATCACCTTGTCTTAAATTTGGTCCTGACAAGTCGAGACCTTCGAAACGCAAATTGGTGATGCAACGGGACGAAGGGACCGTCCCAATTGTTATGGTGTGGGAAGAATCATTAATCAGACACTCGAGGGCTCCCCGTCTCTTGTACAGAGTCAGTAGAGGCTCAGCGGGGTTTCGCGGATCGTACCACTAGACACGTCCTTGACTTTTGAGACCCGGTCCTAGGTTTCCGGGTCGATCACGAAGACGACCGACACACTGCAGCCCGTTCAGTGGACTGGAGAGACTTACCCCGCTTTGAGAGGGACGGGCCGACGAACGCTCCTACCCACTGTAGGGAACAAACTTGGCGGGGGGTTGGGTACAGTCCTGTCACTCCTAGGGAGGAGGGGGGTGGGAAAGAGGGTCAATGGCAGACTTCCGCCGCCACAGACGTCCCTCTGACTTCCACGACGTCGGGGTCTCGCGGTCGTCCTCAGGGGTCTCTCCGTAGAACGACGAGACCGGGTGTGAAGCGGACCCACGGGTCGAGCGAGACCCCAGGGGACTTCGTGGGAGAGGAAAATATGTACGTGTGAGCCCTACCGACGCTAAGACGAGACGGGACTAAATAATGACGCCCCGTCTACCGCCCCGTCGGCCATTATTTAGGGAGTTGCCCTGACTCGATTCACCCACTTCCCACTGGTCCAAAGACTGCACCTCGACCCCCCGATCTTCTTCCTACCGACACCCTTTCGTTCCGACGTGGGTCACTGCGGTCATCGGGACAGAGCCGGACCGGGACACTGGGGAGTCCCTTCTGGCTTCGGCTACTCTTTGTCGTAGTGATCCCTTGGTCCTTTCCCGACCCTGTTCGTGTCCTGGGGCCAAAGGTCGGGGGTTCGGGCAGAGCGGCTGGGGAACGGAGACACAATTGGAGCCGACACGGGGACTGACCGCAGAGGGTCCGACGCAGAGTCACAATGGTAGACCTTGTGCCCACTAGGGAGGTCGAGCAAGGGACTGTCTCGGTCTAGGTCCCTCAGGGCTGTGCCGGAGGGGGGTCCAGAGACAGTGGTCACCACCGAATGCCCTTTCACGTCGTGTCTGGAGGAGACCTTCGTTCCTCGACTCCCGTCCCCTGTACCAAGGTAAAATCTATTGGACACAACCACCTTCCCTTCCCTTCGGGGCCCTGACCCCCTCCGACGAAAGACGGTTTCACGCTCCACCTCGTCGACCAGAGAGGTGGGGAGAGGGAGAGAGACGAAGAGGGACTCATGAGAGACCCCGTACAGAGTCGGAGGAAGGGAAAGGGAATACCGAATGGTCGTCAGACCTCGACGAGTGGTGTGTAGGTGGACCGGGGACTTAGGGTCCCACTTACAACAAATGCGTCGGCTCCTGGAGGAGAGGACCGAGGAGGGACGAGTGAGGAACCCCGGGTGAAGGTCCTAGAGACAGAGGAGGTCCTTCGTTCGCACCTAAGTCGGACCTTAACTGACAGAGACGACCCCGAGGGTGCCACGTCTGTGCGCGGAAGACACTTTCGTGTCCGGAGCTTACAGGAGAGAGCCTTAGTAAAACTACACGTACGGAGACGGAGAGTGGGTCTCACCATGAGGGGCAAGTAGTTTACTCACGGGTCACTTGGGACTGTCCGTCCCGGTCCCCGGACCGAAGCCCAAGACTGACATGGGGGTTGAACGACGTACAGCACCCCCACAGGCGGGGAGAGACCCGGCATCAGGGGTCCGCCACACTCCTTCGTCTGCGGCCCGCTGGGGTCCCACGGGTGGGCACTCCTGCGAGGTCATCGGTTCAGGGCACAGAAGTCTCACGAGGAGAGACGTGGATACCCGTCTTTCTTGAATTGGCCGCCTCGCTTTGAGACAACGACCACACGTCTGATGAATTACGCAGCCCTAGAGACTTTAATGTTGTGGGAACGGCTCCCTACCCTCTTCGACCACGAAGAACCTTGTTTGAGAGTGACCTCTTAAAAGTTCGTAACACCAACCGTGACCCCCTTCGTAAACTCCCCGGCCCTCTTGGAAAAGCACCCTTGAAGACAGAATAGTCTGACTTATTTATCAATAATTTGACTTAGTTACAAATAGACATCCGAGGTCACGAGACGGTAAGGAATCGTTCACAGTGACTCGCAAAGAATCCACAGTCCGCGCACAGGTCTACGTGTCGGGAGACTCCCCGCTGGGAGTCGGGGGGACCAGTCTGTCCTCCGACTCGGAAGTCTCCTGAGTTCCTTCCCGTTCGGTTCGCCACACGGGCGCTGAGGGCCGAGGAGAGACCCCGATGCACGGGTGGGCTCGGGTGTCCTACGTTTCCTCTCCCACGGCCCGACCCCGACTCAGACGGTCGGGTCCCTCGAGAAGTCTCGGCGCCGGAACGACGTCACACCTGCGGGCCGTGTCGTCCCGGGAGCCGACACAGGGTCCAGGCCTGAGGCCAGAGAAGGTACCGTTTCCGACCCGGCCCCCATGGGGGCGGCCAGGTCGGGAGACGCCGGGGTCCGCGAGAGGTCGGTCTTTGTGGGAAGGGCGGGTGGAGGGACACAGGACGTTCACACACGTCGAGTGTGCTCACGACCCGGACACGCGGTCACACTTATCTTCTCCCTCACTGGACGTCCTCTCTGTGTTAAACAGTCTCACGTCTGGTCTCAGCGTCCGTGGTCTCCCCTCCGTCCCTCGGTCGAAGACTCCCTACTGTGCCGGGCCTGTGGTAGCCGAGAGCGAAGAGGGTCCTGGGGCCGGCTCGACCCTCGCCGTCGGCAAAGAGTGAAAGAGTGGTCGAGGAGAGTCGGGTGGGCGGGGTGGGAACACCCTGGGCCTAGGATTCCGGTCTGTGGTCCAACGTGTAGGGTCGCTCTGACACTGGACCTCAGTCTTGGTCGTCCTTAGGGCCTTAGCTCTGGACCTCCAGGTACCTCCCGAGGCGTCTTCGAACTGACCCTCGCTCTCCGGAATCCCCAGTGTCTCGGGAACTTCCAAGAAGGTGTCTTCGACCTTGGTCTCGACAAACACGTCGGAGTAGCAGGTCTCGACTCCAGACACTGCCGTCCTCTTTCTTAGGCCAAAGTCGAGGTGAGATTCCTCCTTGGCAGCTCGTCAGTCGTAGTAGGTCACTGGTGTTTACGGGACGGACCCCAGCGGAGCCTGGGACCCTGTCCGCCGGGCCCCAAAATCCTAAAGCACCAGGACGGACGGACGGACCACCGGTCGGACAAGGAGAGGGTAGAGGCCCCAGCACACCCCTACCAGTCCTGCCGCCCACCCAGAGGGAGACTCGACCCCGGGTGGTCACGGGGCCCGACACCCTCCCTTCCTCGCACCCATCCATCCCTGGAAAGAGTCCAATAGCTCGCCGGGGTAGTCGGGCCCGGGTCCCAAAGAGTGCCTTCGGGGGCGCCTCAGGGTCCGCTCCGGGGTCCGACGCAGTGGACCTCCAGCCCTTCGTCGGCCCCGTCTCCGTCCCCGACCCGCCGTGGACGGGAGAGGGGACCCCGTCCGGGCACTGCGGTCGCGGGAGGCCTTTTCGCATTTAGGGAGGTCGGAGAGACGAGAGGGAAGTCTAGACGGCCCGCACGCCCCACCCCCTTCCCTGAAGGCGTCCCCCGACCCCGCGGCGTTTAGAGAGTCCTCTGTCACTCTGAGTCCCAAAGAGATGTTCAGCAGGGTTTGGGGTAAACGAGATCCTGTCACTAAGGTTCCTCTAAGTCCTCACACTGGTTCCTACCTCCCCGGTCGTCCCCACTTCCCCTCTTCCCCTCTTCCGACTCACCGCGTCTCTCGGACCACAGCGGTGACACTTTCCAAGCACCTAAATAAGGGTGGTCGTAATCAAATCACCTTTTGAACGGTTCCGATGTCGGGATCCCTTCCACCTTTCTCCAGCTTAAGTGCTCCGAACCTTAACCGCTCGATTTGTAAAGACCTGACCAGGACGAAGACACGTATTTTTCGTTTACCCCTTCGTCCCCGTCTCCATTTTTACCTGTGGAGAAAAGAAATGGACAGAAGGAGGGGTGCAGTGTTAATTGTGGGACAGGGGTCTCCCGGGTCGACGGAGGAGCCTCCTTAAAAAGTTAGTCTACCCTTGTGACTCGAACGTCTACTCGTCGACCCCGGAACCCTCCTCCCGGAACTCTGGGTCTCACCTGAAATTATCGGTCGGCCCCGACGAAACACACCCACCTGGGAGGTCTCCCCCACTGATGAACCTTCCGTAGCCCCGACCCTGGTCCTCGTGGAACTTCGACTCCCGGCCCCTACGTCTCTTGGTTCACAGGAATCGACCAACAAGACCCCTGGAACCTCCTTGTCTTTAGGTCGGTGTCCCAACCCCACTAGGGTTGAGCTCCGGACGAGTTCACTTCCGGGTCCTTTAACTTCCGTCCAGTGGGTCCGGAACCCTCCACGTCCCCGGACTCCCCCTACTATCCTGACCGTTCCTCCGACTCCCGAGCCACTTTCTCGGACCAGTTTCCTCTTAAAGACTTTACTCTACGTGGTTATATCACCCTGGTCTGGGGTATAGGACTCCGTACCTTCGATCTTCGTATTATTTGACGAAGGGGTCTATCCCCAGACGAGGTCATAGTCTCTTTCGAATTTGGTCTTCTTCCAAGGAAAAGGTCTTCTCCCCATGGTCACCTCGTCGAACCACCTCCCACACACACGCGCACGCGCACTCGCACACGCACGTACACACGCGTACACACACACACACACGCGCGCACGTACTCGCACACGGACGTACACACGCGCACACACACACACACACGCACACGACCCGCCCCCACCACTGGGCCCTGTCACCAAGACTGCCCTTCCACGAGCCGATCACACACGAATAGAGTGGTCCCTTCACCTCCCTTCACCAACATAGGGTTCTTGTAAAGGATCTTTTACCTGAAGAAGGAGAAAGAAGAGAGAAAGGAAAGAAATAGTCTCTTTATTTCCGAGATCAAATTTTGGGTTATCTTGGGTTTCCGAAAATTCCCATTGGTCAGGGGTACTGTTCAGGACGAGATGACTCCGTTTTGGGAGGTAGAGAGCCGATAAAACGATAACAACGAACATGTATAGGGATTTCCAACACGAATTTGACGGTAAAGATCTAAAAAGTTAAAATAAGTAATAATGAAGAAAATACCGTTAATTTCTAAAGAGAATATGAGACAGGGAGAACTAAACCGTTTTAGTTTTCAGTGATGAATTTAATAATATTAATTTGATTGTAAGTGCACATAATTTTAATGTAAAGGAACACATTAAAAGACGAAAATTAATTCAAGCAGTAGTGGGGGAAGGAAAGGGTGAGGAACAAAAAGACACAGGTCGACGAGGTCTGGTGGGAGGCGGACCACCCTACGGGTCGATTACGTGGTCACCCTAAAAGAGGACCCCCGAGCCACGAGGGCTCGGACGACGTCCAGCAGGAGACCCCGTAGAGAAACGACGAGGGGAGACACCGAAGGACACAGGGCCGAGACCCCGAAAGAAGAAAGAGTCGACTGTGCACGAATTCCCCTTCTACATAAGGCTTCAAACGTCTCTTTCTCATGTCCCCTTCAGCTGTGAAGGCCATGACCGCACAGATTTTTACAAAGGTAATGAGGAGTGAGAAGTTTCACACTCATCTTAAGATCCAACTTCGAATAAAGGGGAGACTTTAACCTTCAACAAAAGGTCATAGAGGACTAAAATTGTTTATACCAAGTTGAGACTAAGGTCTGAGATGATACCAAACTAGAAGCCCCACAGAGTGGTGGAACGGATGGGGACCGTATCTATAAAAGGGTAAGCACACGACTCGTGAGTCACCTACGGGAGTTGGACCTTTAAGTACGGGAAGGCAAGACCTTTTAGTAGGACGTAATTAAGAAGTCAGTAAAGAAGGAAAGGTAAAGGAGGAAAGACTGCAGACCTTGAGTGTAATAATCCTATAACGTTGAAGACAAACTAAGGATTTAAAGAATATAAAACAGAGGACTAAAGAAAAACAAGATGGAAGATACTCTAAAAAAATTGAACTACAAGGTTGAAAATAAAGAATTTTTTAGTAGAGGAAAGTAAAATTGGAGCTTCCTCGAAAGACTAAGACAATAATACGGATGAAATAACGTTAGTGAGAAACAAAATGTCCACGTTTTGAAAGAGAATACGGGAGACTCCTATAATTGATGTGTGACTAAAAAGGTTTTAGTGACGTCTACCACTACGTCGGTACCTTAACTTTCTGAGAATGAAGAACCCTCCTTTCAATACTGGTTGGGTCTGTCGTATAATTTTTCGTCTCCGTAATGAAACAGTTGTTTCCAGACAGATCAGTTCCGATACCAAAAAGGTCACCAGTACATACTTACACCCTCAACCTGATATTTCTTTCGACTCGTGGTTTCTTAACTATGAAAACTTGACACCACAACCTCTTCTGAGAACTCTCAGGGAACCTGACGTTCCTCTAGGTTGGTCAGGTAGGATTTCCTTCAGTTAGGACTTATAAGTAACCTTCCTGACTACAACTTCGACTTTGAGGTTATGAAACCGGTGGACTACGCTTCTCGACTGAGTGACCTTTTCTGGGACTACGACCCTTTCTAACTCCCGTCCTCCTCTTCCCCTACTGTCTCCTACTCTACCAACCTACCGTAGTGACTGAGTTACCTGTACCCAAACCCACCTGAGGTCCTCAACCACTACCTGTCCCTCCGGACCGTACGACACCAAGTACCCCAACGTTTCTCAACCTGTGCTGACTCACTGACCTGACTTGACTTACAAAAGTGATACAGAGACCAAATAGACACAAACAAACTAGAAGAGAAGGTTTATTTCCAAAATAAGTTCGAGGACCCTGTTGAACCGAGAGACAAGTAATTGTGTCTGTCCACCTCCCCGGATCTATGAACCACACGTCTCCGTTCCAGGTGTCAAACACACGGGATGAGGTCTACTCCCGAAAGTCGTCTGAAAAGGGACCTCGTGACGATGGTTACTCACAAACACAGGGGGGGTTTAGTATACAACTTTAGAATTGAGAGTCACACTACTATAATCCACCATCCCGGAAGTACCCACTAATCCAGTACTCCCACCTCGGGGGTACTTTCCCTAATCACGGGAATATATTTTCTGGGGTCTCTCGAGGGACGAGGAAAGACGGTACACTCCTGTGTTGTTTTCGTGTCAGTAGACACTTGTCCTTTCACCCGGAAGTGGTCCATTTTAGTCCCCAGAGAACTAAAACCTGAAAGGTCGGAGGTCTTGACCCTTTTTATTTAAAGACAACAAATAATCGGTGAGTTAAACACCATCCATCAATTTTGTCGGGTTCACCTGATTCCGTACATGGGAAGTTACAGTCTTAGAAACCCAGAAGGGAAACCCCGAAAGAGAGAGGGTAAACCCCCCACCAGAAACGGCTGATGTAAGATTCTTCTCCAATGTTTTCCAGACCCCTGAATGGGACCTTCTGAAAGTGTGTCAGGTGAGAGAAAAAAGGAGAAAAGTCGGTGAGAGAAATAGGGGTAGGAGTAACACGAACACTGGGGGACTGATCTCAGAGATGACTTAGGAACTCTCTTTCGGAGATCGAAGAAGGGCTACCCCTTCGTCCTTCGTGCCGACACAACCGACCTATCTCCCCTGTGTCCGTCAGACTGAAGAGGTGTATCTCTAAAGGTCGGTCAGGGGACAAAAGTCAGATCTTAAACAGGGTCCATGGAGGTCCATGGTTCTCAACCGAGACCCTCAGTTAGTCAATACCGGGAAGTCATCGGGGGAAAACGACCGAAACTCCAACATCGAAGGAAGTAAGACGGTTCAGGAGGTAGATTAAAGGTAGAAGTTATAAAAGGACAGCAAAGAGTAGACGACACCAAAGGATAGGGAAGAGAAACAGAAACCCTCAAATAAGGAAAGAACAAGGAAACGATAGAAAATTCCCCGAATTCCTCACTTGTCCGTACTTACTCAGTTTTCACCATGGCACTTTGTAAAACACTTCCATTATGTACCTGTTCTATCAACAATCTGATATGACACTGGTCGTTAGGGTGAGGACCCGTATGTGGGACTCTTTTGGTGTTAAGATTTTCTGTGCCTTTTTTTTTTTTCTTTTTTTATTTTATTTTATTTTCTGTGCTCATGGGGTTACAAGTAACGTCGTGATAAAAACTATCGGTCCTGAACCTTCGTTGGATCTACAGGTAGTTGTCTACTTATTTCTTCAACATGATGGATACATGACACCTTATAATGAGTCGGTATTGTCCTTTCTTAAACTCGGTCAAGATCACTTCACCTACTTTGATCTCGGAGATTATGTCTCACTTCTTCAGTCTTTCTCTTTTTGTTTACAGCATATAATTACGTATACATACCTTAGATCTTTTTAACATGACTACTTCGATAAAACCCCCGTCCTTATCTCTGTGTCTGTATCTCTTGTCTGGAACCTGTACCCCACCCCTTCCTCTCCCACCCTGCTTAACTCTCTCATCGTAATTGTGTATACGTATGGTATACATTCTATCTACCGGTCGTCCTTAAACGACAGACTACGTCCGTCGAGTTGGGTCACGAGACACTGTTGGATCTCCCCACCCTACCCCACCCTCCACCCTCCCTCCCAGTTCTCCCTCCCCTGTATACATATGGATACCGACTAAGTATAACTACATACCGTCTTTTTGGTTGTGTTGTAACATTTTGTTAATAGAAAGTTAACTTTTATTTAAAATTTTAAAATTTCCGATATAACCTGTCTATTATTTATTTTATATTCGTTCGTTCCTCTTCCGTTACCATGGGGTGAGGTCATGAGAACGGACCTTTTAGGGTACCTGCCTCCTCGGACCATCCGACGTCAGGTACCCCAGCGATTCTCAGCCTGTACTGACTCGCTGAAGTGAAAGTGAAAAGTGAAAGTACGTAACCTCTTCCTTTACCGTTGGGTGAGGTCACAAGAACGGACCTCTTAGGGTCCCTGCCCCCTCGGACCACCCGACGACAGACACCCCAGCGTGTCTCAGCCTGTACTGACTTCGCTGAATCGTCGTCGTCGTCGTCGTCCGTCGGGATGGAGGTTCAGAAGTCCGAGACAACGGGATCGAGTGACTCGGGTGGGTCTCCAGAGCCCTCAGGGACCCCGCGGAGTGACGGACGTTACACGAGACCTGTAAGGGAAGTTAGACAAGTCTCAGTCCGACCCTGGGAGTACTTTGGTTTCTGGGGAAACAGGGTACCTCTGGGGGTAGGGATGTGTCATGTACCCCGGTTTTTGACGTTCCGGACCCCAGGAACCTCTCTTCTATCCTAACCGTCTGGGCCAAGAGGAGGACGACGGGTGACTTCGTCGATCTTGTCTCTAGGACCTCTCGTAGACCCACCGTCTCCCTCGATTGTTCCGGACTTTACGTCAATCTCCCCGGTGTGGTGTCTGTCAGTGTGTTTGGACACGAAGAGTGTAAATGGGGAGAGAATGTGTATGGAAGAGTGTGTGTCCGGACGAAGAATATGCTCTCTTGTGCAAAGTGTGAAAGTGGGGACTTCAGTGTGTGTGTGTGTTCGTGTGTGTGTTCGTGTGTGTGGACAGAGGATAGACGAATTTGAATTCCAGTACTCCTCTCAATCTCCCCTAGTGTCCTCTAAAACATTTTCATCCGACCGATTTTCGTTTAAAACCTCTGAGCAATTGAAGAAGGATGGGTATCTGAAGTAGTCTCTTTCCTGATCAGGTCTTTATCCTCTTTTTGAGTGGATTGTCTTATCCACAACTCAAATACTAAGGAGAGGATCTTCATCTCTCTGTGTGAGATCCGACAAACCCCCTACTATATAGTCGTCGTAGTGGGACAGAGTGGTGTGATCCTGGACTCGAGTGTCGTCAAAGTTTTTGTACTCTCTAGGAACTCCAAAGTCCCATCTCCACTCCCACCCCGTCGAACAGCACAAAGGTACCGTCGGACAGAGTGACGGTATCGTTGTTCTAAGACGGAGATTAGACGCCTCGGGCCCAAAGACATTACCCATCTTGTGACCACAAAGTACCTTGCCACCACTTGGGGTGTTGGGAAGATCCTTTCTCGTAAAGGTAAGATCTGGTTCGTCCCATCACCATCGGACTCCGACAGTTTATCCCGACCCAAAAAGACACCCGTCTTCGGAGCTAAAGGACCTCAAAGGATTGATGAGAGAGGAAGGATGTCGTTAAATTTGAGGGGTCGGTAACCCCTGGGGGTCCTTACAGACGTGTCCGTCTAACTGGGAGAGACTACAGGTGGTGTCGAATGAGATTACGGTACAGTACAGTCTCTTCACACTGGCACGCTACCCCTTCGGTCCGAGACGTCAGTCCTCGGACTTTACCGAACGATGAGTAACCGACACACGGAACTCACTCAAAAGAAAAATTTGGAATCCCATAAGTGACACTTTTTCCCCAGTTATGTACGATTCGGGGGACCCACGGAGGTTCCTACATCTCTTTACGACGTGTATTTAGGTAGGTCCCAAAGGTCGCCCCACGTCACCTAAGTAGGACCAAAGGTTCCCCACGTCACCACCCACGTACCGGGTCAGGGACGACTGTGAGGAACGTTTACCTCACCCCGAAATCCCAGAACGCCGGTTCGTAGGGTCGCCTCCAGACTGACACCTCGACCCCACTATAAATATGGAGTCACTTACCCCGTTACCAGTCGTAGTAGAGAGTCTAGTGCGACAAACTGACCGACTTTCGAAGGGACCCTTTTCCCCTCCACGAATTCGGTCGACGGAAGGGAGGATCTCGTCTCGATGAGTTCGCACCCGCGACCCGAGTCCCCGGAGACGTTTTACGAACGATGGGTCGACGTCACTGTATTCAGATCCTTGACTCTCTTGCAGAAGTCTTTTAAAATATCAATAAACTACAACGACATTATGGTGGGTTCGTCGTAGGTTTCGCAGGTTGACCCCGAAGAAAAACCACCCCCACACCTCCTCCACACCCCCAAACACACACACACACACCGCTTTGTTCGACCAGGAAGTGGTGCAGATCAAACTTTTCGTGACTGGAACTATTCTACTATTTCGGTGGAATTTTAGTCGATTTCTACGTCCACTCTCTGTTCCCCTTGTTGGAGTAGGCGTCGGCGGACGTTTTTACTCGGGGTCCAGTGTGCGTCTCCTCAGCCGTCGTAAAGGAAATAACGAAGCCCTGTGTTTGACGTCCAGCTGTGGGACGGGACGAGGCCGGGCCCACCCCGACCTCCACTTCCGGGGTGGAGCCGCGAGTCGGCGCGCGCCGCGGCGCCGGGGGCCCGTCGCGGCGGACGGCGGACGGCATCGCGTCCGGCTTCCTCAAGGTCAACATCCGCCTGTGCAGGAAGAGGGCGACGTGGTCGTGCCGCGGGGAGCCTCGGCCCTAGTCCGCCGACGCGCCCCGCGTGCCCGGGACGACGGCCCCCGGGCGCCTCGAGAGTCTCCCCGTCTCGCGCCGGGGGGCTCCGGCTCCGGGCCGGCGACACCCGAAGGGGCGGCGCGTGGCGCCCGAGACGAGGGTCCCGCGGGCCTCGCAGCGCCCAGGCTCGACGCTCGGATCCTGTCTCGGTGTCCCACTCCGATTCACTCCGCCCTCGGGTCTCTCTCCGAAACCTGGGGGAGGAGTGTAGGTGTAGAAGCCGAAGGGAAAACAGGGGACTGGGGATCCTTCGAGTCGCGAGGTGCGACCCGTGGTCGTCGTTGAATCGAACCCACCGATCCGGTAAACGAGGAGAGAGGAAGTTGTATCGATACTAAAGTCTATAAAGTGTCCTAAAAGAACTCACAGAAAATGTAACTTAAGGAAAAAAAAAAAAAAAAAAATTCCTTCGTTCGTCCTATCTCGAACCTTTATTAGTCGAAGCGAAGAGAAACACCGACCGACCGGCCGGGAGATGGGGACCAAAAGTAGTCCGAGGATGATCTGGCTCGAGGAACCCCATCAGCCCCGTCACAGGTGAGTAGACTCAGAGAGTCTCAGAACTTTTGTCACGGAACGAGTATCGTCCCGGAGTTTTTCGGAACAATTTATATATTTTTGATTACTTTCCGAACGTCAATTTGTTTACTTCTTTCACTTCGTTTCTGGTGACACGAGGTGTGGGAGTTGTTTACACTGGGGATTCTTCGATATAGTCCCGAAGACGTTTCTTCCCCTTGACCCAGTGGAGTTGGTCGAGCGGAGGGGATGAGGTGTGAAAGGGAAGTGTGCCTCCCGACTACTCCGATTGAACCTTCCGTGAAGTGTATGTTCCGAGTAATTCCAGTAATTTAACAATCGTCATTCTATCACGTCACTCGAGAGTCGTCTGTTACTCGGGGTGGTCAACACCGGTCCCTATCCACCTTTACGCCAGACCCCACACTCACCCACACACAACCCACCTCCTCCTATGAACTGAGACTCAGGACGAGAAGTCACGGTGCCGTGAGAGACCTCTTCGCCTCGCACCCACTCAGAGTAGGTCCCACTCACTATGAGAAGGATCCTCCCGGGACCCGGACCGTCTCTACCCTCCCTGCTACTGGAGAAAAGGTCGATGTCGGTAGTAGGGTCGTTCACCTAGTGATGAATCCGTACGGACAAAAATCGTAGTGGATTTTCTAAAACGGTTCTTCTCGGTTCTCGAGTCGCAGGGGGGCCCGCCACTACTGTAACAATAAGAGGCCCCCTAGGAGGGAATGGGTCTTTCTCGTGGTCTAGGGTCCTGTCTTCTTCAAGAACCGGTTCCTGTGGGCGCAGGTACTAGAGAAACGTGACCTTATAGAAAAATTTTAAATAAAATCAAAACCGTCGTGTCCCGGAAGACGTGTACCCGAAAGAGATCAATGTCGCCCGTCCCCGACGAGAGATCAACACCGTCCCCCCGATGAGCATCGTCACCGAGGAGAACGGTACCTCAGGTCCGAGAGTTCCCACGCCCGGAACCATCGACGCCAAGAACCCGAGATTTCGTGTCCGAGTTGGCAACACCACGAACCCGAATCGACGAGGAAGGGTTTGGTCCTTAGTTTGGACACAGAGGACGGAACCGTCGGTCTAAGGACCGGTGACTCGGTGGTCCCTTCGGGCGAAACCCTATCGATACCCCTGTTCCTGTAGAACAAACCTTTCTTACAACGTTCAAGGGAGCGACCTCTCCTTGTCTCCAGGACTCTCCGGTCCGACTGGGGAGTCGTCACAACTTGGAACTAGGGACCGAACCCCTACTCGTGACAGGATCGAGTGCGAGACATCCCCCGTGAGAACCCCCTCGAGTCGTGGACGACCCAAAGACGTCGGAACCTGACTCACTGAAACCCTTCCAAAGAAATGGAGACACCCGGAGTCAAAGAGGTCCAGAAGTTAAGGTGCTACTTGAGTACTCTAACTCTCCATAATTCCTAGATAGGAAAACACATCCAAAAGAAAAAAAAAAAAAAAAAAATTTAAGGGGTATTTCCTTGACTCCAGTGACTATTCTATCTGAACGTATCATTTACGGAAGGGTCGTCTAGACGTGTCTCTTCGTCAACCGTGTCTCGTCTCTTCGGGTGCTTCCTCGAGCCACCAATGGGTCGTGGACTCGAACCCGTTCGGAAACATTGCCGTCTTCTCGGAGAGAACGAACGTCCAATCACCCCGGGGACATACACGACGTGCACGGGCAGAACCCAAAGGTAACACGTCGAAAGTCAAGTATCGTTGTCTAATCGGTATCGACTTTTTACACCGTTGAGAGTAAAACGTAGTTAAGTGACGAGGGAGGGTTGGAAGAAGGGTCTGTTGAGTATGGACACCAAGATCCTAAGAGGTACCCGCGGTGGAAAAGGTTCCAGAGGGACTTCCGCCACCGTGTTTCCTTCTCGTAGTCGACGGTCCTTTCGTCGTGCAAGTAGGACCACTCTTCTACGGTCAGGACCTTCACGGGACTCCGGCTCTGTCTCTCTCCCTCCTCCTTGCCCCAATCCGAACGACGGACCCGACCCGTGACGCCGTCTCGGGGCGCACTTCGTCCGTGGACCTTCCCTCCTCTGTTGGGACGGGAACCCTCGGGGGGCACCTCCCTGCTCGGACTTGGCTGTGTCGTACCTTTGTCCTGACTCTCGGGAGCGCGGTATATCAAGTCCGATTTGAGAACGGTCCACTCCTAGCAGTCCCTCCCGGTCATTTCAATCCTGCCTTTCTTCCCTCCCTCCTCGGCACGACCACCTTCCCCGTCCTGACGAGTCCGACCTTTTACCGGTCCCGAGACTTGAAGTCCAAACGAACTCTCCTTACAACCTTTTCGCTCCGCACTCTACGTCACCCTGTCACTCGTCCCTCCCCAATTCGCTCCACGCCGTTCCTCGGCGTGACTCACCTCGTACGACTCTTGGGTCGGTGAAGGGCCCTCGGACCCTCGTCGCCGGAGAACGGACGTGTGAGCCGAAACGTACTTAGTGTCGAGAGGCACGAGGTGAGAGGGTCGACCTCGCACGGAAAGATTTAGGTCGGGTCCGGGAGAACGACATTGTTCTTTAAGAAAAATTAGTAGAACGTACGAGAGTATTGGGAAGTATCGGAACTTTTGGTAGTAATTTAACACAATAACGGATATTAAGTCCTTTCTCTTTTTCCGAAAGGGACTACCTAGTCCAGTTAACAGAGGTGTAAGACAAGAGGCACCCGGGACTCTCCCATACCTAAATTAACACACTAGAACCGCCAACTCCCCCCTCGATATCTGGGACTGGGGGAAAAGTGGGGGAAGAGAAGAGTAGGAGGTGACGGGGGGAGACCGAGAAGGTCGAGGGTTCCGACTAAAGAGAAACCTTTTCAGTAGTCCGTGAAACTCTGACAGGTCGTTTGTATTCCTTTCTGTTTAACCACCTCTCGGTCCGTCGTGACGTCCGACTCTCTTGCCCACACCCACGGTCTAGATTCCGGCCTGGGAGGGACACGCCGGTCCCCCTTCACCCACCCCCCTGAGAGCAAGCACGGGTAGTCGACGGTTGTCATCGAGTCGGGTAGGTAGGGAGACAAGAACGAGGATGCGGGACCAGGGGCGGACGAGGGAGACTCTACGTTCGTACCCCACCTTATTCTTACCATAGTCTTCCTGAGTTTACACCGACGTCGAGGAGAGAGGGAGGACACTCTAATCTTGTTCAGGTGGGAGGGTAGAGACCTAGAATAACAATGGACACTTTTATTCTCGCAACCTAGTCTGACCGGTGGTTGACAGGGGATCTACCAGTGAAAGGAACATCTGAAACTGAGACACTATGGGACTTTGGGTCTAGTACCGAAAGACGTGGTCGGAATTCCGTACCCCGTCCCGTACCTCACCTCTGTCCAAGTTAGGTGATCTCTCTTCTCCCATCTTGACAAAGACAACACCGAAATCTGGTGCCTACGTGTCCCAGGTCCAGTCAAGTCTTTAGTAAGGACCATTGTTGGTGGTCCACAACGTGTGGAGGGGACCCGGAAGGAGACTCTAGATCGTGTTCTTTAACTCAGTATTCGTCTGGTAGAGTTCCATTGTACCGGTCACTATCTGGCCTCCGAACACTCGTACACCCACCCCACCCCCTCTGGGACTCGGGAAAAAGTGGGGGAAGGGAAGAGTAAGAGGCGACGGGGGGAGGTCGAGAAGGTCGAGGGTTCCGACTAAAGAGAAACCTTTTCAGTAGTCCGTGAAACTCCGACAGGTCGTTTGTGCTACTCTCTCTGACCCTCGCCCCCCGTCTGTCGTGACGTCCGGCGGGCCCCACGAAGTCTCGTCGGGTGTCCTCGGACTGGACCTCCCAGGTCCGTCCAAAAGACGTCCCCACCGCGGACTCGACTCAAAGACTCGTGTTCAGTCGGTCCACTTATTTCCAAGTAGCTGCGGTCCTCATCTCCCTTCACGGCGGGAGGTCGGACGGTCCCCACACCCAGAAACGACCCCTCTCTCACTCGCTACTCCGACCCCTTCCGCGGTGGTCCCCGAAGTAGGGTCTCGCCACGCTCGGTCTGACCTCACACACATCTACTCGTAAAGCCTACCTCTTAAGTCCGACGAGAAGTCTGCGTCCTACCATGTACTCCTTCCCCTGTCACCGGTTCGACACACCAATCTTCCACCACAAGGAGGAAGTACGAGGAGAGTGAACATACCGAAGGAGGGGTAGGGTCGTCCGTGGTACGCTCTTGAAACCAAAAAGGGTGAGGGACAGGGGTTGTGTGTGTGTGTGGGCGGTGTGTGTGTGTGGGCGGTGGGTGGGTGGGTGGGTGGGTATGTGTGTGTGTGTGTGTGTGTGTGTGTGTGTGCGGACGGTGGGTGGGTGTGTGTGGGAACCAAGGACGCGTGTCCCCGAAAATTGTACACCATCTTGACTTAACAAACCTTTTCTTGGTAGTCGAAGGTTCCCGGTGTTCACCGTTAAAACACCAGGGAGACAGGGTCCCCAAAACCTGGATCTCTCATTGTCTTTAAGGTCCGAACGAACCTTTCGAAAACCCCGCCCCACCGAGGGAAGACCCCACTGGGGTAGAGGATCACGACCCCGACCGTCCCGTGAGTCCTCGAGAAACAAATGCAGACACAAACGGTAGACGCGTTGCCCCTTGACGGGTCTCCTCGGGGGCCACAAGGGGTCCAGGGAGGTCTGCGGAGACACTGGTGAATAGGGTTGGTGTCCCTCGAGTAAGTGACGTAAGTGAGGGGTCTTTCATTGGGGGTTCCAGGACCAAAGTATTTCACGTTCAGTCACATAAATGGGGCTGTAGGGTTAGTAGTCCCTTCTAGTCGTGGGGAAAACGGACGGACCTGTGTACGGACGAGGGTGGAGCACTCGGAGGGACCCAGGGCGGTCTGGGGAGCGGACCACACCCCCGACGTCCGGTGGATGGAACGGAACCGACACAGGACTCCCCAGAGGTTTACTACTGTGGCGAACCCGCCCCCTCCCCCCCGTGGGCCTCCCTCCGCTCGACCCGAGGACCCGAGTGAGAGTGACTACGGGACTAGTACGGGGAATATTTCGGGTCCCACTGCAGACGTCCGTGTCTGGGTGGAGACGGGCGGGGGTCGGGGAACCTCACGCCGGGAGGGTGAGGGACGACGACCGAGGACGGAGGACCACGGGCACCGATTGTAGTCGGAAAGCGAGGGAGAGGTCCTCAGAAGGTCCCGACCGAAAGACTAAGGATTATCAAGAAACGTCGGAGGAGTGGACGAAGAGGGGTCCGGGTGAGTGTCTAGGTGAGACGGGAGTTTGTTGCACCTTTCCCTGACAAACTCCCTACCCCCTCCGAGTCGTGCGAACAGGGAACACACGGGGGTCGGGACCGTCGAGTCGACCCCAGAGACTGGTCTTTCATCGCCGAAGACCCAACCCCCGACCCCAGACCTCGAACCATCCCCCTAACAGAGAAAAAAGAAGAGACGAGGGAAGAAAGGGGTTCGTTAAGGACTCGAGTCGGGTCCCAAACCTCTCCTTACGTGGCACCAGTCTACGCACTCTGTCCGTACACTCGTCGGTCGATCCTTCCGTCGCACTTTGTCGTCAAGATCTTCCGCCCACAGGGACCCTCACGACTCCCTTGCCTCCTCTCGGGAGGTCCACTCACACACACTGCACACCGAGAACGTCGGGGAGCCGGTGTAGGACACCGCGGTGTCGGAGTGGTAAGACTTTAGCGACACTTGGAGAGAAACTTCACCCCTCCAGACGAAAGGAAACGTGGGAGTCGTGGGCGAGGGACCAAGACGTGTCTGTATCCCCGGGAGTGTCTTTGCATAATTTACATGAGTAACGTCCCCTAAGGACTGAGAAAGGACCCGGACGTTCTCACACGAAATGGGAATCGACTCCCCGAAGGGTCCTGTCTGACCCCGAGAATCTTCCATCCCCGTGTCGGGAGATGGGGTCGTGTCTTCGACGGACCACTCACGCGACACGTCTGTAGGTGGATTAGTTATCGACCCTTCGTGAAGGGTGGTGGGACCCCTAATTATGAGCAGGGAACACATTGTCGACGGCGATTGTCCCCGAACGTTTGTAGAGGGAGTAATCCCGGCCATTTGTGGTCCCAAATTACTACCCGGCACTCCCGACCGGACGGGGAGGAGTCCACCTTACTACAGACACGTGGGTGGGACTCAGTCTCTCACCCGAATCATCCGATCTCTGTGTCAGAGCCCGTGCAAGTGTCGAACCCCTAAATTAGAGACGAAAAGGAGAGCACCCGGGACCCAGAGAAGGGTCGACAGAACTGCCGAAGGACGTGACTGAACCCCTAGCTCCAGTCAGGGAGTCGAGGCAGGTAGGAAGACCTGGACCTCTCCAGGCCTACGCAGTCCCCCTACTCAGTCACGCCCCACCTGCGGACGCTCTACAGAGGGCAAAGGAAAGGTCGGAGGAACGGGTCGCTAGGTTCAAGTTCCTCACGTAGAGACGACAAGTCTGGTAACTTGACCACGGAACTTCGGAGACCTTGTCGACACCCTCCGTTCTTAGTAATGAGGTCTGTTTCTCACCCCTCGTCTGAGTTATAGGTCCAATAATACTTCGACCGGAACTCTCGGTCCTCGCGGTCCACGTCCGTTACCTCCCCCCGGCAAACCTCCCCCCAGCGCAGCTCCCCACCGACTCCCGGAGGGACCCGAAGATCTCTCGGACACAAGACGGTCCACGAAGTCTCTCCCCTCCCCGCCCCGGCCCTGGTGGAGGACGGGGTTCTTCTCCTGTCTCCGAGGTGACGGAAAGGACAAGAGTGTCCTACAGTGTGTAGGACAGAGGGGCCCCGGGTCTAAGTCGGTCAAGAGGTCTTTAGACCGTGAAAGACGACCCAGTGGCTCTTGGGGATTCCGAGGCAAAGAAACCGAGATTGTCCCTCGACAACTGGTTGTGGTAAGGGTTGCAGGTGTGGAAACCGTGTTGACGGGGGTCTCGGGAGTAGGCGAGAACAGCCCTTCTTCCCGACTCTGCCCGGTCGGCCCCTCCCCAAAACTCCCCTCTGCCCTTTCCTAGGAGACGTGGACCCCTCGTCGAAGTGGTTCAGGCACACGAAGGGGGAGGGGTTCCTGGTGGTGGTTCGGTAAGTGTACTAAGTGAATGGCGTGAGTCCTTCCCCTACAACTTCCGCGACGGGTCCTTCGGTTTCCGTTGTCCCTTTTTCGGGGATCCTCGTCTTTCCGTCTCCCCCCTAGTCCCTACTCGGTCTCCCCTCCGACTCCAGGGCGATGTCCGAGGTCGAAACCGAGGGCCCTCTCGTCCGGGGACCTGGGACCCGTCCGTACCGAGACGTGGGGACGAAAAGTTCTCCGTCACACCACCTCATCAATGCTTACTTCCGGAACCCCAGTCTGAGGACCCCAGGGTAGACCTGAGGTGGAGAGTGACCGGGACACGTTTGAACCCGTTTAAGGAATTGTGGAGACTTAGACAAAGGTCAACATTTTACCTCAATTATCATTATCGTAGGTGTAAAGGTGTTTCTTTACGAACCCTTTACAAATAAAAACAATCAGCAGAGAGGGATCTGACCGACACTTGGTCGTCGGTGTCCAAAGACCCGTGCCTAGTGGTGACCTCCGACACGAGTCTAACGAGAGGGGGTGTGGGGAGGGGATGGTATGGGAGGGGACCGTTCTTACCACTGGGAGGTGTCCCGAAACCCCCGTGTCTCCGACCACACCCGTCCCTTATCTCTAGACTTAAGACCGACTCGATGAAGGAAAGGAACCTGGAGCCAAGGGACTCCAGGTGAACGTAAAGACCCCAGAGACTACCGACACTAAAAGAAGGGGGAGTTACGACGACGTTCGGCAGCAACAGTTCTGTCGATCTTGACTCAGACGACTCCGGGGTGAGCGTGAAAACCAGGTGGGAACCTAGTTCCAGTCTAGGAGGCGTCCGAGG
Source organism: Capra ibex (assembly GCA_006410555.1). Taxonomy (NCBI): domain Eukaryota; kingdom Metazoa; phylum Chordata; class Mammalia; order Artiodactyla; family Bovidae; genus Capra; species Capra ibex. The sequence goes on from SJYO01036187.1 coordinate 1,255,170, forward strand.
AACACTCTCAAGTCCGTCCCCGTCGGAGAGACCCGGAACCAAGAGAATAGAGGTTCTCCTGTCGGGAGGTCACCCGACACCTCTACTGTCTTACTCTCCTTTTAACACTCGGACGAACCACGGACCCTCCCCGAAGCGTCTACACTCAAGTGACAGGGACGAGGGACAGACCAATGATCCGAACGCCCGTCCAGGACCCGGAGGAGGGACGACGGCCCGTGTCACTGCCCGTGTGTCGTCCGCGAGGTACAAACGACCACCCACACGGCCAAGGAGGTCGAGCGTCACAGGTGGTCCACGGGTGGGGGCAAAGGTCGGGAAGACTCAGAGGCGGAGAAAGCCCTAGTTCAGGTCGAAGACATGCGTGACGGTCAGTGCGACGGGTGTGGGCGACCTCGGACTCGAGTCGGTTAGTCTCCGGGACCCCACGGGTAGCGCTCCGGGTCCTGGACAAGAGTGGACTTCTCCGATTTCTTCGGTATCCAAAGGTCCTTGTACGGGTCCTCTCCGGTCGCGTCGTCCTGCTACTGGTGCGGGGGGTCCTTCTTCGACCACGGGAACTCAAACACGGAGACCTTCTTCTTCCTCTTGCAGGAGGAGTCCGGCTACTACTCCCTCTCCGGTCAGTCCTTGTCGTCGACGCCCCTCCCTGTCGCCAGCCGCCCCCTCGCGCCCGTGCGACCGACGTGCCTGGGCGGGGCGTCGCGTCTCAGGCTCCGGTCCGGGCGTCGGCGTGGCCTACCCCCCGCCCTGGACGAGGAGGAGGTCTCCGGCTGGTAGTCGCTCCCGGCCGCTCGATCGCCCTCGGGGCTCAGTGACCCCGACCTCTCCCCGTCTTCCCGGGTCTCCGTCCCGTGGGCTCCGGAGACCTCCGGAGACCGAACAATGGGTCGAGCCGGGCCAAAGAACCTAGGGTTCGCGAAGGAGTGCAGACAATGGTAAAGTGTGGAGGGTTCGTTGCGCCTTTTCTGAGGTAAAGTCTCCGACTTTCGGTCCGGACCCATCCAACCCGTCGGTGTGGGCTCAGGGTCCCTCGACCGCCTCGGGGCCGGGAGGTGGGGCGCCGGACAGCGGTGGAGTCGGTCCGAGGACCCCGAGGACGGCCTGACTCGAGAGCCGAGAGAAGGTCGTACAAGGCACGAATGGGGGAGAGGTATGGAGACGAGGTCGCCCGGGTGGGTGGACCTTCACGAAATAGGAGGGGTGTGAAAGAACAGCGTTAAGAAAGGGCAGGAAGAGGGTGACACCCATGACAGAAAGAGGGTTCGTGGAGAAAGGTGTAATCTACATAAATAGAAAGTCACTGAAACGGCGACGGGGACGGAAGGAGGGGTCGGCACATCAACTACAGTGCAAGGGGACGGACCCACCACCCTAAACTTCCCTCTCTGTCACAGACTAAGTAGACTTAAGGGCGGGGGGCGGGAGTTGGGTCCCGGAGTGGACCTCGAATCGTACTCTTAGGTCCAGGAGTCCAGGAGACACGGGTCCTTCGGAATAACGGGTAGGGGTCGGTGGTCGGGAACGGACGGGTTGCGGCCACCGTGTGTTACGGACCGACCTGGGCTAGACTCATTTGAGCCCCGACTGGGAGGACCGTCACCTCTGGAGTGCGTCCAAGAGTCCCGACCTTCTGAGTGTAAAGGCTTCCGGTCGTCGTGCCTCAGTTTCATGTCCTCGTAAGGTTTCTCCTACTTCTTCTACGGCTTCGGTCACCACGGGTGCGGTTAGAGACGTTACGCGTTCCTTCAACCCCACCCTGCCCAGACCCCTCGTTCGACCCTGCGACGTCGACGGGAGTAGTGGGGACCTGTCCGCGGGAGGCCCCCACCCTCCGCCCCGCCGAGACAACGGTGGGCCCTTAGACCCGAAGGTACGAGAGGGCCTTCCTACCCTTCCTTCCCCTCCACCCGTGTTCGGAGACAAATCGCGAACCTTTGACGACAACCCGGGACGGGTGTGGGACGGGAGTGGTGTCCTTCGATCACGACGGGAGCGACGAAGACAAACGTCAAAGGAGAACAGAAGTCCCAGAAGTTCTGAAGAGACGATCTAGTAATAGTTCCAACACTGAGACAGGGACAAAAGAACATCAACCCTCGGTGAACTACGGTTGAGTGGGGGTCCGGTTTCTCATGGGTTTCTGTGTCGGTGTCGGGGTCTCCTAGAGTCTGGACGGGTCGACCGGACGGGATAAAGAGTCCTCCGAACAGGAGGACTATTAAGAGTGTCAGAGAGGAAGGAAGAGATTTGACGAGACCAGGGGTCGAAAGGTCACTACTGGGAAGTGTGAACTATCTCTTTCTCTTCAGTACCTGGTCTTTACGCGAGTAGTGGACTTCAGATATGGCGTCGGTCGTTTCGCTAACGGGGTATGATAAAGGGTGTCTTCAATGTGGTAAAATGCAAGGATCTGACTTGCTGAAGTGAAAGTGAAAAGTGAAAGGACGTGACCTCTTCCTTTACCGTTGGGTGAGGTCACAAGAACGGACCTCTTAGGGTCCCTGCCCCCTCGGACCACCCGACGGCAGAGACCCCAGCGTGTCTCAGCCTGTGCTGACTTCGCTGAATCGTCGTCGTCGTCATCGTCGGCATCACTACGTGTTCCCTAAGGTCGAAGAGATGTAGGAGTGGTTGTGCACAAGGAAAGACAAAAACGAAACAAAACAAAGACTATCGTAAGTAGGATTTCCCACACTTCACCATAGAGTGACTCCGACACAAACGGAAAGGAACTACTATTGATTACAACTCTTAGAAAGTACACGAACAACCAGTAAACATATAGACAAAACCTCTTCACAGATAAATTCCGGAAACAAGTAAAAATTTTGTACAACAAACCTAAAAAACAACAATATCCTCATAAAACATATAAACTCTATCATTGGGGAATAGCCTATATACTAGACTTTTATAAAAGAGGATAAGACATCCAACGGAAAAGTGAGAGAACCTAGGAAACTACGCGTCCTCAAAATTTAAAAATATATCAGGTTACAAAGATAAAAGAGATATCAACGGGCTCGAAAACCATAGTGTGGGTTCTTTATTAACGGTTTAGTTCGTAACACTTCGAAAAGAGAATGCAAAAGAAGATTCTTGACAAAATCTAGAAGGAATCTCGATTTTACTTGAAATTAAAAATATACACCATATTCCATTCCCAGGTCGAAGGAAGAAAACGGACACTGATAGGTCAAAAGGGTTGTAGTAAACAACTTTTCTGACAGGAAAGGGGCGACTTACCAGAACCACGGGAATAACTCTTGGTACACGGGTACATACGGCTCCGAATAAAGACCCGAGAGAGAGTGTAAGGTAACGCGAGAGACAAACAGAAGCATGTCAGAGTGACGAAACTAATGACATCGAAACATTATTCAAAACTTTAGTTCTTCAAACTTTGGAGGTTGAAGTAAGAAGAAAAAGTTCTAACGAAACCGATAAGTTCTAAGGAACTCTAAGGAACACGTAAATTCTTACTTAAAAAGATAAAGACGTTTTTTACAGTAATCCTAAAACTATCTAATAACGTAACTTAGACATTTGACGAGACTCATCATAACTATCGAATTGTCGTTGTAACAGACGGTTAGGTGTTTATACCCAGAAAGATGTATAATCGCAGAAAATTTTAAAGAAAATCGTTGTAAAAAATCAAAAGTCCCATGTTCTGAAAACAGAGAAATCAATTCAAAATAAGGATTCCTAAAATAAGTAAAACTACGATACCATTTACCTTAGTACAACGAAGGAAAATTTCTTTAATGACTACTCCATGTTGAATTTCAAATATAAAATAACAAGTATAACAAAACGTTGAGTGAAATAAATGAATTATATCGATTTTACGGAATAAAAGAAAAACAACTTATATTTTTAGTAAACAATACTGCTTATCTCTTTCTCGATCTCACAGAAAAAGTTGATGTTGTACATATCGAGATAATTTTTATCGAATTAAAAATTTTTCTTTTGTGTATCCATTTAAAATTGCTCTTCTAAAAATGCCCTGAACAATTGATTGTAGAGTCTTAACTAGGAATCGTAGAGATACTTTAACCATGATAACGGTACAAAGACACACAAACACACACAAGTAGTCAGTGCGTACAGGTTGAGAAACACTGGGGCACCTGACGTCGAGTGGTCTGAGGAGACATGCACCCCAAAAGGTCCGTTCTTATGGCATCACCCAACGGCAAAGATGAGGTCCCCTAGAAGGGCTGGGTCCCTAACTTGGATGGTCACAGAGGCATCTCGCAACACTTTTCAACGACTTTCAAACCAACAATTCTCCGTCTTGATTCTTTTGTCTTGTCTTTGTCTTAATGCTCCTGTTCCGAATAACCGAATTAATGTAAATGTCAACCTTCTCTTACTTTGGGTTGACAGAAAGTCCACTAATTAGAAAGGATCAGACACGGGCCCCGAGTCACCCATTTCTTAGACGAACTCACGTCCTCTGTGTCCAAACTAGGGACCCAGCCCTTCTAGGGGACCTCTTCCTTTGTTGTTGGGCGAGGTCATAAGAACGGACCTTTAGGGTACCTGTCTCCTCGGACCGCCCGATGCCAGGTACCCCAGTGTTTTCTCAACCTATACTGAATCACCGATTTGTTTTTTGTTGATGAACAATAGTATGTCTAGAATTCTCCTCTTAATCGTGGTCAAGGTCATATCTTTATTCCGGTTTCCGAAAGGAATTTTCTCAGTAATTTTTATGTCTTTACTCTAAACATGACTTTGGAGTAAGTTGAGTATAATTTTTTTTTTTTTTTTCGGTCGGATTAATCAAGAGGGAAAACCGTCTCGACCTAAGCAATCCTTGGTTGTGTCGTAGTAAGAAGAGTTGTATAACGGAATGGTGGCCTTAGGTAGACGTTGCTTCTCGTTAAGGAGGACAAAGACTGGTTGGAGGCATCAGATAAGTTCGAAGGATAAAGATGTAAGATCTTACGGACGGGCTTAATTTAGAGAATCTCGGGTTCTGTGACCCGTTTTATGTCGGAGGAACCGGTAATACTTCCAACACAAGAAAGGTACAACGTACTAAAAAGATGGGAGTCTCTGTTATCCCCCAAGGGGTCACCGAGTCGTCATTTCTTAGTCGGACGTCACGTCCTCTGTGTCCTCTCACCCAAACTAGGGACCTAGTCTTTCTAGGGGACCTCCTCCCGTACCGTTGGGTGAGGTTATGAGAACGGTCCTTTTAGGGTACCTCTCTCCCCGGACCGTTCGATGCCAGGCACCCAAACGTTTCTCAACCTGTACTGACTTCACCGACTCGTACGTACGCACTTCTCTGTCATTTAACTCCTAGTTCTTCATAAAGATGGAACACTAATAAAATGTACCCGGTCCTATAACACCTCCTTCAGGTGTTAGACTTACTGTTTTTATAGAATTCAAAAATACTGACGATAATTTTTGGAGAATAATCTCCAGTCCTCTAATTGCGACTACGTACTGATGGTAGGTCGCGAGTCGGGGCAAGCTCAAAGTAGTCAACAGGGACATTCTAGTAAGTGTCCCTTTTCCAGGTCAAGTCCCGGTGTACACCGCACTCGAACGGTACAGAGAAGTCAAGACGTCAGAGAGGAACCGCCCTGGAACTGTGAACCTTCTGGACGGCCGGTAGGTCGTCGTCACGGAGAGAGACCCAAACAGACTACAGACGCGTACTGACATAAGCCCAATACGTCTTTATAGTCGTTCTCCACTACGGTAGAAGAGGACGGTGACAGCCACTGCGTGCTAAGGGCAAACTGGCGACGATTCCTGTAAAGAAGTTCAGCCTCAGACGTCCTGGGAGGTGTATTTCACTGAGAGGTCGAGGGTGGTACTTGGGACGGTCTGCGGGGGGAGGAGGACCGGTCGACTTGGGGTGGGTCGCACTTGGGAGGTTGGACCCCTCACGAAACTACGGGCGGGACCCGTAACGGGGGGAAGGCGTCATGCCGAAATCCTGACTTAACAACTCCTTCCTCCCTTGCCCCTTCACTTTCTCGGACAAAGAGAAATGTCTTAATTGTCGCGACTGATTATCATTAGTAACAATTGCGACCACTCACGTACCACGGTCCGTCAGATTCGTGAAGCACACAAAATTGAGTAGAGCAGAAGTATTGACGGACACGCTATCCATACGAAAGGGGGGCAAAACGTCTGTTTTGACTTTGTACTTACCACAACTGGATACGGGTGTCCACACGTCGGTCGTCGGTCGTCTTGGTCCCACACTTGGGTCATCTGGTTGAGATCTCTTCACTGAAATTGCGGGACAGGTCGGGTGAGGACGGGGGTAGGGGAGACGTCCTTGACGAGACCGGGCCCGGAGGGTTGTATGGTTTACGTTTCCTATCCCCAGCCCGGAGGAGACAGTCGTCGACCGGTGGCGGAAGAACGTCGTAGGAGATCACCCGAGGTACTGTGGCATAAGAGCTAACGAAGGACGAGAAGACCGGCGAGGACGGTCCGAAGAAACGGTCGAGGGGGAAGAGAGAGAGGGAGAGCCCCAGACTTGATGAGTCCCGAAGTCGAGGTCGAGTAAAGAGTAAGATCAACGTGTACCCGAGGGTGAAAAAATTCATAGAGGACACACGACTGCTAAGAGAGAGATCGAGCACCGACGAAACTCGAAGGTTTGAGGATAGGTCGACGGATGAACCGTATAGACGTGCGAAAAGAGAGAAGCGCTGTAGAACTTGAGTTGCCCACGTTTGACTCGATAACCAAAGGAAGGAATTTCGACGTGAACCGAGTCCAAAGGGGTTTACTTATTTTACAGTAGTGGTAGGTGGGTCGTCGAGTTCCGTCTTCGGGTCACCGGAGTGCCGAGGCGGTGGGGGAAGGGTAAGCTAGGTGTCCACTCTCAATAACGAGGAAGGAGGGTTCACATGGAACTTTCGACAGGTAAGGAGAGGTGCGAATTCTGAATTAAGACTTGGTGGTAAAGGAGAAAGGACGTGAGACGCTGTAAGGGTCCAATCAGAGGACGACGCAAGGACGGGGGCAATAGGGAGGAGGTATGTCAGCAGGCCCCAGAACCTTTTATACGACCGACGAGCATAGTCGCGTCGCCTATCAGGCAGGACCAAGGGGCACCCGAATCTTCCTCTCTCAGGAGGGTCGGCACGGAACCGAGTGTCCGGGCGGTACCCCGGAGTCGAACGAACAGGCTGACGTAGAGGACCTCATCCCGTCCGTCCCCATACTAGGAGCGGACGGTGTGAGGCTCGTGTGGGAACAAAGGTCCTGCCCGGAAGGACGGAGTCCCGGAGACATGTGTGCCAAAGAAGGGTGAGCAGACCGGCTGTGTATGAGGCGGAAGTCCGGAGTTGCGTTTACAGTCGAAGAGTCCCTTCAGACCAGGGGAGAGGAAAGGACTGAATTAAACCAACGGAGGAAAAAGAGAGAGCGTCCTGACTCCGTGTAAGGGGAATCTTGAACCGTGTAAAACCAAATTATTTTACATCCGAACAGGGGTTCGAGTCCGGAGTCGGGAAAAGAGATAAAAAGGGGGTCCAGTCACAAAGAGTTGAACCGCCCACCCCCGTCCCGACTATCTACCACCAACCGGTAAGACCAGGGGTCCCCTGTAAACCCCGACATATCGGTCCGACTACCAGTGTCAACCATCACTCCACACGATGACGGTAGATCACCCGTCTCCGGTCCCTACGACGATTTTAGGGTATTATCCTTCCTTTTCACTTCTCTTCAGCGAGTCAGTGCAGGCTGAGAAACGCTGGGCACCTGACATCGGGTGGTTCGAGGAGGCAGGTACCCTAAGAGGTCCGTTCGTTCTTATGACCTCACCCAACGGTAAAGGAAGTTCTGGGGGGATTTTGTTTCTTGACTTTCAGTGCAGACTGAGAAACACTGGGGTGCCTGATCAGGTACCTCAAGAGGTCCGGTCTAACGACCTCACCCATCGGAAGGGGAAGAGGTCCCGTAGAAGGATTGGGTCCTTAACTCGGGTCCAGAGGACGTAACGTCCGTCCAAGAATTGGTCGACTTGGTGTTCCCTTCTTATGAGTTCACCCATCGGATAGAGAAAAGGTCACCTTGAAGGGTTGGGTCCTTAACTTGGTCCCAGAGGACGGAACGTTTCTTGATGGGACGGGTGTTTACAGTCATCACCCCTCCGACTCTTTGAGACGCGGTCTGTTAGAGTGCCAAAATTTATGATAGACATACGACCGTCAAGGGTTTAAAGAGAGGTAAAGTCTGAGTATATGGACTGATGGATGGACTGGTGTTTGAGGTGTAGAGATTTTGGGTTGACGACGAAAGGAAGAGTTGGGAAGATTAACGAGTCCGACATTTATAACCTCCGTCAGGACTCAAGAAGGAAGTGTGGGGTGTAGGTTAGGTGGTCGTTCGGGAAAGCCGTCAAACGAGTCGAGTGCAGATCGTCATAAAGGGTGGCGAAACCACGATTGGGGACCAGAGGGGTGGTAGAGAGTGGAGTCTTGTAGAGGGGCAGTGGCAGAGGACGGAGATTTGGCCAGAGAGACGACGACAGGGAGGTCAGACAGCTGAGAGTTGGATCATGAGTCTCACTAGAAAATTTGTATTCGTCTAGTGAGGAGACGTGTTTTAGAAGATTGCCGAAGGGTAGAAGACGTCTATTTCGGCCTGAGGAGTGCGTCGGACCGACGACGCACTGGAGGACTGGTCGGAGGACGGCGAGAGGGCAGGAGACGGAACACAAGGATACACTACGGAGTCCCGAAACCGTGACCACCAGGGGAGAGGGTTCTTCTAAAGAGGGAGGTCTGCCGATGTACCGAAACGGGTGAGTTAAGGGTACGTGGAGACATTTTTCGTGAAAGGGACCCATCAAATCACTGGAAAGGCATGTTTCGTCATTGGGGAGGACGAGCAGCGAACGTTCGGAGAAATGGGACAAAATCAAAACAGGTCTCCTACATAGTGGTGAGCTGTACGACGTATGACTGGAGAAGTGGACGATCAATGGACAAAGGAGTAGGACCTCATATTCGTCTCTTATATTACAAAGTGAGTAACCACGTATACGACACGGGTTGTGGCACGAACCGTGTATCTCCTCTGTCACCTACTTACCTATGATAGAGGTCAAGTGTCTACTCTGTGGCCGAAATTCATTGAGTGGGTTCGTTTTGAGTGTCTCGGTGTCAAGAGTGGTGAAAAGGACCGGGACCCCTGATGAAGGGACGGGAGAGAGCCCTTCTTTACCCTTTCTGTAAATTCTCCCTTCTGGTCCACTAAATCCCTCTCCTAAACTCAAATCAAAGACTATTCCACGGTCCGATGTCCTCTGAAATTATCAAACACCCACTTTCTCGGACTTATCCGTCTCCGGAAGATCCAGGTGGGAACGTCATGGGGGTCAAAGTCTTAGGACTTACCCCTACCCTAGTTTCACCACTCGGACGGTCCAGGAGGTCCGTCGTCGGAGACCGGAGGACCCTCGGGACTCGTCGGGGGCGGGACCTGCCGTCCCTAGGGTCGACCGGGGTCGGGACGCCGGACCTCCTCAGGTTGCACCGTCGAGGGTCGGTAACCGAGGTCTCCAGTGGAACGTCTAAGGGGTCCCGACCGGTCCGACCCTCCCCGGTGTGGAGGGGCGTGGGGTCGGGTCGGGGGAGTCGTCGTACCCGGGTCGGGGGAGTTGTCGTACCCGGGTCGGGGGAGTCGTCGTCCCCGGGTCGGGGGAGTCGTCGTACCCGGGTCGGGGGAGTCGTCGTCCCCGGGTCGGGGGTCGTGAGTGAGACGGTAAGTCACTACCTCTAGTACAGCTCCCGACGGACCCCCTGCGAGGTCCCCCTTCGACCGGTCCCCGTTCCTCGGGACCCCTGGCTTGGACCTGTACGAGTTCCCTTCGACTGGGAACCATTCAACACTTTACTCGGAGACCGTTTAGTAATTGAGGGGTTGTGTATGTGTGTGGATGTGTGTGTGTATGTGTGCGTGAGTGGGTGTATGTGAGTGTATGTCCCGATGAATTTCAGTGTCAGAGGACCAAAGAGGACCGCCCGTGACGAGGGATGACCTACTCAATTTACCCTTCAGGTGTGGGTAGATTGAGAGTATTAAGGGGGGTTCGGTAGGGGACTCCGACTCAAGACGTCAAAGGTAGAGAGACCGTTTAGAACCTGACAAATCCCTTCTTGACTCTCATTCGTCATGGAATGTACCAAACCACCTACCACACCCTTCTCAACCCTAGACGAAGAGAAACCCTTTCATGATAATTATTTAAGTAAACAACTACTTTAAGTAATTATTTACGTCATACTTGAGTTCTCACTTCAGTTTTCGTCATAATGACATCATGGAGGTCGGTCATAATTCCCTACGATTATTCTTCCGTTACCGTGGGGTGAGGTCATGAGAACGGTCCTTTTAGGGTACCTGTCTCCTCGGACCATCCGACGTCAGGTACCCCAACGATTCAGTCTGCACTGACTCGTTGAAGTGAAAGTTAAAAGTGAAAGTACGTAACCTCTTCCTTTACCGTTGGGTGAGGTTACAAGAACGAACCTCTTAGGGTCCCTGTCCCCTCGGACCACCCGACGGTAGATACCCCAACGTGTTAGCCCGTGTTGACTTTGTTTAATCGTCGTCGTCGTCGTTACGTTTAAGTTCAACCTTGGGTGGTTTTTTCTATCGGGAGTTGGTTTTCGTTTCCTCTTCGGCGTTGTGCTACTATCCTCCCCACGTTAGCGAAAATTTAGTTTGGAGTATGGGCGGTCTCTACGAACCTTCCGTGTTTGTTTTGGAACGCACGTGGTCCTGGCTCCTTCTCCTCGTCACTGGGGTGTTCTCTGTCCGGTCTGGACGGGCACACACACACCCTGAGAGACCACCCCGCACCCAGCTGTCGCGCCCCAGTCCCGCGACCGGTGTCGTCAGGACCCTCCGAGTCACACGGCCGTCTTTAGGAAAACTTCTTCCAGCGGTAATGTCGGTAATGGGGATGGTCAAACCTTTGATGTCCCTCCCTTGTGTCGGGGTGGGTAGTCGTCTTTTAACCTAATTTCTAAATAACCCGTACCGGGACGGGTGGTCTCGTTCTGGGTCAAAAGGGGTGTCGGTCAGGAAGGGTAGTCCTTCCCAGGTGTTCGGAGAATAGGAGTAGGTAGTCTCCCGTCTGTCTTACTTTTGGTGTTAGTGTCCTTTGATTGGTTTAACTAGTGTACCTGGTGTCGGAGTGGATTGAGTTACCTTGATACTCAGTACGGCACATCCCGGTGGGTTCTGACCACCTCTCACGACTGTTTTACACCAGGTGCTCTCTTCCCCTACCGTTTGGTGAAGTCGAAAGAACGGAACTCTTGGGGTACTTGTCCTACTCTACCAACCTCCCGTAGTGACTGAGTCACCTGTACTCAAACTCGTCTGAGGTCCTCTGTCACTTCCTGCGCCTTCGGACCACGTGACGCCAGGTGCCCCAACGGTTCTCAGCCTGTGTAGACTCGTTGTTGTAATTATCCAAGTAGAACATTCGTCAAACTAGCGAAACGTGACCACGGGTACGATCTGCGACCCCCGCTGTTCGTCGATGGGCTCCGGACAACGACCGGCAGAATCTCCCGATCTAGGTCAACTGAGATCCCGTCTTTACAGGGGTCCCGTAATCTGTGTGTCGAAGTGGGGAAAGGGGGTCGCAACAGGTCGAGACCTGACACTCCGACTCGACACCTTTCTGCTTAGATCCGAACCCCACCCCGACCTGTTGCTCAGTCCTGCGAACCAAGATCGGACGGGTGGACGACACATCTATGCCGACGTAGGGAGGAGGGAGAGACCCGGACTTTTTCCTCTTCGACCGACCAAGGATTGGAGGAGAGAGAGTCACCTCTCGTCACCAAGACTTAGGGTGATCTCGACCGTAGGGGAAACGTTGTAGGGGAGATAGGACGTCACGTCAAAGTATCTACTATACTGGTCAGATGTCGGAAGTAAATTTGTGGAGTTTCCATTAATATTATTTCTTCTTTTATAATGTTATTCTGTGTTACGGAGGTATATATTGACAAGTCAAGTCAAGTCAGCACAGGCTGAGAAACGCTGGGGTACTTAACGTCGTGCGGTCCGGAGGGACAGGTAGTGGTTGCGGGCCTCAAGTGAGTCTGAGTGTAGGTAGCTCAGTCACTACGGTAGGTCGGTAGAGTAGGNGGAGGACGGGGGTTAGGGAGGGTCGTAGTCTCAGAAAAGGTTACTCAGTTGAGAAGTGTACTCCACCGGTTTCATGACCTCAAAGTCGAAATCGTAATGAGGAAGGTTTCTTGTGGGTCCTGACTAGAGAAAATCTTACCTGACCAACCTGGAGGAACGTCAGGTTCCCTGAGAGTTCTCAGAAGAGGATGAGGTGTCAAGTTTTCGTAGTTAAGAAACCGTGAGTCGAAAGAAATGTCAGGTTGAGAGTGTAGGTATGTACTGATGACCTTTTTGGTATCGGAACTGATCTGCCTGGAAACAACCGTTTCATTACAGAGACGAAAAGTCATACGAGAGATCCGACCAGTATTGAAAGGAAGGTTCCTCACTTGTAGAAAATTAGAGTACCGACGTCAGTGGTAGACAATCTGTTCTGAATTGTCTTCCGTATTTCATCCGTCTAACGAACGTGGATTAACATTATTCAAACTTAAATTCTCTTTATGTTCTGAACCCGGTGGGAAGGTCTTTTCTTGGTTTATTGGGGAGAGAGATATGTTTTTTAGTTTCTCGTCATCCCTCACTTGTGATCTTATTTTTGACAATCCATTTTTGTCTGGTCTCCAGAAACGTATATATGCATATATATTTTCTCCCTTTGTTGGAAGTGACTTCATCTCGATTGCATCGTTTCGTTCAATTTCTACCGTTTCACTCTTTTACCCCCTTTATACTGCACTCACGTCTGTCTGACTCTCTCCCTCAAGGAACCTCCCGACCACCAATCCTAAACCGAGAAAGTGACGACACCGGGCACAAGGGACCAGTCCGTTGACTTTAGGGTGTCCGGTGGGTTTTGGTGTTTGGTTTTTGACCTAAACTACACACGACAATTTTTATCGAGGGTACAATGGTGTACCCTACCCCATCACCTTGGTACAGTGTCAGTGTCTAGACACAAAATGAAAAGAAATTCTAAAAAAAAAAACTACACCTGATAAAAATCAGAAATAACTTAAACAATGTTATAACGACGAAGAAGAAAAAATTACACAAAACCCACGCCCCCGTACACATTAGAGTCGAGGGGCTGGTCCCGAATTTGAGTGTGGGGTACGCAACCCTCCGCTTCGGCATTGGGACCCGGAGGTCCCTTCACGGGTGTCTAGACACAAAACTTTGCGGTGGCACACAAGTCCGTTTGAAGTCAGACCCCCTAATTTTCCGGAACCTCTAGTATACAAAGGTTACCCGTTATATCCTACCTAACCCTTCCCTTCACCACTATATTCAACAAATTTCGTTAACTTGGACGTGGGACTCTTTTTGTCGTCCGCTAACGGGGCTTGTAAAGGTGCACGTCAATAATGTTGTATCTACAAGTAGAAACCCGACATTCTTGAATTTTGTATACTTCCTCCGTTATGACATTACACTTTACTAAAGATTTTCGTCCATAATTCCTCTCGGTTCCTCTGGAACGTAGAGTTCTCAGAAACGAAATTACTACAAACCAAGAGAGTATCGAGGAGACAGTTGACAAACGTCAGTCGGAGACGAAAAAGTCATTCTGCTGACGTAGGCTTGGTTTATATGTCATCAACGTCACAATCTTAGGTAACACATCTGTTGCTAACCTCATCTAATAAGTTATTAAGGCTCTGTTACAGAAATGAGGTAAATTCACAGAAGAGGTATCATTCGTAAAGAATCGAATGACTCAATAAGTCTTTTGAGTAAAAAATTTTTTAGTCTTCGTACGTTTTTGAAAAATCTTGATAATACTTAACATTATACTGACTGAATGTGACCATCACCTAAATCAGATAAACATGTAAAATTTCAATATGTCGTTGTCAATCTCGACCTGTCCCTTGTTGTCTGACCAAGGTTTATCCTTTTCCTCGTGCAGTTCCGACGTATAACAACGGGACGAATAAATTGAATATACGTCTCATGTAGTACTCTTTGCGACCTGACCTTTTTTGTGTTCGACCTTAGTTCTAACGGCCCTCTTTATAGTTAGTGGAGTCTATACGTCTATTGAGGTGGGAATACCGTCTTTCACTTCTCCTTGATTTTTCGGAGAACTACTTTCACTTTCACCTCTCACTTTTTCAACCGAATTTCGAGTTGTAAGTCTTTTGCTTCTAGTACCGTAGGCCAGGGTAGTGAAGTACCCTTTATCTACCCCTTAGTCACCTTTCTCACAGTCTGAAATAAAACCCCCCGAGGTTTAGTGACGTCTACCACTAACGTCGGTACTTTAATTTTCTGCGAATGAGGAACCTTCTTTTCAATACTGGTTGGATCTATCGTATAAGTTTTCGTCTCTGTAATGAAACGGTTGTTTCCAGGTAGATCAGTTCCGATACCAAAAAGGACACCAGTATATACCTACACTCTCAACCTGACACTTCTTTCGACTCGCGGCTTCTTAACTACGAAAACTTGACACCACAACCTCTTCTGAGAAACTCTCAAGGAACCTGACGTTCCTCCAGGTTGGTCAGGTAAGATTTCCTCTAGTCAGGACCCACAAGTAACCTTCCTGACTACAACTTCGACTTTGAGGTTATAAAACCGGTGAAGTACTCTTCTCGACTGAGTAACCCTCCCTACGACCCTCCCTAAGTCCCGTCCTCCTCTTCCCCGGCTGTCTCCTACTCTACCGACCTACCGTAGTGGCTGAACTACCTGTACTCAACCCACTTGAGACCCTCGACCACTACCTGTCCCTCCGGACCGTACGACGTTAAGTACCCAAGTGTTTCTCAGCCTGTGCTGACTCGCTGACTTGACTTGACTCTCAATATGTCCTGTCTTCCGTTAAGCAATAAAACCTTTTGAGAGGACACGTAACCTCGGTGATTTACGGTCATTTTCAAAATGACTCAAAATTGTGACTCTGTTGAATTCTGGACTTTTAAAAGTTTTAGTGGGAATCCCCCGGCATATTAAGGTTGACTTTGACCATCCATCTCTCGAGTCCGATACTTTAGTCTCAGGGGACCCGAAGTGAGGCCGAAGTATTCTGGAAATCTATAAGACGAGTGAGAAAAATACGGAGTCAAAGAACCTATTATTAGTGTATTTACACTCTTAATCACTCACTTACGCACACTTCACGTATCTCGACCTGGACCGAGTATCACTTATGAATTACTCGGTAACAACAATGATAAGAGTATATCAACATTATTAACAATAATTATAATGATAATAATCGGATGACAGATCACGACGATATACTTTCTGAGGCTAAAATTAACATCAAAGTTTGACGAGGGTGTCCTCACTTTCAGCGAGGTAACATAGGCTTAGAAACACTGGGGTACCTGATGGTGTCAGGTACCTTAAGAGGTCCGGTCTTATGACCTCACCCATCGGCAAGGAAGAGGTCTCCTAGAAGGGTTGGGTCCCTAGTTTGGGTCCAGAGAGTATAACGTCCGCCTAAGAAATGGTAGACTCGATGATCCTCATCGTCGATCCTTATGTATGGAGAGTCGGTACCTCGGGTGGACATTCGATCCTTGACTTGAGAGACCTTTAACCTGGTAGAAGTAGACTAGGAGCCTACTGTCGTGACGTATGGTCCCAACCCGGGCTCCCCAAACAGATGTCGGGTGGTAGGACTTCTCCCCGGGGAAGTACCCCCGTTGGGGGCTCTCCTGCTGCGTCCGGGACCCTACGGACAAGACCAGACACCCCTTCCCGACCCTCTCACGTCGACGAGGACTCCGACGTCCCTACCTTCACCCGTCCCCTTCCTGGAGGCTACCGACTTCCCATCCCCGGGATGGCTTCAAGAGGTCGCTTCTGGCACCCCAGTCGGTTCCTTTGTAAGAGGGAGAGGGAGGTAGCACTGGGATTTCTGTCAGTTCCCCGGTTGTGTCCCAGTGATGGCAGAGGAGTGTAAACATTTACTTAAACGTAAAAGTTTCACAAAAGGTAGGTAAAAAAAAATAAACTGTAAGTGCTCTCGAGGAATACCTACCATCAATTATGGGGGTAAAGTGTCTATTCCCTTAACACTAAGTTCTTAAAATCACTGAACGGGTTTAGAAATACGTCGATCGTTCCACGCCCCGGTCCTTAACTCGTGGTCAGAGCGTCACCCCACTCGGTCCAGACGTGACCTCCGAACCCCTATTCCCCCACACACCGTACCGGGGGCAAGGGACGTCGTCGTCCCAGACTTCAGACCGACGAACGGACCGGGGTCGTACGGAGAGTAGTTCTTATTTCTGTACGGGTACGTCAATGTTTCAGACGAGGAATTTCCCGGAAGAGGTTCGACGAAAAAGTACAGACCAAGGACTGATGGCTGGGGAAAACGTGGGGATCGAACCGAACTACCTTCCTGACTAGACCCGGTCTCCCACCTCGTCAGTCCCGGACACTCGTAAGGCGGATCTCCCTTCGGCCCGGTAGTGTGAGGTGGAGGAGAGGTTCGGGGACCGAGACCGGACCTGGCCCTCGACGCCTGTCTCCTCGTCCAGGCCGTGCTCCTGGTAAAGAGGTCCTGCGGAGGAGGTCGAAATGTCCGAAGACCCACTCGGACGTAGACCAGGGTCAAGAACGTAGTGTTTCCTGTAATTCCAAATATTGAGAGAACCCTACAGCGTTTTAGGTTTTAGGTCAGTAATTATATGTACGATGATCGGGAAATCCCTACTCTTCGCCACAGGTCTTAAGTTTTGGTCGGCTATCTTGTTCCGATTAGTCCGAACGGAAGGATATAGGAGAAAGAACTTGGTACTTACGGTGGAAGAGAGGGGTCTATAGGACGCCTTCGGGTCGTTTCGGACGACGACAGGACCCAAGTACAAGTGAGAGGTGGACGAAGAATTCTTAAAGAATTAAGAACTAAGAGTGAGGAGTGTTTGTCTAAAGTTTAACTCGTCGAGACGACTTCAGGAAGTGTGACTCACAGTTAGTTCCTATTCGTGACTCATGGACGGTCCTCTACACCGAGGTTTAGAGACTTCGATCTACTTAAGTCCGTCGGAAAGACTATGGTTGGGAGTGGGACTGAAGTCACCTTCCAAGGTCCCGGATTTCGTAGACTATGAGGGTAACAAGTCCAAGAACCCTGTTCAGAACTGGACCCTAGTGCACCTAGTTTTTCTACTGTCACCACAACTGGTGTTTGGTAGTCGGGGTCAGACACCCCTCCAGGGTAGGAAGACTCTTAAGACCCTAAGGACGGGCCCTCCCTCCGGTTCCCCCTGTCGGGTGCCGAATCCCCCTCGCCCACCAGGGAATCCCTTCCGGATCGGGTCCGGAGGAGCGGGAAAGACAGTACCTGGGGTTCCGGTCCGTGCCGTCTGTACCTGTGCGTCACGGTCTTTGTGCGGTGAACATGTTTGGTAAATAAAGGACCTAACCCAAATATGTTTGAACGTTCTATGTTTGCGTCTCAAGTGAGTCACGAAGTCCTGGACATAGATGTTTTTCTTACAACGACTCTTCCTTCGTTCGAGAGTGGACAGTCAGCCCTACCGGGGAGGGACCCCTCCCCGACAATGTCTCGGGACTGTTTCTCAGTGACAAATAGATTGGACTTGAGAAGAAGATTCCAGTGAAAATATGATTTATTTCTGTGGTTCTAGTAGTTAAAGGAACATATCAAATAACAGATTATGATCGTTTAGTTTAACCGGGGTTATACACGTATTTATCTATATACATATATATGCATATAAAGTATAAAAGGAATCTAAATTCTCGACGGTCCACTCCCCGACGGATTTCCCTTCCCTTAATGAAGACAGAACGATATCAGTCGGGACGAGGTTCTCGTAGGGAGAGTGGCTGCGTCCACTCGTTCATGCGTGTCGGAAGTTGGAGTCTTTTAGAGATTTCACTGTAGTAATCATGAACTAATGTCGGAGGACCAATAACAACTCCCTCCATTACACAATTAACCCTTCCGGGGTCCAATCATTGGTCCCGAAAGGGATCCACCCAATGAATCGAGACCCGGGGGTCGGTCCGGGGGAAGTAAGGATCGTTCTACGAAATCCGACCCTTATCCCACGGTCGTTTCCAGTTTCACCCTCCGGTCCGAAGATTCCGACCGGTCCTCGAGACACGATCCAAGGTTTTGGAAACTAAGGTCTAGACCTGTTTTCTGAAGGTAAGACGGGTTTAGAAACGTTTCGTTCTCGGGGAACGGGTGAAGTCATCAGTGATTCGTCAATCCTTCCGACTCGACCGAATCGAGTCCCGGGGTCGTCGTCCTTTCAGGACCCGTTCCGACTCTACGTGGAACAGGAAGCCTGGGAGTCCCGACTGAAGTGTCAGACCTACGGTCTGACCCCATGGTAGGGGAATTGTTGCCCGGGGTCTTCTTTCCAGTGTCTCCCTCCGTCCACGGCATTTACAGTGGGTCTGGTCTCTCCCTGGTTCGCTTCTCCTTACACTCTTCAGGTTCCTTGAACTTACACAGACGGGGCTTCCTGGTCTCTACAGTTTGACAAAGGTGACCGGCAACGTGGTATAGGACCCAGGTAGTTTGCTATCTGTCTGTAAGAGTCACGACAAACCGTATAAGGTCGTCCCACTATTTCCACCACCAGGTCCTCGTGTAGACCCCGCACATACGGACGTTCCCAGACGAAGACACGTGTGTCGACATTTGTAAAGGAAGTTCTTCCAAGTGTAAGTTATTGGGATCTCTCAGTAGTTTTCAACTGTCACATTAGTTTAGGAATCTGGTCCTGACGTTCTCTTACAGGACGGGACCGTTCTAGGAGAGGCCGACTCGAGACCCCTGGTCGGGAACCGTCTGGCCCTTACCCTTCCTCCTCCGACGACTCCTCCTACCTTTCCACCCCCCGACCTGGATCTCCGTCGGGGGGGGGCGTGGCAGGGAGTGTAGCAGACGGTTAAGGTAAGTCTGTAACGTGTAAAACTTTTATCTAAACGAAAATATTGTTTTTGCATTTTATCATAGACAGAATTTTATTGAGGAGAGGGGGAGAAACCTAGTTTTCCGTACCCCATACCGGCGTCATACGAACCTTACGACACCTTTCCTTTCCTCTCTTTTGCCCGGACCGGTCCTCAAAGTCCTTTCCTAGTCTACAGGTTTGGTTATATATATAATATATGTGTAGACATTTCACTATTTAGAAGTGTTTTGTATATAATTCCGTACATTTCGTTGTATTTCTCGGTCGAAATACTTTTTCTCGACTTCCTCTCCAGCGTCTCCCCGTCTGTAATTAGGAACCATAAAGTGTACATAAAGATTTTTATAGCGAATTTTTTTTCTGTGTTTCTTTCCCCTTCCGTACCTTCCTGGGGTTTTTAGACGTAAAATACCTACCTGTTCCGCACCCTCTTCTGTCTCTTCCCTCTCTCCCAATGGACCCTCGACTAGGGTGGACGGTCAGATACCCCCTCTTTCCTGTTCAAACCCCACGAACTCGACACGACTTCTACCCTCCACGTCGGTCCCCAGTGCAAATGTTTTCGGACGATCTACACTCCCGCTCGCTTAGGAGGGCAGACATTTGGGAGTCTTTGTGCCCTTACAGGATTCGTGGATCTTGTCACGGACCATGTATTTTCCACGAGTCATTTATAAACAACTCACTTAACAATCGAAATGAACGTATACTTGGTATTGGCAGGGTCGGTGCTTCCTCCCCTCTCCTTAACGAGCAAGGGTCCCAGCAACCTCCAGTCCAACTTCAGAGCCCCTTCGTTGGGACCGTTTCTCTTCCAGATCCCCGGTCCCCAAAGTGAGATCGAGGAGGTAGGAGAGGCCGATGTACGTAGTCTTCCACCACCTCGTCCCCCTGTTGTCCGAACCGAGGACAGAGAGGCGGTGACCAGGGGCCGATGCGTCCCACACTTGCTCGGTGTGCTCTTCCCTCTGCGAGTTGTCGAAGTTGAATAGGGGTACATCCTGCGGACCCTAACTCTCATCCCGAGGTCTTAGACCGGATGGTCCAAGTCCGGTGTAGACGAGAGGACCCCGTGTGAAAGTCGACCGGGTGTCGTGTAAGGTCCCCCTTCCTCTACTCTATCACAGTGTCTTTACAAATCCCTTTCCGGGGCACCGACTGGTGTGCGAGGTGTGGGACTGGTGGGGTGTGAAAGACCAAAAGGTCGTCCTGGTTCTGTCCAGGAAAAGAGACGAGGATTGGGGTCCTATCCCTCCGGCTCCAGTCCGGGTCTGGGTCCTCCTCGACAGGGGTCGGGCGCGAGGGGCCCGGGAGTCGTGTGTGGAGGTGGGAGGTCGTCGCCCGAGGCGCCCCCAGGACCTCGAACGTCGGGGGCTAGGGCCGTGTTCCACCCCTCTCGACTCGACTGTGGACCGCGACACGGACCGTGATTGGACTCCGAGGTGGGACCCCTCTGGTTGGGCTAAGGGAAGAGTGGAGGCAGGAGGGGGAGGAGGAGCGCGTGTTCGGGACGGCAAGGGAAAGGAGAACGGGAGGACTCTGGAGAGGGGTAGAGAGGCGGCGGGGAAGAGTTGGACGGGAGTCTGCGACGTGTGTGGACGGCGAAGGGTGGGTGTCGGTCGCGAGGGGAGACCCTCGGCTCCTCGGAGAGGGTAGAGAGCAGTCGAACAGAAACCGAGTCCATCCACCAGTTAGAGGTGACCTGGGGTTTCCTCGTGGGTCATTTGTTCCTACACGGTTCTGGGACCCGTGGCGACCTGTCGTCCCGCCCCGACTACCTTCCCCTACTGCCGTCCGGGGCGAGAACCGTATCTCTCTGCTCAGGATTGGATTCTCCCGGGTCCCACGTAAGGGGTGGTCCCGCAGAAGAGGTGATTCCTTACAAGGTCGTCCCGACAGTGTTGGGGTCGGTCCCGGTCTCACTCCGAGGGACACGGCTCCCGTCGTCTGTCCTACCGCGAGGAGTGGGACGGTGGACTCCGGGGCCGGATCCCGCCGGCAGATCAGCGCTCCTAGAGCCCGGCCTCGGGGCCACCACACCTGCGGTGTCACAGACACGACGACAACCGCCGCTGGGGTCGGGGACCGGACCGAGGGACGCCGTAAGGGTAGCCTCGCGTCCCCGTCTCCCGGTCCCACCCGTCGTCCCGTCTTCACCCGAAGTCTTGCACCGAGAGACCTCGAAGCGTCGCAACCGAAGTCGGTCCCGAACGTGACCTCCTCTCTCTGCGTCCACTCTTCCGTGACGTGTCCCCCCACCCGGGAGGTCGGGTGGGTGGGTCTTTCTTCAGAGAGGACGTTTTTGGTGGGGAGTTGGGACTCTCTCCCCCTGTTTCCTTGTCTTCAGTCAAGAACAAGTCGACGGACTATGACTCCCCGACACACGATCCCCCTTCCCTGTGTCGGAAACGGATCTCGACAGGCCCCTGTGAAATTAAATGTCTTCTGGACCCGTGGTAGACCCTCTCTATTCTAGACCCTCTTCGTCGAAAATCCCCGAAGACTCCGTCCCTTGTCTACCGTCCGAACGTCCGGCTGTCCTCCACGTCCCCACCCCTCGACCCCGTCGGGAGACTGTCGCCTGTCCTCGCCGGAGACAGGGCAGACGAGGACCTCTACGTTTCGGTGACCTGGCCGTCGAAGGACCCTCGTCGGGACGGTCGGCCGAGGTCGGGTCGTGGCGCGTCCTACCTACCTGTCTCCCCTTCTCGCCGCTCCGCGCGGCCGCGCCCTCTTCGTTACCGCCCGTCCTACCTCCCACGTCCGCCGACCGGCCCCTTCCCGTCCCCAGGGCGCGGGCCCCGACCTACTTTATGCCATCTTTTCACGAATGCAGTCTCGAGTCTGGGCGTACTGTACCGACGACAGCCGCGGGGCGCCCCCAAGTCTGCCATCCCCCAACCGACCACCTCGGCCCCTCCGTCCCCTCCACCCTCCCGAACCCCACCGTGTAACGTGACCTTTGTCTTTACTTGTCCCGCCACTTATGCCCGACGCCCCTCCCCACCCCCCAGTCCACCTCCGTCCTCCGGCCACGGGTCTCGTTCGCTCCGGGAGGAGGTGCGTCGCTCGTTCCGTCCTCCGTTCGTCC
The DNA here is from genome assembly GCA_006410555.1 of Capra ibex. NCBI lineage: Eukaryota > Metazoa > Chordata > Mammalia > Artiodactyla > Bovidae > Capra > Capra ibex. Next base: position 1,277,337 of record SJYO01036187.1, read on the forward strand.
CTCCTCGCGACTCGAACCCGTAGACAAGTTCGACTCGCCTCGACCAAGGTCCCAGCGGTACCTCCTCTCGTGCCCTGGGTCCCCTCTGGACCGGCGTAGGTTCGAGACGACTCTTCGTCCCACTACCCCCCCCCCCCTCCGCTCCGACCGGGGAGACTCGGATCTCGAGGAGAAGGTACACACGTCGCCCCTCTACGAGTGTGGGGGGGTGCTGACACCTGTCCCACTCCCCGCTGTGGAAGTCTCCGTCATTATAGTACTGGTACTAATTGTGACGTCATTTTAGTGTGACTAGGTTTAGTGGTCCGGGAGTAAGTTACCGAGTCTCGCCTCACTAGGGTCACAAATAGTCGGGTGCTCCTGTCTCCGAGGACTACTCGAAGTCTGGTCAGACAATCGAAGTTGACCTCCCAAGTTTTCGCTAAGGGGTGACAGTGAACTCTAGAGTAAAGTAGGTAGGTCCTTTCCGGTTGAAGTTAGGTGGAGATTTGTCTAGTAAATTCGGGCTTTCACCACTGTAAATTTAATTACTCTAAAATGAGATAGAAGTAAGAAAAGGTGCGACTCTTGTCGTTTCCCTTCCTGTTCCCTCCTCCTCAGCATCACAGTCCTTGTCCGAGACGTTCAGAGATCCGGGGGTACGAGGGAACCATACCGACACCCTCGGAGTGAGTCCGAGTCTCGTCTTGGTCTGGACCCGGTCCCAGTGTGACAGAGGGGGGTCTCTCCCTGGGACCGTGGCCTGAAGGGTCTGGGAACGAGGGTGGGATGGACCCGGGAGTAGTGGAAGGGACCGGAGACGTGTCCTCTTTCCCGGAGGCGTCGGGGCGCCGAGTAGACACGTACGGGTGTTTGTGTGTCTTCTGTGTCGCGAGAGGGACTGTCCTTCGCTAGGTCAGGCGTACCCAGGTCGTTGTGGTGTGGAAAGATGAGTCACGTGTATTGAGTACACACACATACCCGTACTGACTTGGACCGGAACATGTGTTGGGTTGTGTGAACAGTGAAGAGTATGTTTATGTTGGTGTTTGTGGAAACTTCGTGTGTAGGCACGCGTGTGGGCATAGTGTCTAGGTTACCAATCAACAGACCATTGAAGTTAAGGATTCTCAGTTTCTTGGTTTTGGATTCGTTCCTTCTAGAAGTCCTTCGGTTTATCTACAATGTTACATGTACGTTGTTTCGAGAATATTAAATAAGGGGCTTCTCAAGGAACCTCAGGTCTATGAGAAGTCAAGTCAAGTCAGCGAGTCAGCACAGGCTGAGAAACACTGGGGTACTTAACGTCGTGCGGTCCGGGGGGACAGGTAGTGGTAGAGGACCTCAAGTGCGTCTGAGTGCAGGTAGCTCAGACACTACGGTAGGTCGGTAGAGTAGGACCCAACAGGGGAAGAGGACGGGGGTTAGGGAGGGTCGTAGTCTCAGAAAAGGTTACTCAGTTGAGAAGTGTGCTCCACCGGTTTCATGACCTCGAAGTCGAAATCGTAGTAAGGAAGGTTTCTTTAGGGTCCCAACTAGAGGAAGTCTTACCTGACCAACCTAGAGGAACGTCAGGTTCCCTGAGAGTTCTCAGAAGAGGTTGTGGTGTCAAGTTTTCGTAGTTAAGAAGCCGTGAGTCGGAAGAAGTGTCAGGTTGAGAGTGTAGGTATGTACTGATGACCTTTTTAGTATCGGAACTGATCTGCCTGGAATCAGCCGTTTCATTACAGAGACGAAAACTTATACGATAGATCCAACCAGTATTGAAAAGAAAGTTCCTCGTTCACAGAAAATTAAAGTACCGACATCAGTGGTAGATGTCACTAAAACCTCGGGTCTTTTTATTTCAGACTGTGACAAAGGTGACAAAGGGGTAGATAAAGGGTACTTTACTACCCTGACCTACGGTACTAGAAGCAAAAGACTTACAACTCGAAATTCGGTTGAAAAAGTGAGAGGTGAAAGTGAAAGTAGTTCTCCGAAAAATCGAGGAGAAGTGGATGACGGTATTCCCACCCCAGTAGACGTATAGACTCCAATAACTATAAAGAAGGTCGTTAGAACTAAGGTCGAACACAAAGAAGGTCAGGTCGCAAAGAGTACCACATGAGACGTATCTTCAATTTATTCGTCCCACTGTTATATGTCGGAACTGCGTGAGGAAAAGGATAAACCTTGGTCAGACAACAAGGTGCAGGTCAAGATTGACAAAGGTCTATGAGANCTCCAATAACTATAAAGAGGGTCGTTAGAACTAAGGTCGAACACAAAGAAGGTCAGGTCGCAAAGAGTACCACATGAGACGTATCTTCAATTTATTCGTCCCACTGTTATATGTCGGAACTGCATGAGGAAAAGGATAAACCTTGGTCAGACAACAAGGTGCAGGTCAAGATTGACAAAAGTCTATGAGAATAAATTTGTATTAATGTTTTCGTCTCTGTAATGAAACGACAGATTCCAGGCAGATCAGTTCCGATACCAAAAAGGTCACCAGTGCATACCTACACTCTCAACCTGACACTTCTTTCGACTCGCGGCTTCTTAACTACGAAAACTTAACACCACAACCTCCTCTGAGAACTCTCAGGGAACTTGACGGTCCTCTAGGTTGGTCAGATAAGATTTCCTCCAGTTAGGACCCACAAGAAACCTTCCTTACTACGATTTCGACTTCGAGGTCATGAAACCGGTGGAGTACGCTTCTCAACTGAGTAACCTTTTCTGAAACTACGACCCTCCCTAACCCCCGTCCTCCTCTTCCCCTGCTGTCTCCTACTCTATCGACCTACCGTAGTGACTGAGCTACCTGCACTCAGACTCACTCGAGGCCCCCAACTACTACCTGTTCCTCCGGACCACACGACACTAAGTACCCCAGTGCCCCTCAGTCTGTGCTGACTCACTGACTTGACTTCTATCCACAACTGAACGACCCAAAGATCGGGTACTCTCTAATCTTTGTCCTTTTAATCCTCTCCCTCTCTCTTTCTCCTTAACTCTCCGGGTGACTCCGTGTTGACTTCCGCTCTTGTCGAAGACACTTTTCCTCTGTATAATTGAAATTTTGGAAGTGTCAGACCCTTGTAAATCGTCCCGGTGTTTATCTAGACATGTCTAATCTCTGGGGTTCCCGTAGAGAAGGTGTCTCCAGTCGTTTTATTCCTGTAAATATTACTGTCAGATCACCATTTCTTGGGAGGACGGTTATGTCCTCTACGACCAAGTTGGGGCCCAACCCTTCAAGGGGACCTCTTCCCTTACCGTTGGGTGAGGTCATAAGAACGGACCTCTTAGGGGTACCTGTCTCCTCGGACCACCCGACGTTAGGTACCCCTGCGTTTCTCAATCTGTGTTGACTTCACTGAATCGTGTGCGTGTACGTATTACTGTGATTTACTCACTCTTGTTCTTTCTAATTAATACAATCTATGTTGGAGAAATTCTTTAATCTCTTTATGATTTGCCTAATACTTATACAGGTAGTTTTATTCAAGTGTATGCATCGTCTGTCCGTAGCATGTTACACGATGAGGTCAACACACAAGTGTTCATGATGGGGTGGACGTGCATGTTTATTAGTCAGTGTGCATAAGTGCTAGTGCTCCGACGCGAGAGAGGTGGGACGTGTGCAGCCACACAAAAGTGTTTTCCAGGTATGTGTGTGACACGTGTTGTATATGTGTTTATCGGAACTAGTAGGTAGTGGGACGTTTCTTTCGGGTAGTGTGCGTAAAAATTCGTGGTGGAGGTGGATGTATAACATGTGAGTGTCGTTGTCAAAGGGTTTGTGGTGGACACGACTATTTATTACCCAGAGACGTGTTGTGGGTATCTGCAAAACGTGTGTGTCTGTGTGAGGATATAAACGTTTGTAAGGGAGGTGCGTATGTAGTGTATGCACTTATATGTGTGCATGTACACATGGATGTTGGTAATGGGTCATGTCTGTGACGTTACTGTAGTGCGGTGTACCTGTTCGGGTCATAACGGTGTAGAAGGCACATGACGTGCGGTCCCTGTGGTCGTTGCCGATATGCGAACGGCGGGCGGAGCCGTGGTCCGGTGGGGGACGGGCGACGTGGTCGGGTGTCCGTGGGAGAGGGTGTGTCGCTGACGGCATGGGGGACGGGTGACGTGGTCGGGTGCCCGTGGGAGAGGGTGTGTCGCTGCCGGTACGGACCGTCTCGACCCGAGACCCTTGTACTCGGTGTCCGGCTCCGTCACCCGTGTCCCATTCAGACTCCAGACCGGCCCGGTGTCGGTACAAAATTTATCAACCCCAAAACCGTTTTCGTCCCACTGGTAAACGAAAGGTGTGTGTCTGAGACCTTACATTCGGGTACACATAGTTCCCTCTTAGCCTTTTCGGCCCCACTCAAAATAAAAGTGTTGCGGAAGCCATCCCCTCGCCATCGTCCCTTTCGGTCCCCGACGCCTCCCCGTCTCCCTTCAAGATTATCGAGGTCAGACAAGATTGAGAACTTTGTCCTTCAACGGAAAACGGGTCTCGCGCACCTTAAACTAGAAACCTTCCAAGGCCAAGTAAGACATCGATTTGATGTCCCGCCAATTGTCCTCGAAGGAACATCGGCTTGACCAAGACGACGGCAAACCGACGTCCGACCCCGAGAGACTTCGGACAGTGAAGAGAACGAGAGGAGAGGACGGGTGCCTTTCGAACAAAGACTTTCTAGAGGTTCCTGCAAGGGACCGGTGGGTAAGATTTCAGGTAAATATGGGGTTGACGATTATCCAAGAAGGAATTTCGAATGAATCTAGGGAAAACGACATAGAGTTTTGGGAAACCAAAGACTTTTATGGGTATAAATTTTATCGATCTTTTTGGTGGTTTCCGAGGACGAAGATGCAATCGACGACGATAAAGTCGATTATACTGGGGGTCTTGATCCCGATGACAAGGATGTCGTCCCCCGTAAGCGACTCGTCGATGACCCACGGTCCGTGCCCCGGTGCACGAGTCGTGTGGAACAAAGGTAGGAGTGTGGTGCTCTGTCCGTAGAACTAAATTTAAAATGTCTACGTCTTTTCTCGGTCCTGACTTTGGGACACAGGGACTGTACTTTTCGGAAAGGAAGGAGACACGCAGGTCGGTACTAGGACTCGACTGTGCGTGGGTCCCGAAATCTCGACACCGGTCGTGCTGATTACAGTAGTGTTCGGACCGTAGGTAGATCCCGTAAGCAGAACTGACCGGAAACGTCGGAAGGGGGAGAGGTAGGCTTCGTGGAAATCACAACTCCTTCTCCCTTATAAGACAGAGGTTCCGAAGTACTGAACTGGTTGAAGGAGGTGGTGTTTCGGAGGGTAAGTGTCTCAGAGAAGGTAAGAAGGGTTAATGTAAGAGGAGAAAAGGTCCCACGAAGGGAAGTCCGCCTTCTCTTCAATTAAAATGACCGATGTTGGGGCATCACAGGTGATTCTGGGTGATCGGAAACACAGTCACACTTCAGTCGAGGACTGTGAGTAGAAAAGAATCGTCGTTTCACCAAACCCAGTTGTCGGTTCCACCACTGAGAGAACAGATGAACATGGTAGTAGGGAAACGTAAGGACGGTAAACGGACGTCGTACTTACCCGTCAACGTCTTACGGGACCTTGTGACCGGGAGTGAGGCGATGTGAGACCGTGTGTGCACATATAGAGGGGTAGTTCGAGTTAGTAGTGGGGAAGAGACCCGGAAAGGACCTGGACGTATCCAAGCCGCCGAGGGACGCGAGGGGTGTGCCGGAGACCGGTAAGGCGGTTGGTCGTCGCTCCGCCCAGTAGCACTGAGACTCGGGGGTCTACAGTCGAGGAGACCAGGGAAGCGTGGGGCACTCGGATCGTGTCAGGGACCACGGGTTATTCGCGTGTAGGACTGGAGTTCCTTGTACCGGGACCGAGATACGATCGGGGACGGTGCGACGGAGGGGATGAGGACCCGTCGGCCAGAGGGACCGTCTCGCTCCGGGTCGGGGAGAGTGGTCTGTCGTACGCCGGAGACGCCCTCCGGAGCCAGCGGTCCCGCGTCCTCTAGAGTTAGGAGAAGAGGACGAGGACGTCGACCGAGAGGCTCAGGACCCCGTGCAGGTGTTTCAGGGGGAGCGGCTGCCCGTGGTGCGAGACGTACGACCTCTCCGTGTCTGTGTGTCTGTACCTCGCCCGTCGTACCGGACCGACCGGACCCCCTGGACGCCCGACTCCCACCACCCTCAGGCCCCCGGACACTCATGCGTTCGGACAGGGGGCCCCACTCGTCCTGGGACCGTTTAGCGTACAGTCCTGGGGACGGATGTTGTAAAGTTTTGCTTGATCTTCCAAATTCTCTTGTGAGTCCCGTCGGAGCCACCCCTTCTCTTCAGTCGTCTCCCGTTGAGTAGGCAAACAGAACTACTCTCGTGTGTGTACTCGGGTCCTCCAGAGACGCCGCGGCGCCCTACGCCGTGGCTGGGCCGGTGCACAGAGCCGGGTCCGACGGCGGAGTTTGGTGAAGAAGGTACCACCCTCCGAACCCTCTCGGTTGGTGTACACAGGCCCGTGACCTAAGTCGTCGTGGTCGCGGGAGCTACAGGACCCACGGTCCCACCCGTCTCCTCCGTCTTCGAGTGGCCTCCGGACAATGGACCTGAACCGTTACTCGCAGAACTAGGAGAGGTGGAAGAAGACGAAGAGGAAGTCGAGGAGGCCCGAGTCCCCGCACAGCCCGAGGTCCAGTTACATAGCGAGTCCCTACTCCTGAAACAGGCCCCACCTCTCGACACCTCTTTGCACCAGTGGCGGAGGTGCGGGAAGATGTCGGGGGGGTGGAGGGGCGGGGGGTCGGGGTGGGGCGCGACGGGAACGTCCTGCGACGACGAGTGGAGGAACAACTATAGGTGCAGCATTACGACCCCGAGGTCGAGGTAGAACGCCTCGGCCCGCTAGAGGAGGGCGCCTCAGAGCATCCGGACGGGCGGCCCGAGGAGCCGAGCGTCGCGGCGGAGGTCCAACCTCTACAGATGGAGCACCTACGACGCCACCGCCGCGTGGACCCCACCCGCCGTCTCAGTCCTGGCGTGCCCCGGAGACAGGGCGACGGAGGTCCGTCGGGGCTGGTACGACTCCAGGAGTGGTCGGGACGGGTCGTGCCGACTGGACCGGTGGTGGGGTGACCCGGGTGACACAGGTGACGTTTCGATGGGAGGAAGGCACGAACAGGTTTCGGACGAGTGGGTGTTCCCGTGTCTCCTCTGTGAAGTGGTGACAGCGGACAGTCGCGACAGAGAGAGGCGGACGGAGTGGACACAAGTGTAGGACGTGGTATATAAAACTCATTGCCTTAGTCACACAGAATGTACCTAGTGATCGGAATAGTGTACTTTCTTCCCGTCCTAAATATCCAGTACTCAAAAGAAAAGACTTTAAATCACCTTTCTCTTCAATCCGCGTATCAAACCCGATAAGAATCGAGACGTGAATCCTCGACACACCGGGTCTCGTGGAATTAAAGAGTACTGAAAAAGGGGGCAGAGATTTTACCCCTGTTTCGGGCAGATCAGTTTCGTACCAAAGAGGTCACCAGTACATACCTACACTCTCACCCTGGTATTTCTTCCGACTCTCGTTTCTTAACTACGAAAGCTTAACACCACGACTTCTGAGAACTCTCAGGCAACCTGACGTTCCTCTAGGTTAGTCAGTTAGGATTTCCTTTAGTTGGGACTTATAAGTAACCTTCGTGACTACGAATTCGAGGTTATGAAAACTGGTGAAGTAAACTTCTCGGTTGAGTAACCTTTCCTAGTACTACGACCCTTTCTAATATCCGTTTTCTTCCCCCACTGTCTCCTACTCTGTCAATTAATCGTAGTCGTAGAGTTACCTGTATGTAGACTCGTTCGAGGTTCTCTATCACTTCCTACCCCTTCCGACCACACGACGCCAGGTGCCCCAGCATTTTTCAGACTGTGCTGGATCACTGACTTGGTGTCGTTACCCCCATTGTGAAGGATCAGGGTACAGGAACTTTGCTGATTTGCTCTGCTTTCCCGGACACTGGACATGACGTGGTACACAACCACAGGATACTACTACTGGAAGTCGGTGGGGGTCGGGTTACAATTCGTGTGTCCTGTACGAGATCTTTGTGCCTGTTGATCTTTGTGCCTGTTGACCGATGAAGGTCCAACACCTAAGACATGATAAGAGATAAGTTACTTACAACAGATTAAGTGAAGTTGATTTTATTAGTTCCGTAAAGAAAAACACTCAATAAAAAGAGTTTTGTGTTTTCTCCGTTTGTGAACGACGTTATACAGAAGACGGGTCGCACCCTCTTCGAAGGGGTCCAGAGGGTCAACGGACCGAACCCAGGCAGGACCGGGGAGGAACGACTTTGGAGGAGGAGGGAGTCCGGGCAGACCGAGCCCAACTGGTACGGACCGCCACCCGTCACGATCGCCTGTGGTCCGACTCAGACACCCCGGCCCTTCTGCAATGGTGAAACATCCGTCCGGCCCGTGGCCCCAGCCCCCGCCCCGACCGACCCTCGACGTCTGAGGAGGCGAACAGGGACCACCTCGGCGAGACGGCGGCGGCGTACGCCAGGTAGACGAGGAGGTGCGAGTAAAACCGGAACGGGAGCGGTCCTTTGTGTCGTGAGAACCCCGCGAGGACGACGCCCCCTTCCTGTCCCGAACCTGACCACGGGAGGGGACGGGAGGCTGAAAAATAAACGGACCTAGGGAATTTTAAAGGGAAGAGACCCTTCGGACGGACATTACCCAATGTATCGCTTGGGACTTCCCATGTAGATTCAGGATTGGCGTCATAGACACGTACACTGGAATAAACCTTTACCTCAAAAACGTCCACATTAACTCGATGCCTCGGGTTCTACTCTAGTAAAAGTTAACACCACACAAGATTTAACTTATTACCCACGGAAATATTCGTTATCCTTTTTCTTCTGTGTATCTGATCTTCCACTACACTTCCACCCCGTCTCTAACCCCACCGTACAGATGTTCGGTTTACAACGGGTGTTGTTGGTCCCCCGTCCACCCTTCGTGCCTTACCCACAAAGGAGTCGGACGTGTGCGTCGGGTGGAAGTCTGTGGAACTAAGACCTGTGACCGGAGACATTACCACTCCCTTATTGAAGACAAAAGTTAGTGGTGTAAGCACCGTAAAACGATTGAAGGATCCTTTAATTGTGTCACGGAGACCGGTCGTGTACATGCAGACTGGTAGCTGCAAACGCAAACACAAAGTAGTCATCGGGTAATATTATTAAAACAAGTTAGCACTAATACGTGTCGAAGGAGCAGAGTACTGCACAAAGGAACTTCTTGAGGGGGTCAAGGGAAGAAGACAGAACAAGATGGAAGGAGGAGATCGAGGCCCGAAGGACTTGACACTGTCTGTCCGCCTGTGTGTCAGGTCGAACCCGGCGGTTCGAGAGACCCGGACGCCCGCACGTGAGTGGGCCCTCCTCTCCGGTAACCACTCGGGCAACCGTGAGGAGGAGTGGTGGGAGCTACCTCAGTGAAGAAGTAGCCACCCACTGAACCAGGCACCCCCATGCTACGGGTGACGTCCCTCTGTGTCACCGGTCACCCAGGGTGTTTCGCCCTGTGTCCCGACGGGCGAGGAGTCTCCCCGAGCCGGGGCGGGGAAGTGCCCCTCCGAGCCGGGGCGGGGAAGAGTCCCTCCGAGCCGGGCGGGTGAGGAGTCTCCCCGAACCGGGGCGGGGAAGTGCACCTCCGAGCCGGGGCGGGGAAGAGTCCCTCCAAGCAGGGCGGGGAAGAGTCTCCCCGACCCAGGGTGGTCGACGTCTCCACCTCCGGGTCCACTCCTTCGCGAAGGAACCCACACTCACTCGTGGAGAGACCCGAGGGGAGACCACGCTTCGGAGCGAAGATCCCCCGTCGCCCCGTCCCCCATGGAAACAACTCTCGACGGACGAAGAGACGGAGTCGGAGAACGGACCACCTGTGTTCCGACTACAGAGATCTCCACAGGTCCCCCCTGCAGACGACCCCCAGAGAGAACGAAACGAGCATCGAACGGAACCCGATCCCTCTTTCCTACTCTTCTACCTACCTGTCTGCCACGATCTCATTGGAGCCTCTTGACCCGGGACCACCACTACAAAACAAAACGATACCGACCTCACGGTCGGAGACTTTCTCTGTGCCTCGTCCCTCCGTCACGTGAGTGACCGTTCGCCCGTTCCTACGCGAACTCGGAGGGGGGTACGGTTGCACCCCGGAGAACACCTTTCTCCCGAGTCCCGGAGGTTCTCCGGGGGTCAACTCCGAGTAGTCTCTCTAAGGGAGTACCGTCTGTACCTTACATGTCCGGACGACACTCGGTCTCCTCCTTGCTGCCCCCGTTCCCCGGTGTTTCGGTTTCTAGAGACGCCTAAGGTAGCCCAAAAAGTTGTTCTTTTGGTCCACTCAAAACACCCTTCCTTTTCCCGTAACCCCAACACCTGAGGGTCTTGGCGCACTGATCTGGTCTCCAGTTGATCGAGACCGGGTTGACCTCTCGAACCCACTCAGGATGGTGGACAAAAACAGATATTTTGACTCCATTGGTAAGGACAGGACGGGTCGCGTGGCCCGTCTGGGAGCTCCCGACACGTATAATGGTCATTTACCGACTCGGACAAAATGCTGAGAAAGACGAGTCGTGTGTTGGAGAAGGTTCGGATTGACGTGTAAGGAGGACTTGGAACCGATCGCTAAGTCCACTTCCCTCGGTCTTACCCCCTCTTTCACACACACAGGAATGTAAGACCCCCGACCACTCCGGGTCTCTGTGTCCGTTGCCTTCTCCCTCTCGCACGCCCCTACCCCCGACTCCACCTGGTTCCGTCCTTCTCTGGTCTTGCCGCGACGACCCCTACGCCGCAGCGCCCCAGAGGCAGCAGCCAGTGCGACCGTCCCTCGCCCGGGGTTGGGTGGTGGGAGTCGGTGCCCGACGGTGCCCCGTCCCGTCGTTGGTCAAAAGGCGACAGGTGTCCTTCGTTTTCCCCTTTCTCCAGGGCATGCTCCCGGAGTCGGTAGGGAGACGAGTAGGGTCTCAGACTGATCTGTCTCCGGTCCTTGCGACTCGACGCCCTTTCAGTCGGGCCCTTATCCCAGTCACTGGACCAGAGGACGTCCGGCGAGGGAGGTAGGGACGGGAGCCCCGGGCTCCCGCGACCCATGGACTGGGGACCGACAGAGTGGTGGCGTCACGGTCCTTCCCCTCAACCCCACGCCGGTCTTCGCCGAGAGCGATCCCTCACCTCCGTGTCACCCTCCTCTGAGGTCCCCCTGCATCCGAAACCCCTCCCCCCCGGCGCCGCCCGGCCCGAGGACTCCGTCTCTCTTCGGTCTCGCAATCCTCCTCGCTCTCGTCGACGACACTCTCGTCTCTTCTCTTGCAATCGTCTCCGCCTGTGTGGCCCCCTCGGCCCCGCCCGCCTGGGGGTGAGGGTGGGCCCGGCCCCGCCCGGCCTGGGGGAGTGAGGGTGGGCCCGGCCCCGCCCGGCCCTGGGGGAGTGAGGGTGGGCTCGGCCCCGGCCCTGGAGTAGTGACGGTGGGCTCGGCCCCGGCCCTGGGGGAGTGAGAGTGGGCCCGGCCCCGTCCGGCCCTGGGGGTGTGAGGGTGGGCTCGGCCCCGCCCGTCTGGGGAGTGAGGGTGGGCTCGGCCCTGCCCTGGGGGAGTGAGGGTGGGCCCGGCCCCACCCGAGTGGACGTCCGCTCGGGACGGACGGGCGCTACGGAGGACATGACTCCGGGGTCGCGCAAGGAGTCTCGAGAGACGAGTAGTGGTGCGGGCCGTGAGACCCGCGTAGGGGGGAAGAGGGAGACGAGACGGTAGAGACGACTGATTCCGGAGGCGGGCGGGGAGAGGGACGGGGTCACGAAACACCGGGTCAAATCTAAGGTGGAAGAGAAACCTTGTAACCTCGAAGACGCCAGACTTGACACACCGAGTTATAACTCTGTGTGCGGTGGTGCAAGGTCTCCCCCCGACAAGGGACACTAACCCCATTTCAGGGCGTCCGTAGAAAGACTCTCCCGGAGTATGATAGGGAACGGGTCAGAGTCTTTTCTGAACGACTAAGTGACTGAGTCCTTTACGAAGGGTGTGACTGAGAGTCGAGAGGGCAGGACTTTGTTAGGGTCTAAATTTAAAGATAATTCACAAACCATAGAAACGATTAGTAGTGCCTCGAGTCCTTCTGACGGTGGATGCCGTTGACTTTTACTGTCGATCCCTACTCTCGTCCATTTCCTCTTTAGACCTCGCTTCAAGTGTTTGACCCACAATCTTACTGATAGAATCGCTCTCTCTGTCTCGTAATCCCCGGAGACCCCTCCTCTATTCGTGTCTTAAACATGTCAAAGTTCGTTTACTCTTGACCCAGGAGGGAGGGGACGGGTGGAATGGGTACTGGAGACGAATGGAGTGACTTCGGTCCGAACCACCCCCTGGGGACTCTCGGTCTGTGGTCCCTCTTCCCCGAGTCACCCGACCACTCCGACCGCCTCGAGTCTCCCGACCGTCCCGACAACCTCGACATTCACGGGCTCCCCGGTTCAGGAGGAACCCCTTCGTCTTCCCCTCTCTCCACTCCTGTCCCCGTCCCCATACCGGACCTCACACCGGCCCGAGACACCACCCTTCCGTCCCCAACCAAATCCCGTAGTCCCGGTGGACCGGACGACTTCCCTGACCCCGACCCAGTGTCCGACCGACAGCTCTCCGTTCGACCCGTCCTTTTCTATTACCTGCCTTTACTGTAGTGACGGAGGTTCCCAGGTCTCTCGATCTGGTTTCAGGGACCCGACTTCCTTCCTTCTATGATTCGATCACCAGAGTCTAGTGGTCAATCGGGTGTCGAGGTTTTAGTGACGTCTACCACTGACGTCGGTACTTTAATTTTCTGTGAATGAGGAACCTTCCTTTCAATACTGGTTAGATCTGTCGTATAATTTTTCGTCTCTGTAATGAAACAGTTTCCAGGCAGATCAGTTCCGATACCAAAAAGGTCGCCAGTACATACCTACACTCTCAACCTGATATTTCTTTCGACTCGAGTCTTCTTAACTACGAAAACTTGCCACCATAACCTCTTCTGAGAACTCTCAGGGAACCTGACGTTCCTCTAGGTTGGTCAGGTAGGATTTCCTCTAGTCAGGACCTACAAGTAACCTTCCTGACTACAACTTCGACTTCGAGGTCATGAAACCGGTGGACTACACTTCTCGACTGAGTATACTTTTCTGGGACTACGACCCTTTCTAACTACCGCCCTCCTCTTCCTCTGCTGTCTCCTACTCTACCAACCTACCGTAGTGGTTGAGTTACCTGTGCTCAAACCCATTTGAGGCCCTCGACCACTACCTGTCCTTCCGGACCGGACGACGCCAAGTACCCCAACGTTTCTCAACCTGTGTTGATTCACTGACTTGACTTGACTCCCGGTCCTTTCGCGACACGAGAAACTGGACAGAGTCCCTCCTTAGTTCTCCTAGTTCCGTTGTCGGAGAAACCACATAGACCAGACAAGACCCACCCCCTGCAAAGACCTCGGGGCTCTTCCGGGCCCGACCGAGACTCGTGCCACACTCCCGGACGTCTCCACGTTCAACCGTCGACGTCCTACCTCTGACGTTTGTGAGAAAAAGACGACTCCGGTCCTCGGGTCCTCCGACGACCTCTCTCGTGGGTGGAGACACGAACCGACACAGACACGGGGCCCTGCCCAATAAGAAGGAGTCGGGGAGGTAATGTAGGACCTAGGAGGTCTAGAGGAAGACCTAAACGGCCAACTCGTGGAGTAAGACTTTACCGGTCTCTCGTCCAGTTTCCTTCAGCGATGGTTCCTCACAGGGCCACCCTCGTAAGGGTACGAGTGCGTGCGTGTACGTAGGGAGGTCGTGTGCGGAAGGAGTGTCCGTCGAAGACAGAGAAGTCGAAGATCTTGACGTCTTCTTCTCCCGAGACAGTAGTGTCGTTTCTCGGGAGAATTCATTTGGACACTGGAGTCTTGGTTCTCGCTCTTGGACAAGGAGACTGTGGGGGTGGGTCCCCGCGAGTCCCACCAGAACCTCACCGACGGGGAAATCCACCTGTGAACCACCACCGGACGAAAGGTCCCCGTTCTCGAAACCCAAGGGACAGAGGAAAGTGTCGGTTTATCGGGAAGACATTACGGGTGTGGGTTGAAGACGGATTAATGGTGCTTAAGATGAGTCAATGTCACAGGTGCGAAACTTTTTACTGTCGAGGGAAATGAATCGTAAGGGACGTGGGGCATGGTCAGGATCCCCGACACGACTCACGAAACGTGTGTGTTTGAGTGACGTCGACGTGTCGTGGAGAGACTCCGTTCCTATCGTCAACAGGGGTGAAGTCTCCACCTCTCCGAGTGCGGGTTCTGGTAGGCAGTCATTCGTCGTACCGGTGGTAGACTTAGACCCAGATGAACAGAGTTCTCGGTCGCGGAACTGGCGCTACAAGAGGATAGAGGGTTTTACACGTACAACCTGACTCCGGAAGGGGTGTCCTGTACCACCGCGCACCCCGGAGACCGGGAGTGGAGTGGGTGGATCTGTCGACGTTCCAACCCACCATTCGAAACAATGGTCCTCCTTTTTCCCCCTTTCGTCCCACAATTGACGGAGTCTCTCGGTCCCGAAGGTTTCGTTCGATTTCCTCACCTCGGACCCCTCTCTCTTCTGTCGCCCTCCTTTTATGTTACGGGGGTCTCACAGGTAGGAGGACGGAGGTTCGTCCGTAAGGACTGGGCAGGGTCCTTCCTTCCGGAGAAAGAGTAGATTTTTGAGTGGTAACAAATGTAGACATACAGACAATTTCAGAGGGTGCGAAGTCGAAGAGAAACAGGGAGTACTAAACTGTCTTGATTTCTTACAAGGGTGTAAAAGAAGTGGGGCTTTGAGTCTCAGACAAAATTCTCCGGGACTTGAGGTTATGAAACCGGTAGACTACACTTCTTGACTGAGTAGACTTTTCTGGGGCTACGACCCTTTCTAACTCCCGCCCTCCTCTTCCCCTGTTGTCTCCTACTCTACCAACCTACCGTAGTGGCTAAGCTACCTGTACTCAAACTCATTTGAGGTTCTCAACCACTACCTGACCCTCCGGATCGCACGACGTCAGGTACCCCAGTGTTTCTCAGCCTGTGCTGACTCGCTGACTTGCCTTGACTTGGAACAGAAAGTAAGGTCCTGCTGGAGGGCCAAAATTCAGAGACGTTAGAGATTTCGTACTTTCCTTCTATGACACCAGAGAGAACCTGGTTTCCTCCTGTCCCCGGGGCGGATGGGCCTTCGGGGAAGTGGACCTCCAGGTTCGACTCGACGAGGGTCTCGAGCAGCACGTCCCGTCTCTGGAGACGGAGGTCCGAGAGTATGAGGTACCACGACAAGCGGTCCCGGACGTTCCCCTCCCGAGTGACTCTTCGGTGTTCACGGTTTGGCGGGGAGGAGCAGGACGGAGCCCGGCCCCGTGGACCCCAGACCGTCCAGTCCCTTCTCCTGTGCCTCCCTGCCCTCTTCCGTGTCCCGACTCTGTCAGGCTACTGTCGGTTTGGGACCGGAATCTCCTCCACGTTGGCGAGTCGGACGACGTGCGGGTTTGTCCCTCTTTTGTCCCAGGAGAGGCATGTCCGACTTGCCTCGACTAGAGTGAGGATACGGGGAAGACGAGAGGGGTACAGCCCACTGTCTCTGATTTCCTCTCGGTCTCCTCAGGTGAGAGACCTCCGGTCTGTGGAAGGAGGGAAACCCGAAGTCAAAAGGCCCCGAAACCGACGACGACAGACGCAACCTCCCGGGCGGGCCACGGATGATCCTTCGTCGGTCTCGCCGTACAACGCACCAGAGGTCTCTCCCCTCTCTTCCCCACGCGTCGTTTCGACAATTTCGTCGGTTCTTTCATTCACCGGGAGCTGAAGTGAAACAGTACTTGTTTAGGACCACGTCCACACCGAACACCCTTTCTTCGGTTTGAGGGACCACCTCTGAGCTACCCTACTCCTCCGAACGATGGTAAAAAGTTCCGTCGCAATTCCCGAAACAAATGCGGGGAGGGTCTCTCGAACGTGAACGGGAGCCCCCTCTCGCCCTGATCCCCTCGGGTCCGACCCTCCCCACCCTCGTGTCCCAATGGCACCAGCGGACTCTGTCGAGGTGGGCCTACAACTACTCGACCAAGACGTCGCTGAGGAAGAACACGTCGTCAAAGAGACCCATCCGCCCGACCGAAGGTTTGTAGAGGTCAAGGACCACCCAGGGGTAGTTCCGTGAAAGGTCTGAGAGGACTTCTTTCCGTCCCCTTACGATACTCCTCGGGACAATTGAGGAGCGACCCCGAAAGTCGTCGTTCCCGACCTCGTGTCCCCAAGTCGGTCCGTCGAATCGCCTCCAAGGGAGTGTGACCGGTTCTAGGGGTCTCCTCGAAGTCGTCCCGACTCCTTCCCGTTCTGTCTCCAAACCCCTCCCTGTTTCGAAGTGGTCGACTTAATCCCACGTCCTCGGTGGATGGGAAAGAGACCCGGTCGGGGGTACACGGGCGATTCCTGGTGGGGTGCCGAGAGTGGAAGAGTCGAGCGTCGACGACGTGGTCGGCGAGGACGAGGGCGTGGCGGAACAAGACGAGTGTGTTGAACGGGTCGTCGAAGATCCCAGGGGTTTCCCCTTCCCTCCCTCTCTCTTCCTTCAGTTCCTGTACCGGACTGCCCGTAGACCCTTGACCTACTCGTCCTGACCCGGAGACCTATGGTGGGACGGGTCCTTCGGACCGGGAAGTGGGATTAGAACCTTCGAGGACCCTTGTCCCTCAACAGAAGTGGAACCCCGTGAGGGGTCTCTGGACGACCCCCTGCTCTACCTGAATAAGAGGCTCCTGCGCTCACTCGAACTCGTCCCTCCCCCGACTCTCGACTTACAGCTCAAGGACGAGCGGGGAGGAGAACCTCCACGGTCAAGTGTTCCCCGACTCCTCTGTTGTGCCGGAGCGGAGGGTCCGGAGGTCCATACATGTCTAGCCTCCCCATGCGGTCAAAGGTTTGTTTAGAATCACTTTGGTCACTTGTTACATGTGACCAGGGCTCCGGGTGCCCTGGGACTGGAGGGGAGGAGGAAGGTCTCAGAGGCCTGCCGACTGCGACCCCAGGGAGACTCCAGACCAGGACCGGACGTGCCTCGGACACGGGACGGACGACCCGTCTAGGCGGTGGGTGTGTTTCGGTCACCCTTCTCCGTCCTCTCCGGTTTGAACAAAGGACCCCTCTGCACACGGAACGGCACAGGTGTGGACACAAGTGCGGTGAGGAGTTTGTGGGGGAACCGAGGGAAGATACCTGGTTCTTAGGACAGGTTAGATAGAACACGGGACCCAGGAAATGAAGTTCTAACCGAGTATACGGTGGACGAGCACAGGACCCGGGTGGTCGATCGTACCGTGGGTCGGGACGGGATGACGTCCGGAGTCCTGTCCAGACGACTCTGACCCGGAGGGCGACGGGTCTTCGAGGGACTCCTCCCTGGTCCGGAGTCAGAAGAAAGGTCCGTGGACCCCGATGAAGGATGGTTTCAGACGCACGGACTTTATTCGTGCCCGGTAACGATATCTGTTCTCCCGGAGTATGAGTCACCTTTTTGTGTGTCGGTGCTACGGTCCATCCCACTCACCACTCCTACTCTTCCCCGACTCCCCCGAGCCCGTCTCTCGTGACAGAGACGTCCCTCTACCCTGTCCCTGGTCTACACACTCCCCGATGTCCCCTACTCTCCCCCGCGTCCTTTTCGGGGGTGCCCCTCTCGATCTTGCTCCCCAGACGCCACCCCGGTCGCCCCGCCTCCCTTGTCATTCGACGAGAATGCAGACACAGAACGAGCAAGTCGAACATCCACACCTCCGACAGGACCTTGTGAAGACCCATACCTCCCTGGACGTCCTTGCCCTCTGGCCAATGGCGCCGTCTCCGTCCCACAAGCCCGTGCCCTCTCGACTGCCGGGGCGGAACAAGGACGGTGTCCGGTGTCGGAAGGTCGAGTCCGTCGTAGGTGAGGTCTTGGGCTCGACTCGCCGCGAGACGGACGACCTCTCGTCCCCTGCCGGGCCGGTTTCGGGCAGGGTCGCCAAGACCTCCCCGAGGTCGCGGCCCATCGAGGGTTTGCCGAGTACGCTTTGTTGGTACCCTTGTTGTCAATTCAGAGTCGATTCTGGACCCTCTTCCTTCCTCGTAGTCTTCGCAGACTTTTACTGACGGGATCATCTACCGCACGGCCAGGGTCCCTGACCCGGATTTGGCCTCCGCGGAGAGCCGGACCGTTTGCGTGGAAGTGACCACGGTGTACGTCGTTTGTCGGGGGGACGTGTCGTCACAGTGGCCTGCCGAGGGGTGGGGTCGCTGACCATTCGTCTGTGGTTTGCGCGCTCTCTTCAGGACCCGGGAAGCACTAGGGAGCGTGCCGTACTCTACAGTCCCGACCGATACGACTACCAGACCCCTTACTCGGGCAAGTGGGTGCTTGTACTTCTTACCTCCGCTCGGGTCCTTACTCTCCTCCTTCCGGCCCGACTCGGGTCCCCATTCCGGACCGTCTCCTCGCCCGAGCTGGTACGTGCCCGCCACCCTTACTGTGACTGCACTCACACGACGGTCCGTCTCCGGAATGAACGTACTTCTCGACCCGCGACCCCCTCCTCGAGAGGTGGTACGCCAAGTGGTGTGACTAGTCTCGGAGCGAGAGTGAGTAGACGCCGTCTCCCTCCTTGCCAGCCGAGTCTACGTCAGGGTGCGCCCCCAGAAGGGGTGCGGGCGGACCCGAGGTCCTCTGTCGCCTTCCGCCTAGGAGGACCCCGGAGGTCGTGGGAGAGACGAGAGCGGGTAGTGAGTGGGCGACACTTGAGACCAAGCCCTGGATCTGACTTCGACGGGTACTCCTTTCCGGTACCGTCCGTCCGCCCTCCAGCGGCACCGGAGCGTACCCGGGTCCCTGTGGAGGGGCCCACGGACTCGTAACGCCCGGAACGGGGGGCCGGGTGGGGAACAAAGAGTGAGACCAAACCAGTTCCTGGTGCGCCCGTCACCCTTTCCGGCTAGAGGGATTTACCCTGGATTCGCTTTATTGAAATTTCTTTTACGCTGGACGAGAGACCTACCCGGAAGTGCAGCCAATCCGTGTCCGGAGAGAGGGGCTCACGACGGGTGGAGACGAGATCCCATCTCTCCTGACATGTTAAGACAAAGGTCTCGACCCGACTATCGTAGGTACGGCTGGACCCTACTACGGTCCCTCGTTTATTCCTCCAGTTTCGTTCGTTCGGCACAATCTCTCTGTGGTCTCTTCCACAGCGGCGAGAGGGTTGTACGTGAGAAATACGAGTCTCTAGAAGTCCTTGTACCTCCCCCTTTTGATGAACGGTTTACTTTCTCTTTCTCGCCCTCCTTCCCACTCCCCCTTACTCTCCCACCCCCCCCACACGTGACCGGTTCGTGTGGTTGGCCCTTCCGACCGTAGAGGGGGCCGAGGTCCCACCGTCACGGTTCACATCTGTGCACGCCCGCACAGGGACCGATACAGGGACATTGAGCCGACTAGACGTCCCCTTCCACCGCCTTGTGTCGCCCACACACGTCTTTTCGAAGGACCCCTCCCCTGCACTCGGTCGCCTCCCCGTCTCGGCGGGATCCCGTCTGGAAGACCCCAGGGTTAAGTCCCCTGAGGGTGTAAAAAATGGGAACGAAGGGTCAGACACAACCTGGGTGTGTATAAAGGGAGGACGGACCAAACCCACCGGTGGGTTTCCGCCGGAACGAAGACATGAGACGTCCGTCCGTTCCCCGTGGGACGGTCGAGGTACGTGTCCGAGGTCGCGTACAATTTCCCGAAAGGATCCTAGACTAAAAAGATGAAAAAATCGGGTGAACCCTCCAAAAAAGGATATTATATTTCACACTAAATTTTCCGAAGATTTTCTTGTTGATATTATACTTCAACTCATAAACAATTTACCAATTTTCAGTCCTGTAGTTGGTGTAAAAGACATCCGAGATTCGAGTTGAGGACAGAAGAGTCTCGGACACGTGTACACACGCACACTTATTCTGACACAAACGACACATGTCCCTCACGGGTACAACATACGCACACTGACAGCCACCGCACACATACAAGTGTAGACGGCGGATGCACCGCCCGGACACAGGGTGTACGCCCCATGTGCGCCTACGCATGTCGTGTCCCGTATAGGTGGTCGTGTAGTCCGACTCTCCCGTCCGCTCGGGGTCCGAGAACAACCGGGGGGTGGCCAGAGTGAGGAAGGGGTTGGTCCCTAGAATTTGTCATTTCCCTCGCCACCGTCAGACCGGGACTGCGTGGGGGCGGTACGACACCGAGGGGCCTACGAAATCGGGTACGTCTGGAACGGAGATCTCCTCGGGGACACACGGTGGCAGACAGAGAGGTTTTGCAATCTCTTTAGACCACTCTTTCGCGGATTGGGTCATGGAATATCATTATGTGTCGTGGCCCCAGTCCCCACCAGTTCAATTATGAAAACTGAAAGCCTTCTTTTGCTTTTTCACTAGTATAATCGTTAGGGATGTGTGTAGGCACAGACGGCCTCCCGAGAGTATGCGGAAGGGTGGACCGAGAGGGTTATTGAGACTCCATATTTCCCGTCCAGGATGTTTCAGGTAGGGTACTGACTCTTTTGTTTCCGGGTCTCTCTGGTTCACTGTAAAGGTTCCAGAGTCCTTTCAGGAACATTTGCCGTGTCAACCTTGATCTCAAATCACAGACTGATATAAGACCTGAGAAGAGTAGTAGGTTTTGACAGAAAATTCTTACAATAGGAAATAGATCCTTCTCGAGGAGACTTTGCAATAAGGACTTCGGGGGTCGGGAGGACACTCCCGTCTTCGGGGGGCCTTCCCCAGGACTGTGGACATGACGTACCCTGTCGGTCGGCACGCCTACCCGACGTCCCTCCTTCCGGGCTGGCCCTCGGGACGGCGAGTGGTCGGGTGTGGGGACGTCCGGGACGACGGGCGGTCACGAAGGGTCGGGACTCGACACCGCCCGTAGTCTCTGGGGACGTGTGTCGGATCCTGCGCGTGGCGCGGTTGTCGTGTACGAGGAAGACCCTGATTTTACGGTGCAAGAACCCCTGGCCCTCGGTAGCGACTAATTTCGCACAGAGCGCAAAGGGTCGCGGGTTCCAGAGGGTACTCCGACTCGAGTGGCTCTGTGGTGCTGGAATCTCTCTTTCAGTGTGCCGAACACTGATCGTGGCGGTCGTCCATGTCGGGGCAGGAGACTATGGCACAAACACCAGGGGAGGCGTGCAATTCCCGTGTGTTAGTTAGACTACTCCAAACTGGGGTTGAAGAGGTGTACGACCTACAGAGGAGTCGACATTTGACTCAGTTTCCGAGTCGCGGTATGGGGCGGAGACGACGAGTGACCGACGCACAGGAACCGTACAATGAACTAGAGAAACCTGAGACCAAAGTGGTAATAACAAGAAATCAGCGGTTCAACACAGGCTGAGGAAACACTGGGGCACCTGACATCGGGTGGTCCGAGGAGACAGGTATCCTAAGGGTCCGTTCTCATGACCTCACCCGACGGTGAAGGAAGAGGTCCCCTAGGAGGACTGAGTCCCCAGTTTGAACGCAGAGGACGTAGCCGTCCACCTAAGAAATGGTGACTCGGAGGTCCCTTCGGGAATCAAAGTAGGATGGGACATGTTTTACCCCTATTATCGTTGTGGGTGGAACGTCCCGACAATATTTCTAATTCACTCAATCCTAGGCATTTCACGAATTTTGTCATTCCCCGTGCCTCCTTCGTAGGTTAATGCCATTCAGACGGCAACAATAATAATGGTAGTAATAAGAAAGGTGGTGGGATCCGATGGAGGTTGACCTGGACCACGTGTGAGTCTAGGGGGTACTAAACCCCCATGTCTAGACTTGTACTCATGTAGGAGTATATTTGCGGGTCGTATAACTGGGGACTGGATAGATTTGGGTCATAGTGTCGGAGTAATCGGGGTTTTCCGTGTCGTCGGTTTCCGTTCTCGGGTCATCACCTAGGGAAGGTAGTGTGCCCCTGTGAGTGACGGAGAAGTCCTACGCGGAGACATTGTGACCCGATCAATTATAAGGGAGACAGATGTCGTGACTTAAGAGTCCTTTTGTCTTCGACACAGCTCTCTTCTTGAAACGTCTCCCTGACTGTTTATACGACTTACTTGTATCTGCTTCTTTAGCACTCCCGTCCAGACACCAGGAAGTAAATGTTTGACACCTTAAATTGGTGTTGGACCTTGACGCCTTGTCCTGTCCGATTAAAGGGTCTAAGTTCGCCTTGATATAGGAATCGCAATCCTAAATCAAATCGAAATCGGTTCTGAGGACAAAATCTCGAGGAGGGATAGAGACGTTGAGAGAGGTCGTTTTTACGTTTAACAACGGACGAGGGACCCCCGTAAAGGTAGACCCGGCTTGTTTATCTACCTCTGTAATTAATAAGTACACCAGTAAATGATAAGAGGAAAGGGGTCCTTTGAGGGTCGACAGGATTTCCCGAAACGTCTCTTCCGCACACTTCGACGTTTGGTTTTATATTCGGTGAAACAACACAGTTGTTTCCAACAACTTACCTACCTTCTACTCCTCCGCTCCTCTTCGTCCGTCTGCACTACCTTCCCGTCCCCCACCACTCCCCGTGGTCGAGACGGATGGACGACTAGGTTTATGAGATCCAAAGAAACGTTGACTTCCAGATTTTCAAGTAGGATGGGCCTCGGGCTCCGGGTTGTCGTTGTGTTTGTTGTCCTTGTGTTGTCTTCTGTTATTTTCCTTCGTTTCGTCAATCCCAATCGCCCCGTCACTGTTTCCCCCGGAGGGACCGGGACACCCCAGACCCCTTCCCTCTCCCCGTCTCCTCCCTATGTGAGGCACCGGACCGGGAGCGGACCTCTCCCTCCGTGGTTCTTCGGGGGGTCCATCGTGAAAGACAGTCGAGACGTAAAAGACCCCTTTGGGTGACATAAACCCACCCACGTAAACGAGACGCAGCTCTGATGTCTCAAACCTGTATGCGTCTCCTCTGAGCAGTTCCCCCCCAGTCAGTGTCCGGGAACCCCTGTCCCTGAGACGGACAACGAAGGTCTCCGAGAGGGTCGAGAGGTTCACCTTGTAGACATGGTTCAAGAGGTCCCCTCTGCTTTAAGAGTCCTCTTGTTTAAGGTCCTTCTCTGTGCTCCCCTTTCCACTCTCCTCCGTGTTCTTCTGCGTCATCCCTGAGAAGGGGGCAGGACGGAGAGCAGAGAAAGGGGGCTTCATCGTAAGGTCCACTCCCGTTCGAGCTTCGTTCATGCGAATCCTCCTTCTTTGGATCTACCAGAGCGGACAAGCCCCGCGCTCTCGGATGCAAAAGAAGGGTCGGGCGTCGGATTCGGTCCGGGGAGACGTATGACCTGTCGCCGACAGGACTCTACGTCTCCCACCCCTGTCGAGTGCAAAGGCCCCAAACAGGGACGAGGAGCCGGGAGACAGTGGCGCCTCTTCCCCATGAATCGTGGCGTGAGCCATGACTGCAATCTCAGGTCCGACCTCCCTCCTCCATAGGTCTCCGACGGTTTCTGGTCTGCCAGGTCCGTGGCCCGTGTCTCGCGGGCAGGAGGGGACCCTCCTCTCCCGGACTCCCCTTCGCCTCACCCTCCTTTCCTGCATGGCAGAATAGCACCTGGCACCCCCTGCCACCCATCAACATCCCCTTGTCAGGACGTCCCTGACCGGCGGACAGAGGGTCCATTAGTATGACCTTCTCTTTCCCCTAACCTCTCCACTCCGAAGTCGACCCTGTATTCGAAGGGGTGGTTGACG
Source organism: Capra ibex (assembly GCA_006410555.1). Lineage (NCBI taxonomy): Eukaryota > Metazoa > Chordata > Mammalia > Artiodactyla > Bovidae > Capra > Capra ibex. The sequence goes on from SJYO01036187.1 coordinate 1,301,229, forward strand.
TCGAGTGTCAGTCCCTACGACATAGGACAGGACCTCGTCCAAAGTTTGATTGTACCTGTCGTCAGTGGGTAACGTTGTACGAACGTCACCAGACAGGTCCAGGAGCTCCAGACTTCGTTTATCTCGGAGAGACGGGAGAAAATGTCGGAGTCCCGGAGACCGTGTCGGACCCCTCCCCGTGTCTCTCGTCACAAGGACACGTCTCCGTTCGTTCCGTTGAGGAGGCGCCTGTCCTGGCGCCCCGGTCACCGGGGGCGGGGTCCTCGGTGGAAACCAGGACACCTCGGTCGACTCCCTGGGTTTCCGGGGTCTGCGGGGACGGAGAGGTACAGAAGAGCTGTCTACCGGAGTCCGAAGGTCCCCTGGAGTCCCCGACTCCTTCCGCCCCTTCCGCCCCCCCGAGTGGAACCCCCTCGACTACCTAGCGGAGTAGTGCATCCGCCGTCCCAGTCGTATCTACAGGAGCGACGCTCCGCCGTCGGCGAGTTTCACCCGGGACCCGCTCGCCCGCCCCCTCATGTCCGCCGACGCCGACATCCTCGGGACCGGCCCGCTCGCCCCGTGCCTCACCCTCGCCCCGACGTCCCTGTCCGCCGCGTCCCTCGGACTCCGCCGGAGGTCGAGTAGCATCTTCTGCCCGACGGCCCTCCCCGACCCCTAGGTCTGCCACGGCAGTCCGGCGGGTTCCGGTCGTCCGAGGAAGGTGAGCGCGTCGACCTTCCGTCCCGGCGGAGGCAAGGCCTTCCTCACGGCGAACAGGAGGTCCGGGGTCCCGCCCGACTAGGCCAGCATCCGGCCGTAGCTCGTCTACGACAGGCCGGCGTGGGGACCCCCCATCATGACCATTAGTAGTCCCATGACCCTTCTCATCCCCGACATTATGAGTCCCTGGGATGCCCTGTGTCCCATCTTGGATCTTCCTGACTCTCTCTCTCTCCTGAGACATTCCTTCAGTCTATTCTGCCCGTACAAGGGCCGGTGGACGGGTACGGGGTCGGCGGGGAGGGACAGGAGGTCGGATCCCGCCCAAGACTGATCCACCTACACGGGATCCGACTGGAACGCACGTGTGTCTCCGCAGGTGACGGGTGCGTGTCTCCGAACAAAAGGTCTCCACGTTCTTCCTGGTCAGGAGTTTGAGGGAGGGAGTTGGTCGAGGGACTCCGGTCTTTAAAGTGATAAGTCTCGAAGGTAGGGACAGAGAAATTTTACTTTATGGGATCCTCTTTGAAATTCGGGAGGTCGGTAGAGATAGAGTCGTACTTGGTTAAAGAGTCTAGGAAAGGTCTCTCCGATACTCGTCTTTATTCACCTCACATGGTCCGGGGACCTCCACCCGTTGTCTCCTGTGTGTTCCCCCGTGGAAGGGACTAAAGTGCCAGGACAGTTTCTAAGTTGGTCAGCCAAGGACCCTGAGTTGGGTTCGCTCCACGAGAGGGGTCCCGTCCCGTCTAGTGGTGTCACTCGACAATGGACGTCGGGGACCTCGACGGGTCTCGGGGTCCCTTCCTCGCCATTGGGGTGGACGGACCACTTGTATGAGTCCAGGTTATTTCCAGAAGTTTATAGGTTTATAGATTATAGGTTATTTACAGAAGATAGGTTTTCTGTAAATTTCTATAGGTTTTTTTTTCAGAAGATAGGTTTTACAGTTTATAGATTTTTAAAGTTTATAGTCTATAGGTTATTTACAGAAGTTTACTTTCGGTCAGTGATAATAGATCATTATCTATCATTATCTTCGTTAACTACGAAAACTTGACACCACGACGTCTTCTGAGAACGTTCAAGGAACCTGACGTTCCTCTAGGTTGGTCAGGTAGGATTTCCTCGAGTCAGGACCCACAAGTAACCTGCCTGACTACGACTCCGACTTTGAGGTTATGAAACCGGTGGAGTACGCTTCTCAACTGAGTAACCTTTTCTGAGACTACGACCCTCCCTAACCCCCGCCTTCCTCTTCCCCTGCTGTCTCCTACTCTACCGACCTACCGTAGTGGCTGAGTTACGTGTCCTCAAACCCACTTGAGGTCCTCAACCACTACCTGTCCCTCCGGACCACACGACGTTAAGTACCCCAGTGTTTCTCAGCCTGTACTGACTCGTTGACTTGACTTGACTCATTTGAACAGATCTCCCATCTTGATCCCGGTTACTCACCGTTGTAGAAAGAAAAGGTTTTTCACAAATATTTATTACCGAAAGTTTGTTAATCTCGGTAAGTTTGTGTTTTGCTCACCAGAACCGTCAATCACTCAGAGGGCAACCACCTTTGTGACCTACGACATAACCCTTCGTCCCTACCTACAGATCGACCTTGTCGAAATTTCCGGGGAGCAACACTGACGGATGTACAAAGTCAGGTGGGTCACGGGACACCCCGAAGGGACCACCGAGTCTACCATTTCTCAGGCGGACGTTTCGTCCTCTGGACCCAAGGTAGGGACTCAGTCCTTCTAGGGGACCTCTTCCCTCACCGTTGGGTGAGGATATGAGGACGGACCTTTAGGGGTGCCTGTCTCCTCGGACCACCCGATGTCAGGCACCCAAACGTTTCTCAGCCTGCGCTGACTCGCGGAAGTGAACGGAAGGGACAAATGAGAGGGCCCGCTCCGTGACCCGCGAGACGGGGAAAGAGACTTCCTTCGGCCGTCTGTCGTAGTCCCCGTCCCCCGTTGACGCTCCGTCCTTCCTGAACCCGTCCGCCCCTTACCCCGACCAGAGGGGTAGGTCGGACCGAAGGCCTTCGCCTCCGACGGACGTACAGTACGGGGTCGGGGCCTCCCTTGTCGTGGGGTGGGACGGGCGGGGTCCGGCGTGGAGGCTTCCAGAAGTCCTCCCCCCTAGGGAGCCGCGTCCAAGTGGGTGACGACTTCGACCAAGTACCTCGAGAACGCGACCCGCTAAAACAGCCCCAACCACGCACCGCCCTTCGAGGCGGCCACTGGGGGCGAGAGCCTCAGGACTCCGCCCTTCCGACACGAGGGGCCGGCCGACCCCCTCGATATGACGGTCGGCAACCCGACCCGCCCGGCGAGGGGCGGAGGGCCCTGGGAGTCCGGGAGCCCCTTTCCCGACGGGCCGAGACTCCGCCCAAGACCAGGCCGCACCTGTGGCAACCGAAAGCGGTCGCCGAGCGAGAACCGCAGCCCGGAGAGCCCGGAGGCGAGGCGGAAGAGCGTCGGAGCCGGCAGTGGGAGTGGCGCTCAGAACCGGAGACCAAGTCCGAACCCTTGCGACAACACCCCCTCGACTACCACCACAAACGGCCCACCCTACAAGAGTCTCAGACCGAAGAGTACCGACACCCTGCGGTTCCCGCCACAACATTCACTGGGGTCGGGTCGTACCTCAAGTCCACCCCCTTTCACTCTTCCTCTTTTTCTTACTTTTCCTATCCGTTCTTTCGTCGCTACCTTTGTCCTCAGTTGCATAAGGTAAGACGAAGGATTTAGGGTGGATGGCGAAAGAGAGGGACGAGGTCAGGGCCGTTGACATTTCGTGCTAGGTTCCGGTGGACACGCGCAAACGAGCAGCAGGGGTTCCCGGCGGGAGGTGAGGGAAGACGACTGGGTGGACCTCAGCTCGGGAGTTCGATACCGGCTCTGGTTGGGGTGGGTCTGACCCAGAGGAGACGTCAGACAGGCCCTGGGTCGGCGGAGTGAACCACCGTTGACATGCGCTGTGCCTCATCTTTGACGACTACAGGGTCGATGTCTCCGAACACTGTCCGTTCGGAAGAGCGGATCTCTTTCAATAAATTACAGGTGCTCAGAACCCGAGGAGTCACCGTCTCACCCATTCCTGACACACTCCAGTTTGCACCGTCCGTGTGGTCCCCGGTCTCACCGACGGAGTCTGAAGTGTCCGTGTCTTTGGGGAAAGGGTTTGTTCGAAGAGTGTCCTGAAAGAGACTCTTATATTCGAAGTACTCCAAACTCGAACAGTCTGAAAAGGATGGAACAAAAGGATCGTCGGATATGTGCAACCATAAATGTCATTTATAAGACTTTTCTTATTCACTTGAGGACCTTCAAGTGACGAACCATCTCCGTTCCTGCCTGAGAGGACTGTTGCAAGAGAAATATGGAAGAGATTAAGTTGTCAGTTCGTAGGAACGACTCTATGACGAACCACTTGTTAAGATTCTGCACGTATTTCAGAATCTCAGATATGACATTTTGGACAAAGATGACCCAGGGATAATTTTAGATTGAAGTCTTCGTTTCAAGTTGGTCTCGGTCCCCGACTCCGAGGCCCATTACTACCCTATTTCACTGAGTGTATGACTCGGGAACGACGTTCAGTTCGTAAAATGTATGTGGTATAACAGGAGTGTTGTTGAGTCTCCATCCTAATATTTCCGACAGAGACTCCCAGTCTCCGATTCATTGAATGTGAGTCCAGTGTGTCATCCGTTCATCGGCTCGACCCGAAGCTTGGACTCAGGGTGTTTCCACCACACGACTTGTTTTACTCGGTTACTGGGATATACCAAGGACCGGTCCGGGACTACCTTGACCGAAAAGACAACCGGAGGTGACCGAGTCTTTCTTCTCCTCCTCTACGGGTTCCTTTGTCTCTGATGTCGAGACTTCAGTGAATCCGTCCGTACGAGGACCCTCCGTTCCTCGAACAAGTGGAAAAGAGCCCCAAGTTCGGGTACACGACCCGAGTCGTTACCGTACCCCCCGGGGAGAAGTGGGGGTGAGAGAGACTACCGGGATGGGTACGGGACGAGGTGGGGACGTGAGTGAACACTGCACTTCGAACCCCGCCACGGCTGAAGACCCGACCCCCCTAGACATGAGCCCGCCGGAGGGGGTACCGGACCTAGGTCCGGAGGACGAGGAGCCCCGAGAGCCGCGACTTCTTCATCCACGCCTGGGGCCGCACGAGTCGGACACCCCTCTCCGTCACGCACCTTGACCGAGGTCGGAGCAGGTGGGTCGTCTGTCAGTGGACACCCCTCTTCTGTGGGTCGGGCGTCCTCCCCACCAGTCCGGCTAGTGAGGGGGTTGGCCGTCGAGAACCGAGGTCGACCTCGAGTCTCGTTCGACTTCTCCGTCCGGTGTCGTCAGGGTTCCCGAGACCGACCGGAGGCGTACGGACGGACACCGATCGGGAGCCCTGTGGTGGTCCGGCGGGTTATTATCGGTCCATCCAAATGGATGGGATGGGTTCCGCCAATGTTCGTCTTCCCTGTTAATGGAACGGGCGAAACGGGTGGTTTAAGTCAGAGACTACACTTCCAGTCAGTGGGGGTGCGGACCCTCTCTACGGAGGGTGGGGGTTCGTACCGGGTAGGGTCGGGGTCAAGTCGGAGACCCCTCGACCGTGGGAGGACCCGTGTCCTCGTCGTGCCCGTGTGCCCCCGTACGTCTCTGTCAGCCTCGTGCGATGGATCAACCGCCGGCGTTCGTCCGTACCGTCCGCCCGTGGGACTTCTCTCGAGGACAGGTCTCCTCCCCAGGAGTGCACCGGTCTTCCTCCTCTTCGTGTCTTGTCCAGTTAGCTTGTGGTCTCCGTCTCTGTTCTCTGCCGCACCGTCCTTACAACTCCTCGTCCCCCGCACCCCTCGATGAGCCCGGTGGGGAGGATGAGCCACAGTGGTGGCCCTGGTGTCGTGGGTCGTTCCGGGTCCGGTGGTGGTCCTCGGCACCACCTCTCGAGTCTGGGCCTCTTGGAGCCGCCGCCTCCCCTCTCCCGTCCCGCCGGGTCACGATTAGGATCGAGACTAGGACTGGTCGAGCCGTTGACGTTTGTGGAACGGTACACCGAGACCAGAATTGACTCCGTGGACAGGGTACCCATACAGGCACTCCTTTTCTGCGAGGGTTCGAGCTAAGACTCTCGACTCTTATGAGGGGTCCACTCTCGGTGGTAGAGAGTCTTTTTCGTCGACCGAGACACGTAGGGTGAGTAGTGCTCTCTCGGGTCTTACGTGTGACCGGAGACTGGGGAACTCACTTTTAGGACCCAGAGGCCCCAAACCCTCGTCTCTTCCATCCCGACAAGACTGTTCGGGGTCCCGAGAGGATTTGTCGTTGCGACCCGGGTGTGGGAGGCCCTCAAGGGGGTCGGTCCGAGGCGAGTGGGAGTCGTCGAAGGGACCCTGTCCCAAAGGAAGGATCCTCGGAGACGGGTCACCGCCTCGGAGGACGAAGAGAGTCGTGTCTCTCCCCCGAGGAAGGAGGCCTAGGACGGTCAGAGGTGGTAGGGCGGTCCGACGGGTCGTCCGTACGTCTCCGTCCCCCAACGACTGACACCTCGGTGACTCCGACATTCCTCCATAGGCCCCCACGACTCTGATGTCGTCCCGGGGCTCATTCCGGGGACCCCACCTCCTGTGTCCCTAAGGCGTTTCCTCCTGGTGTGACCCCCTGCTCCGGCGCACGGGACCCGACCACCCTCGTCGTCGTTTGTTAAGTGGGCGACGCGTAGGTCCCTCGCGGGGACACACGTCTCGAGACGGGGCCTGTGGTCAGGGTCCCGCCCGTTTCTGTGGGACAGAGGTGGACTTCTCGACCGTCGGTTCGACCTCCTGTTTTGTGCGGGCACGCTTCTCGCTTCCGTATCCTTGTCGTCGGACACTGCCCCTTCGTCTCCCGGGCCCTTTTCTGTCCTGTCGACTGCGCCTCGACGTGGTCGGACCTTTATGCTCTCCCCGGGGCTCTTGTCCCCTCGGGTGGCTCGGAGGGGCCCTCCGAGTCCGGTGCCGTTCCGTAAGTCGGTGTCCTGCCCGCCCTGCCAGGGAGTGATGGTCGGTAGGCTCCCACCGCGAACGCCCAGCGTCGCCCTGTTCGGAGGGTAGAGAGAGGAGCGGGGAGGGAAGGGACCCCTCCGGTGACTTGCTGGTGTTAGTCCTGGAAAACACCCGGTGGCTCGTGTCGGGAGGTCAGCCCAAATTTCTCCGTCACACGAGGAGCTCCTTTCCTCCTCTCCCGACTGCCCGCGCCTCCAGGCCCAAACGCCTCGTCCACACCGTCAGTGATCCCTGCCAAGAGATTCCGCTGACGGTCGTCCCCAGGCCCGACCTCGCACAGACACACGTGTCCAGACGTCCCCTTCCACTCTGTCCGACAGACCGACACACCCACATACGTGTACAGACACACATCGTCCTGACAACAACCAATTTGTCGGACAAGGATAAAGGGGTCGATTTTAGACTACGGGACCTCGATCTGAGAATAACTAATAGGTAAGACGTCCCTGGGAACCTCTGACCTTTGATTAATACGCGGATTCGTCAGGCAGCAATAAGGGGCCTCGTCGTGGACGCATAGACGGGTGGAGAGACCTCGGTCCACTGGTCTCAGAGACCCCGGGGTCCTTGAACAGGCGACGGGAGCTCGTTGGACACTCAAAAGTCCCAGAACCTGTCATAAAGAGTTGATCCCCTCTCTCCCGAAACATGCTTCTTTTACGTACCAGCTATAGTATTAAAATATAGACCCTTCACTTTTTCTTGGATGTTAGAGACGTAGTGTTTCAGGTTTTTTCCGTACCCTAAAAGATAGTAAAGTTTGTCCGGTACTTAAAAATTTACACCTTTTTGTGACCGGGTCCTTCTCTGTCGACGTCCGGACAGAAACTACCCACCTAGGGGGTACCCAAGACTCGTCGTTGCGAGTGAGTGACGAATCTCGTCCGTCCACTCCGGGCAGAGGGACCCGGGAATGAGGAGTTTAACACAGAGGTACTCCAATCACCGAGAATTAATGACACGGGAAATATGCGAACGTGGGTCAATCAACGAGTCAACATAGACTGAGAAACTCTGACGTACCTGACATCGGACGGTCCGAGGACAGGTACCCTAACAGGCCCGTTCTTGTGACCTCACCCAACGGTAAGAGAAGAGGTCCCGCAGAAGCACTGGGGCTCTAACTTGGGTCCAGACGTGACGTCCGTCTAAGAAATGGTAGACTCGGTGGTACTTTGAGTGAGGAATTTAAAAGAGGTTTCCGAAAAAGTCCATCTCGTGTAGCAAATACCCGAAATTTCGTGTGTCCGGATGTTTTCGGTAAAACGTTCCAATGTTTATATCGTCCCACGACCCGGTACCGTTCCCGACACCTCCCCTGTCCCTCGTCCGCCGTCCCACCTTCCCGCTTCGCTTTCTCCCTTCACTCCTGGCTACTGTTTAACTCCCGGGAATGTGCCGGGCACCCTCGTACGACCCGTGACTTATCCTCGACTGTAGCCTCTGGGAAATTAATTCGATCGGACCCCCAGATCAAGGGACCCGATTTCCACCCCTCCTTCTGAAAGGTCTTGTCTAGAATTTTCGGGTCCCCGGGTGTCGAAGACGGAGACTTCCCAAAGGAGTCACGGTCCTGCGACCCGTCTCCCAGACGCCTGAGTCGTGTCTTACTTAATAGGGGGTCCTTTCTGACACCATAGTGACTTCGAGTAGAGATGTCCGAGGAGACCCTCGCTTCTGGTCCCCGGTCGGAGCCCACTCGGAACGTTGTCGGACCTGACTCAGGACCCCGGTGACGGATGAAGGGGTCATGGTGGTAGGCCTTGACGTCTTCCGCCGCCGAGGACTGGGACGACGCAAGGCGCGCGAGCTCCTCTTCACGGAGGTCGGGGGTGGGTCGGACCCTCTCCTTCCGGGTGACTGGAATTTCCATACGAAGGCCGACTACAACAGGCTCCCGACGTGGCGCCGGTGGGCCTTCGAGTCCTCCCCGTGCGACGGGTCCTGCGAGAGGAGGAAGAGTAGACACCTCCTTTGCCCGCAGCCACTCTGCGCACGCACGGGCGCCCCGCCCCGCCCCTTCTCGTCGCGGAGTCGGAATGCCACTATTTACGGGCCCTTGGGGACGAGCGGTGACGGACAGGCAGTCGATGAGCCCCCGGCACCGAGTCGGTGCGTTGTTCTCTGCGTGGGGGACGTCAACCCCACGACCCCTCGTACCGCCGGGACGTCTGTGACACGATCTGAGCCCCTCGGTGTTTGTTCGTGCATTCCCGGTTGTAAAACCTCATGAACGTTGTCCAGTCCGTCGCAAGATTCAATTTCGGAATCCAAATTGCGCGGGTTGTTAGGGCACTTTCCATGACATACTGGAGGTAAAAATACATCCGTTCCTCCGACTCCGTGTCCTTCCAATATATTGAAGACGAATTGATCTTTCACCATCCGACCAGAAATCGGGTTCTGCAGACTGACAGTTCGATCGTAAACATTGGAGGGAGGGTGGGGGTCACGGGGAGGTCTGTTCCGTCAGGGCCGTCACTGCGGGTCTTGTCCAGTATTACCCCCCATCTCGCCTGTGAGCGTAGAACCGGAGGAGCCCCACCGACAGAGATTCCAAGAGGGTCCGAGGACGGTCGAACGAGACAGGAGGGGGCTGATCTGAGGGAGGTGACTCCAGGCTCCGACGGGTCTTCTGTGGGGGGACGCACCGGAGACCGGGAGCCCGGGCCTCGTCCACTTGTTTGTCTGCCGCCGCACTGAGTAGGGCCTAGAGACGTCCTCGGACGACCTAGACGATCGACCAAGGGTCCACAGTCACCCTCTGAGTACCCCGTCTCCACGAGACACCCCTGGTGTCCCAACCCTGAGTGACTCCGGTACGTTCTCGGAGGGGTGAAAGGGCCCTCTCGTGAAATAAGGACCCGACCTCTGAGACACCTCAGGAGTCCTCCCCAGTCTCCTCGACAGTCTCCCCAATGTCTTGGGTGCTCGGGGGGAGCGGGGGAATGAGTAGGGATGTTCTGGGGGCGCACCACGGCTCGTTCCCGACCCGCCTGCGTGTCCTCCCGACCCCTGGACCTCGAAGAAGTTCTCCGGTTCCGACAGAGGGACCTCCCCCACCCGGGGCGACCCGACTCAGGTCTGGTCACAAATCCCCAGAGGACTCTCGTACGGAGTACCTCCCGTGGGGGGTAGAGACGTGCGGACCTCGAGTCCCGAAAAGTTCCAAGGGGGAGTGTGGTCCCGGTCCCGCAGAGGGGGGCGTCTCTGGGGTCGGAGGGAGGGTGGACCTCAACGACAGTGAGAGATCGAGGTCCCCCCGGGACGCAGGGCCCCGGGCCAGGTTCGTCTAAGGAGCGAGAGTCAGAGCCCTAAAGGAGACACTAACCTGGATGTGCACGTCGGGGAAGGACGGAGAGAGGAGTCCTGAGTCCTCGGAGACCCGTGTCGTTGTCGTCCCTCCCCAGGGACCCATGTTGGAAACACACGGTTTCAATTACTAGGTGACTTGACGGGGGTCCTCTGGCCCTCTTCGGCCTAGGGACGGTGAGGCCCCGTACGCCCTCTTCCTCTGTCGGTGCGGGCGATGTAGGGAAGGGGGAGAGAGAGGAGTCGTGGGTCCGCAATCGGTCTGTCCAGTAGTCGGGAGTGGTCAAGGGAGGTGACCCTCCCGTTGAACGGGAGACACTGTTTAACGACGACACACACGAAACTTTTATTGGAGGATCTCCGGCGACGTGGGTTCAATGTTCTCGAAATGGGAGAAAGCTCCCCTCCCTTCCCTTACTCATAACCCCGTCCGTCTCTCCCGTCTTCGACCCGCTACTGGCAAATAACGTGTAGCTGTCTCGCGGATGGTACGCGGTGCACGACAAAAACCACGACACCTATGTTGTCACTTGTCTTGACTGGGTTTTTGGACCGGGCGTGTCCAGCCTGGTACGTGGGGCCATCCCGTCTTCCCTCAAGTCGTATGTTCCAGGTCAATCGTCCACCCGACGATCACACCGGTCCGTGAGAGGAGAAGAGGGAGGAGGAGGAGAGGACGGGAGGAGTGGGTCTGAAGTGGGGGACGGTGGACTGCCAGGACAAGTACGTGGCCCGCTGGGTAGTCTTGACGGACTTCGGGTCCTCCGCGAGCCATTTATGACAGCTCACTCACTCTCACATTCGTTCTTTCGACACAGAGTAGAGTGCCAGTGCGGGGTGGCCACGGTCTCTCGTGTCTCCCCTACACACGTGGGGATACGTGGGTGTGGGTAGTCGAATTCTCGGGGCACTGTCCCGTCTTATTATTTCTCCCCCGTGATCGAGAGTCGTAGGGGACGGTCGTGGTCCCTGTCCGAGTGGAAACATCATCTTCTCCGTCGCTAGGTGGTCCTGCTTGGTCGCGAATAAGGTAACGAATTGAGGTCTCGACCGGACGTCCTGTGCGCCCGCTTGTCTGTCCTCCCAGACACTCGACCCACGCCACTTCTCCCCCGCACGTCACCTTTCTCCCGACGCGAGTCGTGTTCCTGTGGGACGAAGACCGACTCCGAGACAGTGTGATTCACCCGAGCCGGGTGATTCTTCCCGGCCGTTGGGGGTTCTCGGGAGTCCCCACCCCTTACTGTGATGTCTTGACGGACCCTGGAAGATGAAGACACTAAGACCCGGAGTCGCAGAGGGGTCCCTCGATTTACGCCGTCGTTTCCCAGTCTCCCTACCTCGTCTTCCCGTCCGTCGCCAGCACCGTCCCAGTCGTTCCTCTTGACCTGGGGCGCTGAGTCTCCTCTGTGGGGAGGGAAGCATTGTTCGCCCGGACGGTTGGATCGGCAACCGACGAGAGTATCCCACCAAGTCAAGTCAAGTCAAGTCAAGTCAGCGAGTCAACACAGGCTGAGAAACGCTGGGGTACTTAGTGTCGTGCGGTCCGGAGGGACAAGTAGTGGGAGTATCCCACCCCCCGGATGAATAAAGTTTCAGTAACGGAGACGGGTAGTCCTCTGGACCGACCTGAGGGTTTACACTACGATTAAAGAGAAACACTAAAATCCTTCTATGAGCTGGAGGGTCTCGGAAATATTTTAGTCCTCTAAGCAAGTGTCTTTATATGGTTTTATCTTGGACCCTTTCTGTATCGTTTCATATGTACCCGAGAAGATTCATGTCTCTTTACTACCATATTCCTCTTTCGTCGTAACACTCCCCGTCCTACCGTCTCCTCCGGAGTGGACGAACTTCTCGGTCGGACGGAACCACTGCCCTCGCGACCCCAAAGCGAAGTACCTCACCCTCGCGAACGGCTTTCGCTACCGGAAAGCCCTACCGGCCCGCCGGATCCCTCTGTCTGTCGTCGGCCGAAGTGAGAGAGGGAGAGGAAGGGCGGGGCGGACGTGCCCCTCCGACGGGAACCGTCCTCTCCAGGGAGAGGTCTCGGTGGGGCCCCCGGGAGTCCAATTCGTCGAGCCCATTCTTGGAACCTAGACAATGATTGAGTTCGCGTGTCCGAAAGTTAAAAAACTGAGAAAAAAATTAGAGATTACACCCCGAGTTTTCTTGTCAGGATGGACAGAGTGACACTACACCAAAAAGAATTCCTCTTTTATTCTAAAAAAAAGGGTAAAGTGAAGGCCGGATCGGAGGAGGATAACCGGAATGAGGAATGGAGAAAGTATTACGACAGAACCTGGGTGAGTCAACCTTCATCTGAGGGATATAGAGGTAGGAGAGGCTCAGGATAAGTAAGAACTTGCGGGTCGTATGGTGTCTGGTCCCTCCTGCCTGCCCACAAGAGGACCGAGGAATAACGGTGTGCCTGTGACGGTAAGAAAGGGTGGTGCAAGACCGTTGTGTGAGAGAGAGAGCTTCGTGGTGACCGGAAAGTGACGGATCGGAAAGAGTGGTGCTAGTCGAGGATCTGGTAAGGAAGTCTCTGCTTCCCAAAACCACAGTCAGTAGACGAAACAGGATTCAGAACCTAGTGTCGCTGTTAAAGAACCGAGGTTGTCGGGCAGGTCACCGGACTGAAATTTGGTGGGACTAAGGAGTCCAGGTCTCGGCAGGTGAGGGTGGGGTCGTCGAGTGGGGGTGCCGGTGTGGAATCTGGACCGGACGGGGGTTCCGAGGCGGCGGTCGTAGCGGTCGAGAGTGCGAGGGTAGAAAGTTGGAGTCGCGGGGTAGGAGGCCCGAAAGAGTGAGGTAGTGAGTAGATGTGGTCGGAAAGGTGGCAGTGGGGGTCGAGGACTAGCAGAGGGGAAAAGAACACTAAGTAGTCGATGGAGGACCGTAACCAACAGAAGGATCTTTCGGGTCCAAGGGACCGTCCCATCTAGCTGGCGTGAGAGGTCGTGGGGTAGGTCGCGGAAAGGAACTAGAAGAGACGTTGAGATTTGGTGTCTCATTAGCTTAGCAGGTGGGAGGGACGTGAGGGTCCCTCTAATGCCACGACGGGCGGAGAGGTCGCGTGGGAGACGGGAGACGGGTGGGGCGGGAGGTACCCCGGACTCGGAGTGGCTCTTTTACTCCCGACAGTCTAAGCGTGAAGGAGTTAAAGTGTGGGAAAATGGGTCTTTTACAGAGGGAGTGGTGAGAGGAACAGAGGAAAGGATGTTCCAGTTTTCTTCTTCTCAAAAGGAAGAAAGGTTCCGGTGACTCAGGTCGGTCGACAGAGGAGACTCTGAACGAAGTGGATATTAGAGAGTTGACACAGAAGCAGAGAAGGAGGGGATGACCGCCGAAGAGGAGCCGTTTCTACGAGTCCAGACAGGTAGAGTTTAGTCGGTAGGCAGACAGAGAGTATGTACGTGTGTGGGACTGACGGGGACGTCGGTGCCGGGTGACAGGCCCTTGCGGACGGGAGGGAAGGTGGAGAAAGAGCAGTCTCTGCCCGGCGAAAAGGAGGAGGGAAAGGAGTCGGAGGGGGCGGAGAAGACTTTACCGGGGACGCTACAGTGACGTGGGTCCTGTGCGTCGGGGACTGAAAGGTCTCGCGGAGAGGGGAGCCAGAGACCCTGCGACAAGGAGTGAGGAGTCATGAGGCAGACGCGGTCGGGAAGGGCGCGAGCGGAGGTGGCATTCACGACCACCTGAGGTTCGAGTGTGGAAAGGAGAGTGGTTTGCGACACGTAGTGGAGCAGGTGTAGGTAGCGGCGTCGACGGTCGTTTCACGGTTTTCGAGGGATTGGGATAGATTCCGGGTCAGGTAAACGAGTGATCATCAGGTCGATCCCGACTTATTCGCGTTTTGGTTTCGGTGGGGGAAACGTTGGCTGGGACGGGAAGAGATGAAGACACCAAGAGGAGGCCCCTACCGGGTGCGGGGTGAGCCCGGATTTCGGCGAGAGACGCGGGCGACAGTCGCGGGGGAGGAGGGGCGTGAGGAGTGTTGGGAGGTATGCCCCGACCGCTGAAATAGAAGACCCACCAAAAGTTCGGGTGGGAAAGGGGAGTTTACGACGACGACGACAACGGAGTACCGAACAGCAGAGAAGAACGACCGATGGGAGACGGTACTTAATGTGAAAATAATTAATAGGATGAGAAAACGAATTTTGAAGAGCGAACGAGGCAGTAAATCTTCTCTTAAGGTCAGGAGTCGTCTCGTACGTTCCTGTCCAAATGTTCTGGGCCGGCCCGACAGCGGGTGAGAGTCGTTGAGGTGGTGCGTTGAGGTTGAGACGGTGACCAGTGCGGTCTGAGGTTCACCCAGAGAGGGTGGGGTGCTCCGGAAAGGACCTTCCGGGGCGACGGCAATGGGCAGGAAGACTCGGATCGCGTCGTGGTACTCGGGTGTCTTGGAGGGACGAGAGGGTCCCGCTGCGACGACGGGGAAGAACATGTAAGAGTGTCAGATCTGGGACAGTGTGACGTTGCCCTGGCGACCGAAGGGTAGGGGGAGAGATCTGACACTCGAGAGACATGTCTCTTCGAAGACAAGTAGAATGTAATTGGTCTCGGATCGTTCCACAGGTTGATAGTTGTTCGTGAATGATTTGTGAACATCCTTCTTCCTTTCTTCTTTGGTCCCAAATAGTCTTTCATGGAGGTTTGACCCTTCACATTAATAAAAGAGATGAAATGAACATTTCTGAGTGTGTATCACCGTCTCTAATCGATAGATTTCTTCAATAGGTAGTGGGAGTTTTATACTTTTAGGAATTCAGAGAGGGAAAACAGAGTCAGGCTGTAGACCGTATCAAAGTGTCCGAGAGACGTCGGATTTTCGACGAGGGTCTTCGTCGGTGAAGTCGGTAAGGGGACGGTTGGGGAGTCACTATTTGACCGGAAGAATAGAGAGACGGTGACGAAGGGTCGTTGGGAGTTGGAGCTCAGTTGCGTTGCTAGAAGGTCCGTCACAACGACCTCTCCTTGGTGTGGGTGGGCACTCAGTCTCGGTGTCCGAGGTAGATCCTGGAGTCCACTGGGAAGTCGTAATAGTCTGTTATAAGGTTTACAGGGAACGACCGGCGACTAGGAACCTAAATAAGACTTCGGGACGGGGGCTACCGGGAGATGGGTGGGGTGAGAATCGTCTTTTGGGATGGAGGATGAAAGGACGTTTTGGACTTTTGTAGACCACCCCTGCAGAAATTTGAGGACCGGGGTGGGAGTTCGAAGTGTGTGGAAAGATACGTCGGAGTCCTTCTCCGGGGAGGAGATTGGCCGATGGTGGCGGACACGTGGACCGAGGGCCGAGGTGTCTGTGTGCTGTGTGACCGACACGGGAAGGAGGACTTTGACGGACGACCCGGTAGAGGGAGGCCGGGAATTGCAGCACTTCGTTTCTCTTGGTTCTTTTGGCGGGAGGTGGAACGTATGGAGTGTCGACGGTGGGAGACGGGGAGCGAAGGGAAGTGTCAGTTCAAAGAGATTTCTGTAAAAAAACTTTATAAAGTCGGTAAAGTCTTTTCACCCCTGATTTAGTGGTGATGTACCACAGAAGAAAGGATTACTTTAGACTGTTTATCTCGGCTTTGAGGGGAACTCGGGGCAGGGAAACTCGGGGAGGGAAACTCGGGGAGGGACTGGAGTGACGGAAAAGAAGGAGGTACCAATATACAGCCATGACGTTCGGGTAGATATTTTTACGACTTAATAAAAGTACACAAACGTTACCTGTATTTACTGTGACATCAAAAGTATGAAAGGTTGAACTGTGGCGAGAATCCTAAATGGGAACAGCATGTGGATCGAGGTCAGGGACCTGATCTCTCGGGAGGCGACACACCGGTACGGTGGTACCTGCCAGAGCAAAGGTCGTTCTCGTCGGAGATGAGGGGTCGCGGGGCACGGGCGGGACGGTAGAGGAGCCTTCCGGAGAGGCGAACAAAGACGGAAGACGAGAGGAGTGTCGAGACGCTGATCAGAACAGTCTCGGGGTCGATGGTCACAATGATTTGGGGTGCCTGTGGAGGTCGGGAGGAGGTTGGTCTGGAGAGACGCTGGAGGAAGAGACCGACGAGGAAAGAGGACTGTGAGAGAAGGAAGGAGGGGACAAAGACTCGTGGGTCAACGGTCCGGGAAGTAATCAATAACAGGACGACGGGGGGTCCAGCCACCAAAAGTCACTCCCACCCTGTCAAAACAGGGTGTCCCCTGTAGATTGTTACAGCTCTCTGTAAAAACCAGCAGCCCCTACCCACTACCCGTAGAACCCACCTCCGGTCCCTGCGGCGAGTCGTGGGATGTCACTTTCCCGTCGGGCTGTGCCGTTTCTCGCTGGGTCTGGCTCACGATCGCCACGACTCCGACTCTGGGGGCCCGGTCTCCACCCAGAAGGCATACCAAGACCAGACTCGGGAGAAGGGAAGGACGAGGGGTGACGCACGTAGGGCAGTGGACGAAAAACCTTGGACGTCCTTGTTCGTTCGTCGGACTATGTAAAGGTTCCTAGCCGACCCGAATGGGCCTGTGACCCGGCGAGACCTCCCTGGAGTCTGTGGTACGACACCAACCAATCCAGTGACAACCACCATCAACCGGCAAAGGGTGGACGAAATAACCTGTACAGGTTTCGACTAGACTAAAGTTCAACTGGTCTTTCCTTCTTTCTCCGACCACTCTTGGTCCTTTGTTGTCCACGACGGGCGGGGAAGGGGTGGGACGGCAAGTGGCAAGGTCACGAGTCGTGTTTGCTCCCAGGGGTCGTGGGGGTTCCCCCGGAGTCGACAGACGTGTAAGAGGAGAAGGAAAGGACTTTTCAGTGGAATTTCGGATCCGGGACACTGAGACCCCGAAGCAGAGGAAGATTACATTTTCTGCACCACCGGGTCACCTGTACTCTCTGTAAATTAATAGAAAAAAAAAAGAAAGTAACTGGCTCGGTTCCAAGAGCACCAGTGTCGTCTTCGAGTGATCGGGGAGTCTCCGGGTCCACTTACTGTACGGTCGGAGTCTGGACAGAGGAACTCGAGTCGGGTACCCTACGTAGTTGGACCCGGGGCGTTCTAAGGTCCTTTCCCCCATTCCAACAGTTCGGTCTACCCGGAGTCTTCAAAGGGCGGGAGTCTTGACTCCACTCACTGGGGTTTCAGGAGACGAGGGGAAAGACGGGGGGTAAGGGAGACGAAGGGTCGACGTGTCGAGGACCACCAGTTCCTACGTTTCCGGCTTATCACCCGTCCCTCATTTGTATGTAAAAGTTCAGTTTGAAAAACAAAAGGAGACCTTGGACCGGTCAGTCACCCACATCTTTACACAAGGCGGAAAGTAATACCGACCTCTCCGTTCTCTCTCTCTTTTCGACACCAGTTCTGTGTGTGCGGGTTCCCACCTGCCCGGGACCCGTCTCTGCCCGTGCCTCTGGACGTCCTCGAACAGTGAGACGGGAGGTCGTCCTGACTTTCGCTGTTCGCTCCCGGCCCGACGTCTTCGTCGTCGTCCAGGCAGTCCTCCCCTTCGACAGAAAGGCTGTCACAATTGATGAATGATCTCTAGGGATCTGACCTTTCTTCGGGTGAATTGGGAGAGGCACCGACAAGACCCGTACAGACACCCCCCACCCCTCCCCAGGTTACCAGTTCTGAACCGCAAACTGCCCGTGGGAGTCGTTCTGTTGAGACCGGTCCCGCGGCGTATTTTGACGAGTGAGTAGTAAACGACTTTCTTAAGAGAACACTGGAACCTGGAGAAGGAGGGGACAAGATGAACAAAGAAGTTTGTTTTGTCTAGGTCCCGAAGATAAGAACTCGAGCCCGACCCGGGGTGAGTGAGGTTCAGGTCCTGGAGGGACCGTTCCCTCATCGACTACGTCGGCTCGGGAACCTGGTCAGGTCGTAACCTCCACCGGCGACCGAGTCGTCAGTGCAGACCGATTGCCCGTGACACCGGCCCCTCACCGACGACATTTCTGCCGGGCGGCCTTCGTCTCCCTCTGTACCCGGTCCCCGCCCCAGACACGTCTCCGTCCACCCCGACATAGCACCTCCGGGACGACGCCGAGAAGACCGACTGACAGTCCTTTCAAGGCACCCCCGAGGCGTCTCTCTGTCCCCTCCTTTCCGTCGTCTGTCTTGAATCCCTCCCCGGCCCGTCTCCCAGATGTGGTACTCATCGACAGTAAACTCCACCTGAGACGTTCGGTTCCTGGTGGACCGTTCTTTTGTCATCCTCTAAGTTCGGACGTCGGTCACCCCCACGACCCTCTTAAAATTCCAGAAGAAAAGGGTGGGGAGAACTCTCTCCGACACTCTCGGGTCTGTACGAGCCAGGTGGGGGTCTCCGACCACAGACGTGCCTCGGGCACCTCCGACGTGACCCCGAACACCCAGAGTTATGGTCCGGTGGTTCGGGAGGGTGTCCCTTCCCAGTCACGAGACGAACCGTTCACCGTCCAGTCGATCATTCCCCTTCTCTGGAGTCCTGTAGGGGAGTCGACGTACTCTCTTCATTTCATTGGAAAGCCTCTCGACGAAAGGTATCAGACCCTGTGAAGGGTCACCTTGACAAACGACTTCAATCTGTATTATAGTCGCCCACTAAAAAAGTCGAAGGTTTGGTCAGTACAAGTCTAGTTTAGGTTTCTGTGCATCATCTATCTTTGGGTCACTCGTCACCGATGTCGGATACACCTTTAGACCCAAAACGTCGGACCCGAATGGTCTGTCCTGGGATTCAGACCGGTCACAGATCAATCGGACCCAAGAAAAAAAAAAAAAAAGGGGAAATTCTCCTTAAATAAAAAAAGAAAAGAAAAAAATTTTAAATTTACATAAATAAAATTAACCTCCGATTAATGAAATGTCATAACATAACCAAAACGGTATGTAGTTGTACTTAGGCGGTGCCCACATGTGTACAAGGGTTAGGACTTGGGGGGGAGGGTGGAGGGAGGGGTATGGTAGGGAGACCCAGATCGGACCCAAGATTGAGATAGTGTGACTATTGAGTGAAAGACAAAGCGTTTGAGATAAGGAGGGAAACAGGGTCCAAATATTCCTACGAGAGTTGAATTGGTGTCCCCCAGAGCCGTTCCCTCTCGTTGACACAGATCAGTGGTCGTACGGACCGAGACGGGGCCCCTCCCCCACCCCCCGCTCGTCCGACGTTGTCGGTTCTAGGAACTCCGTGGTTCCGGAGACGGTAAAGGGTCGAGTCTAGTGGGTGGGGGGCTGTGAGAGGGGTTTCAGTAGCGGAAACCGGGTGAGACGACATGTGTAAGGGACACTGTCGAGACGACCTTAGAAAGGACGTCCGTGACCATGTCTACTTGTCTGCCTTTCTGTGTGTGTGTGTGTGGGACTTCGGTGTGTCTCAAACGACAGTCGGCCGTGTTCAGAAAGTTTCCTGTGACTTAAGAAGGACGGGATCTGAGAGGATGGGTCGTTGGGGCTGTCTACTGCAGGAGTGGCGTGGGACCGCGATGGTTAAAGTTTTGTCGCAGGGGAAGTGTTCGTGACGTTACGTCGTTGGTAACTGGATTGATGAGACTAGAGGTCCAGTGTACCCCGCCCGGGGAGTGACACTGCGGGGGTCTCGGTCACTGGGCGGTTAAGTCGAGAGTGAAGTGGACCGAGTGTCAGGCGACGTCTTTGGGATGGACTGGGCAGCTAGCCGAGCTTTGAAGTCGTAGAACAACCGTCGAAACCGGGGACACGTCGTCGGAGTCTCCTGGGTCGTCGGTCGGGCGAGCATCGTAGGGAGACTCTTCACTCAGGAGGTCAAGACGAGCGTCACGGCCGGTCCGAGGTCGCGCACCACCGTCGCCCGTGACGACCAAGGGAGGAGGCCGAGGCCGTGACCCCTCCCCCTCCCGGAGAGAGACCCACCGTCCCCACGGGCCCACGGGATCCCCCCGGACACCGAAGGGTCGTAAGTTAGCCTTACAACGACCCGTCTCGCGGCCCCCGTCCTACTCACTCAGCCCCTACTATCGAGTCCAGGGGCTCCTCTTTGTCGCTTGCGTCTCTGTACCTCGCCCGTGTGTCGCGTCCACAAGGTGAGGATTCGTCAGACTGGAGCACCGCGCTTCCTGTGCCTCAGAGACCCTCCCACCTCCTCAGACCCCGACGTAGGGGTAGACGTGCCGTCTTTGGGTGCGGTCGGGAGGGACGGCGGGGTAGAGGACCGGGTCTTGTGTCCGGGAGCCTACTTTAGGTGAGCGAAGTCTCTCTGGGAAGACTCGGGCACCCGTGTCCCAATTTACTTCGAGCCCTAAGTGCACACCGACAACACGGTACGACTACGACCTTCGTCTCTGACTGCCCCAGAGGAGAGAGACGAGGGTCGGACGGGTCGGAAGAAGACACGTCTGTCCTTACATTACTTACTCCGAAGAGGTGCCGCAGGGGGATATGCTGGGGAGGTCTGTGGCGGGGTCCGACAGCGGGTCCGGTGAGTGGGAGGCTGACCCCACCGGGTCGTCTATTCGTTCACTTCGCACACCCGCACCCACAGCACCTCGGTCTCGGCCACCACTCCTGAATGAAGAAACGAGCCCACTTGACCGTCTTTTCGAAGAAGGGTTTAGAACACTCCTTCTCCCATCGTTTACCCCGAGTCTCGCCCCCAGTAGTACACAATTAAAAACATTTAGACGGGTCTACGTTATACTATTTAGGGTCGACCTCTGACAGTCTAGACGAACCCCGTTCCTCCGGACGTAGGAGCAAGCGATGAGACTTGAGAGGTCTCTAACTTCTGCCAGTGGAGAGGAGAAAAGGACTCCAGGAGGTACAGAATTTCACGTTCCCGGGAGGTACGTTCCCCGGAGACTGCCAGTAGAGAAGGTTCGGGGACGGTGGTCCGTTCGGACGAGACGTCAGTCAGAGTCACTCACGGAGCCGACAAACACTTCCCAAAGTCATCTCCTACGAGGTCTGGGTGGCAATAGAATGTGACGGCTCTAAAAAAAAAAAAAAAAACCTCTACAAGACAAAACCATAGTTTAAAATCAAAGAAATCGAAACCTATAACAAGGTAAAAATAGAAGGCTACTGTCTTAGGAAAGACTGGTTCCACCAAGGAAAGTCGTCGTGGTCCGTAAGACAACTGAAGTATCAGAGAACAATGCCGTTAAAACACTGCGGTTGTCTGTGACTTTCCCTCCTCGATTAGATTAACAAACCAAACTTCTGTCTTGGGTCAGTCTCTCGTTACGTTAGTCACTCATCTTTTCTGTTGTAATAATAAATTGGGCACTACTCTGTTCGACCAGCCTATATCGACCCCGACTATAAATTCGTTGATTAGGATTTAGGTTTTCCAGTTATATAAGTCGGTAAATCACCATGAAGACGTTTAGAAATAGGACTACTGTTTACCGAAGTGAAACGTTTAGGTGGAGAGGCACAGGGATTAAGTCAAGGACCTCGGGACGACACCAGTACCGCTCGATCTGGGAGAGGGTCACGGACGGACCCTAGAGACGGACACGTGTCATCCAGGGCTATTTATAAACAACTTACTTACTTACTTGTTTTGTTCGAGGGATACGAGACTAAATTAAAAATCGGTCGACGGAAACCTCAAACTGTAAGATAACGGTTCCCGAAGGAATAGAAACGAGAGAGAATTTTAATTAATGAAGGAGAGGTACTCTTATCAAGGCAAAGACGGGGGAGTGGGGGAAGTGAGTCGAAGGGACGGACCGAGGGGGAACTGATATATCGAACCGAAACTAGGTAGAAGTAATCCTCCCCTTCTTTTAATTCGAGTACACGTGTCCTTCTCCGCAACTCCACGTGACTCTTCACTCCAAAGAAGGTGATCTTCCGTTTTTACAGGGAAAAGGGAAGTTCAACTCGAGTCCCCGGAGGGTGTCGGAAACGAACTGAAACGTTCAATTTACGGAAGAGGACGGAGTACCTCTATCGCGTCCGTCTCCCTGTCTCCGGGTTCCCAAGGGGGACAGACCACTCTCGAGACGTTAGGAGTCCTAATGTACTCGTGTGTCTTATGGACTGACCTCTAAAAGAAAAAGGAAACGATGATTTGATGTGTAAACTGTCCGAAAGTAATCCAGTCTGTGGTCCTCCTTGAATGGTTCATGACTTGTGATAATTTTTTCCCTTTCTCTCTGTCCACTAGTCAGAAAAAAAGAGAGAGGAGAAGAGAAAGAAAATCCTGTAGTTTCAGGAGGTAAAGAGTTCCTGTTTACCAATACTTTGGTGGAGGTTTACATGACGAGTTTAAGGAGGGTTCCCTTCCCCCTGAGAGTTCGTCAGATCCCCCGTCCTCGTAGGGATTTGAGGACTCAACGGGTGATCACCAGGGGAATGGGTGACATGGATGCTTCCGCCAGGGTTGCCAGTAGTCTTTTCTCTTGACCTTACTGACTAGAAAGGTCCGGGTTGTGCTCTCCCCGAAGGGACCGTTCCCTCCATGAAAGATCAAGATACTTTATTACTGGTCTTTGAAAGTTTTACACTTTGTAAAATATATATCGTGTACTACCGATATAATAAGACGAATTTTTGTTTAGTTCTATATACGATTCATAACCTCGATCTTGTACTTTTGGTCAGAGCCCGAATTCTACCAACACTTGTATCGTCCCTGACCGTAAGGTCTTCACGGGTTTGGTTATTTAATGTTTCTTTTCTCTATCCCGGAGAGGGAAAGGATTCGTGACAGGGGAGTAGATCAAACCCGAAAAGATGTCAAGTTCTCTGTGGACGTCGGAGACTCGTGTCCACGATCCACGTTAGTGTCGTAGCGGTGCCTCCATTGGCATACGACTGGCTGGAGGCTTGACGAGGGATTCTTAGGTGTCACTGGACCTTACTGTCGGCCGAGGTACGTCAGTTGTCGTCGTTTTCGTTGGGCCTCCGAGTCCTGGGAAACGTCTGTACGTACAAGTGTGTACACATGTGTGTACGTGTGTGTGTGTGTGTGTGAGTGTCACCTGTCGAGGGTGGTACTATTCATGACTTGTTGCTCTCTCTATGTAAGTTGAGGAAGGTGGAACCCGAAGAGAACCAATAAACGTTTTGTGGTTCGACGACGTTGGGGTCTCGAGGACTCTTACTCGTGGTCGGTCCAAAAAGGTAGGGTTGTTTCGAGACCGAAAACCGGAATGTCGAGTAATCTACCTCTCTCATGACGTTCCACTCGCCCCTCCTCCCGACGGTGTCGGGTGGGGAGCGTGAAGGAAGAAGGGGGTCGAGCGTTTAAGGTTCGACTCCGACAGGTGTGTGTCCCTTTGAAGACGTCGGACGTCTCCTTGCTTCCAGCCCGAGGGCGAGAGGTGGAGGGGAGACCTACAGTAGTAGTAAAGTTCCTCGACGTACACGAGGTGAAAAGACAGGGTTAACTTTTGGTTGAACCAAGTGTAAGGGTCGTTACGACTACACGGACTAAGGACTCCGAGGGGGGGGGTGGGTGGGGGCAGTAAGGATCCTTTTTTATGTGAAGGGATCGGTCCAAGAGGGGTGGGTTCGGGGTGACGAGAGGGCGGATGACGTCGGTATGTTTCTCCTCCGGCTTCCCCCAGTCCGGACCTCCGTGGACATCCATAACGTTCCCCCTTTCTGTGGAAGTGCTCTGTGACCCAGAAAAGCTTTACGACGGTTGTCTAGTTTTGTCGTCGGCACGCCAGAGCCCCCTGTGCCGACAGTCGGGCCACAAACGCGAACAAGAGACAGGAGCGACGGAAGTGAGGTCAGAAGGAGGACACGTGTCAGTAAAGGTTTTACCGTTCTACTCTCACAGAAGGGGTTCATTCGAGCCTTGTATTTCGACCGATGCCCCGGCGTCCTTCATCGCTCCTGCCTTCTGGGCCCGAACGAGAGAGGGTGAATTGAGACGTACAGGAGTGTCGGGGTAGCGACGGGGTTTCTCAGTCTTGTGGAAAGGAGGGGACAGTACTAGTCTGTACCCCGTGACCCCGTTAAAACTGGACTCGAACCGGGGCTCGAGTCCATCGTTCGTCTTTTCGACCGAGTCATCGGTTCCCTACCTTCAGTGTTTAGTCCCGAGGTCTGGGTCCGAAGGAGGGACGGTAGGATATACCTACAGGAAGGCACCAGAGAGGCCATAGTAGCGGACCCGGACCTGTAACGAAAATAAAGTTCTTATCCTCCGTCCTTTCGGATGCTGACGTCCGTTCCCATCCTCTCGGAGCCCACGGGAACTCCGTCCCACTACGAAGTGATACATGCACACTCGCGTGCACACGCACAGAGGGACCTTCCTCCTTTACGGTCGGGCGAGGTCGTAAGACCGACTCTATTCGGGACCGGTCTCCTCGGACCACCCGATGTCAGGTGTCCCAGTGTTTCTTAGTCTGTGCTGACTCGTGTGTTGAAATGACACACATACACTCACGCACTTCCACACAGAGTCACCCACACACACACACAGACCGTCTCCCCCTCATGAGTCCCCTTTAAGTACCCCTTAGAAGTACGACTAGAAGACAGAGTTGAACGTAATAGAATAGAAGTTTGACTAATAAAATGAAATGCCTGAAGGTAAACAGAAGACTTTTTATTTGCCCCACCTATAAGTCGTATTGGTACGGTAAATAATTTTATGACTCTGAGAAGGTGTGATCAACCATTTCCCGATGAGAAGCTTATGCCTTCTTAGAGTCATGAAAGTATTGACCGGGAGGGGAGGAGACACACTAGGTCTTTACAGAATCCCGGTAGATCCTGAGGTCCGGACACAGGAAAGACCAACTATTTAATAATTTACAGTAAGGACCCTACTGACAACGAAGTGACAGACTTGTGACTGTCGCGAAAGTCCATAATTTTGTTACTAAGACCAGAGTCTTCAACAGAATCGTGTTGTGACATTTCGTTAATAGGAAGTTAATTTTTTTTTAGGATACTATTTGGTATTATCTTTGGTTATAAAAAAATTTTTCTTACACACATATTGGTTTAGTGCGACGACATATTGTCTTACTTGTTGTAACGTTTAGTTGATGTGAAGTTATTTTTATTTAAAATTTTTTATTGTTTTATCTTCTGATTTTATTTTTTCGTCGACAGACTTCGTCCAACCCTCCGCAAGACGGAGGCATGTGACACTGGGTTGAACCTCTCGACCCCGTTGGGCCGAGGGGCCGAGGAGCGTGAGGAACCGGGACACGAAGACCGGCAGGGCGACTCCCCTCTTCTCTTCCGCTTTTTCCCCACGCACGAAAGGGAGAGAGTTGGAGGGGACCCCTGGGGTGGTTCGGTCTGTCTTGTCTCCCCTTCCTTAGGTCAGGGGAGGAGAGTCGGAGATTCGACGAAGGGGATGCCAGTCGTTGCCCCTTCTCCGGGGTCTCCGTTGCTCGTCCCATCATTGATTAATGGAGGGCAGCGGGTTGTTTCGACTCGGGATGAGAGGTCTGTGACTCCGTCGGGTCGACAGGTGAAGGTCCGGAGGGGGAAGGATCAAACCGTCGAAACCAGGGCCGTAGGGCGTCTGTCGTCAGTGGGGTGGGTGGGACTCCCTTTCTTGCCATGGTTCACTCACAAACCTCTCATTGTGTCGACCCGAGCGGGGGAGGGAGGTGTGGGACTTTTCGATGTTTACGGAAGAACCAAGGGTTGGGTCGTTAGACGTTCCCAGTTCGACAAAGCACGGAGGCAAAGGAGTAAAATTCTTACTTTGTCGTCATTACTCACCACCGGACAAATCACGAGGTGACACGACACGAATTTATAGGATGGTCTGATCTGTCGTCTCCGTATTTCCACTACTACGAGACTTCCCCACTTGTGTTCCTTTTGTAATTTGAGTGCACCAGAGACCAGGAACCGGACCCTCGTTCCGTTCCGGGTACGGTCAGTCCCCTCGACTCTAAGTAACGGAGTCGATATCATTGTTCCCCGAAGGGACACCGAGTCGACCATTTCTTAAGAGGACGTTACGCCCTCTGGACCCAAACTAGGGACCCAACCCTTCTAGGGGACCTCGTCCCTTTCCGATGGGTGAGGTCATAAGACCGGACCTCTTAAGGTGTCTGATATATCAGGCACCCCGGCGTTTCTCAGTCTGTACTGACTCGCTGAAAGTGAGTGAGTGAGTGTCATTCTTCTGTTTCAAGCGTAGAGGAACCAAAAGGGGTCAGGGTCGGTGCAGAGGTCGGACTCGAGGAGTGGAGGTCTTCTTCTCCCTCTGTCTGAGCGCTAAGCCCTCTTCCTGAGACCGAGGCGTTCCGGGCGTCGTTCTTCCGTCGCTACTTCCAGTGTAGGGGAGTGACGCTTGGGGACTCCCGGTGTCCGCTGTACACACAGCACCCCACCCTCCACGGGTTTTTGTACTCAGGGTGTTGTGGACGGATCACGTCTCCACACGTCCCCGTCGGTGTGTGTTTGACGAGTGTCGGACCCGGAAGACACAGGGACACGGACCGGCCGTGGAGTGTGGGTCCTTCACCTGCCGACACAGCCCCCCCACTGACTCTAAACAGACTACGCCACCGACGCTAGGCAGACCGGTCTAGACACCGGTCGCCAGACGGGTACCGTCCTCCTACCCCGTACGACGAGACGAGGCCCTCCGACTCGACCCTCACTCCGTCCTCTCGAGTCGGTACTTCGGAGAGGGGTCCCCTAGACTGTCTGCCCGAGATAGACGAGGCCCCGGAGAGGGAAGAGGGAAGGCTGGTCGGTCGGCCCGAGACGATTCTCAGATGACTCGTCTCGAAGCAGACCACCTCTTCTCTCGTCATTTAGTTACCCGTGCCCTCCCGTCCCGGCTCCGTTGACGAGACCCTCCTTCCTCCAGGGGTGGAGTGTCCCGACGTGCACCACGTCTACGTTTCCGTCGACTCGGTCCTCGTTTCGGGGTCACACTCGTGGTGAGGAGTGAGCGACCGGCCCTCCCGAGTCGACGAACCGAGAGGACTTGACCTTGTCGTCCCTGTGTCTACCTAACACCCTTTGAGACTCGTGGAGCCTGTGTCTACCTAACACCCTTTGAGACTCGTGGAGCCTGTGTCTACCTAACACCCTTTGAGACTCGTGGAGGAGGACTGCCCTCGTTCCTCAGACCTTGAAGGGTACCTGCGCCCCTTGACCGAGTCCCGAACCTTCTGTCCCCGAGAGGGTCTAACGACAGACGACGTCTTTTCTATGTTCCCCTCGAACCCCTGTTCCCGGTGGTCCCCTTGGTCGGTCGTGTGTTACCGACACGGACCTCTCTCAGTGACGAGAGAGGTGGAGACACACGACTCTTTTTAGTGGCACTCGAGGGGACTGTAGGGTCTTTCTCTTTCACTCTGGACCCTCCCTTTCTTGAATTCTCTTGAAAACCTCTGTGAACAGTCAATTCCTGTTTCTCACCGTCCGCGCACTGACATCGACTGGGTATGACTGTAGAGCTGAAAAGACCTAGAGTCAAAGGAGTAGACCTTGCACCTTACTTTGGCTTAACGAGTCTCTTAATTTCATTTTCACAATCAGCGAGTCAGCATAGGCTGAGAAACTCTGGGGTACCTGACATCAGATGGTCCGAGAGACAAGTACCCTAAGAGATCCGTTCTTATGACCTCACCCTTCGGTACGGGAAGGGGTCCCTAGTTTGGGCCCAGAGGACGTAACAGTCTAAAGAGTGGTGGACTAGACGAACCCTTCGGGAGCCTTCTAATTTGTTCTAGTGTATAAATTTCGTGGGTCCTCTTGCGAACCGCGGATAGTCAACGAGTCAGTCACTGACGATAATATTTGTAATTATTTTATTTTCTTACTTTATTTTGTTTCTCGTGATAGGGTAGGTAAAATCATCGGTGATCAGTATACGTCGATAAATGTAAGAGTAATTACTTTTAATTTATTTTAATTTTGAAGTCAAGGAGTCAGTACGATCGGTGTTAGACGACCCCGAACTCTCGGGGGTGTCGATCTCCGGTGGTTTAACCTGTCCTTTCAACGTCGTACAAGATGGGGCCACCTATAAGACAACCTGTCGTGACCCGATCTACAAGAAATTCGGTAGAAGGTCAAGATTATTCAAACCTAAGATATTTTGTGTATTGAGGTTTGGTCGAACAGGAAGGTGGGCGACGGCACCCGAGTCACAGGAGTCCCCTTACGTCCAAGAGAAGATCGGGATTCGATTCCCTTTTTCCTTTTCCTTTGGACAACGGTTGTTACTATTGTTTTTTCAATTTGTAGATTTTAGTTTCCTATGTAGACTTTCAGGTTAGTCTTAATTGCACCTATAGATAGTAAAATTTTATCTACGTGATTCTGAGGAGGTCCCAAACTTTTATAACAATGATTGTCGGGGTCGCCCGATCCGGGACCCTCTCCGTTAACTCTTTTCAATGTTTCTCCTAGTGTCGCCAACCGTTTCCCTTTTCTCGTTCTTTGTCGGGAGGAAGGACGGAGGAAGAGGAAGAACCCAAGCGGTCGACGACCACTCCGACCTCCCCCTTCTGCCCTGTCGACCGGACGTCCCTGACGGACCAGGACGGAGGTGACCCGCCTTCTCTCCCTTTCCTTGACGTCCCTTCTGTCGTCCGAGTCCCAGAAGGAAAGGAACGTGGAAGGACAGGGGTGGGTCGACCTTGGACACGATTAGGGTCCCCATGTCAGACAAGAATTTGTTTGTCGTGGACTTCGTCCACGGTCTCACACAGGTAACTATTGACCGAATCGCGCTCCTACCCTCTTCCGGG
The DNA here is from genome assembly GCA_006410555.1 of Capra ibex. Taxonomy (NCBI): domain Eukaryota; kingdom Metazoa; phylum Chordata; class Mammalia; order Artiodactyla; family Bovidae; genus Capra; species Capra ibex. The sequence continues at coordinate 1,329,986 of SJYO01036187.1, forward strand.
GTCTCCTTACCCTCTCCACAAGGGTCCGGGTCTGGGACGGACCTCGGGTCTGTTCCCTGTCTCCTCGAACCCTTCTTTCCTTTCACCTACTCCCTTGGACCCCTCCCTGTGACGCCCGGGGACGGACAGGGGGACGGTACGCCATCGGAACTTCCTCCGGAGCCACCCCTACGACTCTGTTCTGTGTACACGAAACCTCTGCTGTTTTCCCTGTGACCCGAACCAGGACCAGTCCTTCCTTCCGTCCGAACCATTCCCTGTGGACTCATTGTCCACTCAGACGGACTCGGAAGACCTCGTGCACTTGTGGACCTCGTGCACTACGACGAGGAACACCGACCGGACCCTTATCACGTCGATGTATTAAGCACCCGGAGTCTCGTTTTATTCCGAAGGGACCACCGAGTCTCCTATTTCGCAGACGACCGTTACGTCCTCTGGGCCCAAGCTAGGGACCCACCCCTTCTAAGGGACCTCTTCCTTTACCGTTGGGTGAGGACATAAGAACGGACCTCTTAGGGTACCTGTCTCCTCTGACCACCCGATGTCAGGTGCCCCAGCGTTTCTCAGCCTGTGCTGACTCGCTGAAGAGTGTGTGTGTCTCGTTTTATTTTCCGTCTCGAGGAACGAGTTTTTAATGCTTCAAGTCCTGCCACTGTCCTCTCGTAATTTGGTTCGGGAAGACTCCTACGTCCCGGTACTGCCCAACACACAGGTACTTCTGACGGGACGGACCCTTGTGGCTAACGAGACACCACGGAGACCTTCAAGCTCCTACCTCCCGCCGATCAGTAGGAACGCCGATTGAGAATCGTGTTCCGTCTGTGATCTTCCCCGTCGAGGAGAGGGTCAAGGATGAAAGGAGAGAAAGAACCGAACGTACGGGTCTTTGTGCCGACGAAGGCGAGGACGGGCGGCCCCGACCATCGACCGTGGCGGGGAAGAGGACGGACCAGAGACAAACGGACACCCGTCGAATCGACCTCCTTCGTGGTGTCGACTTTCGGTCTCCCAACCCGAACGGAATAGAAAGTTTGGACGGAAGTCCTGGCCGTGTCCCTCGGGAGACAAGGATGGGCTGTCTGGGGAGGTCCCGGCGGATGGTAATGGTAATACAGTAGCTTGGTAAAAGGAGGGTTCTTTCTCCGTCCCCTGTTTTCCCGAAGACCGATGTTCCCCCCATTTCAGTTGTAAAGACGAAACCTCTGTTTAGTCCGAAAGTAAAAAACACGTGCGTTCTCATGTGTATGTGTGTGTGTGTGTGTGTGTGTGTGTGGTAGTCGACTCTGTTCAGGCAGAATCGTGAGGCGGCTGTTTCGGTCCTCTGAGGACAGGTGTGACGGACGTCTTCAGACTGGACTGCACTCTTCCACGGAGCCAGTTTCTCGGGGCTATAAATCTTCCTTACTCCCAGGACTCAACCGTCAAACCCCTTTCCCCATAGATTTGGGTCTTCTGACCGAGAGAGAGAAGGACCTAAAGACAACGAGGGTTTACTATTTGAAACAGAAGATTCCTCAACTCAGGGTGCGGTTGAGAGATAAGGCGTGGGGGAGGAACTAGGACGGCGGGTGGAGAGGTATGAACTGCACGCCATTTCCCCTAGTTTCCGTCCTGGGTCGATACGGTCAGAGGAGACCGACTCGGGAGCGGCGGAAGGAAGTCACGACCAGGGTCCTTGACCGACACTCCCCCGACTACCGTGAAGACGGGTCTCGAGGACTCAGGGGCCGAGACCTCTGTTACCGAGTCCCTCGCCCCCCTCGGCCCGAGGTCGAGACACGTGTCTCCCTGTGTGCTTTGGTAACAGAGGCGTCGCCCCGTCTGTCACTGAACATAAAGACCGTAGAGACGGGTCCCCAAGTGGCGGAACCTGGCTCTCTTGGGACTGCTAAAGGAAGATTATTTATCCCCACTATGACTTTAGACCGGGGTGCGACTCTTACACGTGGGTCGACATTGTTTCGGGTGAGGTCGACTACCATACCCTTATGATCTCGAGGGAAGGAACGAGGTCTCGGAGGGTCTGTCTGTCTGTCGCTCTGTCTCCTGGTGAGTGGTCGAGCAGAGACGCTACGGGAGACGAGAGAGACTGAGGAAAGTGTTAGTCCTTATCCCTTTTCCGAGAGGAAATTGTGAGTAGTCCGGGACCACCCATCGTTAGTAATTGTCGGTGTGTACGACTGACCGAAATTGGGGAAGTCACGACCGGCGGAGGTCGACCGACTACCTGTCGGGGCAGGGGAGAAGGGTCGAGGCTCTTTCGCCCTTGAGGACGGAACTACGGTAGGTGGACTCATTACGACGACGGAGGGTACACCTCTCGTCCTCGGGAGACCAGGGTGGGTCCGACGGGACGGACTAACCTCGTGGGACCGTTGGACTCCGCGAACCAGGACCGTGCTACGGGTTAACCTACTCGGGTATAATACTTTATAAACGGATCGTCCGGTTATCTCCTCGTCCTAGCCCCCCTCCCCTACTATAAAAATAAATAAGGACCTCCTCTGTCTTGTTTCCATCAGGACTGTACGGATCGGGACCCGGTCCTTTGTCACCCTTCCGCCCGAAGTCCAGTCGGTTCGCGGAGATCGGAGGGACCGGTCCATGTCCCACTTCGGACCTTCCGAAGATCCGTTAAAGTCGAGGACCGACAACTCGATCTCCCAAAAAAAAAACGGAATTACTAAGGGACTGAGTGGGTCCTCAAACCTCGATCCTTGACATTGTCTTTACTCTTTCCTTTTATTGAACTGTCCGTTTTCTGACGAACATAGATGTGTTTGACACGCCGTGTCCATTAGAAGGAATATAAAGTCTCAACGTCTTTAGTAAAAACGTAGAAACCACCTACGTTTTCTTTCCACTCGTCCTTACTCGTCTCTGTTTCATGGAGAAAAAGGGAAACTTTTATCCGTTGACTAAACCCTTTTAGATTTAGGTCGTACTTTCATAGCTGTACATCCCGGATACGTTTAGATACGTCTATACACGTTTACTCGTCGAGACCCGAAAAGTCTCATTTAGGAACGGTCTTAAAAAGACCAAACTCGTTCTTTAGTCCATCAGAGGTTTGGGATATTTGCTCCTAGAGTGACATACGACATCGTATTCCTGTAGTCATCTCCCTCGTATCGTATATCCCGAGTTATTTGCATAAATGACTTGACAATGATGTATATTTCGGAACTTCATCAGATCATCCCAAAAATTTGGTGTTGGTATTTGTACTATCCGATACGACCTCTTGCAGTCGCGGGAGAGAGACGTGTGGGTGTCAATTATGGGGGAGAAGAAAGACCGGGGTCACCCACCACGACGAGGTCGAGCATGGTCGGACCCAGATCACCGAGGTAGAGGAGAGTGGTGGGGAACAAGAACAGACAGTCATCAGGTCAGCGACACCGAGTTCTGGGGCCGAATTTAGATGGTCCCCCGGGGAAGAATAGAGGACCCGACGGAAGGGTCGACGGACTACCGCCCAACCGGGACCAGAGAATTTCCCCGACGCTCGTAAGGGTCGGACGGCACAAGTGAGAGTCCTTATGAGGGCCTTTGGACCGCAACGCGACGGATATCTCAGTCCAAGTGGTCGGCGAGGGGCGAGTGCAGGAAGTCTCGGTGTCGGCCGACGTCCTGACGATCTCACACTAGTCGAATTTTGCCCTTTCCTACGACTACGAACACGGACACAACATTTACGAATAGTATAGTACATTTTCGGGGCGTAGAGTCATAAATTTCCAAGGGTGAGACACTTTGACTCAAAATTTCCCCCTGCCCCCGAGTCCTATATTTCAGTTGTATCTTTTTAGTCAAGATAAAGATGTATGATCATCGTTTGTCACTTTTTAACTTTAAAATTTTTATGATGTATGTTGTCCCATTTTTTATCCTTTACAAATCCTTTTTTAAACGGTTGTCTACACGTTCTGGATATATGGTTTTTGACATTTTATGATGACTGTTTTTAATTTATTTTAGGTTTATTTTCCGTCTATGTGACAAACATACCTTTTCTTTTAATTTGTAACAATCTTATAGTTAAGAGGTGATTAAAAGGATATCTCAGTTGTGTTAGGGTTATCCAATAGACATTTTTAACTATGTCCATGAGACTTTAAGTATGTCTTTAATTTTCCTGGATATTATTGGGGGTTTTCAATGTCTTTCTTCTTACTTCAGTCTTCAGAATCTAATAGACTCAAGTTCTAATCTTAGATGTCATCAGTTCTGTTACACCATAGACGTATTTCTGTGTACATGTCTACTCGACTTGTCTTCTCTCGGATCCTTATTTGGGTAAGTATATACCAGTCGACCAAAAGGTGTCTTCATATTCCCGTTAAGTTACCCCCTTACTGTCAGAAAATCTTTTAGATCTCCAGGTATATGGCTTTCGCTTTTGTTTGACGGAGCTGAAATGGTAATTTTTAATTGAATTTTACCTGGTCCCGGATTTTACTTTTCGAATTTGATATTCTAAAGATCTTCTTTTGTATCCTTTTTTAGGATTCACCGAAACCAAACCGTTTAAAGAATTTATTCTGTATTCTACGTGGTCAAAATTTGTTTTGTAGTTCTTTAGTTTGAAGTAACTTTGTTTTTCGAAATGAAAAGTTTTGTACAATGTTTTTATTTTCCCATTCGGTATTTGATCTCTTTTATAGGCGTTTTGTACGCTGTATTCTGAAAGTAGACCTTATATGTTTCTTGAGAATGTTGACTTATAGTTCTGTCGTTACACTTTCACTTTCCGAGAGTCAGGACCGGGTGAGAAGTGCTGGGGTGCCCTTAAGAGGTCCGGTCTTATGACCTCACCCATCGGATAGGGAAGAGGTCCCCCAAAAGGACCGGGTCTTTAGCTTGGCCAGAGGACGTGACGTCCACCTAAGAAATGGTCGACTCGATGGTCCCTTCAGGTAATTACACGTCTTCTAAATTTGTCTGTGATGTGGTTTCTCCTGTGTGATACAATCTATTTCATGTCCTTTTGGCCTAGTTGTAGTAATCAGTGAGTCAAGTCAGGTCGAGTCAAGTGAGCGGGTCAGCACAGGTTGAGAGACGCTGGGGTACTTAGCGTCGTGCGGTCCGGAGGGACAGGTAGTGGTCGAGGGCCTCAAGAGGGTCTGAGTGCAGGTAGCTCAGTCACTACGGTAGTCGGTAGAGTAGGAGACAGCAGGGGAAGAGGAGGACGGGGGTTAGGGAGGTCGTAGTAATCAGTCATCCCTTTACGTTTAACTTAGGTGTTACTCGATTGTGATGTCTGTGGGTGGTCTTGACGATTTTAATTCTGATTAGTTTTTTTTTTTTTTTTCTGATTAGTATGGTTTACAACTGTTTTTACATTTACTTGACTTTCAGTATGGGACGACTATTCCGACATTTACCATGAAGGTGAAACAAATAGAAAAATTCTTTGACGGTTTGAAAAGGTACGTCAAATTGTATGTAACTAAGGATCCGTAAATAGGTTTTCTTTACTTTTATATACAGGTGTGTTTCTAAACTTGTGTTTATTTACAAGTATCTTCAAACGAATATTCTCGGGGTTTGACGTTCTTTGAGTTTACAGGTGCTTGTCCTCTTATGTTATACATATGGTAGGTATGTTACCTTGTACTGAGTTGTTATTTTTCTTTACTTAATAACTATATGTACTGTTGTATCTACGTAGACTTTTATTAGCACAACTCACTTTCTTCGGTTTGAGGGAAGGGGGGTTTATTTTTTACATATGAAATACTAAGGTAGTATATTTTGGGAATGTTTCCATTTGATTAAATATTACCGTCTTTCGTTTAGTCGTCAACATGCCCCTACTCCATCTGTCTCCCAAAAGTTTTTCCGTCCTTCTCTGAAACCCCTCACTGTCTATGTAACAGGCTCTTCCGTTACCGTAGGGTGAGGTCATGAGAACGGACCTTTTAGGGTACCTGCCTCCTCGGACCGTCCGACGCCAGGTACCCCGGCGATTCTCAGTCTGTGCTGACTTCGCTAAATCGTCGTCGTCGTCGTCGATGTCCACATGACAGACTTAACATCGATGTCAAAGTTTTTTTACGTAGTTTAAAATGGGGAAGTTGTCAATAGTATTTAGTTAACATGGAGATATTTCTATTTTTTTTCTTTTCAGAAGTCTACTCTGTAATTTTTTTGGGTGGATGGGGACCCGGAGTAGGTGACACAAAATACGACACTACCTAGACCCGTCCATCCCCACCCCACCCCACCCCTAAGGTCGAAGGGATCACTGGTCGAAATCTGCCGACCAATTTCTGTCCATGCCTGCACCGGAACTTAGTCGGACCTGGAGAGAGGACCTAAATCCAGTTTATTACACCGTCTGGACTTCTAGCAGAAATATTTTTATTAACAAACAAAATACTGTCTTCCCTTTTATAGTTTATTTTGGGACAAGTGTTTCAGGAGAGGAATAGTAGAGTGAACTAAAAAAATACCAAGATATTCCAACCGTCTTTTTATAATTGTGAGAGTAAAATGTTTTTTGTGTATGTTTGTCTTTCGGACTCCGAGTGTCTCCATTTCCAGAACTGATTCTGGTGGGTGGAGGATGTCTCAGGGAATGGGAGTCGCACCTCGAGAAGGACGATTGACCAGACGGGCGTCGGACCCCCGTGGGGCGGACAGGGAGTCGGGACCGAGCCGAGGGTCGCGGCCCCACGAGCGGGGTGCGACTCGTCTGTGAGAGCGTCTCGTGTTCGCCATCTTGTCTTCCTTGGGGTCCTACCTCCTTTTGCCCCGTCCAGAGGCCAGTATTAGTCGAGTTGGTTCCCCTTGGTGCGTCGTGACTCTGTCCGATCGGACCCCCTCTACTCCCCTAGACTCCCGGATTAGTCTGGTGCATAGACTACTCTCTCCTCCCCTTTGGTTGGGTTGTGGTGAGGGTTCGGCCCTTCAGACCACCTACGTCTTCGTCGACCTTCGACAATCTCCCGAGGTCCGGGACGCGGAGGAAAGGGAGACGAAGACGGGGGGGACGAGACGGCCCCGACCCTCGGGGGGAGGAGAGAGGGAACAAAACTCCTGTCCCACTACCCTCCCGCCTTTAGGTGTGACGTTCCACGTTTTGCATTCTCCGTAGATTTCGGAGTTACTAGCAAGCTATTTTCAAAATATGTCATAAAACCTTATTTTTAATCACGTTTTTTTAGGTATTATGTACTTCATAAAATTTATTTCTGGTCTAACGACGACGACGACGATTCAGCGAAGTCAGCACAGGCTGGGACACACTGGGGTATCTGGTCTAATCATCATGTGTTAAAGGTTAAGCGGACTCCGAGGTTGTACCGAATCTCACCGTGACAATGACTAAAACAACAATGACTTTTACAACTATAAAACAGGAAGTACTTTAAAAGCGTGACTAAAACTAAAGAAAATTATAACGTTATTTATGATAAATGGAACTAATGACTCAAAAGACCGTCGGAGAATTTACGACACGGATTCCTCTGACGGAGTTGGTGGAATGGGATGAGTCGGGACGAGTCCCTACTCTGACCTCTCTGACCCTCTCTCTATCCCTCTGACCTGTTCCGGGTCTTTCCTGGTCCCTCTCCAGACGTGAGGAGTTTTTTGGAGTCACGTACTTTTTTTGTTTCTTTCCGACTCCTTAATAAGGTCTAATTTCTCCTCGTCTCTGTACGAGGACCTAATCTAAGGTTACTGTAATAATCCCGTTGACCACTTTGACTTATACCGGACAGATGATCTATTATCATTACATAGTTACAACAAAGGACTTAAACGAGTGACATGACCCAAATACATTCTCTTACAGGAACAAAAATTTTCCTTTTTTATTTCACTATTCCCAGTCTCCCACTGCTGCCGGCCTCTCGATGTAATTCGGTTTGTGAGGAGAGACAGGTCGGACAGAAAGGAGGTTAAGGTCCGTCAGGGTCGTCCCTGGTCATCCTTTACCATTACCGGCCTTCAGAACACGTCTTCTAGTCCAGAACCTCCCGACCAATCTGTAAACGAAGAGTTTTCTTCTTAATTGGAACTTAAGAGTTTAGTGAGGAGTGAGCGAGGTCCTTCTGAACTGTTGACCGTGGCTTTTCTCTCCTTTAATTGTGACTGGGTCCGGCACTTTGATCGTGCAAGAGACGAGTCGGAGGACTCCGTCCGTGGTGATGGGACGTGAACGTCTCCTCCTTCGACTCGGTGGTCCCTTAGTCGAGATCCGCCGGACCTTTGCCCTTTCGGTCCCACTCCCGGGCCCTGTGTCGGGTTTCGGTCGAGAAAAGGGTGAGGTCAAACAACACGTTGAACTTTAAGGGAAGAGTACGTAGTAGGATGTTTGATTGGGAAATCAAATAAAAACGCCTCAACTTAGACGTAACCGGTTCCCTAAAAACCGAGACTTCAGTCTGACGGGGTTAGGGTTAGACTGCCGTGGCCAATAATGGATTCCCGAGACTCACTCACTGTTGGAAAGACACGAAAGTAGAGGGGTAGACGTTTGTCCCTATTATATTTGACGATGGAGTTCCCAAACAGTATCCTAATTTACTCTAATATGTTCGTCTCTTAAACTCTCTGGGTCTGGAACGTTACAAAGTTATTTACGGTCTTTAGTAATGATAGACGGGGACGGAGTCTAGTAAGCGAGTATCCTTCTACCGGATTAAAGACTGATATTTTGGGGAGTCGTGAAACTGTGTACTTCTGTTTACGAATTGTTGTCGAGGATTTCTTCAATAGGTAGTTCTATCATAAAACCTATAAGAGTTGGATCAATTGTTACGGAACTTAGGGAGTGGGTGGAGTCTGGTGAACATTAGTAGACTCCGTCTGGGGAATGGGAGTCCTCGGTCGTTTTAGCTGTGGATTCTTAGAGTCTCTCCTGCCTCCGGCCAGGATAGCACGGGACCTGTTCCTCCCCTAGTACAAAAAGATACAGTACAGTGTGAACCTTCAATTTGTCGTGCAGTTAGAGCCCCGGTGTAGGGACCCGACCTCCTCAACAGACCCTTCTGAGTTCGAGACCACGACCATCAGTCGGTACGTCGACATATTACACCCGTTCACGAACGGGGAACCCCGGGTGGCCCGGACTCGTCCCTCGGTGGAACAGGCGTCTCAATTACTCTCGCATGTTCTCCGGTGACTTGGGACCCGTGAAGTCCTTTCTCGACCTGTTTCCTCCACACTTTCTAATGGCCAGGTCCTTGCGGATTCCGGGAGACGTCGTGCGAGGACCAGAGTCCCAGGAGGCCGACTCCTCGGATGTCGTCTTCCGTCTATTCGGTCGTCTGTGCGTCGTCCCCCGACTTTCCCCCGCCTGGTGCCCGTCCCGCGGGTTCCCAGTGCGCCGCCAGTCTAAGTCGGTCCTTCTACCAAGAGAACGCTGTTTCCGTCGTCGACCTCGTCCCGCTAAAAGATTGACATTTGTCTTTGGGATCTTCGGGGTTTGGTGTGTGTTCGTGCACACTCCTACTCCCGTGTCGCACCTCCTGTCGCCCGTGGTAGACGTCCTCCCTCCCGCGCACGTCGCCGTCCGCCCCTGTTCCCGCCGCGCACGACCGTGGGCCCTGCGTCCCCGCCTCGGTCCACTCCCCCGGGACTTTGCGGAGGTTGCCCCCGTCGCGAAAGCTTTCTTTCCTGGTGTTCGTGTTCACTTCTCCCCGGAACCTGCCCGGCCACACCCACCCTCCGAGTGTGATTCGCCTGTCGCCGACTGGGACGAAGAGCATTTGACTGGGGTGCAGACAGACAGACCTAGAGACTTGTGTCCGCGTTGAGTGTGTGGACACGAACAGGGTCGGAGGACCAGGGTCGGAGCGTGACAAAGAGAAAGGGAAGTGTGTCCCGAAACGGACTGGACTAAAAAGGTACCGTCTCTCGTACTTTATCTCAGGGGTGTGGGACCTTAATTTAAGGAGGGGTGGGGTCACGTTACTCATAAACCTAAAACACGGTGAGGGGTTTGGGGGAGGTTTCGTGACGTGGTCGTAGTGCCGGTGGCAGGGAGGGGTGCGGTGCGTGAGACGAGACCCATTGCGTGGAAGGGGTCCCTCGTTACGTCCCCGGCCGACTCGACGGTCCTCCCCACGTTCGCGTCGAGGGGGGCGACGGACCGAGGACGTAAGGTCGGGACGCGGGTCTCAAACTGGAAGAGACGCCGACACCGTATACACAAGACCCAATGTCTTTATCGAGTCGGGAACCCTGGGACGTCCGGGAGGGAGAGGTGGGTCTCCGTGGGGGTCGAGGGTCCGAGGTCCCTGCAGTTCGCCCTCGTCCCCTCCCGAGTCAAGGGGGGACGGGAGGTCGTGCGGGGAGGGGCTCATCTAGGTCCTTCCCGGCGGGGTGGTGTGTGGGTGGGGAAGGTCGGGGGCGTGAGACCGGACAGACGGTAGTGACACCCACCTCCACTCCGAAAACCGTCTCCTCTCGTACTTCCTCCGTGTCGTGATCCTTTTGGAATCTGTTTGGACGGGGGAGCAACACAAAGGAAACCTCGAGTAGACCTACTTCCCGTTGTCGGTCGGTCTGTACCAAGGGTTAGGGTATATGGGACCGGATAGGTGGGACAACAGAGTGCGTTCCACTACTACAGTACCAGGGACAAAGTTGTGATTGGGTTTGTTCTACCGTAGCCAGGAGGGTGTTCGGGTTCTACCTTACCCCCTGTCACCTGAGTTGTTCTTATAGTCTGACTTACATCTTTGTCACTACTCGAAAACTACACGCCGAAAATCTGGGACTGAGGGATCGCAGACTACTTTGTTATTTTAGAAAGTACTTCCTGACATGATTTCCCTATCCTCACAATGGACCCCTCCCGCCCCGGGACTTACCGGAAGCTCTAAGTCCAAGGTGTGAAACAGGAGGGCGCCCCTTACCTTTCCTGTCGGTGCGGAGCCGGAGAAGTCGGTGTGACGACAATGGTGGATGATCCGGAGCCGTCGGAACATCTGTCCACCCCTTTCTCGACCTGTTTCCTATGACCCCACATATTTGAGAGGTCTGGTTTGTGGAGACCCCAACCTCCAGGTCCTTTCCGATAGCCACTATCTTTCCTGGGTAGGGAAAGAGCTGTGACGGGGAGGTGGGGCTATGATGTCTCAATGTCGCCAATTATCGGTACAAGGACGTTGGGGTACGGTGAGAGACCCAAGGTCCATCGGTGGGTTGAGGTCGAGTCGGCTTTGTGGAAAGGTGCCTACCCTTGACCTTAACTCCTTTTTTTTTTTTTTCTAGTCGGGAAGAAGTCCACTGTGCAAGTGTTCCCTCGACACTCTTCGGCAGAGAAATCTGACTGTGCCTCGGTCCTGTCGGGACGTCCCTCTTCTCGGACTTCGGTCGGGTACTTCTCCCTGTTACCCGTTCCGGTGTGAACCGTGGTCGGTCGAAGAACTAAGATCGAACAAGGACGTCGGGTCGGTAAGGAGACTTGAAAGGTTATGTTAGGGGAACCCCGAATTTCAAGAAACTCGTCAAGGTCATTGTATGAGCGGTACCTCTTCCGTTACCGTGGGGTGAGGTCATGAGAACGGACCTTTTAGGGTACCTACCTCCTCGGACCACCCGCCGTCAGGTACCCCAGCACTTCTCAACCTGTGCTGACTCGCTGAAGTGAAAGTGAAAAGTGAAAGTACGTAACCTCTTCCTTTACCGTTGGGTGAGGTCACAAGAACGGACATCTTAGGGTCCCTACCATCTTGGATCACCCGACGGTAGATACCCCAGCGTGTCTCAGCCTGTGCTGACTTCACCGAATCGTCGTCGTCGTCATTGTATAAGCTTTCAATGTTGATTGTAGTCCTTCTCTCTGTTCTACTTAAGACCTCCTAGGTCGTAGATTTGAGGTATCTGCACCGACCGTACTCCCTCTTTTCCTTCCTTCTCCTTCCTTTTCCCGGTTCCTCAAACGGGTTCCCATCGTCTTGTGTCACGGCCATTCTGGACTCGACCGGATCTTCCGGTACGTCCTCCTGCGTCACCTCTGTCCCCAGTCTCTTTCGTCCACCTAAACGACGGAGGGTGAAATCCTTGTCGAGGATCCTACAAATCTCTCGCTTCACGCCCGGTGTACCCACCTGATTCCGGGATCACTTCCACCTTCCGGTGGAGACGACTACCTACCCGGTCCCCAGACCCTCGTACAAGGGTCCCCTGTAAGTAATAAGTCCTCTCTTCAAATATAGGACAGAGACGGGAAAGGTTTCGTTTACTCCCAGGAGCCGGTGGGATCTCGGAGTGTCGAGAGAGTCTGATTCCCCAGACGAGACAGGAAGTCCGGAAGAAATCTTGTGAATGAATGGACGGTGGTTTAGGTACTCGATTGCCAGGGAAATTCTTATAGAAGGAGGAGACAAGAGATCAACCGGCCTCGTCTACAAGGAACAATGATACCGTTGCTTGGATGGTGAGAAGGATTACCCATCGAAGGATCCCTTCCTGTGTGTGTCGTGTCCGGTGAGGGGTCTGTCTCGCCGACTGGACGCTCGACGAATCTTAAGTGCCTGCTTCCGAAGACTGTCGTGTCCTACGGCGCCCGAGGACACACGGACGTATTATTCTCAAGTTTAGAGTGGACAGGCTCTCCACTGGGTCCTCACCGTCCGTGACAGACTGTCGTCCATCTTCCGTCCCCTCCCTCCAATGCGTACAGTGACGGGTCTGTTGTCTGGTTGCCAGTAGAAAGATTACTTCACAATTTCTCGTACACCAGATAGAAGTGATTTAACTTAATCGAGAAGGAAACTGGAAAAAAAGTGTAGTGATTACTTCTGGTCACTCTGGGAGGATTAACTTAAGAGGAATGAAGTTCGACGTATGGTGAGAGTGGGAGTAGACCTCAAACAATAGGAAGGTCTGTCAGGAGAGTTTACCCAGGGACGAGTTCCGTTCCGAAGACGTCGTCCACCACCCACCCCTTCGCCTTTCGTGACGTAGGGCAACCAAGACGTGTCTCAGCAAAGGTGACGCCACTACGAAGAGAGTGATTCGGGTTGAACTGGGGTAAACAAGAACCGAGAGTGTCGGGGCTACTTCGGTCGACCTAAGAAGAACATTCGGTGTTTTAACTGACTTGAAATCGAAGAAGAGAAGCCTCTGGAATCGAATGACCCTAGGGTCTTCAGTTTCATATTTATTCTTGTTCAGTCATTTACTAGGGATAGTCTACACGTCCTTTTCGTAAGGATTAGTCCCTTCTACGGTTTCAGTCGCGAGGGGGGGTGGGTGTGTGAGGGTTGAGAGGAAGTCAGTGAGGATTTCCATTTCATGCGGGATGGAGCCTCCTTTACCGAACAGAGACCTCTACTTGTCCCCGTCATGTCTTAGTGTCCAGTCGAGACTAACCTTAGGTGAATAGGCGGTGTATCGTAATCTGTTCGATGACTACGAGAGACTCGGAATTCAAAGGAGTAGCCATTTTACCCTTACGATTAAGATGGAGTGTCCCAATATACTCCGTCATATCTTAACGTTACGGAATTAATGTAAGGGTTTAGGTGTTTATAGACTTTTAAATTTCAAAAATGTATTGATCTACCTACCGTCTTGGGTCGGACTGAGTTTGGATCAACCATCGTAGTGAACTTGACCGTACTCTGGGTAAAATCGGAAAAATTTTTTAGGGTGAACACACTAAGAAATCTGTGTAGAACGACGTCTTTATAATTACACACACTAAAACCTCGACAAGGTCTGAGACGGCCTCCAAAAATACATTATGTATCACACACGTAGTACAATGGTAAGACTTTAGGTGTCCGGGGTCCGTAAAGTCTACTACTCAAAACCTCGATATACTCGAGGAGGAGGTCGGGGACTTCAGTCCACCGAGTCCTTTCGGTAGTCCCAATAAATGCGATTTCTACAACTGTTTATGCCTTTCGAAAACGGAACGGTGTCAGACTTAGAGAAGACCCAGGGACCCAAGGACGTCGGACCTCGGTCGAAAGACCTTGTATTCAATCGTACCCCTCCCCTCTCCTAGGTTTCTGGTCGGGTACTCGGGTACCCTTAGACGACGAAAAGGTGGGGTCGTCTCGACCGTCTCCGTCACACGACCATAAACTGACCGAAGTCCATATCTGTACGGACTTATAAGGTTTATACGAAGGTGGAGGGGTGGAGTAACCCGAAGACCGTGAAAGAGGTGATGGTGACGGGACGTCAAAGTGGAGACGATGGAGGAGGGGTCTCCGTAAGAGTCCCCTTCCTCACTGTCTCTGAACCCCTTACGATTCCCCATCTCTCTCGGTTTCTCACACCCCTTAACCCGATTTCCTTCTTTTCTACGACTCACACTCTCTTTACTGTTTCTACCTGTGAGACCTACTCTTCGTCTATGGACTGTGTGTCACCTTGTCCAAACCGTACAAAGCGATTACGACAAAGTACTGGGGTCCTCCGAAAATTTTATCGTCTCTTGGGACCGGGTATTGACACTCGTTATAACCCGTTGACAATAAGCGTCCAGGGAACCGAGATCGGTATGTAAAGTCCCCAAATGATTACTGACACTTCCTGAATTGGATAGGACTACGTGTGAACAGGTTCACCCATAGAGTCAAGACTGGGACCCAGACAACAGAGTTTTTATTGAGTAGAATAGGACGGTGGAGTTCGATGAAAAGGTCGTCTGGACGTAGAGCCTCTTTTTGTCTTCTGAGAGCCTCACTATCCCGACAGCCAGTCTTCCTCTTGGCCACGTGCGTTTCTACCCATCCCACCACCGGTAGCTTAGGTTGGGAGAACGAAGTGTCCCCTCTTCAGACTCCGGACCTCTCCCTGACTTGACGGGTTCCAGTACGTCAGTCACCTTTCCTTCCCGCCGGACCCCGGGCCTATGACGAAAGACAGTGAAGTGACACTGCTCCTACCCCTGCAGACACTTCGAGGTCAGTGTAGAACAGCTGGAAACGTCAGTCTTTTTCCTATCACGAAATATAGTACAGTGACTGCTCCTACCCCTGCAGACACTTCGAGGTCAGTGTAGAACGACTGGAAACGTCAGCCTTTTTCCGTACGACTTACCAAGAGTGGAAACCGAACTTTTAGAGTCTTCTCTAGGACTAGAGGTTCTTAAAGTGACACGAGGAACTGAGACACAGGACTAGATGCGTTTCAATCCTGTTTTAGGAGTACTTTCGAGAGGACCCCTTTCGGTTTTAACGACCACTAGTCCCTACTCGGTTCTCTTGGTGTCGGGCTTTGGAGCCGCCTCAGCAGTCTCCCCGGACCTCCCCAGAGGACTCGTCCTCGAGGCGCCCACCGTCCCTAGAGGGTAGACTTGAAGAAACGAGGAAGAGTGAAACAGAAAGGGAGAGGTAACCGAACTTATTCCGACACCACAGGTGGTAGGCAGTGTCCAAGTCCGAAAAGGCATCGCGACAAGGATCCACCGACAAGATGACGGGGTGGTGGTAGGTCTTTGAAAACTCTCCCAAAGCGGGGCTCCGAACCAGAAGGCCGAGGCTCGGACGCCGAGAGGACACCGGAAATCCTCGAACAGGGTGCAGAGGGTGGAGGGGTGCCTCCGAACCCCACTCAGATGATAGGTGTGAGGGTTCGAGTTGATGGCTTCAGGTTTGTGACGAAAGGACCCAATCCTCCCAAGAACAAAGTCTTGTATTTTAATCCCACCTTTTAGTCTTTTAAGATAGGATGTTTTTCCAAGGACTCGAAAGTCCTTTTTTTCCAGGATCTTGTTTAGAGTTTTTTCTCGTAGGTCAAGTTAAAGGTCCCACTAAAGTTTTACTAATAGGAGATTTGCAGAAGAGAGGATGTTCAGATGCGTGTACACGTGTGGGTCGGTGTTCAGAGTCAGACCGTCGACCCCGACGGGCCCTTAAGGGTGTATAAACAACGATAAAGTCCGGACTGAGTTGTCTTCCATCTTCTGAGGTCGTCAGATTCCGGAGGTCCTCGGAGGTCTTAAGATCTGCGAGGTCAACTGTGGGTGGTAAAGTCTTCGACTACCGTTCTGGAAAAATGACGGGAACAGAGAACCGGTGGATCAACCTTTCCACAAAGGTTTACTAATCGTGACGTGTGGTTCTGAAGTCTACATTTTATATGGAGTACGACGAGGGTATAAAGTTTGATGTTTGGGAGAGGTAGAAAAGGTTCGTTTCCTCTACTTATTGAAGGTAATAAAGACTTTTTACTGACATCCTTATCCTTGGTCGTTCCGGACTAGGGTCTTGGGGAAACTCTTCATTCTCAAAGTCTGAGAGTCCTGTTTCCCCTCCTCCTTCACTTTCGTGTAAGGAGACGACCACTGGAACAGGACCTCCGTCTTTGGCGGGTGTTACCTTTTTACTTCTCTGGCTCTGCGATGCACTCAAATAGTGGCGGGTTCTTGGGTCTCCCTTTCTTGTCACCACTGTTCTAGTCTTAGATTCAAAAGTCTTTAGACGGGGTTTCTTGGGGATAGTCCCTCCGTCTCAGAGTAGACAGACTTCTTCTAGCAAGGACCTCCGTTCTGAAAGACTAAAGTACCTGATTTAAAGTCTTTTACTTTAAATTCCTTGGTGATATTTCAACGGTTAAAAAGTTAAACGGTTTATTCCTATAAATTTTTTGGATCGATGGTAGATGCGAGTAGTGGTCAAGAACTTTTCTTATTCGTTCGGTATCGGAGTCTTATTTATAAACTCATGTAGAGGACAGGGGTTTTCTTTCGGAAATTTGACTTATGTTAAAACGAAGGGAAGGTTTTTCAAGTTATACGAAAGGGAAAGAAAAGAGTAAAGTAAAGTCTGACCACTTTTGAGAACAGTCCCTCGTTTTAAACTATTAGTGACCCTGTCTACTGGAGAGATACAGGAAAAGTCGAATTCGGATTTTTACTTCTCTTACTAGGATTCGAAACCACTAAGTCTGGAAGGGTCCTTTAGTCTCGACCGTCTGAACTTTCCCTCCCCCTTAGCTGTTCGTAGAAACGAGTACACTTGTGACAGTTGTTGGTTCTTGATTCATTACAACTAATAAAATATTTAGGCCACAAGTCACTCGAAAATGGAGGAACATCTCAGAGAGTCCAAAGGCACTCGAGGACCTAAAATGACTGGGGAACAGACAAGTCTATTAGGTCCTTTTTTCTCCCTCCTTCTATTAGACGGGTTTCAGTTCTTACTAGCTTCTCACCCATCCTCAGACGGACGGTCCCGTCCCCTGTACTCAGCTACGGACCAGGACCTTCTAAGGTGTACGGCTCCTCGTTGAGTCGGACAGTCGGTACTGAGGGTTTCGGACTCGCGGATGTCGGACGCGAGTGTCGTTCTCTTCGGCGACGAGTCTCTTCGAGCACGTGGCGTCACTTCTCATCGGGGACACGTGGTGTCGGTCTCTTTCGGGTGTCGTTGCTTCTGGGCCGCGTGGGTTTTCTTTTCCTTTTCTCATTTCTCGACGACCCCTCACCGTCTCTCCTAGTCCGGTCGTCGAGTGTACGTACGTCCGGGTGACTACGGTGAAGTCAACGTGTTCGTCCTGGGTTCTCTCCTGGCCGAGGTAAGGTCCTTCGTCAAAAAGGTACGACCGAAGGTGTCTGCTACCGACGAACGAGTAATGAGACCACCTCTGTGCCATCCCCTACTTCACCTCCCTTCGACTTTGATGACGCCCCGTCTCCTTTCGGGTTTTCTCGTGCCCTAATCCTCGACGGAGGATAGGAGTAGGAGCAGGAAGACGACTGATCGGGACTCAGGCAATCGTGAAAAATCGAGGGCAGAGGAGTAGATACAATATCCTTACTATAAGACAGAAGAACTATCCCAATGTCGGTGACACTCTAGGAGCTCCCGCCTTGGTCCAGAATAGACATCTATTCAGAGTCTCTGACATATGGGTTAGAGATTGTGTCGTGGATCCTCTCTTGTCCCGAACCATTTGTCGACGACTTGACCCGGTCTCTCACAGAGGTTCGACCTTTTGGTATGTGTTCACTTACTTTACTTTCCAATAATAGTAGACAACCGGTTTGACTACGTAACGTGGTGGATGGTTTACACTTTTTTTTTTCTGTGATTTTAAGATAAACCTTCATCGACCGCTACATTTATTTTTTATCAAAAAAACTTACGGGTATCAAAGTTTTTGTTGGTCCGATATGATGTATAATTAATATGACGGATTATTTATTGACACACTAACGGAGGGTCTGAGTTGACGTCATATATTAAAGAGTTCGACTTTTACACAAAACGGATCGGGAGAAGGGGAGAGTAGGCAGGTGGAGTAATATAGGTCTTCAGTCGTCCGCTTGACACCAAGAGAGTGGGTGAAGTCCAGTGTAGGTACAACTCTCGACTCCAAAGACCGACCGATGTCGGAACTCGACATAGTCTTGGATTCTAAGGGGCCAGGGGAGAGGACCTAGGAAAGGTCTTGAGGTACAGACGGAGATCGTCTGAAGTGGTGTGAGGAGAAGGTCACGAATAGAACGGTGGGGCTTAGACGAAAAGTTTTCGGTGTAGACCGGGCCGGGCCGGTCGCGGGTGGTGAGGACGTCTGGGACGGCGTGTCGTGCACGACGGGTCCCCTGTGGTGACGTGTCTGTCCGGGACCGTGGAACCGGGCCGACGGGCGGGTGGTCGGGGCCATACTCCGTCCAGAGACTAGAGGCGAGGACCGGTAACTCTTTGTGGTGCGTTTGGGACCCTTCCGTCTCGGTGTAAGTCGGTCAGACTGAGTGGTTAGTGGTGGGGTAGGTTTGAACCCAAAGTCCTTCTCACGGTTCGGGGATGGGGTAGAGGTGGGGTCCGTAACCGGAGGTAGGACGGGTTAAGACTCCGAGACTCTTCTTTCACGAGGACCGTGAACAGCGATTATGGAAACTAGAGTAAGTCGACCTAGTGGGATTATGGTGTACCTCCGGTACGACCTTAAATATGACGAATTTGGCAGGGTGGTATGTCTGAACGTTCAATCGAGATGGTCCTTATAAAGGTTCACCGACGTTGTGGGTCCCGACTGAGATCCCTGTTCTCAGGAGACCTGTGTATGGGGGTACAGGGATGCAAGGGAAACGTTAGGGTGTTCACTTTTTTATAAGTGTAAGATCCTTCAGTCTTTAAAAGAGATTGAAAAACTAACCTCTGAGAGTTCCTTCTACCTATAAGTACCCTGTTACAATAAACAATCCTCTATTTCTCTACTATTATTTCTCTTTCACATTTTCTACTAAACGAAAGGTTTTTGTTATCTTCGCGATGTGTGTGTGTGTGTGTGTGTGTGTGTGTGAGACGGAGGGAGGGACGGGACGGAGGGGGAGTTGTCTGTGAGGGGAGAGAGAGAGAGTAGCGATAATAACACTTGGTGAGGAGAAACGGGTCGTACACACAGGAGGAAGGGGCTCGGGAGAGAGGACTTCCGAACCTGTCGGGGTAAAGAAGGGTCGGGTCCACGGGCCCTGGGGTCTATAATGGAAGGTATGACCGTCGGTCCTGGGTCGACCTTCTGTGTCCGACAACTAACCCTTTCTTGGGATTGTTGTGAGGACTAGGTTCTGGCCGAGGAGGGAACTCTTCCTTCCTCTGTTCCTCTCCCGGGCCCTTAGGTCTTAAAGGGATCGGAAGGTCCTTCCGAGACCACAGTCGAAAGAGAGACGATGTCGTAACTGACTTTTGGTCTCTTTTAAGAGGTTACTTCGTCTCAGACTTTAGACTTTGACGTCCAACCGAGTCACGATATATTTATGTGAGTGTGGGGGCCGAGGCGCCCAGACTACCGAATGGGCGGGAGCGCGAGGGGAGGAGGGGTGGGTCGGACTTCGAGTCCTCGTAGTCTGTCGGGAGATCGACGTCGAGGAGGTCCGCGGGCTCTGGTCTCGCCTCGGTACGCCCGGGTCTGTGACGGTCCGCGACAGGTGTCCGAGAGGACCGGGTCGGGGAGGTCGACAAGTTTAGGTGCACGAATTCACTGCGAGTCCCAGTGCCGTCGCTCCCCCGACCCTTCAAAGGTCAACTCCTCGTCTCTAAAGACCCCTGAAGGAGGGACAGTTCCTTTTGATGAGAGGATTCCTAGTCGAACGTCTATTGACCAGATCGTAGATGATTAACGATTGGTGTGGAAGGAGAGCGGGAGGT
Source organism: Capra ibex (assembly GCA_006410555.1). Classification (NCBI taxonomy): domain Eukaryota; kingdom Metazoa; phylum Chordata; class Mammalia; order Artiodactyla; family Bovidae; genus Capra; species Capra ibex. The sequence continues at coordinate 1,350,064 of SJYO01036187.1, forward strand.
CCAAAGACGTAGGCCGAGAATGTCTCAGTGGGGAAAGGGAATACAAAATCGGCATTGTCTAAGTCCGGTCCACTGTCACCCTTCCCTTTAGACCCCTGTTGACCGAGTAAAACGTCTACTCTCTCGGCTCCGGTCCTTCTACTCTACCGAACAGTTTCGATCCGTTACTGAAGGTCGGTCTAAACCCATCGTAGAACCCATCGTCTTCTCTTTCTCCGAAATTTTCAGTCTACGAAATTGTGTCGATCTAGTAGTGAACTTGGTGATTAACACTGTTTTTAGTGATTTGGAGAGAGTCGGAATAGGAGCGAACATTTTACTCCGGTTTTTTAGGATGGACTCTCTCATTGCCAAGGTACATATTGTACGCATTCCGCCCGCCGTGTGTCGTCCGTAAGCCATTCCTGGGCGGCGCGTGGGAAGGCAGGCTCTGGTGTCATCGTAAATGGCCGACCGGACTTACCGGAAATCATGAATGACAAGGAGGTCCCCGACCGCATTACAGAGGTCAACTAACAGAAATACAGTTGGATAATCGTAAGTCAAATGAAAGTTGTCACGAGTCGTACATTACGAAGTAAAGACGTTTCCTTTTAGAAACTAGATGTCCGGTTCCAGTATCTAAACGCAACTTCACGAGGGTCGTCTGCAGTGAGTGTAGAAGTGGACGTCCGAGGTTCGAAGTCGGGTCGACCTGTACCTCGTAAAAGGGATTCCCAGAACCGGAATTTGAGTGTATGGATTTTAGTTTAATTCTAAGCGGTGGGTGACTGATATAATAACATAACTATACTTGTCAGATGTTCTATGTCATTGACTTCTATCATTCCCCGTCTTGTAAATCGAAGTATACGATGATAAACCCAATTCTTTACTAAACATTGATGGATATATACAAACGGATCTCGTCTCCAGTTGTGTCAAAAATACATTTCCGAATCTACCGTTTATAAAAGTCGAAGCACCCGGAATGTCAGAGACAGCGTTTATGAGTTAAGACGGAAACGTCGGGTTTTCGTCGGTCTCTGTCACACATTTGTTTACGCGTATTTGTTCACCCGTACCGACACAGCGGTATTTTGGCACGAACACCTGTGTGTGGGACTTTAAAGTATGTTGGAAGTACGCGGTGTTTGGTGACAGGAATAAAAAAATCGGTAAATTCACATTGGCAGTAACGACCCAGAAAGAGTATGTTTTAATCCACCCCCCAATCTAAACCAGGTACCCCGTATCGAATCTGACCGAATCTCGTAGAGTCCTTCCCGTCTCGTCTGTGGCCATTGCCACTAGTGGAGGTTCCTCCCTCGACTCCGATTTAGACTCTCCTCCACCCTCTTTGAGAAGTACCTTATGATAAGATATGAAAACTTTTCATATTGGATGTGTACCATTCTTTTTTTTAAAAAAATTATTTTTCTCAATTAATAATTACCCGAGGGGTATATTCGACAGAGTGGAGACATTTACAGGTGTAATTGGCAGGGTCCGTTGGTCCGAGTATGGGCGTCGAAACTCAGAGAGGGTGGGGTCAGAGAGTGAGGTTGTCATTAATCACAGGTTTTACGTGACCGGACCACGCGGTCCACGGAGTCGGGTCGTGAGCGATCAGCTGATGAGAGGGTGGGTGGGGATGGTGACAGAAATGGTGAGCCGACAGTAAGGTGTCTCGGAACATGGGAATTGGCTGAATGAACACATTTCGAGTAAAGGGTTTCTCTCTGACCTCGAAAAGTTCCTGACCCTGTTATGGAACGGAAGGGTCCAGGAGATGTGGGTGGTGACGGACCGTGGATCACCCTTACGGTATTTGCCAACGAACTAACAATTAGGGGGTAGGACGACCTCTTCCAAACCTTATGTCTAGGTGGGTCTTGTCTTCGACCGAGACTCCGCACGTCGTTCCGTTCTCCCATGCGTTCGAGTTTCAGAAACTACCATTATTTGTAAATCCCTCTCCTTTCTCAGTTCCAAACTACGTTTACTTTCCCCGACACGAAACCTCCTCCGTCAGTCCTTCGGGGCCCCCTTTAAGGGAGATTAAGGGTGGAGTTCGTGTCAACGGATAATCACTTCCCTTTTGAGGGATAGGAGAGAGCCCCTTAAACCCACTAGGGTCTTAGTCTCGGAAGGTACAAATCCTCGCTAGAGTTGTGTTTCGTCAGAAGAGAGGGTGGGTTTCCTCCTTTTCGACGGAGATCGTGAACCCTTTCTGTTTGCACGGTGTCCCTAGGGGTGTTCCTGTTCCGTGATGGAGACTTCAGATAGGACGATGACTTCTCACGGTAGTCGGACGAAAGACGGAGGTGGGTAATAAAGGTCAAGACTCGATTTGTCTCCAAAGGACTTACCCAATTTTTTACTCATTTATTTCGACTACTATTAACGGTTTATATTATCTTAAAAACTTATAACGAAGGAAGGTTTTATGAAAAAAGTTTTTGTATTTTAGTAGCTGAGAAACCTTGACCTTTATAGAAACGATTTTCTACAGATACCTCTCTGAAGGCACCAGGTCTCAAATTCTTAGACGGTACGTTACGTCACCCCACGTCCAAACTAGGGACCGACCCCTTGATTCTAGGGTGTACGGCTCCTCGTTGATTCGGGCTAGCGACCTTGTTGACTCGGGTGCTCTGTCTTGATCTCTCGGACGCTTGGTGTCACTTTTAAGGTTCACGGTGTTCATTTTGCGCTTCGTCGGTTTATGCGTTTATAAAAAATTCACAAATACTTTACTTTAACTTATATCAGGGACGAGGGGTTGTCCTTTCGTAAGTCCCGATACGACATCTGATCTGACGAAGTGAAGGCGTACCCTCCTTAGTAGTGGTTGTGGGCACCGGTGCGCCCAAGACTTTAGGGTACAATCCGGTGTCCCTTGTGTCGATCATTCATCATTTCGGTTTTAAGTTTCGAACCAGACGGATCGAAGTTTTAAGTCGGAAGGGATGGCAGGTTTCAAAGGCACTGCGATCTAGTAGGGGCGGGCAGGGTGGGACAGAAACTTTACCCGTCTTTACTCTTCAAGACAGTCCTGGTAGTCTTCGTATGTCGACAGGACGTCAGGTAGTCTAAAGTAGGAGGACTTCATGAGTCCGGAGGAACCCTACCTCCTTTCCTCTGCTTTCTGTTCGGTTTCGGTCTACGGTCACGGGGTCTATGGGTCTCCGTCTTACCCTCCCCACAGAGAGACCGAGTGTGTACCTCACTGTGTCCACCCCCCCCGCGTCGACTCGGCAGGTACGGCGGGTGGAGGTGAGACGGTGGAATGGTGGGTTGACGAGGTTCCGGGGAACGAAGTGGGCCGGAGGTTTCGCCGGGAGAGGAAATAGACAATGGGGAGACTCTGAAGGGGTATTGGTCGGAAGTGTCCCCGGACCGAGTCCGGAGGGTCGTCCCGGTATCGTGAACCCTCGGGTACTTCGTACCGTAATGAACCCGTCGTGTTTGTGTTGTAAATGGACCTAGGACCGTGGAAAGGAGACGTCGGGACGAAAACCCTTTATAAACCGACCGAGTACGTCCTGTCCCGACCCCGGAGAAACGAGATATAGGGGTTTTGGTGTCAAAATCCTTCTACACGATCTCTTCCACCCCTATCCGTTCTTCTCAGTGTTTGTGCACATAGGTCGGTCAGGAGGTCAAGGTGTCCCTTATGTCGATCATTCATCCCTTCGGTTTTAAGTTTCGAGTCAGACGGGTCGGAGTTTTAAGTCGGAACGGATGTTAGGTTTCAAAGGTACTGTGATCCAGTAGAGACGGTTTGGGTCGTCTTCTAATGGTCGTAGTGCAACGGAGGTCGTGCGGGAGACTCGTCGAGACTTTGTAGACACCGATCCGATAACCGGGTAATAGCTTTGACTCGAAGTCTAGGGTGTCTTCAAGAACTAACAGGTCGACCTCAAGTGTTGCGACTCGTCACGGGAGGAGGTCCGTTAACAGTCTCGACGGGTGGGTCGAGAGAAAGGTTGGATTGCACGTCCCCGGACCTTTCTTGGGTCAACGAGACGTCCGTCTCGTGAATCGAGGTCTTCGTGCGTGTACGGACCGCGGTAGACCGGAGTCACTGACGGACCTGTGTCCCCTACCGGGAGGGGTAAAGACCTCTTCCGTTTGGTGTCGGTCCTCAAACCTCGGGTGTGTCCTACAATTCTGACCTCCGTCCTACCCGGGGTTCGGGACGAAGGGAGGAGTCAGGGACCTCTCTCTCGTGGGTTAGAGAGACTACCAGATCTCAGACATAGCCGGGTTCCTTCACGGTTCTCCAGGATGGAGGGAGCGGGGGTAAGAGTCCACCGACAGGAGCTCTCAAAGTCGACCGGAGACTTCGGTGGGTGGGGAAATACACAGTAGAGGGGTCCTCTGTGCCAGTAATCGTCTCTCGTGGTACATCCACAGGTTAATTCGTTAGTCGCCGTTTACGTTTCTGGACAGATTCGCGGAGTGTCTCGCAGGTGAGCCCCTAGGAGAATGTTCGTCGAGGGAGAGGGCGCGCAGGACCTTCAAGGGATAACAAACGGACCTCATGTCTTTTCACAGATTAAGACGGGAGGAGGACTAGACGACCACGACGGAAGGGTCGGGGTCGTGTGGGGCCCCCACGGTCAGTGTGCCTCGTGCCGCACTTACACGGGGATCTTGACACCCCGTGCTGTCGGGGCCGACCCACCCTTTCCTGGACACAGGTCCACGCTCCCCGTCCCAGAGGACTCTCCCGCAGACGGATGGACCGGAGACATCCACAGGGTCCCGGAGCAGGATCAAACCCCAGACCCGAGCCCTTCGTTCCCCGGGAGGTCGCCAACCCCTCCTTCCCGGTCCCCCCTCCACCCGTCGTACCCCGAGTCGGCGTGAGGAGGGTGAACACCGAGACTCAGGCGAGAGGACAGACGTGACATCGAGTGGACCCGGGGCCGAGTGGGAAATGTGCCTTGCAAGGTGAGCGGGACCCTCGGGCCCCCCTCACCCCGCCCTCAGGGACAAGTTTGTGTCGAAAGAAAAGACGTCTGACCGCACAGACCCTAAGGTAGTCTGTGACGACGTCCGCCGTCCACCTCCCTCCCCCGCTCTCGGTACCGTCCCCTGTCTCCTCCTGGTCTGTCGGAATTTGAGCTCGGGGGCGGGGGCTCGGGCCCCGGTCAAGTTCGACCTCTGACCGTCTCTTGTCTGTGGCCAGCGAGGGAGGACCGTGTCGGTGGAAGCAGTCTACCCGTGGGACTGTTCGTCCCCACTCTCGGGGAGCGGCGAGTGGAGACGGGGAAACGGGGAGGGAACAAGAAGGAGGTACGGGAGGAGAGGACCGAGTCTCTGAAAATAGTCGGAAGAGAGAGAATGGAAGTGTTCCCCCCTCCCAACTCCCGGACAGAGATACGGACGTTCGAAAAGGTTCCCCGTTACGTAACCGGGCATGACCCTCACCCCTCCCCCTGTCGTGGGTTCTCTGTTTAGGTCCCGAAGATTGGGTGTCCCCGAGACTCCTGGGGTCGGGGATGGGGCTCTCACCCGGGGCATGACTACAGCCGATGTCACGGGAGGGCACGGGGTCCCGAGACGGTTGAACCGGGTCTTGGGACCGTGTGTATGACCAAGGTGACTCTATACACCCAAGAGTGGATGTCTCTACCCTCTTACTAACAAGACAGGTCCACGAAAGGTTAAGGGTCCTCTGTCTTACATGAAACCAACGTCGGGCTCTCTAACTCCAATCTGTGGTTCTTCGTGAACCTTACTCATTATTCTCCTTCAAATCCTGAGACACGAAATTCAAGTCAAGTCAAGTCAAGTCAACGAGTCAGCACAGACTGAGGAACACTGGGGTACTTAGCGTCGTGCGGTCCGGAGGTACAGGTAGTGGTTGAGGGCCTCAAGTGAGTCTGAGTACAGGTAACTCAGTCACTACGGTAGGTCGGTAGAGTAGGAGACAGTAGGGGAAGAGGAGGACGGGGGTTAGGGAGGGTCGTAGACTCAGAAAAGGTTACTCAGTTGAGAAGCGTACTCCACCGGTTTCATGACCTCAAAGTCGAAATCGTAGTAAGGAAGGTTTCTTTAAGGTCCCGACTAGAGGAAGTCTTACCTGACCAACCTAGAGGAACGTCAGGTTCCCTGAGAGTTCTCAGAAGAGGTTGTGGTGTCAAGGTTTCGTAGTTAAGAAGCCGCGAGTCGGAAGAAGTGTCAGGTTGAAAGTATAGGTATGTACTGGTGTCCTTTTTGGCCTCGGAACTGATCTACCTGGAATCAGCCGTTTCATTACAGAGACGAAAACTTTTACGACAGATCCAACCAGTATTGAAAGGAAGGTTCCTCATTCGCAGAAAATTATAGTACCGACGTCAGTGGTAGACGTCACTAAAACCTCGGGTTTTTTTATTTCAGACTGTGACAAAGGTGACAAATTTTTATATCGGTTAAAGGGGAGACGTCCGATACCAAATCACGAACAAAAGTAGTACAATGAAAGAACGAGTCTTTAAAGGTGACCGACCGATGTACTTCCGGATCGTGGAACAGAATCGTAGGTTCCAGGTGGTGTCACGTAGGGGTCAGTAGAAAGTTTGTAGGATAAGATCACGAGGTACATTTTTTTAAGATCAGGTCGGTCTCGAAGGGCTATAAAGGGGGGTTTCGGAATTCCTAGAGACGAAAACCGGTGCGGGTGGGGGGTTGGTTCTGCGGGGCGAGGAGAGTCGGTGGCCTCGTTCGGTCGGAAATTCCGACGTCTAGAGTTGGTTTGACTAACAGACTGTCGGACTCCCCGAAGAGATTCTTTGACTAAAGGTCTGAGGTGAGATCTACGGATGACTTGGGTCCATAGGTCTTCGTTCGTCTGTGACGAAATTCCCACTCGAGGTTACGGTGACAAGGGTCTTTCGGACGTTGTTTGTGGCGACCGGGTGCCTTTCGGAGGAGGACACACGTCTATACCCGTGTATAAGTGGTGAGCAAGGCACCCGTAGTACACGTAGGTGTCCCGATGTCTGAAGAGTCAGAAATCTGAAATTCTCCCCCAGGGACGGGAGCTCTTTGAGGTTAGATCAGGACCTGTGTCTGTTTGGTTTGGATGGTTTGACGGGAGCAGAGTTTCCGTCGCGCACTACTCCCGTTTTACTTCCGTCTCAGTCCTCGTCCAGTCCCTCCGTCGGAGTATCTCTGTCGTCGAAGACCCTCTGGGTCCCGTCCGGGGGGTCTTTCTCGGTGTCTTTACCCGCCGTCTTTTGCCCGGGGAGTGGACCCAGTCGCCAGTGCGGTTCTCCCCTCTCACTGTGGCCCTGCCTGTGCACAGATGAGGGCACGAATGGTGGGGCGCAAATGGTGGGGCGCCGGGGAGTCTTCCTTGACCCCGACCCCGTCACAGCCCCCTGACGATGCCTCGGGTGGTCCGTGTTTCGCCGAGGACGAGTCATTTATACAAGAGTGACTAGTCACCTGCTTTACTGGAAACGTCGGAGTGAGGGTCGTCGTCCTTCGTGAGTCCTCGTTGGTGTCGAGACTTGTTATAAAAGGATTGAAAAATTTGATGATTTTCGTTGGGGTCCTGTCTATTCCCCTCCACTCCGCGACCGACCCTCTGTCGGACCGAAAGGACTGTGTCCTACACCCTCACCCACACTCTCGGCTAGGGGGACTTTCGACCCGTTCCGGACGCCCCTGTCGACGGGACTTTCTGTCGACGTCCCACGAGTCCTGTCCCCGGGTGGGTCCTCCTCCCGAGGGGCGTCCGACGGGTCGTCCGGACCGGAGGCGGTCGGGGAGAGGGATTGTGTCGCGACCGGAACTCCCCGCCCCGAGGGGTCTCGGCCGCCCCAGAGTACTCGACTCGAACGGGAAGGACGACGTCCCGACACGGAGACGACTGGGCGGGGTCTCTCTGTCTCCAGGAAGACTTTCCAGTGTCGAAGGGGACCGAAGATGGAAGAGGCCGGAAGGTCAGAAACCCAACTGGAAATAGACCGACCGACCTTAAATTCGGTAGGGTGTGATCCCTTCAGTTGGGTCTATGGTCTGAGTGGGGCTATTCTTGCGGTCGTGTCCGACTGCGTTCGGTACGTGTCGGACAAGGGCCGCGGGCACCGAGGAGACGACCCTGTCGGACCCCACCCCCACGAGGGACGTAAAGTGGTCCTCCGGTGACGCCGACTTCGCGTCCATTGCTTGCGGTCCATCCGCTCCACCGGAGACACATAGGCGGAGGAAGTAGTAGTAGATGCGTCAGTGTGGTGGCGGACATATTGGACGTCGATTTTAGTGGTCTTGGTCTTCGGGTCTCGGACGTAAGATCGACAGGGACTCGGGACCGGCCTGGTGACTTACAGAGGCACGGAGAGAAGGACGTGGGCGCCTTACCTTACCTTGGATGTAAGTGAATTAAATCGAGAGCACTCATCTTTCATTCAATTATTTATGTCCTCACAAAGTTTCAAGTCAAGTCGACGAGTCAGCACAGGCTGAGAGACGTTGGGGTACTTGGCGTCGTGTGGTCCGGAGACACAGGTAGTGGTTGACGGTCTCAGGTGGGTTTGGGTACAGGTGACTCAGCCACTATGGTGGGTTGGTAGAGTGGGAGACAGCAGGGGAAGAGGAGGACGGGAGTTAGAAAGGGTCGTAGTCCCCGAAAAGTTTACTCAGTCGAGAGACGCAGTCCACCGGTTTCATAGCCTCAAAGTCGAAGTTGTAGTCAGGAAGGTTACTTGTGGGTCCTGACTAAAGGAAATCCTACCTGACCAACCTAGAGGAACGTCAGGTTCCCTGAGAGTTCTCAGAAGAGGTTGTGGTGTCAAATTTTCTTAGTCAAGAAGCCGTGAGTCGGAAGAGGTGTCAGTTTGAGAGTGTGGGTATGTACTGGTGACCTTTTTGGTATCGAAACTGATGTACCTGGAATCAGTCGTTTCATTGCAGATACGAAAAATTATACGACAGATCCAACCAGTATCGAAAAGAAGGTTCCTCGTTCATGGAGAATTAAAGTACCGACGTCAGTGGTAGACGTCGCTAAAACCCCGGGTTCTTTTATTTCAGACTGTGACAAAGGTGACAAAGGGGTAGATGAAGGGTACTTCCCTACCCTGGCCTACGGTACTAGAATCAAAAGACTTACAACTCGAAATTCGGTCGAAAAAGTGAGAGGAGAAAGTGAAAGTAGTTCTCCTAAAAATCAAGAAGAAGTGAAGAAATCACAAAGTTTTCGATTTGGATTTCCGTTTTGGGTCCCATGATAACTGTCTTGTGGTGTCGAACTCTGTTTCGGGTCAACGGAGTTCGGAAGTTGTTAGCCGGGAGCAGGGCCCGAGGTCCGTCCTCGAGGTCCGACCCCTCGGAAAGAGACTAGGTAGACCCTTCCCTATCTATTATTCTCGCTGTAGGACTCGGGGTGGGTCGGGGGAGGGTCCCAGACTCATGTACGAGAACTCTCAGGGGTAGACCCTGGTCACTCCAGGGAAGGGTCAGAGTCTTGGGGTCACGAGGGTCGTTCTCGAGGTAGTAAAGAGCTTTTTCCGGTACACTTCGGTGGTACGGGAACAGGAAGAAGGTAAGTCTGTAAAGGGGTCTAATGGGAGGACCGAAAGACTCCTCTGCGACGTTCGGAAAATGCTACATTAAAAACTGAGTAGCCGTCCAACACTTTAGTTAAATCGTTCAGTTCTAATCGTGAAAATTTTAAAATACCTTATCTTGTCTTTTAGAGTCACGCGTGAACCATTCTCATTCGTAATGAAACACTATGGAGAGTTTGGGCACTGGGTGTGTACGTCCGTGTGTGTCTCAGTGGCAGAACCGAGTCATCGAACAGAAAGACACAAAGACACAGAAGTAGAAATTTTACTCCTGAGACTATCGTAGGCGGAGAATCCCGACAACGCTCTTGATGTAATCAATCGATGTCTTTCACCAACCTTTCGACAACCGAATTCACGATATAATATGTATGTACACATGCACACACACGAATAAATATAGAAAGACATCATACCTCTCTTTCCGACTTTAGAAACGACACCCTCTTCGATTCTTCACAGAGAGGTTTCTGTTCTAAGGGTTCAGAGTCTCCAAAGTACTCACAAGTATGTGCATCGAAATCCCTTCTCCCCCAGCGATTCTCAGCCTGTGCTGACTTACTGAAGTGAAACTGAAAAGTGAAAGCACGTAACCTCTTCCTTCACCGTTGGGTTAGGTCACAACAACGGACCTCTTAGGGTCCCTGCCCCCTCAGGCTACCCGACGGCAGATACCCCAGCGTGTCTCAGCCTGTGCTGACTTCGTTGAATCGTCGTCGTCGTCGTCCCTTTCTCCGAGTCCACTAAACTTCGACCCGAAAGGACCTCCGAGTCACCATTTCTTACACGGACAGTAACTCTTCTGTACCCAAGTCAGGGACCAAGCCCTTCTAGGGGACCTCTTCCTTTGCCGTTGGGTGAGGTCGTAAGAACGACCTTTCGGGGTACCTGTCTCCTCGGACCCTCTGATCTCAGGCACCGTTTTCTCAGCCTGTGTTGAATCTCTGATCTGTTCTTGTCAAACTCCTTGTGATCGGACTCGTCCCACTCACGGTCGTAGACTCTCGTGATACGATTCACGAAAGGGTCAATTGAGTGAATTAAGTTGTGTGGGGACACACCATCCATAATGATCCGGGTAGAAGGTTCCTTTGTCGTGGCTCTCCACTTGAGCACGTCACCTCGGGCTGAGACCTGAGACTGACGGGTCGGACCCGACGATGCGTGACGTGTGTGGTGTGACAGGCGAAGGAAACTACGGTGGAAGAGTGCACACTTTCCCTTCGGCTGGTCTCTTCGAACACGGTGTCTCCTCTGCCGACACAGACACTCTCCCCCCGAAGAAAACGTGAGTGGAGTTTCAGTCCGTTGAATTAAAAGATTACGAGCTCAAGTCGTTTGCCGTGGGGGTCCCAGGGTAGTGTCTCACGTCTGTCAAGATGATGTTGTCGACCTCCTTCACTTCAACCAATTGTCCCGAGTACTGGCAGACACAGTTCGTGAGTTAGACCCGTCACACTTGGACCGACCTTCTATACTTTGCGAGAGTGTGGGAGATAAGGTCTCCTGAGTCCACGAAAGAGTAGTACACGGTAAAGTAGAAGAGACACCAGGTCTCTACACTTCAGTTCACCCGGAATCCTTCGTAGTGATACTTGTTTCGATCACCTCCACTACCTTAAGGTCACCTCGACCTTAAAGTTTAGGACCTTCTACTACGACACTTTCACGACGTGAGTTGTACGGTCGTTTAAACCTTTTGAGTCGTCACCGGTGTCCTGACCTTTTGCAGTCGAAAGTAAGGTTAGGGTTTCTTTGTGTTACGGTTTCTTACAAGTTTGATGGTGTGTTAACGCGAATAGAGTGTACGATCATTTCATTACGAGTTTTAAGAGGTTCGGTCCGAAGTCGTTATACACTTGGCACTTGTGAGTCTACAAGTTCGACCAAAATCTTTTCCGTCTCCTTGGTCTCTAGTTTAACGGTTGTAGACGACCTAGTACCTTTTTCGTTGTCTCAAGGTCTTTTTGTAGATAAAGCCGAAGTATCTGATACGGTTTCGGAAACTTACACACCTAGTGTTATTTGACACCTTTTAAGACTTTCTCTACCCTTATGGTCTGGTGCACTCGACGGAGAACTCTTTGGATATGCGTCCAGTCCTTCGTTGTCAATCTTGACCTGTACCTTGTTGTCTGACCAAAGTTTATCCTTTTCCTCATGCAGTTCCGACATGTAACAGTGGGACGAATAAATTGAAGATACGTCTCATGTAGTACTCTTTACGACCCGACCTTCTTCGTGTTGGACCTTAGTTCTAACGGCCCTCTTTATAGTTATTGGAGTCTATACGTCTACTGTGGTGGAAATGCCGTCTTTCACTTCTCCTCGATTTCTCGGAGAATTACTTTCACTTTCACCTCTCACTTTTTCAACCGAATTTCGAGTTGTAAGTCTTTTGCTTCTAGTACCGTAGACCAGGGTAGTGAAGTACCCTTTATCTACCCTTTTGTCACCTTTGTCACAGTCTGAAATAAAACCCCTCGAAGTTTTAACGACGTCTACCACTGACGTCGGTACTCTAATTTTCTGCGAATGAGGAACCTTCTTTTCAATACTGGTTGGATCTATGGTATAAGTTTTCGTCTCTGTAATGAAACGACTGATTCCAGGTAGATCAGTTCCGATACCAAAAAGGTCACCAGTACTTACCTACACTCTCGACCTGACACTTCTTTCGACTCGTGGTTTCTTAACTACGAAAACTTGACACCACAACCTCTTCTGAGAACTCTCAGGGAACCTGACGTTCCTCTAGGTTGGTCAGGTAAGACTTCCTCTAGTCGGGACCTTAAAGAAACCTTCCTTACTACGATTTCGACTTTGAGGTCATGAAACCGGTGGAGTACGCTTCTCAACTGAGTAACCTTTTCTAAGTCTACGACCCTCCCTAACCCCCGTCCTCCTCTTCCCCTACTGTCTCCTACTCTACCGACCTACCGTAGTGACTGAGCTACCTGCACTCAGACTCACTTGAGGCTCTCAACCATTACCTGTCCCTCCGGACCGTACGACACTAAGTACCCCAGCGTTTCTCAGTCTGTACTGACTCGATGACTTGACTTGACTTGACTTGACTACCAGGTCTCTACGACCCTTCCCGTTCTAGGAAGATAGAGGGTTGGAACGGGTTCCAGTGAACGCACTTGCAAGTCGTCTCTCACCCTTCCAAAGACCTTCTGTTCTTTTCTCCCTCAGTCCAGGGGGACAGTGTTTCACAGACCATCGTGGACCGAGAGTCAGACGGAAACAAACGAGGGGTGGACCTGTAGCTACGGTTGAGGGGATTGTGTCCTGTGAGTCAAACAGAGACTTTGGTTGGTACCCGAAGTACTTTGGGTCAACTATGAAGACCACCCTTCTTTCTCCTGTTTCTGGTGTGTCGACATTGACACTTACTTCGGAGAGGAAAGGGCCCCGGCGGGTCAGCGCGTGGACGGTGTCTTTTTCGTGTCTCGTTCCCCTCCCCGTCGGTGAGGACAGGGTGGTCGACCTGCCCGGTGACGGAGACCTCAGGGGTCGTAGGAACAAGTGACAGGGAGGTTACTCTGGACCGATTGCAGCGGAGGATGTTCCGTTTTGGGGACGAAAACAAACATATAAAGGTAAGCATCATTCGAAGTTTGTTGAGAAATTTTTTTTTATTTACCCTTTTGACTCTAGCTCCCTCCCATTCCTGAACGAGGACCAGTGTCAGAAACACTTACATTCACTCCCGTCCAGGGTCGTTCCGGTCCGAGGATGACCTCCACCATCCTTGTAGAGAAGGGGTGGTGAACGGGGCGGGGGGGGGTAGGTGTGAGGTTACTTTTCCTGGTGAGGGAGAGGACGTGTCCATAAAGACTCGGAGCGATAACAGGGCACAACACTACCAGACAAATACCTAGACAGAGGGTGTATCATGAGACTCAAGGAGCTCTCGTCATAGGTACAGAATGATTAGAAACGTAAGGACCATAGATCGTCGATCACTAAAGGCTTATTTACAGACCGGTTCTTTCCCACCCTTCCGTCCCTTCCACCCTACCTGTTTCTCCCGCCCCTCTCTTCTCTCTCTACCTTCCCCCCCTCCTGATTCCTCCCTTCCTCCTCTCTTCCCCTCATTCGTCCTTCCGTCCGTCCTCGTTCGCCCCTTCCTCCCGACTCGTCCGCGGTCCTCTCTTACAGTGGAGTTCCGTTGTCCCGACCCGGTGCGTGCACTGGGAGGCGACTAGATCCAGTGTGACCCTACGTGTCTGCGCCCGACGTCGGGGGTCTCGGGCAGGTCCTGTCTGAATCCCTCGTGAGCTTTCCCCCACCAGCAGTCGATGGTCCGTCCGGACCGTCCCAGGGCCCTCCGGTGACGGGAGGAGAGAGAGGGTGGAACTCTTTCACTCCCCTACCCACGACGACGAAGAGCCCGCGCGGACGCGGTGGGGTGTACGGAACGGCGCGGGTGGATAGTTACCTCCGAGGAAAGACAGGACCTACTACCCGTACCTAAGTCCCCTTCCCCTGGCCGTTAGGTCCGACCCCGTCGGGGAGGGGACCTACGAGTCGGGGTCTCCACCCCACTCGAAACCCCCACGAAGGGTCCACTCCTCGACCGTGGTGTCCTTGGACTTCTTCTTGGACTTCTTCTGAGGGGCCTTTTCCGGTGGGGTGGAGGGACTCCGCCCTGCCTCCACGTCGGGGACACCCTTCCCCGAGGACGTCGTGAGCCCTTTGGTGACCTTTGGTATTGAGTCGTTCGACCGGAGAGAACTCTTAAAGGGACTCTGCTCCTCGATTCCTCCGAAGAACGAGTCGGACTCGGGGACACTCCGGGGGGACGAGGAGGGTGAAAAGATCTTTTATGGTCCAGGGGTTCGGGAAGGATGTGTCCGGTGACGAGTGAGGCGAGCGCGAACACCTCTGGGGGCCAGAAGTTCCGTGTGACCGGGACTCCCGCCGTCCACCCCGTCCTCTCCCGTCTCCCCGAAGAACCGAAAGAGGCTTTTCAGGTCTTACTACGGTAGTGTGAGACGTTTAGGACGGGTGGGAGAAACCTTTATGTTCGGGAGTTCGGTTTAGACCGTGTACGGTCCGTCGGTCCTTGGATCATCACTTCGGCCTTCAATAAGGTCGTCTAGAACACCGAAGAGGAAACGTGGTTTCTCGACCCACCCCCTCGGCGCAGGGCCGAGTCAGTGTGACCCGAGAGACTTGCCTGCCCCGCCAACAACGTCTCGTCTTACACCCTAGCACAGTCGACCTCCGGTGTCTCTGTGGCTGTTCCTGTTGGGTGATGACTTCGTAGCCAGCCCCTTTCGGTTCCCGCGACTCAAGAGTAAGCCTGGGATGCCGAGTGCACACCACAAGAGAGTCCGTCCGGTGTCCGGAGAGGCTAGGAGCCCCTCCTAGAGTAGACACGTCCCGGGATTCCTGCTCACTCCCGTTCCTCTTTCTCCTTCGTTTACCACGGGGTCACCCGAGTCTGGGACTTTCCTAATTTGGGTGGAGGGTCATCTCGACGGTTCCCAGAAGTGTTCGGTGTGGGTGGGGTCGGAGGATGAGGTCCTAGGACCTGCACAAGAGACGCAAAGTCGTACGACTGCATAAAGGTCAAGGGGAGGTTCGTGTGACAAGGAGACGGACTCGACGGGGGGAAGGTGAGGGAGTGGATGTGAAACTCAGACTCGGGTTCGGACGGGGGGGTCGACGAGAACTTAGGGTGAGTCCACAAAGGCAGAAGGAAGGAGATAAACGTTTCGTGAGGCACGTAGATTAGAATAAAAAGAGTTAAGAAACAAATGTTCAGACAGAGGAGACGATCTGGTACTTGAAATTTCAATTTCAAGTAAATTTAATTTAAGTAAGTCAATTTAAGTAAAAGTAAGTCGTCTGTAAGTCATTTGCAGACGAGACACGGTCCGGGACACTCCGTGGTCCTATGTCTCTCCCTTTCCGCCAGAGTACAGACCCCAGCGGTTACAACGGTCACAGGTCCCGTAGTACCCGTGTCTCGGGTCGGATGGCGTGTCAGTCCTTTTAGTCTCCGGTCCTGGTCGGGTACCCGAGGTGTACCCGACGAGACGAGCGAAACAGAATCGTCCTCTTCGACTCTCGTGTCTGCTGCTGGTGAAGACTCTTGAAGTGATGCATGACACATCCGTGACGAGAGGCATGATAGCAAAAATTAGGAGTTTAATTGAGAGACTGTTTCCGGAGACATCTACTCAGTCCACTGTGAGTCTCTCCTACTCTTTCGACGAGTTCCAGTGTATCGTCCATGGTCTCGAATCGATCCTGGAGTCTAGTCAGACTGGTGGGGAACGAGAACCAGAGTACGACGGGTCAAATTTATATGTTTGTTTACTCGTGGACACACACGGGTCTGAAGAAAAAAAATTTCCTCCTTTATTACTACATAATTGAGTTCCGAGATTTGACATACTGAAATCAGGATCGATGGGTCCACCAGGCGATCTTTGAGAGTTAAGGAAAGGAAAGGCGACGTTGTCTTCAAAGGTTTTGTTTATTCGGTCCGGTCGAGGGGTGGGACTGACCCCTTCGGTCACCCTGACGTCCCGTCTCACGACGGTAGGTCGAAAATGGTGGAAGTTTCACAGTAATCGACGACGACCCGTCCACCGGGTCCAGGGACGTCGGAGTTGGTGACAGGGACAATAGGTCTCGATAGTTGGTGACTCTAAGAAGAGGATTGTCCCTTTGTCGTCTCTTGCCCGGCGGGTACCAGACGAGGGGGTCGTCGGTGCTAGTCGAAGCGTTTACACGGGGAGGTGTAAGGGGATTGGTCATAAAGAGAGAGTTTTAGGACGACCTCGATGACGGGTTCGTCTGAGGAGTCAGACCCGAAGTCCCCGATGACAGATTGTGCGGAAAGTGAAGAGGACACTGGTAGGGTGGGGAGTTGAGTTTGGTTCGGTTGGCCGGGACCCCTGAAGCGTCTACGGAAAGGACAGAGTACCTCATAGTAAAATGACTACGTTCAAAAGGAGGAAGAAGGGTAGGATTTAGACTTAGTAGAGAAAGTCCTACCAGGACTGCCCAACTCTTTTGACGAGTTCGATGTGCGCCCGACGTCTCGAATCTGTCCTGGAGTCCAGTCAGACTGGTAGGGAACTAGGAGAGTGCGACGGGTCGAGTTTATAAGCTTGTTTACTCGTGGATACACGTGGGTCTGAAGAAAGGAAATTCCCTTTATTACCACACAATAATTATTCACTTCCGAGATTTGACACACTGAAATCGAGACCGCACCAGGATTGTCTGGCACGGGTTGTGGTCAGAACGGAAGCGAAACATAAAGGAGTCTTGAATTATGGGAGGGACGTCGATTCGACCTCACTTGATAAACAATGTCAGTAAGTAAACTGTTTGCAAATGACTCCGGGGAGTTGATACACGGTCCGTAAAAACACAAAGATGATACGCGGTTCGTGAGACGATTCGCGACCTGTAAAGTCACGGGAGCTCCTCGAAGCACGTGACGACGATTAGGGGAAGTCGAGGAAGGGACCCCCTCCGGGAATCCAGCCCTCGAGAGACTTTTGACAGAGGAGAAACAGTAGGAGTGTAGACAGTAATTGTTTCTTGAAAATGAAGACGTTCCACGAAAACGTAGGTAATAGAGTAAAATAGGTACCTCGTGGGCATGTTCCGTTCCGACTCTCTCTAGTACTAAGGTGAACTTTCTCCGCCCGTGGCTCCGGGTCCTTCTAATTCACTGGACAAGTTCCAGTAGACCAACGATCCTGGACGAATCGTCGGTCCAGTTGTCAAAAGTCCAGGAAACTGTGGTCCGCTCACTGGCTACGTACTTTGGGACGGGGTATTGTCCGTCTACTCCCAGTAGTTCTACCCTGGACTCACTACTGGGTGAAGAGTTTGAGGCAACGACGGTTACCTAGAGCTCCTTCTTTCTCCGATTTCGTTTTTGTCTCTCGGAATCTTTTACGAACACGTTGACCTTTGAAACTTCTTCAAATAGACACATAAGGACCATGTAGTATCCGTGAGTCATGTACAGACAGTTTACTTACTTGAGCGATCCGTCCGTTTACCGTCGCCCATACTCGGTCGATTATTATTGCCGATAGACTCACGTATGAAACACAGTCCGCATTAGGATTTACGTTGAGTGAAGTAGAAGTGTTGGTAGAAAACTCTGCCGAGAATGGTAGAGGGAACATATCTACTCTATTTTACTCCATTTATGGGTCTTACCGTCCGGGACCTGTCTTGGGCCAGTCTGCCTGGGGTCTCGACTCGAGAACTGGTGCAGTCGGTTCACGCCCAGTATACGAGGACGGTAGGTACTATCGGTGCGTCAAGGGTGATGTTCGTGTGACTTACTCACAAGACCACTCACGACTCACTTCCGACTTCAGTGTGAAGACGGGACCCGGGCGTTCAAAGACGTACTCAGTGGGGGCCGACATTACTTCACACTATCTGTAGGTCGGGTCCCATCCCCGCCTCCCACGCACAGTCGACGTATTCCTGAAGTGTTCAGGAGGGGTCACAGACGCGGGGTCTCAGGTCGGTGCTGGCCACCCGGAGAAGGGGTTTCCCGTCGAGAGGTGGGACTGAACTAACGTTTTGTCCGGACCATTCTTAGCCCCGATACTTGCGACTTCTGGTCTCAGGGGTCCTTCCTTTAAAGATCGTAGAGTTGGCTCCGGCTTCATCTTCCGTCGCAATTCCTCCCATCTCATCACAAGCAGTGGCCCTGTTTCTGTACGACCTTTCCAAATATTTATCCGATTTCTCTTCCCGGAGGCACTTATTGAGGTAATACCCTCCCCTGCCCTTCCTACCCTGATCCGTTGAGGTCGAGACCGATAAAAGCCCGGGGTAGTCTTTTCCTCCGCCCGGTGAATCCTTTTCAGAGTGGTGGTTGTTCTGCCCCTGTCCCCGGTTCCTTTCTCGTCCGCCTTTATTAGAAGAGACTCCCCCGAAAGAGACTGTTTTAGAATTCACCCTCCCTGTTCTAAGTCTTCTTTACTAGACTTCGCCCTCTCCGATAAGGTCTTTAGTGTTTACGACTTCTAGACACGGATTTCCAACGACTTAATATTCAACTAAGACTAGAATCACGAAGACACGCTAGAACCCGGTTTTCGAATGACAGGGTAGGGATCTGAAGTCGAGGAGATCAAGAATTCTCCACACACAGAGGACATGGACAGAAGCAGGAGACCGTGTCCTTGGTACGATCCCAGGTCCTCTCGTCTCTGGTCTCCTACGAACCTCAATGAGTCTCCTCTTCTCTACGTCTTTACACTCCAGACCAGCCTCGAGAGCCTCTGCCTGTCCGTCCTCGGTGGAGGTCCGTCGCGAAGTCCACGAGGTCAACGTCTCTCCTCGTTGAGAAGACTAACGTAATCCGGAGGACTCTCTGCCCCTTCTTCACGGAGTACGTGGAACCCGTCCACTGTGGAGACGGGTCAATAGACACTGAAACCTAGAGATCCCAGTCGGGCGTCTTCGACTTACCACCCCCCTTTTACAAGGGACACTAAGGGACACTAAATTCGTTGTACCTCTTTTCGTCCGGTCCCAATCTCCCGACTGTCTCACTCTTAGGGGTCCCTACCCGCCGGTTGACAAGGTCAAACGGGTCGTTACTTCCCAAGGGTCTTACGACCTGAGAGTCACGATTTCGTCTCTGTGTAGTCCTGTTTGCCCGGTGGGATCACTTCCCGAGTGTACACTTTCTTCAGAGACCAAACCGTCTCTTGGGTGCCCGTGGTACACCTTAGGACTACGAGTCTTTATAACTCTCCAGTCCAGGGTCCCAACCCTCCAGTTCACGGGACTACGGAGGGTCACTCGGAAACCCGTGTTTGACCGGAACGACCCGGAATCAAGGAGGTCTTCTGGCTCTATTCAAACGGAAGACGTGAACTTTTAGACGATCTTTTACTGACTTCCACGAGTCCTGGGACGCGGGACTTTTTCAAGGAAGAACCTTTAAAGAATCTTATCGGACGTTCGTTTGGGTCCGCCTCCGGTATTCCGTTCTGAGACGAGGGACTGAAAGGGTCTCCAGTGAAGTAGGGTGGTTCTAGAGTCCCCAGTCTCGTCCACTCCCTGACTTTCTACCTGTACCCCTCTCCGTTATTGTCGGTAAAGGTCCGCCGGTCACGGTTCGTGTCGGTTCGTTCGTCGATGATTGAAGGTCTGACCTGTCTCGTGTTTCTCCCCGTTGCGGGGGGTAAGAAGTGGGACGGGTCACAGGGGGGATTTCTCGGGTCACGGTGCCTGACTCGAAGGGGACCGAACTTAGGTAAATTAAAAGGGATTCGACCAAACATCCCGTCCGACGACTCGTGAGTTGCACAGGTCAGGGCGACGCGGCGGAAAGAGATGCCGGCTCCCGTCCGAGGTCAAGGTACGGGGAAGACGGTCGACTTTGTCTCGGGTCGAGTTTGACCCGGGGACTCAAGTTCCTCTGGTCTCCCGTACTGACCTATGAGTCGAGGAGACAGGGAATTTCCTCAGACGGGGTAAGATTCCGGGTCTTCTTCCTTGTCCCCGCTTCTTCAATCCTACCTCTTTCGAAGAGGGAGGACGGAGACGACTGAATCAGTAAAGAATTGAGTCGTTTACAGGATATCGTGCGTGAGGTACTCTTCGTGCCCCGTTCTTTCCCGTGACTGTGGGTCTGGGTCTTGGGCCCCCACATCCTGAGTGACTCGACTTCCGATGTCTGAAGGGGTTGAGAGTGAGGTTCCAAGATTCATGCTGACGTGCGGAGACAGGACGTGTGGGTGGGTTCCCTCGTGTGTCTCTGCCCCTCTATTTTCCGTTTCTTCTCTTCGGGGTTTAGGACCAATTAAGTACTTCTCTCGAGACGCCCTATCTATTAGTTCGAAACGGAGTTAAATACTGTGTAAGGATTGTCTGTTGGTAAAACTCTGTCTTCAGGTCTGGGATTCCTAGTTCCATCTCTTAAAAATTTCTTAGATTCCTCTTTACATCAGTTGGGGGAAAAGAAAGAGGAACTGACCAAGTAGGTAGGTAGGTAGGTAGGTAAGTGAGTCAAACATAAAGTGCTCACGGAAGCCGAACGGTCGTGTCTCGATCCGTGAGACCCTCCTTCAAATTAGGTCGGAGTGAGGTCGAGATAGTAGGTTTACAAGTCCCGAGACACGGGAACTTGAGACGAGTGACGGGTTTGGGACCCCAGGAGACGAATCTTATCCGGGTCCGTCTTCGGTCGAGGTCTGTCATCGGAGACATCAGACCTCAATGTCTGTTTCGCCCATGAACCCAAAGGCGGAGCGGGGTCAGAGAGGGAATGGTGAAAGAGGAGACGGACCCTACCTTTGAAACGAGACAGACGAGTGTACGAAGTCAGTGTTCCGACTCGAGGGTCGTTTTCGTCGTCGAGTTCCTATTTTGTCCGGCCGCGGTCGTTTGTCTTTTCTTCGGTAAATAAAACAAGTAAGTCATGGTCAGAAGGACAAAACTACGGATCCTTCCGTCACGCTCGAGTGACGAACGGGCCGGAAGGGTGGCTCCCGAGTGAGGGACGAGGAGAGTCGGGACAGACAGAGAGTGCTCCGGGTGTTTGCCGCGGGACAACAGATGTGTCGAGTCGCGAACTCTCAAGCTCTCGGTCGGTCGCTAGTCTCGAGTGTCTCGTGTGTTCAAACCACGGACGATCAGGGACGAGAACGACACTCGGGGAACGTCCCGGGACGAGGCGGACCGCGGAGACCGGGTGACTCGGGCTCCTCGCGTGGCTCGGGGCACGGGCTGACCGTGGAAGATTCCTCCGAAGACGGAGACGGGTCCGCCCGACGCCACAGACGGACAGATCGACGTCTACAGATAGAGACTAGACGTACCCGTCTACCCGTTCGTCGACACGGTCCGGGGCCCCCTGACGTTCGAGGGCCGCTCCTCCTCACAGGTGGACCGAGTGATCCGGGTTCCGGAGTCCCCCGGAGGAGTTCCTATTCTTTGTCAGTCCGGAGGTTTTCCCTTTTTATGTTCTCGCTCAGAGTCGGTTGGGGACACCGGAGGGTGAGGGCGGACGGACGAGGGTAAGGATTCCGTCCCTGTCTCGTCCGTGGTCCCTCGGTCCCTCCGGTCTGACGAAAAGGGTAAGATACGTGTAGAAGACTGAACGACACAAAGACTCTCGTTGAAGAGACCTATGTTAGAGTAGTAGGAATTTCAGACCCGACTTCGGGATCCGACGAAAGACTACTGAGACCGATTCGACTTTTCTTTGCTTTAACGATGGTTCACGACGAACTGGAGGAATGACCACCGACGACCTTGTCGATCGCATGTTAGGACATAGACACTGTGTGTCATTCGAGAGTTGACAGACGGTGACGAGACGGGAACCTCCCAGACGCCTAGAGTGTCGATCTGTGGGCTAGCGAGCAAGGTCGTCGGTTGTAGATGACTCGTGGATGATACACAGTCCGTGTACGATTCGGGAAACAAATGTAATAAAGTAAATGATAGAGACATTCCGTCCACCTCTGTGGCTAGGTGTCTCTTCAATCGAGGGAACGAGCTCCGATCTTTCAACCTAGTTTTAGGTGTGAGTTCGTTCGACTGGAGTCGCGAAGTGAGAATTTGAGAGTACGTACACACACACGCAGGCACGTACATTTACGTACATGAAACATTTGATGTTTGATGACATGTTTATGTTTCCTCAATAATAGTCCAGTTCGTATGATGATATTCGGTCCGACCACCCATGTCCTCTATCGCTTCCAAACACAGACTCGTACTTAGACTAATTTCTACTTGACACAAAGTCTCCATTGACCTTTTCAATAAACCTCATAGGACCCGAAACTGCGGGAGGTAGTTGTGTTTCTGAACTTTAAACTGACTTACGACGTCTCCACACTTTCTGAGAAAGATTCTGAGGGTTAGACCGTAAACATTCTGTGGACAGAATGGTTAGGTGTCTCTGTGGTCCTACCTACCCTCCCCCGGTGGGACAACGGTACACCTGCGTCGGAGGTGTCGTTGTGGAGGGTCTCTTCCTCCGAAGAAAGGTTTCGTTCTCTAGTGAATGACACCCTACTTTCTTCGTTGCAGATTAATGTTTCTCAGTAAATATCCGGTAATCGGACATTACTTACCTACCTAGATCCGTTACTAGTAGTTCCTCCGATTATTGTGTTTTCCCTTCTGTCGGTCTGTGACACACAGAGGACTAGCTACAGGTGTGGTGTTGGTTCTCCCAGAACGGGGAGATCATTTATTTAATTTCCTTCGACTCGAACCGGTTCGGGATTTAGATACATGTCCTTTATGTCCCTGTCACACACGCGCACAAGATTCAGCGAAGTCAGCACAGGTGGAGAAACGCTTGGATACCGAGGTCCCTGTCACCTTGTACAATTTACCGTACTACTCCTGCGTCAGTCGGTTTAGGTCTCACACTTCTTGAGATATTCTGTTTACTGGGTCAAAGAAGTCGTTTTGTAATGTTCTCTTTTTTTTTTGTAATGGCTATCCATTCTCACCGAGAACCGATATCGTTGGTTGGTGTTACGTACCTGAAAAACCCCCGGTTTAAAATTTTTTTAAATGATCCTTTATTTAAAAACTATTCGTCCCTTTATTCTTATGGTTGGCCTATAAACTAATATAATTCCTTCATAAGTAAACAAATCCACACTGGTACTAAAAAAAGTCTCAAAGATAGAAATCTCTACTTCACCATTCGACAAATCTTAAGTGAAGTTTTATTAGCCTCCCATCTTTCCTGACCCTCACATGCATTTTGTTGTACCCGACACTCTACTGAATTTTTGAAACTCACATACTCCCGATAATGTGACAAGAGAGATGAAAACACATACAGACGTCGAAAGATGTTATTTTTTTTAAAAAATTCACTTTTAGTCTGAGAGGTACTAGTAGCGACACCATCGCGTTATTACGCACACACAATCAGCGAGTCAGCACAGGCTCAGAAACGTTGGGGTGCCTGACATCCGGTGGTCCGAGGAGACAGGTACCTTAAGAGGTCCGTTCTCATGACCTCACTCATCGGGAAAGGGAAGAGGTCCCCTAGAAGGACTGGGTCCCTGGCTGGGATCCAGAGGACGTAACGTCCACTTAGGAAATGGTAGACTCGGTGGTCCCTTCGGGTCCCGTCATTATTTGAGGAGGTTTGACCGGTCCCGCGACCGAGACCGGAGACTAGGGGCTGAGAACTCTTACTACCTCTCCTGGGGGTCTGACGAAAAAGGAAAGGTCCTGACGGCGGCGTCGTGAATCGTGAAAGACGTCGTCTAGGGGAGCCCGGAGACTGTCACCGTCTCGGTCGTGAGACGTCTCCTTCGTTGAGAGGGTTCCGACGCGGGGCTCTGTCGGTACCTCGGTATGAAGTCGAGACCTCCACCTTGTGGTGTGAGGTCGAAAGGGAGTCTGGTGGGAGCGAGTCTCGGCTTCTGCTTATCGAGACGGTCGGCGTAGGGCTTAAATCGGAGAGTGATGGGGCGGTTTCTCGGCCGTAAGGGCGTTTCGCCTAGTTCGGGTACGACGGAAAGGTGGAGGTGACCCTCCTTCGTCTCCTCCTTCCACCTCCCTCCTCGGCCGTCGTGTCCGGCGGTGCCTCGGGCCTCGGGGTCACGGGGGGTCGGGTCGGGCCCTTGGGTCCGACTTCGGTTGGAGTGGGACCCGTTTGTCGACCGTGGTGGGTCCGCCCAGGAGGGGACCGTGAAGGACCTCGATACCGAGTGTCTCGAGGGCCCTCCCCTCTGTTCCGACCCCTCTCCCGTACCTCTTCAGCCCCCTTCCCGCCCTACCAGACCCCATAGACGCCTACGGAGGTCTTCCCTCCTGCTCCTCGCCACTCGTGGTCTGGACCCCGTAAGGTCTCGCGTCTCGACGACCTCTTCATTGACTTAGTTTCCGCCCCTTCTCTTTTCTCTCGTTTCCTCCTTTGTCGTCATCCTCCCTCCGGTCTCTCTGCCCCACCCCGGTCCGGTCCGGGTCCCCGGGTGTCGGTCTTGGTCCCGAGCCAGTGGCCGGGTCGGTGGGGCGTCGGGGTCGGAGTCGGACTCACCGGCACGGGTCGGCACTCGAGTCTCCTCCGGGGACGGAGCGACCGACGCGCGCCCGCACATCCACGGCCGAGCTGCTTGGACCGGGGAGTCGGGAACGGATGGAGGGTCGTCGACCAGGCCTCTCTGCCTGCTAGATGGACGGAGGACTCGTTCCTCTCGGTCCCGTCCGAGGTGGGGTCCGGCTCCCCGGATAGGTCCGTCGGACGGCCTCGGGCGGGAAAAGTCCCGTGTGGCGAGTTCCCCTGTGCCCGAATTGGCTCGTGAGGAGGTTCCGTGGACGAGGTATAAGTACGGGTGCGACCCGTCAGTACCCTACTGGCGGCGGGTAGAGAGTACGAGTGACTGGAAGTCCCCGGTGTTCTGGGTTTCAATGGAACCTCGGTGGGAAGCCCGGGACTCCTCCACCTGGTGCGCAAATGGTGACTCGCAGTTCCGGGGAGTGTTCATTGGAGTCTCCCTCATGGCTGCGACTTCGAGTTTAGGACCGAGACGGTCAACGACCGACGTTGGATTCCGTTCAGGGACTTGTCGAGGCTCAGAAGTAATATCTCAATGTACTGGGACCCCGAGTCGGACGTGGACGTCTCTCTACCCTCGCACGTGCCTCCTGCTCCCAACTCCCACGTCCGTCCTTCGCTGCGAGATATTTACGATCGATAGTGATGGTATTTGTTGCAAGACCGGTGTGGATCCTTCCTCCTCCGTCCAAAGACAGTCCGAGACGTTGCGGCAGGGTTCTTTCGTATTCCGATTGTTGCGTGGTTCGGTCTGTCATGGCTCCGACCCAGAGTCGTGGGACACGTCTTGTCGTCTCGGGGGGGTGGGGGAACTGGGGTGTTCGGGGTAGTCTCCCTTTTGCGTCCGTGTCCTGTCAGTTTTCCCTTCCGGGTGTCCTCGCACTAGACCCCAAAGAGATCGGTAGTCCGAAATCGTGACTTTCGTCCCACCGAGGCCTTCTCCAACGAAGAGGAAACGAGGAGGTCCCTCCTTCAACACCCGACGTCCTTAAAGGTGCTCGTTGACCCCGAGGTTTCAAAAGACGGAGAGGATTCTTATTATGACATTTATTATTAGAGACTGTAACCGTGTAACGAAAAATATGTGCACCGGACGAGGGGTCAACGTCGAAGTGCCTTGGGTTTCCTCCTTCGGAATGTAACAGTCGGGATCTGGTGGTGACTAATTTGTCGACCCCAAGTCTCCCCTCTCACTCACTAGGCTTCGACGTGTAGAATCCCCTGACGGGTCCTTTGGGTCGAGACGGACAGTCTCAGGTAAAGACGGGGAGCCCGTCGGGTCCCGGACCGGGAGTCCCCTTCCCATCTGTGCTTTGTGCCTCCGGTCCAGGACGAGAGACCTGTCCCGGGGCCAGGATCAAATGTCGGTGAGACCCCTCTCGAGGACACTGCCCGAAGGAGTTGGTTGGCAATCGTTGGATCTTTAGGTCTAGTCCGTTCAAGTCCCCGGAGTCCCCTATTTTCGTCTAGTCCGCTCAAGTCCCAAAGTGACCGTTATTTAAGGGAATTTTTGAATTCTTTACAGGTAAGTAGTACGAGGACTAGCTGTTGTTTAAGAATGAGTCGAATAAGTTTTACTGTTTCAGGGAGGCTCCGATACTCAAGACTCTCCAGGTCGGAACCTGGTAAAGAGGGGTCCAAGACTTATGTTCGCCCGTTCTCATTGTCCTACGACTGACACCGGCAGCGCCTCCTTTTACTCTTAGGGGACGGAGGTCTTGGAAGGGACCCTCGCCCGGAGTCTGTCCCGCCTCGTCCGTCATACCTGGTCTGCACGAAGTCGGGTCCACGGTCTTTTTCCAGGGTACTCCGGTAGTACGTAGATCCGTCCCCTCATTCTGTCTCTCGTATCGAGGGGGTAGAGTCTCTCTTCGTTCATCCCCTCCGTTATTCCACTCAACCTTCCTTTCAGGGGACACGTAGGACAAGTCACTTTAGAATGTAGAAACTCGATTTTCTCAGCTACTTTCTAGGGCTCGGAGGTTTGAAAAGATCAATAAGTATTTTATGTAAACGTGAAGGACGTTTGAGTGGCAACCTACTTCCGAGACCCGGACGATAAGATCTAAGCCAGACTACTCTGGTGGACCTTTTTCTGTCTGTGAAAGGAGGGTCCCCTGAGAAAGTAGGGGAACTGGAGGTTCCCAATTGGTTGTCTGTGGGGGGCGGAAGGGTCGGTCCGATCCCGTCGACCGCTCACACCCCCCGCCACCCCCCCTACAAATCGAACCGGAGTCGGGTTGAGACGTCTGTTGAAATGAGTTGTATATCTGTGGGCCCGACCCGGGGAACCTGGTTCGAGGAGGGACGGAAGGGGTGGCCCTCTGTCCGAGGGCTCTTCCGGGGCGAACCCCCTCCTTCAACCCTCCCCCGCCGACGCAAAGTCCTAAGGCCTAGGGTTTACGTAGAGACTCCGCCGTCCCGTCCCGTTGACCTGATTCCGTTCTTCTGTGAGTCCCTTGCGACCCGTCGGAGCCGAGGTCCCCACCGTCACGGTCTTTCTACCACGGTCACAACTGCTCGTCTGTCTCCGTTGGCACCCTCTTTCGACCGTCTGTCCTCCGCCCCGTGCGGGGCGGAAGCGGAAGGGACACGCCCGCCCTTCCACGTCCCTTCCCGGCGGGAAGAGTCGGGCCGCGCCCCGGCCTACCGTGGAACCACCGCACCCGCGTCGACGGCGAGGGCGAGTCGGAGGGTGTCGGGGCGGCGCGTGGTGTCGGGACGGTGGACGGAGTCGGTGCGAGTGCCGGTCTTTGTCGGGACGGCCCCGGGAATGCTCCCCGGAGATTCCGCAGGGCCCCCGCGGAGTCGGGAGGGGGTCTCGAGTGGGAAGGGCTCAGGATGAGAAGGTCGTTTACTGGTCTTGGTCTCGCGTCCCGTTTTAGGGGATGTACACTTCCACAGGTCACTTTTGGAGAGTTCAGAGTCTCCTCGGAAGGTTCCCGAGGACGTGGAGTAGAGGGTTAGCCCAGGGTGTGCGGGATTGAGAGTGGTATTGGGACCGGAAGGACGGAGGTGAGTGGTTAAGTCTAAGTAGGATTCTGAACCTAAAGGTTGGAGTCGGAGATTCCGGGACTTTATTGAGACGAAACAGTAATCTTTGAGGGTAGTGGTCAGTTAGAGGGGGTAGGTACCACGCCAGAAGTTTGATGTCTGATGGGCACTGGTCCTCGGGTGGACTCGATACCGAGGGGGTAAGGTGACGCAGGCACGGGACCTCCACCTTACGGAGACTTAGACCAGAGGAGGTGAATATGGGCGTGATGGGTGTGAGAGGAGGGGAGAAGTTTACTATTAAATCAGTACGAGTATTTGGATGTTGCGTAGAGGTGACTGATACCGATTTTCGATTTGCAGAATGGAGCTTTGGGTCCCGGAAGATATTCGGTCGGGGCTAAACGGGTCATGCTAGCTGAAGACGGGATGTTGGTCTTCGTGTCTAAGGACATTCACAGTGTTCAGCAACACGGTCTCCCTAAGATCACTTTCCTCTCTGGTGAAGACAGATTCCGGTAGTCGACACACACGCACACACACACACACACACACTTCACAACGAATCTCAGTACGTGACCCGGTCGAACATTGACCGGACGGGAGGAGGAGGAGTGAGAGGGCGAGGTGGGGTTCGTGGTGCCCAAACATTCGTGCTTCCTGTGGGCACACCTCCGTCCTTTACGGCAAAGCGTGACCTGGAGGACAGTCTGAGGTTCGTAGGTCCTTGTCTTGGCCTGACAAGTCCTTCGGAAACACCTACCGCCTCACCAACTACCGTGGCGTGTCTTAGTGTGTTCGATCGGTGACGACGACTACTCGGAGGACGCTCACGGCCTGGCTCACTATTTCTCTCGGCCCAGCCAGACCTCTCCACAGGAGGCGCCGAGGACGTCCGCCAAACGATCGTCCCGAAGGTAAAGGGGAGGGGACTCGGGACACCGGGGTGATTTATCGGTCTTAGCCCTCCCTTCTTCTTGGACTCCGTCGCTCCTCTCAATTCATTAAGGGAAGAGAGACCTGAAGGTCGGAAAAGTCAAGCTTGGAGACCTCCCTTCCCCTACTTTTCTCAATTCTTTTTTATTAGGTTGAAGAAGACGGCAGACACTAGGACCGTTGAGGTACGATATATGTAGTCACCGGTCCGTCCCCTCACCCTCTGCTGTGACTCGACCCTTACTTCGCCGTCTTCTCGTCTAGTCTGGTCACCTACGGACCCGCTCGGTCGAGGAGGGAAGGGTCCGTCTGAGAGGTCGGTCTCTTCCGACCCCGGTCTCGGTTTCGTCATTCTCCCTTCCCGTAGCCCCTTCCTTTCTGTGCTTAATAGCGACAGGGGTCGAGATGGTTCCCGGGGGAAGTCACATGACGTTGGAGGAGAGTTCAAGTATAGTATTAGGTGGGTCACTTTGTGGTGGTGACACATTCGTAGGACTCACCGCAGGAGCAAACGCTGCTCTGTCTCTCTCCGGCTTTCGACCTCTCCCCGTCTCTCCCCTTCTCTTGTACACTCGTCGTCCTACTTCTCTTTCTTTCTTTTGTTTACTCGAGAACAACCTTAATCAAAAGTTTCTGGTTTGTTTTTTGCTAATTCCACCCCTTAGACGTCCGAGCCACGAGGTCCCCTTCGACACAAATGTTTCTTCCACCTTCCCACGTGTGGTCCTCCTTCGGGTTCCCTTACCGAGGGTTCACGGAGTCCCGCTCCGGTCCTCAGTGACCCGTCGCACGAGGTCTCGTCAAGACATACACGACCACTTGTCACGTCCGTGGGTTTCTACAATCGTCCCGTCACGACAGTCGACGAGGCGATCGGTCTCCGTAGGGGTCGCATGTCTCACGAGCAGTTCGGGAACGCTTGTACTTCAGTCCAGGGTCATCCGTTATACCTCACTTACGGATGAGATATCGCTTTGTGGCCTACACACCGTACAGACCAAGTAGGTTTTGTTGGGACACTCCATTCTCGATAGGAGGGGAAATATCTATTTATTCCAAGATTCTCCAATTCACATGTCCTCTCTTCCAAACGGGGTTCAAGGGTCTCTGGATCCGAGATGTCAAAAGATGGGGGTACTGGGACACTAACAGTAGACGTGTATAGTAATTTGTAAAGACTTGGAGTCGAAATGGTAGACATTTTGACTCTATAGTGATGTATGAAAGGTCCAAAAAAATTTTTAATTTATTGCATTAAATATATTTCGAGGTATATCGTTCACAAGTTATCTAGAAAGAGGAGAAGGGCGGGGGGGGTGGGAGGGTAATTCTATTGAATAAGTAAGTCGTCTGTCACCTCACCAGTCACAGACTTCACCTCCTCCGCTACCTTAAAACCTTCGAGAAAAAAGTAAGGTCCGTGAACCTCATCCCACACCTCCAATTGTTCTTCTTTCCCTGTCTCAGGAACGGAAACTCGTCCTCAAATGTTGGATTTTTCGGTTCGGGTATTTATTGATTTGCGATACTACGCACTATTCTTGCCACACTCTGCTCCCGTCTGTGTCTATGTCTCCGAGCCCTCAATCCTTTCCCTTCCCTCCTCCCTGGCCCTTCTCTCTCTACTACCGAAATCCCGGGGCCCCTCCGAGACTCCCCTGTAGTGTGTTGAGGATTCTGACTTTTCTCCGTCCTAAGTCTCACCTTCGGTTCCCCGAGGTAGAGACTTCCGTCTTAGATCGTCCTTAGGTATGTGTGAAAGGTAGAGATTCTTGTCTCTAGCCTCTACCGACGTTTAACCCTCTGCCTCAGACGAGGGGAGGGGAACGTAGCCCACCTGGGTGCTAAACCAAACTGGTTGCCTTACATTGTCTTCACTTCGACATACTGTAGACTCCAATATTGTATTGGACTCCAATATTGTATTCTTCGGAATTTCAAAGACGAACCTAGAGAACTTTATGACACAGCCCTCAGTGAGGGAGACCCTTGGTTGGCGGTGTCGCTCCCTACCTCTCCGGTGCGCGTCCACGAGTTCACCGGTCGAGGTCGGCTCGAGGGTCTCCTGCGAGTACCGGTCGAGGTCGGCTCGAGGGTCTCCTGCGAGTACGCGACGCAGAGCAGCCGACAGACCCGACCACGTCGGAAGTCTACTGGCATTTCACTTTCACTTTCACCTCAGCGAGTCAGCACAGGCTGAGAAGCCCTGGGGTGTCTGATATCGGATGGTCCGAGGAGACAGGTACCTTAAAAGGTCCGTTCTCATGACCTCACCCAACGGTAAAGGAAGAGGTCCCATAGAAGGGCTACGTCCCTAGCTTGGACCCAGAGGGCGTGACATCCGTCTGCGAAATGGGAGACTCGATGATCCCTTCGGTGGAGACTACTGGTATTCTTTCGGGTTCGCTCGTGGATCGACTCGGGTCCTTTGGGCCCCTTCGACTACGTGGCTCGGTGACACAAAACCTCTACTAGATCGGACGTCGTTAGGAACGGTCTCATGGTTCAGAGCAGAAGTGATCGGACCCGACACTGATCCCCCAAACGTCGTTCTTAGAATGATCTTTACCTACCCTTTTCCCCACTCTTCTGTCCCGTAGTCGAAGCCCTCTCCCTCCACTCCCTTGTCCAATTTGAGAGGTCCTCGGAGGTCGAGGGGAGAGGGGAGTTGAAAAGGGTTGTGCTACGGTCTAGTTATATTGAGTATTAAGTTAAATGGGTGACCCTTTATTGACCCTCTTTTTTTAGTCATTGTATGTTTACTTATCGTC
This sequence comes from Capra ibex, assembly GCA_006410555.1. Classification (NCBI taxonomy): domain Eukaryota; kingdom Metazoa; phylum Chordata; class Mammalia; order Artiodactyla; family Bovidae; genus Capra; species Capra ibex. The sequence goes on from SJYO01036187.1 coordinate 1,381,377, forward strand.
TCGATAAGTATTGTCGTTGTTCGACCTTTGTTGGGTCTAAGGGTCATTATTCTCTCTTCGTTGCGTTAGTACCTCATTGCACTGTCTTAATAACTATCGATAGGTTTTGCTTTTTAAGTACCTGGTAGTAGTATGGACCTTCACGAGACTATTTTATTATAATTCGTTTTTACGTCCCGTATCCTGTTCTCGACATGTGATTAATATTGATACATTTTTATAACTGTTTCTGGTCTTCCCGGGTACCTTATCTCGTGTGTCAAGCCCTAAATGAGTGGGAACAAAATCTTCTCAATTAATTGATGATGAAAGATTTTCCGTGGTCAAGTTGGCATGTTTAGGATTTTTATCCCAGTACTGACGTACCCTTAATCGTCTACTATAAAACCTTCTACAGTGGGTCCCCTACACCCATTTCGGGCCTCCCCACCCCCCTACCTACTGTCCTTGGCCCCCTCACCCTCCCCCGAAGCCGTAGAGGAGTCGTCCCCTCGGCTTACAATCCTTTGTTTGGGAGGTACAAACGACTGTGTCACGTTCCTCTTCCGGAGGGTGTTTTTGGTGGGTAATAGGGTATTAATAACAGAGAGAACACGGACGTTAATTGCCGACAGACTCTCCGCCGACGGTCCCATTTATTTACAAGCGGACGTAATGTCAGTTAGTCGGTCGACTTCGCGGTTAATGGTTCGGGTGACGTCTCTGTGAAGGGCATCGGTCGTCACCATGGGTCGCCGCTGGTACCCCTCCTTCCCCTACCCTGTTCTACTGTCTCTGGAACTCGTGTGAGTATGGGGTCTTCGTCCCTTTCCTGCGAGTTTCCCTGTAGGACTCGGGGTCCCGGCTCCGGTCAGATCAGGGTTCACTCGGTCCGATCCGTTCCTCCACGAGACTGTGGGGTGGGGTCACGGTCCAGTCTCCTCACACGCACGTAGGTGCACGTGGTCGTTTCCGGGACCCCCGACGGTGTCCCCACCGAAAGCCGGACGCCCTCGGATACCTCCCCTTCCGAACTTTCTCCTCCGGAGTCTCCCCGACAGTGGAAGGCTCAGTGTCCCCGTGTCTTAGTCTCTTGTTTCTCTCCTTTGTCTGTCCCTCGGTAGAACAGACCGACTACAACTTTGACTGGAGGTGACCGGAAACCGATAAAAAGAATTCGTCGTTCGAGGCTTTGTGTCTTTCTTCGATTGCAGTCTCTTCAGTTTCTACTAAGGTGACAGGTCTCTTCCCGTCTTCCCGTCTACCGACTATCCCCCGTGGGGTTCAGGAGAGGGTCCCCCAACCCCTTCTGTTCCCATGGACGTCAAGGTGTGCTGGACGGGTCGTGGTCGTGGGAGAGAGGATGGTGTCTGGGTCGGCCATGGCGAGTCCGACGCCCTGGTCTCCGGGGTCTTCTACTGACAGTCCGACGGTCCCTCGGAGACTCGAGTCTCGTCGTCTGACGCGTCCCTGTCTGTAGACCGGGTCCCCAAGAGTCAGGCCGACGTGCCCTCTTAATGGACCTCTCGAAGATTTTCATGATTATGGACCCATCGTGGTGACTGATGTCCTAGTCCCGAGGCTCACCCTCCCCTCCTACGGAAGAGATCACGTGGCCCCCTAGGGCGACTGAGGGGGTCGAAGGAGGTACTGTCTACTCCTTCGTCCTCAGACGCCACGATTATGGAATGCTTTCGACTGCTTTCGTCGTCTCTCGTCTGCGTATCGAGTTTGGTCGAGTAGACTGACGTCTCCGGGACGAGGACACGAGTCGTTCCGGCCGCCTTGCTTACTTGCTCGAGGTGGCCCCAGACCGGTCCTGGGACGACACAAGGTGCCCAAGTAGATGACAAACGTATTTCTGGGTCTTCCCCTCCGATGGTCTAAACGAGGACTGTTCCGGCTCTCCCTCCCGATTGTGTGCATCCCGTCCTAGTTCTAAGGTGTATGACTTTGTCACCGGATGGTGACTGTTTTACTTTATGTAGTATTTGCATTTTGGGATGTGTATAGTAAATTTTCTAAGGGTAACACGTATATTAAGTTTCGAAACTTTATACGAGTTCTCGAACAATGATTATTTTACTCTTTTGAGTTTATGTTAGATCAAAAAAAAAGTCCGTACTCTCAAAATATTTTTGGGATAATAACCGTCAGGTTCTTTGTTTGTCCCGGACACCTGTCAATCACTAGTTTATAGGATCTTTATCAAAATACAAACAGGGGTCCTCGGAACAGTCATTCTGACTAAAATCATTCAGTCATTCTAGACCCTTTTGTCTTAAGAGGGATGGAGTGGGAGTAAGGATGGGGTTCAGCTTATGACGTCTCGTCATGGAGAATTTAAAATTACACTTTGACATCCCCTGTAACAATTTAAACCTAAGACTAAGACATCCAGTCCTCACTTCGGACTCTGAGACATAGAGATTGTGCGAGGGTCTGCTACATCTCCGACGGATATTTCTTGTTCCCAAATCTCCCAGAGTTTCGGATGGGCACTTTGGTCCGCGAGACTTGTGCAGACCCCGTGACCACAGGGAAAGGGATATCGAACCCCTGAGACCCTTCACGTCCTCGACTTAGACCTCCAATCCTTCCAGTTTTCACGTACGAGTCGAGTGGGCTATTCGTTCACGTGTAGTCTAATCGTCTCTTCTCACTTTCTCTAGGGGCCTCTCTCCTTCTACTCGTCTCTTCTCGCTTTCTCTAGGGGCCTCTCTCCTTTCTGGGAACCCCTCCCCCGAAAATAAAGTCTGGTCACGCCCAATTCCATAAAAGGTTCGTCTTGTGGTCTACATCTCATCAGAATGTTTCTGCTGGTCTGCCGCGGTGGCTCCCGAGTACGTGCAAACCTTGGTTGCGCTTCCCTACGAGGCCGCGGGGAACTGCGGCGACCGGACGGGAGATCTCGTCTCGTGTAGAAACTACATCTTCTCCCCTCAAGATTTGGATCGTTGACAGGTGCCCTTTTATTGGACTCCTAAAGGCGTGTTACTCGTGTTGAATTTGTGGTCACTAAAAGTTTGACTCAGACTGGATTATCTTTCTCTACCAGTTCGTCTCTCGTGACCTCAGGGTGACTTGTCTGGTGTAGACCCTGTGACACACGTTAAGATCTATCAAATTCTCTTCTAATTTTCGAACGTGAACGTGTCTCGTCGAACGTCAACGGTCCGGGACAAGATTCGGAAGATGTATACAATTACGTCAATCCGGAGAGTTGTTGGGGTCCTCTACTCACGGTAGTAATAGGTGTAAAATGTCTACCTACTTGACTCCAAACTTCTCCAACCCTAATATGGGACCGGTGTGTCGACCACTCCTCCTCCCACGTGCGAGTCCGTCCATTCGGGACGTCGGACAAAAGGGTGGTCCGGTGTGAGAGACTTGGACCAGACTGAGAACTTTACTTCTGTTTGCTCACTAGAGTCCTTTCTTACAGTCCTACCGGTCCTACGACTTGATCTTGGGTTCTTACCTACCATCTTCCTCTCCAACTCGAGTCGTAGTTCCTTCCTGCACTCGACTTCGACAGGTTGTTGTCTATTTCGACGAAGTGTCTCCTCACGAGGATCAGTGACCCCCCGAGTTCTCACGGCCCCCGAGTGTGCAGATCCCACGACGATAGACCCTCCTTCCAACCTGGTTTACTTTCAAACGAAGGCTCCGACTCTCAGATCGAGACAGAGGACAGAACCAGAGAGGTAGACCTTTTTATCCGAGACTGTAGACTCGTGTCACAAATATTACTCGATGTACATCGGGTCTGAACGGGTGTCTAAGACCATCTACACTACCTCCCTTTTACTGTCGATTCGGGTGTGATGTTGAACGGACCCTGCAGACGTTGGACTCGGTCTCCTTTCTCACACCCTTTGTACGTTTACTCGAAGGCGACTGTGGAGGAAGGAGACTGGACAATTGAGTACTCCAAGAACACCCTCACTGTTTGAGAAGATTTGACCGACTTTTATCGAGTGGCGAAGAGTTCCTCTACAATTCTTATATCTGTCAGTAGTAGTCTTCATATTTCCCCCGAGACACAAAGGATGGGTTCAATACGGCAACCGGTCGTGAAATAAATGTAATAGGCTCCTGAGTTCTTCATTCACTGTTTCGGTGTGGGGGTTCTTCTTTCCGTCTCTTTTTGCCTGTGTTACGTTAGTTTGCCGTGGGACGTTTAGGAAGTCAGTTCCTGACCGAGATTTGGTCCTCCTCGTTTTTAGTAGACTTTAGAGTCGGGTGTTCTCCTGAGCCCACCTCTCGTCGACCTGCAGAATAAGAGAACGTGCGACGGGGTTGGGTTCGTGTCTCGCGGGTCCCTACGTACGTGGTAAAGTTCTGTTTCACTAATGACACTCCTCAGTGTTTAAGTAGTTTTTCTGTATACACTTTCTTTTACAAAGTCTCGTTGAAGATAAAGGTTGACCGATGAAGTCAGTTACTTTCCTGTGAAATTTGTTATATTGACCTATTCGTGTTCACAACTACCGAACCGGAACCTGTTGTGGTCTAAACTTCTACGACCCGGACTAGTCCTACAAAAGGCAAATTCAAGTCCTTTCAGGAAAGATCCCAGATCTACGATTCAACGGTGCGAGACGGTGAGACGGAGGTCTTGTCGACTGGTCTCCATCGGGCAGTCTTCCGTAGACTCGGACCAGGACAGGTGCGGTTAGGTCCGAAGGAAGGGTCTGGAGTCGGGGTGTGGGAAATTCCGAAGGAAGGTGACTGTTGGGAGAGGAGTGAGGGGTATCGGTGACCCGGTTCCGGAGTCAAAGAGGGAGGAGAAGGAGAAAGAAGTGCACACCCTAGAGATAGAGCCAGGGGCTCTTGGGTACACGTGAAACGGGACTATGTTGGAGCGGGTTTCGTGTTCAGGATCGTCCGACTACCTGCACCGACCGAACTGTTCGTGTTGCGACTTCGTCTGCCGTCTGGTCGGTACTGGGGAGGAGCAGGGGGAAGAGGGTCGAGGCGAGGGACGCGGACGCCATCCCGGGGGCGTGTTTGGGAGGAAAGATGCGACTTGGTAAACTGGAATTCTCGCCCTAGTCTCTGTGCCCCCTTTCAGTCACACCCAAGACGGACACGGGTCGAACGTGACACGACAGAAGGGAAGTCGAACAGGGCCACTTGACTAGTGGGGAGAAATGAATACTTCTTAGATCGTAAAGACTCTACTACCCAGTGGGTAGGCCCTGGTGCAACTGTTCACCCCCTCTGACTACCAAAAGACGGGGAGTACACTGGGTGCAAACTTACGCACGAATAATCGGTCTCTTCTCCTCTACTACCTCCGCCCCCACTCGTCCCCTCTGTAGAGAAGGTAGAGAGAGGTGTGAGTGCAGATGTGTGTGTGTGTCATTGATGTTACTGCCCCTACGACCCCTTCCCGTCTTTGTGTACCCTCACCTCATGTCGCCTTTCTTCCCTTACTCAATTCGGGCGGGACAGCCGACGGTGGTCTCCCGATTCAACCAAATTACTCCTGTGACCGAAGACCTAAGTCTCCTCCGGACGTGACGACTTCCTCCGACACAGAGGACTTCCTCGACGACGGACTAATCTGTTACGGAAGGAGGTCGTGATGCACCCGGTTCCCTCGACGTCCCTGGTTGTGACGGACACCAGGGACCAGGGGCGACGTCGAGTCGAGACGGAGGTTCCAAAGTGGAGTCGTAGAGACGGAAAGGGAGATGTCCTGGACTTCCCGGGGACGTCGACGTGAAAGTACACTCGTATATTCGTTGTGTACGCGTGTGGAAGCGAGGAGGCCTCTTCCGTCGCAAACGGTCGACGGAAAGGATTCCTGCGTCCCCGACCTGTGGACCCCTCTCCGGTCACCCCGTCGGGACGGCCGACTGGACGCGGTACTGATAATCCCCGCAGTATCGTTTCCCCTTCGTCTGTCAGTACAGAGGGGAGGAGTGGGGGCGGAGGTAGTAGAGGAGAAGAGACCGATTATTCGTGCGTAAGTTTGCACCCAGTGTACTCCCCGTCTTTTGGTAGTCAGAGGGGGTGAACAGTTGCACCAGGGCCTACCCACTGGGTAGTAGAGTCTTTACGATCTAAGAAGTATTCATTTCTCCCCACTAGTCAAGTGGCCCTGTTCGACTTCCCTTCTGTCGTGTCACGTTCGACCCGTGTCCGTCTTGGGTGTCTACGTCTCTCTTTCCCAGAGATGTTCTGTCTGCCGGTAGGTTGAGGACACATTTAGCCAAGGAGAAGCTCGCGGCTTGTCAGAGGGGTAAACTGGGGCTTCGCGACTAAGAGGAATGGCCTTGGGGTGGGAGAGAGTCGGAGTCTACCTGTGTGTGGGGTGGGCTCGGGGTCGTCTTAAGGATCCGTGGCGGGTGACACGACCGGCGTTCGGGACTCGGGTCCCAGGACCGGCGCTCGTCGACCCTGTGCTGTGAGGAGTGTAACCGAGCCTCAGGACCCGACCTGCGGACTTCTGGTCCCCTCCCCGGACTCCGACCCCGGGGGGAGTGTTGACGTCGGGGGTCGGAGGGGAGGTGTGACCCGTCCGCCTCTGTGACATCTCCCTTGCGTGGGTTTCCGGACCGCCCGTCGCGGAGTGAGGCCGCAAACGTTTCCCGTTCCAGGTGACCTCCTCCCGGGTGCGGGGTCCGCCTCGGTGTCCGGGACTCTCCTCTGTCCGACGTTTGCCGGCGACGAGGTGCCCGAGCCCAAGGATGAGACGAGGGCTGGAGCCGGGACAGTGTCCGCGAAGGTCCCCGGGTGGGAGACGACCGGTAGCGAGGAGTGGGGACGCCCGGGTCGCCCCGGATGACACACCAATGAAACACGGACCGGCGGGCCCGACTGAGAGTGCAGGAAGTAGTGCGACCTTTACCTGCCTATTTTTGACCGAAAGGACCCGGACCGAATTCCGAGAGGACAGTCCTTTGGAGGGTCCTCGGACACGACCCTCCCTTCGGGTCCTGGGACACGACCCTCCCTTGGGGTCCTGGGACTGTCCGAGTCTGGGTCCTCTCGAGCGACCCCCTATCGAAGTCACGCCGGTCCGGGTCGGGGACAGAGAGGAAGGGGGAGAGGAATGTCTGCGTTCCCTCGTGGTCTGTCGAAGTCTGAGTCGGAGTGTCTGTATGTCCCTCGTGGGTCTGACGACGTCCGAGTCGGAGTGTCTGTGTCTCCGTCGTGGGTCTGGCGACGTCCGAGTCGGAGTGTCTGTGTCTCCCTCGTGGGTCTGGCGACGTCCGAGTCGGAGTGTCTCGTTCCTTCGTGGGTCTGGCGACGTCCGAGTCGGAGTGTCTGTGTCTCCCTCGTGGTCTGACGACGTCCGAGTCGGAGTTTCTGTGTCTCCGTCGTGGGTCTGGCGACGTCCGAGTCGGAGTGTCTGTGTCTCCGTCGTGGGTCTGGCGACGTCCGAGTCGGAGTGTCTGTGTCTCCCTCGTGGGTCTGGCGACGTCCGAGTCGGAGTGTCTCGTTCCTTCGTGGGTCTGGCGACGTCCGAGTCGGAGTATCTGCGTCTCCGTCGTGGGTCTGGCGACGTCCGAGTCGGAGTGTCTGCGTCTACCTCGTGGGTCCGGTGAAGTCTGAGTGGAGTGTCTACGTCTCCCTCGTGGAACTGACGAAGTCCGGGTCGGAGTCTCTGTGTCTCCCTCGTGGGTCCTACGAAGTCCGAGTCGGAGTCGAAAGTGTCGGGGGAGCCGGGGGTCGTCTGTAGTCCCTGACTCCGGATCCGAGTCGGGGTCCGGGAGTAAACCCTAGAAACTTCGGAGCGGAGACAAATATTCTCCTTAGGAGAACATAATTCTTACCTTTATCCGTTGTTTAAGTCGTGTGTGTCCCCACGATACTCGGACTCAGTGTGTCTGGGGGAAAATTTGGAACCGAGACACTGGGACTCGGTTGGTATACGGAAAATTAGACACTGGGGCCCGTTCGGTAAACTGGAGTGCGTGAAGTTAGTACTTCTCGGTTGGTCTGTTGGAGTGTATACCTTCCACCTTCCTCTAAATCGAGTCGCAGAGAGAGTCACAAAGAGTTTGGTGTCCGCCCACACTTTAGTTCGATTTCCCAGTTTTATGGAAAAAAAAGAAAAAGAATTTGTTTTATCTGGTCTGATCTGAGTTGATACTGTACTTCACACGTACTGTGTCAATCCCATAGTGTGTGTAAACGACCCAACACTACCTTTTACATAAAGACGACCGTCGTTTTTAAAGTCAATCTAAGATGAAACTTTTGAACGAACGTCTACAAGGGTTGACATATGGAAACGAAGGACGGGAGCCCTTTGACCCTGCCATTTGAGGGACTCCGACTCTCTATCCAGAGTTCAAGGGTTCTTAAGGTTTGGAGGGTAGAGGAAGGGGGTAACACGACCCGGGTCTCGTCCCACCCGGAGGTTATGTCCGACGAGCGTCCGACCTTTCGCAGGTGGCTTGTCTTTAGTCGTTCTTTCTACTCCCTTGGTAGTGGTCGTTTGGCCCGTGGCAGGGTCACCGGGACTTCCAGACGCGATTGTAAAGTGCCTACTCCTTTGCCCAAGTCTCTCCTATTACAGCAGCCCCACCACGCTGGCCCTACCCCTGTACCTGGGGGAGAGACCTGGAGCAACGAAAACAGGACCGGACTCTCTCGAGGACGCGACGGGCTAGTTCGGAAGCTCCTAGGACGCAACGAGTTCTACTGAGCGCGGTCGTGTGTGTGTGTCGTCCTTCGTTGTGTCGTAGGAAAGGATGGACGGAAAGAGACCTAAAGGGGCAGGGTGCTCCCTCTCTCTACACTCGATGCGACCCCGTGGACCCTACACAAAAGGAGAACCAGGGTGGGAACAGGAAGAGACGGAGAAAACTCCGACTAAAGGGGGTCGAGTGGTAGGGGGAGGGGGTTATGGTCGATTGACCAATGGTCCCGTTGGGTCGACCCTCCCGCGGTCAATGGTGCCGTTGGGTCGTACCGGCGGTCCGACGAAACGAATCCTTCCAGTTCCCTGGTCGGTCCGCTGTCTCGGTGACCCTACAACGGACGTCCTTACCGGCGATGCACGGACTCCCTTAATTCAAGGACGACAGTCCCCCAATGGAGAGTCAAAGGGTACTTCGTCCGAGAGGGTCGATATCGTTTGGAGTGGTTAAGTGAGTTCGGACCATCGGAGGTTTGAAGTTGTCTTAAGACTAGTGGAGTGGATCTCCTTTCAAAGAGTCTTCCACGACCGATAGTGGGTCAGAATGGGACCTGGGGGAGTGGGGGGAAAGGTAAGACTCGTTTAGACCCGAAGTCGTACGTACGTTGCACAGTCGCACGTCTACGTCAGAGAGGTACTTTATACGACGATTATTATTGTTCCTTCTCGATGATAAAAGGGCATGAATGATACCTGGTTCGTAGAAGATCCATGGAACGGACTTCAGAGAGACAACTAGGTCTATTGTCTAATCAATAGGCACGAAACATCTGTGTCGTTGACTCTGAACCTCTTCTCTGGACGAGTTCCAGTGTGTCCATAATGGATCGTCTCGACTTTGCTTCGACGTACTTAGTCAAAGACTTTAAGGAACTCTGGGACCGATCGCGGAGAGGAGGTGGTTGGTTCATGCACCTGACCGAGATTCTTTTGTAAAAATTGTAAATAATTTTCTAATAAACCCCGGTCTGCAAAGTAAGTACAATAAAGTCAAGTAAAGTAGGAGTGGAGGTACTTCCTACAAAATCAGAGGGGGTGTGTTATCGAACCCTTTGGTTCGGGGTTCCTGCAAGTCGCTGAAGGGGTTTGACTCCTCTGGTCCAAGTCCGGGGAGGAGTCCTCAGGAAAGGACTGGGGGGTCCCTCTCTCAGAAAGAACCGGTGGTTGTTTGTGTTGTGTACAGAGACAGTATGTGTCTATAGTATAGTATATGTACATAGAGATTGCATATGTAGAGTATAGTATATAGTAACGTGTGCAGATGAGGGAAGGATTTGGTGCCTAAAATTTTAAGTAAAAGTGTCGAATCATAGACCAGGTATTATTCGTGTGTCATTTATAAACGACTTTCCTTCGTCCCCCCGGTTCTAAGGTTAGCGCAAGTAACTGGGTTAAGGTGCGTCGGAGATGGTGTAATGGGACAGAGTGAGTGGGTCAGTACTTCGTCCATAGTTTGTTGGCGATACACGGACTGAGGTACGCCTTGAAGTGTTTTTGCGTTTCAAGGTCGGCACCTCGTCGGGTCACCTCACCTCATCCCCCGTACCGACTTCTCCTGTCCTTCAGTTGCGGGGGACGGTCGACGGTGGTTTCCGAAAGAGTATTGACAAAGGGATACGCTAGGGAACCCGGTGTGCAGAAGGGTAGGTTTAGAAATATATAGGTTGGTTCTCAACCTGGTATTCCTTCCGACTCGCGGGTTCTTAACTACGAAGACTTGACACCACAACCTCTTCGAGACTCTCGGGGACCCTGACGTTCCTCTAGGTTGGTCAGGTAGGATTTCCTTTAGTCAGGACTTATCAGTGACCTTCCTGACCACGACTTCGACTTCAATGTTACGAGACCGGTGGACTACGCTTCTCGGTTGAGTAGTCTTTTCTGGGACTACGACCCTTTCTAACTTCCGTCCTCCTCTTCCCCTGCTGTCTCCTGACCTGTCAACTTACCGTGGTGGCTGAGTTACCTATACTCAAACTCGTTCGAGGCCTTCTACCACTTCCTGTCCCTTCGGACCGTGCGACGTCAGGTACCCCAGCGTTTCTCAGCCTGTGTTGACTCGCTGAATTGTTGTTTTGATACATACCTCGTAAACAATATACAGCTACGGAAGTTTAGTGGGTACCAAACCCCCCTTACTTGTTCTAGGTTTCTGTCACCTTAGTTCTTAGTTCTTTTGTCGTTCTCTTCGCTGTCTATCCAGGTCCTTGATCACAGGTCCCTGCGACCCTAGTAAACAAATTAAGATTTCTTGAAAGTGTAAACTACACTATTTCATTAAAGTATAACGAAATGTAAGTGTGGGTAGAGGATGCAATTCAGTAAATTTGGAGTCTCTACGTTTGTCCCGTTTATTAATAATGAGGGTAAAATCTCTACCCCTTTGACTCCAAGTCTTCCCCGTCTTGTAACTTAATCTTCCTTCCTTCGACCTAAGATCTGGAGTGAACACTCAGGTTGTTTAGATTGATACAAAGGTAGTCTTGTGAGGGTTGGGTGGTAGGGTGGAGTGGATTTCGTCTAAAAGGAAGGGACGACACTGGGGAAGTTAAGGGGTCGATCGTCGACGTCAAAGTCCTCTCTGTTTGTCTGACCGGACGTTAGACACCTCTCGGGTGACTATGATTACTCCTGGGTCCTTGGTTCGTTTTAGTCATTTTTACTGGAGTGGTGGTCTCCAATCCAACTTACATTGTTCGATTAACGTTCGTAATCCGATTAATTTTCGCTTAACCGTGGACGTTAATATCTGAGTTCAAGAGTCCATTACTTCTCGGTCTGACTCGCCTGTACCATTACAGTCAATCCCTCCCGGGAGCGGAAGGGACGCCTTCTCCCCACCAGGGTCCGGGACGTCCCCCCTGCAGAGTCGTAGGTGGGTATAAACGGTCCAGTCACAACTGAACGGGTAGGGACTTTGGACACAAGTGTGTTCTTCCTGGTTCGGAAGAGTCTCTAATTCACTGGACCTTCCTAGACTACAGTGGGACCTATGGTAGACGGAACGTCGCACACTCCCCGACCCGTCGACCTCGTCCCTGAGGTCGCCTTACAGGACGATCGGTCTTCTGTGATCGTCTCCGCTAAAGAGAACAGGTTCGAGGGCGGTCTTCCTCAGTGTCCCCGCACTATGATGGCCCCACCGGCACCCCCACCCCCGCCGACCGAGGGACTCGAGACACGACCCCTCTGGCTCGGACCCCCTCCGTCGTCGTCTCGGACTCCCCCGCCCGCCACAGAGGGCTCCGCAGACGAGGGTTTACGCCCCCCCTGAGCCCCCCTCCCTTTCGTACTGTGACCGAAGACACAAAGAGTACGGTTAGTTGTGATCATTCTATTATTTTCGTGTCAACGAAAGAGACGAATCGTACTACGATACACGAAATGTATACACTGGAGTAAATAGCAGTGTTCTTGCAGACTCTCTATTCCTTGTAATGATAGGAGTCAAATGTCTACCTCTTTGACTCCATGTCTCTCTATTCAGTGCCAGTTCGAGCACAGGGACCATTCACCGTCTTGGGTCTCAGCCGGAGTCACGCCGGGGCATTGACGTTAGAACTGCTGACGTGATTCAATAGAAAATTCTTTTGGGTTTCCGCACTTGTTTGTTTACTATTGTCCACTGGGAAGTGGGAAATTTGCAGATCTTAAAATTTAAAATTTTGAGCGATTATCCGTTTGCAAGTAGGTAGAGTTCTTTGTTACGTAGTTTTGTCACTTTTTTCGATCTTATCAGTTCCGACTACGAGTCCGGTGTTTTATGCAAGAGTATGTGTCGACGACCCTTACCTTCAATCACGAAAGATTGTCACTTAACCGTTTTATACAGTTCGATGAAATTTTGTATCCTTAAGGTGAAGATCTTTACATTGGATTCCTTTTTTCAGTGACTATGTACATTTCTCAGTCCATCAATTATACAAGTGACATCGTAATAAATATTTTCACTTTTCGACCTTTGTGTATCAAATGGTATCAATTTGTTTGTTTATTTACCTTGTCCAGATATTACTTTATGGACAGTGATTTTAACTGTAACATTTTCATATGAATTACTGTACCTCTTTACGAAAAATAAATTCACTGTTTTTATATATGAACCAGTTACAAAGTGTGATATACACACATAAAACCATTATTTGTATCAGTATACAGACACGTACTTAAGTGTTTATATATATATGTGGTTTTATAAGTTTGATATATGACGTAGAGACTCTCTTAATGTGAATTAAAATTAGAAAAGGAATACGCAATGGGATGTCAGAATTACTAATACATAATCAAAATATGAGTGTCTTATCATTAAAAAAAATACATATCGGACATAGTGTAATTAAGATACAGAATCGTAAGTAGGATTCTTTTATTGGGTTTTATGTCTTTTTTTTTAATGATAAGACACTCATATTTTGATTATGTATCAGTAATTCTTACATCCCATTGGGTATTTCTTTTCTAATTTTAATTCACATTAAGAGAGTCTTTACGTCGTATATTAAAGTTATAAAACCGTATATATATATATATATATAAATAAACACTTTTATTCCCATTGGTGGATTCACAGGTTGTGTTTATGCTAATGTATTTGATGTAGTACAGGTTTCCGATAATACGTGATAAAATTATACTTCTTTTGGTAGAAATAGTGAGAACCTTTCTGTCGACTAAACAAGACACGACGAAGCTTCTTGGTTTTGGTTTCCCACCTTGAATCTTCACCCGTCCAAAACTAAGTCCTGTCTTCTTACAAGACTGGCACCTCGTCCGACGGACCTCTCCGTTACTCGGGGGCAGTGACCCTGATAGGTCCGCTCCCATCCTGGGTCGACACGGGGAGTTCCTCCGACGTCTCCCAAACAGACGCGAACCTTCCGTAGACCTCGGCACCCACGTCCCGTCCTCGGGTGGACCGGGTACTGACGGTTCTCCTCCCAGGGTGAGTCGGACGGGAGTCGCGCGAAGGAGAGGCGAGTGGTAAATAAGACTTACAAAGGGTTTACACAAGAAAGGAGAGACTTATGCACACCAAAGAAAATTGACAACCTCTGACCGGAGGGTCAGTAGAGTGACTGCCGACTACAGGTACGACGGAGGAGGGGATCATCCTGAGAGACGGCGTCGACTCGACGGAGAGTCGTTCGAGAGGGGGGTGACGTTCGGAGGGGAAGGACTCCGGGGAGACCCCCAGGTCCGAGTCACGTCGCCGGAGTCCCCTGGGTGCCGTCCGGGCCTTCCTTCTACGTCCTGGGCCCGAGTCCGACAGTCCACTCCACAGTCGGGCAGGTGCCCTGACGGACGAGTGACTGAAGGAGCCATTAATTCAGTAAATGTGGTGCGTCCTTCTTGGGTTGACTTATTAGGTCCGTCTGTGCAATTTTCATTAATAGACACATTACGCAGGACGTGGTAGTGGAAGGACACTTCTTCCTTTTCTTCGTCTTGGGTCCCTTTTTTTCCGGGGGTAACAGAGCTCGGACACGTCGCGGGGGTCCTAATTAATGTGTCGGCGCGATTGTGCAAATCGTGGAGCGGAGACTAACCTTTCGGTTCCTGAGAATTATTAAGTATAGACGTCGGGTCGTGAGACGCGGGACGACTCCTGTGTCCCTCGGGAACAAAAGACGGTCCGTTCGGGGCCCCGTGACGGTCCGAGTGGGGGGCCGGCGGGGTGGACCGCTACCGAGGCCAGGGGGCGGTGCCAGACGAGACGGTCCCTCCGTCGCGGCCACCCGTCTCCCCGCCTGGAGGTGCCACCCTCGGGTGCCTTCGGAGGTCGAGGGCCCGTGGGGGTCCCTCCGGACCTTAGGTCTAGACCCTCTCAGCATCCGTCCACGGACGGTACGTGGGTTCCGACAGACCTGTCGTCCGAGTCCGTCTCGGCAAGGTGGTCCCAAGGGTCGGGATGTACGTCCTCTGGGAGTTCCCTCGGTCTGGCTCCCATTTCCGGGATGTCCCTGCCCCCTCCTTGTCGGTCCGAGACTTCCGACCCTGGGGGAGACTGAGACGCGGGCAGGACGAGGGTGGGAGAGGGGGGGTCGAGTCGCGATTGGGCCGGGACGTGGGGCCCCGACCGAGGGAGGACCGAGAGGGTGGAGACCGGAAGGCTCCGAGATCCGACGTCGGGGGCGAGGAAGGGGACGCGGACGCCAATTTCTTCCTCTTAGAGGGTCTCGGAGAGGAGGAAAGGGCAGGTTGAGAGGGGACCCGGGGACGAGTAGTGGGATGAGACGGTAAAGTGGTTGGACACGGGTCTTGGGGTGTGTTATACGGGCTCCGAGACCCCCGACGTCGGACCGGGGGAGGTACTGTTTGGGTAGGGGGCTACGGGTGCGTCTTCCGTGGTCGAGAGAGTCCCCGAGGGGTGCCTTAGACTCTTGGGCTCCAGTCTACGGGGGCTCCTTAAGTTCTCGAGTCGCCGGCATTCGGGGTTGGAGATTGGGTATTTTATATGTGGGCTGGGGGGGTGTGACTCCCTCTACCCAGGGACCCCGACTGGACTCGGACTTGGGGGTTTGGGGAGGAGAGGAAGGACGACCAGAACTTGGGTGAGGAGACCGTTCTAATCTCCGTCCCACCCCGACCGGAGAGACGAGTTCGGTCTGACCCCGGGGCCAACCTGGGGTCCTTCGACCGTAGGGGTTCCGACCGGAGTGCGTCCGCTAGACCAAGTTTACATTATTTAAGTCTGTTGTACTCGGAAGTGGCCCCTAAGACCTCCACCGCCACCCCCGTGTCTGTCCCTATTTTAATCGTAAGAGTCGTAGGTGCTAGGACTTCGTAGCGACGGTTCTTACTCCCTACCCCTTCCGCCACCGTGGCGTCACGGTCGTCGGGTCTGAGTGTGCCACCCGTCCGCCGACGGTCGGGGCTGGTCTCGGGTTCGAGAGGGGAGGGGCGAGCGGGTGTACTACGTAGTTTTGTCTGAGTGGCCGACGACTCCACGCTCGGGGTGCGACTTTTCGATATAGAGAGGCTCGGGGGTCCGTCGGGAGGGGGGTCGAGCTCGGTCGACCCCAGGAGGAGGGACGGGGGTCCCGGGGGAAGGTTCCGCGTCCCGAGCCCAGACCAGACCAGATTAGTCAGTGGAGAGGCCGACTGTCCAGGGACCGCGCCCCTCTCCTACGACGACGCCCCTGACGCCCTAGGTCGTAGAAAGGGTCCGTCTTCGTCGACCCGTACGAGGTAGCCGAGGGCCCCCTAAAGTCCCGGTGCACTACGAGGGAGGGGTTCGACAGTGAATCCTAGTCCTCATTTATCAGGGACCTTTCCAAATTGAGGTAGGTGGGGTCACTGCTCGACAATTCGTGGGCATGACGGGCGGACCCACTCTTGTCTCGAGGAGTCGTGTCCGAAGGACCGGTAGGTGGCGTCCCGGCTCCGACGGGGGGTTTCCCGTTGCCCCGGCGGTAGGCACGTTCGACGTAAGGCGCGAGGAGGGTGGTCTCACGTCCCTCGGTCTCGACCGGTCCCAGACCGTAGCTCCCGGAGGGGTCCGGACGGACACCAACGGACACAGAGGTGCCGACAGGTGGGCTCTCGGCCCGTACGGAGGCCCACAGCCCTCCGACACCACTCTCGGGATCACGGAAGGGAAGGGGGCTCAGGTGGGTCACTTAAATTTCTTTAGTACAAACCTCGTCTAACCTCCGGTAATGTTCTACGGTCCTGGAAGATCCAGGGGGTCGGGTTGACCAGAGGTCACTGGAACCCGTTCCTACGATCGACTCGACCCTCATGGACACAAAACGTAATAACTCCCAGTCTCCGTCTTTCCTTCCGAAGTCAGTTATCCTAAAGTCGGGACAAAGACGACGTCTTTTCGGCTATAGTAAGTCTCAAGAGAGAAAGAGGGATGGGGTTTGTCGGAGTCAAAGGGGGAGAAGCGGAAAGACGCCTACGACTCTTTTCTAAAGACACTGTTATTGGCGTACGTCCTCTCTACGACTCAAAGGATCAGTACTAGCCCTTCTACCTTCCTTTTACCTCATAAGGGTGGGCTTGAAGGTCCATCCGATTGGTCTAGGATCAGGGTAGACGGAGACTCTGGGTCTTCAGCCTCTGGGGTCTACTCAAGGACCCCAGTGAAGACCCATTTCTTTATGACGTTATTCGTTCCCGATCTTTTCTCGTGAAGGGTCCCCCGCGACCTCCATTTCTCGGGTGGACGGTTGCGTTGTCTGCGTTCTCTGTGTCCAAGTTCAGGACCCGGCCCTTCCGGGGACGTCTTCCCCTACCGTCGGGTGGGGTCGTAAGACCGTCCGGGGACGTCTTCCCCTACCGTCGGGCGGGGTCGTAAGACCGTCCGGGGACGTCTTCCCCTACCGTCGGGTGGGGTCGTAAGGACGGACCCCTCGGGGTCCCTGTCTCCTCGGACCGCCCGACGTCAGGTGCCGCAACGGTTCTCCGCCCGCGCTGACCTCGCTGACTCCTACCGTGTTTCCCGTCGACGGTCGTAGGTGGGTGTACTAATAATGTAGAGAAGGTTTACAAACAAACTTAGTGGAATCAAAAATTTTAAATTCGGAGAGAAGTGAATTTATGTTACTAAAGGGAAGAGGTACCCAGAGAGAATTACACTATGTTCGTAGTGAAAATGTTGACTTCGGAAATAGCAACTTTTCCTAAATGATACTTTTCACGTTTGCGTGTCTGAAGGAGGGTCTCAGGTCCTCCTCGCTGTCCGCCCCTCACAATGGTCCTAGACTAGGTGTTGGGTGAGGGTGTAGGGGTCTCCTTCGACGACCTTTCTGGCAGGAAGGGTGGGGTCCCGTCTGGTCCGACCTCGGCCCCTAGGGTCCAAACTCATCGTACCTGGACGGACGTCGACACCACCTCTTCCCCGAGGACTCCAGTGGGGAGTGGGGCGGTTTCCGACTTTGCGACTCAAGTGACCGGCAGCCCCTCGGTGAGCCGCCTTCCCCGTCTCTTTAGGACCTGCGTCCGGGGCCCGTCCGTCGCGGCCAAGCCGGGTCGGGTGGACAGGGACGAGACGTCCTGAACCGTTCTGGCGGGTCCTGTCCGACCCCCTCTTGGGCGGGATCCGTCGGGCTCTACGCCCCGAGGCCCCCGGAGCCCGGAGTTCCTCGGTCGCCTCGCTTCATTCCGACCTTGGCCTCTAATGTCGTAGGGCTCCCCTGTCGGTCTCACCCTTTCCCCCGTTCCTGGGGTCGGAGGTAAGGTCCTCGAGGAGTCTGCTGACCTTTCCCGTCCTCCGTCTGCCCGGACGACTCTCGAAAGAGACACCGTCTGCCTCCCGCTCCCGTCGTCGGTTCAGGGAGCTAGGAGACTCTGCGGGCTCGATCTCGGAGCCACGAAGGCCCCTAGACCCCCCGACACCCGACCTCTACGTGCGCTCCAACCGCCGACCTCGTGGCGGACGCGAAGTCCCGCGTTCCCCGCTCCCCAGAGGTTCCGGGTTGTTCCTGACCACTCCGTCCCGGCCTTTTACCAGGTGGACGCGGCTCAGACTTCAGGGAGAGACAAATCCGTCGTCTCGCCCTCGTTCTGAGTAGACTTTCCGGATCCAACCCTCCCTCACTCCTCCACCATAATTCTCTCCTATAAGGTTTCTTACACGGAGACACTGAGGTAGGTAGGAGATGAAACCTTAGGTGCCGGGGGTCGCAAATCTTCTTTTTCAGGTTTTGAGAGTCAGTCCCTAAGTCAGAGACTTGTGAACGTACGAGGACCGGAAAGCTCCCGGATGGTGGGGGTGGTGTGTCATGGTCCCTGGTGATTTGACCCGCTACGTAACGGGGAGTTTACACAGACGGGGAAGGAGTAGGTCGGTGCGGACCTGCCACGGAGGACGGCTTTCCATTATTCGCCCCTCGCCTATTGCCTCGGGCCCACTATTTAAGAGGAAATCCTGGACTCTAACTCGGGACCGAGACAAGGGATGGCCTACTCCCTGAGACTTGCTCACTGGACCGACGACTCGGAGTCAGAAGGAGTAGACATTTACCCCGAACAGACGAGGCTCGCGGTGTGGTGCGGAGTGAAGAGAGGAGTAGATAGAGTACGAAATGACAAGGTTCCACACTGAACGGAAAGCCTCCTGTCTCGATCCGTCCACTGCTTGAGCGTCTAAGCGACGGGACCCTGAAGAGAGGAAACGGGACGCTCCGAGGTAGTATGAAGGACCCTGTGGTGGAGGAGACCCCAGGGGGTCCAACCCGAGAGATGACTACTAAGGACACTCGGTCGGGACCCGAGGACCCACGGACGGGGGTGGGGTGGGGACGTCGGGGACCGTGCCGTGACTCGGGTGGGACTGTCTTGGTCTCCGTGTCCACGTCTCTCGGGCAGGACCGGGGTAGAACCTCCTTCGTAGGTCCGGTCTTGTTCCTGTACTGTCGTCGACCCACCCCGAGGGACTCCCCGCCTCCACGGGCACGTTCGACCGTGCCAGTGTCCCGTCGCAGGACCGCCCCCTCCCCGTCGTCCCGGGTCCGACCCTCGCTCCCACTACCCCCGCACAGAGGCGTCTTTCCTGGAGACAGGATGGCGGGAGAAACGGTTGGTTTCTCTCTGCGTAGAACCTCTGACTTGACTGTTCGAGGTGTCTGTGTCGACGGAATCGTCCTTCCTCAGTCCCGAGTCTCTTTTAGTCCCTACTCACAATGGACCGGTCTAGAGGTTCGTAGTCTCCTGAGGTGGTCCAGGCGTCACCACCTTCCCACCGTCTCCTGTCAGTCCTACGGGGACAGTCGAGTCCCTCCTGGGTGGGAGACGTCCCTCGGTCGGGAAAGTCCCGGAGTCACCCGGCCAGTACGCACGAAACCACGGGAGGTCACCCAAGTACGCATGTACGCGTGTCCGAACGTTGCCCAAGTGGGTGTGAAATGGGACACGAAAAAGAGAAGAGGGACGTATGTGAAAGACAAGTTGCTGTGAAATTTTGACGTGTGTGCGAACTCGTTACGGTAGTCAACACACTATGGTTTCTTACTGGAGGGTTCGTGGTACTTCCCTTCCTAGATAACTTGTGTTAATAGTCTAAATAGACTACGACCGGTTTATAGTCATAATTAAACTGAGTTGGTGTGATTTTCCTCTTCTTTTTTTACTTCGGGTCTAAGGTTTCAATATACATATAGACTGAAAATAATAATGGACAACCTTTCCGTCTCCTTGGTCTCTAGTTTAACGGTCGTAGGCGACTTACTAACTTTTTCGTTCTCAAGGTCTTTTTGTAGATAAAGACGAAATAACTGATACGGTTTCGGAAACTGACACACCTAGTGTTATTTGACACCTTTTAAGACTTTCTCTACCCTTATGGTCTGGTGGACTGGACGGAGAACTCTTTGGACATACGTCCAGTCCTTCGTTGTCAATCTTGACCTGTACCTTGTTGTTTGACCAAGGTTTATCCTTTTCCTCATGCAGTTCCGACATATAACAGTGGGACGAATAAATTGAATATACGTCCCATGTAGTACTCTTTGCGACCCGACCTCCTTCGTGTTGGACCTTAGTTCTAACGGCCCTCTTTATAGTGAGTGGAGTCTATACGTCTACTGTGGTGGGACTACCGTCTTTCACTTCTCCTCAATTTCTCGGAGAACTACTTTCACTTGCTCCTCTCACTTTTCCGACCGACTTTCGAGTTGTAAGTCTTTTGATTCTAGTACTTTAGACCAGGGTAGTAAAGTACCCTTAATCTACCCCTTTGTCACCTTTCTCACAGTCTGAAATAAAACCCCCCGAGGTGTTAGTGACGTCTACCACTGACCTCGGTACTTTAATTTTCTGCGAATGAGGAACCTTCCTTTCAATACTGGTTGGATCTATCGTATAAGTTTTCGTCTCTGTAATGAAACAGTTGTTTTCGGGTAGATCAGTTCCGATACCAAAAAGGACACCAGTGCATACCTACACTCTCAACCTGACACTTCTTTCGACTCGTGGTTTCTTAACTACCAAAACTTGACACCACAACCTCTTCTGAGAACTCTCAGGGAACCTGACGTTCCTCTAGGTTGGTCAGGTAAGATTTCCTCTAGTCAGGACCCACAAGTAACCTTCCTGACTACAACTTCGACTTTGAGGTCATGAAACCGGTGGAGTACGCTTCTCAACTGAGTAACCTTTTCTGTGACTACGACCCTCCCTAACCCCCGTCCTCCTCTTCGTCTACTGTCTCCTACTCTACCGACCTACCGTAGTGGCTGAGTCACCTGTACTCAAACTCATTTGAGACCCTCAACCACTACCTGTTCCTCCGGACCACACGACGCTAAGTACCCCAGCGTTTCTCAACCTGTGCTGACTCGTTGACTTGACTTGACTAAGTACAGACCTCAGGAGTCAGAGATTGAGTGGGTGGTTGGGTTACAGTATTCGGAAACGTCCCTCGACTAATACGTCCCCTGACACACTTCTATTCTTCTCGTCCGGTCTCAGTGAGTGAGTGAGTCAGTGAGTGAGTACGTCAGACCCGAATAACTACGGAGGGAACAGGTCCTCTCCGTGTCTCCTACGACCTCTGTCGACGCCGTCCTGCGATTCTCCGGTCTGAGACTTTAGTCCGTCTGCACCCCGACTTAGGGCCGAAACGAAAGATGTTCGGAGTCCGTAACTTGTTCAGTAAATGATTCGAGACCAAACGGAAAGAGAATGAAAGTGTTTGTCAATCTTTACCGTCTTGGAGGGAGTATTTCGACAACCCCCTGACTTACTCGACATTTACATCATTTCGTGGGTCGAGAGTCTCACCGGTGTCGGCAAGGACCACAAGGCTCACCGGTGGCTCAGACCCTTACGGTGTCTACGCATTGTCTTCCCGTCGACTGTAAAGTAGTGTTTTGCACCACTTTACTGTGACGGAGACAGAGGTCTGAAGTGCCGGTGTAGTACGTTGGAGACGGGAACCACTCGAAGGTCAGGTCTAGTCATCAAAAGGTTCACGCCGGGGGCCTCGTCGTCATATTGGACCCTCGGACAATCTTTGCGTCTGAGACTTACTCTCTGAGATGCCGACCCGGTTCGTCAGACAAGGCTGTGCGCGAGGTCCACTAAGGCAACGTGCGAGCTCAAACACTTGGTGACTAGATGTCCTTTGCTGTGGACATGGTTCTTAATGTTATGTCCGCACGAGAGGACTTCTGCACTGTAGCGCTCGTCTCAGAACTTCCTTTTCCTTCATAAATGTCCACTTGCGTTCGGTGCAATCTCCTCCCTAATGTGAGTCTTTCCAACCCCCGCACCTTCCCTCCACACGGAGCTCCCTTTGTGTTCTCTATCAGACCGTTTTACCCCACACCCTCTCCGACGTTTTCCCCCGTCCTCGGTCTAATGTTTCGGGAAAGTTCACGGACTCATTCCTTAAAGCTAACATAGGATATTGACTACCCTTCGTCCTTTCCAAAGATTACCTCTTACTGTACTGGGTCAAGCGTGTCATCTCGTTTCATGAGACCGTCGTCCTACCGAACCTCCGTCCTTCTACTTGACCTTCGACGATCTTACTAAGGTCCATTCTCACTCTCAGGTCTACCCGTGTTTGGACCCACCACCGGTGTCCCTACGACTCTTCGCCGCCGCGACTCCCTAGAAATTCTCCTTTAACTGTCCTGGAGACCTCCTCCCCGGGCTCGCAAGACGTGACCACCGTGAAGGCTGTCTCTACCTTGTACGACCACCACCCTTCCGGTTCTCGAGTCCTGACTTGTGCGACTTCCTCCGCGAGTCCTCTGCGAGACTCGACCACCGGTCTCGTCCTCAATTAGTACGGAGAGAGAGGGTTGTACAAAGTAAGTAAAGTGGTTTCTGGCCCAAGGATAGTTCACGGTCTTTTCTAGGTCCTGTCTCACCTTGTGTTTCATCGGTTTTAGACGAGAGCCCCGACTATGCCGTCACCCCCTGTGGTCGGTCTTTTATCGCCTCGTTTGTGCACTTGTTCTTCGAAAGGTCATCACGTCCATTTCTTTTCATTCCCCCCGATTCCTCCTGGCCCTCCCTCGATGTCTGTTCCGGTGGTCCTCTCGGGACGACTCTTGTACAGTGGACTCGGTTTACAACTCATCTCTGGTCTACGTGTTTTTCTCCTCCTTTCACACGGGTCCGTCTCACTTGTCGTTCACGTTCCTAGGACTCCGTCTTTCATCAAACCGGACTACCTCCCTTTTGCTCTTAGTCACGTCGACGGGTCGACGCCTTCGACTCCCGGCCCTCCCCGGCCGGACCTGGTGCCTTTCCCCCCGCGAAAGTTTCCGGCTGTTCCATTATGTGCGTCTTCACGGCCCGAAGGGACCGGCAGGTCCCCAATGGTGAAACGTGCAAGTGACGTCCCCCGTACTCAAGGTAAGGACCAGTCCCTTGCTTCTCGGGCGTACTTGATTCTCGGGTGTCAGTTTTTGTCAAAAATTACGTACACTTTCACAAAGCATTTACTGGAGTTCTTGGTCCATACGCATTCCCTTACGATTCCACGACCGTAGTTCCTCCTTTTTTTTCCTCATTCAGAATTGCCTTCGTTCCTCAAGTTAAAGTCCTTTTCGAGTCCGATACTCTCGGTAGTATAGTCTTGTTGAAGACTTTGTCTAGTCAACAGGTAAAAAAGGGATGACGAAAACAAACTCTTACCGATGGGTGAGGTTATAAGAACGGGCAGCAGAGTACCTGTCTGCTCGGACCTCCCCTTATGCCAATTGTCCGTTTGACTACGTTCACGACCGACCAGAACTCCGCCCTCTACCTTTGTCCTGGAGAGTGTCGTGTCTGTTCCTTCCACTCTTTCATCCCTCTCTCCTTTCCTCTACTCTTTTTCCGAGAGGAACGTCCGACCCGCCGCCGAGGGAGACGACCACGGACTCGGGGTCGACAAACGTCGGTCCGGGTCGGGACGGCCGGGCTCGGGTGGGCGAAGTCGGACTCTCACTTCGGCCATCGGTCCGGTCGCCCCTTCGTCTCCCTAGGTCCAGTTCCGTCTCCCCCTCCGTAGGTCGCCCCGTCTGCGCCCGTGGGACCGGGGGTCCCGACGGACGACGTGGGTTCTTGTGCTCGGTGGGTCGGCTGTCTCCCGGGACTGGTGGGGACTCCCCTGTGTCTCATGGTCTGTGTGCGGACGGTGGGGGTCCTACTGTCTCCCGGGGGCAGAGGAAGGAGATTCGGAAACTGGGTTCGCAGATCTTGTCATAGAGAGTGCGGTGGGTCGGGGTGGGGTGGTGGGGTCTCTTGAAGGACACTGACTGCGCTCGAGAGGACCCGGTTGTGTGTACGTGCACGTGTGTGTGTGTGTGTGTGTGTGTGCGTGCGTGCGTGCGTGCGTGCGTGCGTGTGTGGGACCCGAAATAGACGTTCCGAAATGTGTGTGTGGGACCCGAAATAGACGTTCCGAAGTGTGTGTGTGGGACCCGAAATGCACGTCCCGAAGTGTGTGTGTGGGTCCCGAAATACACGTCCCGAAGTGTGTGTGTGGGACCCGAAATAGACGTCCCGAAGTGTGTGTGTGGGACTCGAAATAGAAATTGAACCTTGGGCACTGTAGAGGACCGGTAAGTGTCTAGGGTCGTTCCGGAGGTCCTTCTGGCAAATTGACAGAGGGGCGGGTTCCTTCATAGTCCATGTTCCTGTTTTAATCTTGTCGTTCTGACCTTTCTTTGAGGTAGAATGAGTGAACTACTTTATGTGTCGAGGAAGGACCCATCTTAGGTAGAGGGTCGGGAACCCGTTTGGACACTCCTTCGTTTTAGTGTTTTAGTGGGAGAGAAGGTGTTCGGGTTAGACGTGAGTCCTCCCTACCTCTGAGCCTCTTGTCCCCGTTAAGTGTCTATTCGGTCGTCACCAGTTTGGTTGTTAGAGTGGGAAAAGACAGGTGAGATAGTCAGACACGAAGGTCGTTTGTCGTTCTCTCAACCGATATCTCCTCTACGGGGGGTAACACTCGTCACTTCGCTGTTTTATCTAGCGACGAAACGTCCGAAGGAAGTAAGAAAGTTGTTTGTGAATGACGCGGAGACAAGACACGGTCCGGGACACGGTCGGGGGTCCCTGCATCGTCACTTACGGGTCTGCTGGCGAGACCTTCCAGGAGTCCTAGTCGGGACGAATATAGTGTCCTCGTCTTCGACCTCGGTGACGCTCAGTGACCGGGGTCTAGAGTGCCTATTAATCGTGAATTCTGGTCCTGAGTCCAGAGGTTCTCGAAGGGTCTACCACGACCACCATTTCTTGGGCGGACGGCTACGTTCTCTACGCCCAAGTTAGCGACCCAGCCCTTCTGGGGGACCTCCTCTTTGCCGTTGGGTGAGGTCGTAAGAACGGACCCTTTGGGGTACCCACCTCCTCGACCCGCCCACCGTCCGATGTCAGATACCCCAGCGTTCCTCGACCTGTGTCGTCTTCGCTGAACCATGCGTACGCATTCAGAAGTTTAGGGTCCGGTGACAGTAATCGAGACGAAGACTTGTTCTGTGGTGTCTGGACCCTTTAGTCAGGGGCTTTTTTACTCCGAAAAAAAAAAAAAAAAAAAAAATGTCGTGGAGACTTTTGTTAAATAGGTACCTTTACGAATCTTACCTCTTCGTGACTGAACGTTTTACTTTCTCCTGACTCATCGAGTCCTTCGACTGGAACCGACGTTCCGCAGATCCGGCGGGAGGTCCGTCCGCGTCGGGGACGACGTGTCGAGGCCTCCGAGACGCGGAGGACGAGGTGTCCCGCGAGGCCCTCGGAGACCGAGACGGCGCGGGGGTTTGTCGGTGGGACCGGCTCAGGACGGAGAGTTTCTCCGGCGGCGGTTGACGCCGTCTCCTCCTGCTCGAAAGGCCCTCGGGCTCCCTTAGGTCGTACTCCACCTCCGTCCGGCCCGTGGCGACGGTCTCGGGACACCGACTGTGTAATCCTTTGCCCGCATTTAAGAGAGTCGTGAGTTTGTGGACGGACCCACTCTCCAAATATTTGTCCGATGAGTCACGACCGGACGTGGAGAGGACGGGACAAGGGTCGACGGGAGTCTGTGTTCGACGACCTGTCACCCCGGACCCGACCTGTCTCACGACCGGAGTCGACGAGAAGTGAGTGACGGCCCGTAGTTCCGAGACATAAAGGTACCGACGACGACTACCTCTACGACTACGAAGTCACGTCGCCCCGTCGGGTGGAGGGAGAGTCCTGCACCAGGTGTCTTTAGTGTGGTGGTCGGTGACGAATCACTCTCGGAGAGAGGAGATTCCATGTACCAAACGGGGATGCTCGTATAAGTCAGACGTGTCGTTGTGACGTGTTGTCCGTAGTCGGGCTCGTAAAAATGTCTACTCCTTTGACTCCGGGTCTCTCGAGGTAGCTGAACGGTTTCCAGTGTGTCCTTCGCAGACCCGGTCCTGTCCTCAGACCAGCGGATAGACGTTTCGAGTGTAAGAAAGGAGACACAACGGGGTATTTGCGATGAACAAGGGGAGACCGGGACACGCTCCTACGAGGGTAAGTCTTCCCGCACCCAACCGTCGGAGGGGCACATCTTCCTAGGGGTAACCCAGTCTTAGTATTTATTAGGACGGTGACACTACACGGACCCTTTCTCCGGTCGCACCTGATACAGGGGACGGAAAAGGTCGTTGAAGGGACGTGTGACGGGAGAGACGGGTCCGTTGTGGTTCTCACGAATATAAGGACAGGTCCGCCTCACGGGTGATTCCGTCGACGGGAAGGTCGTTCGAAGTCCCCGTAGAATTGGGGAAGGGTTGGAACCTGTTGGTCAACCGACGTTGGTTTTTACTGTCCTAACCGAGTGTCTGAACATAAGTAGGGGATCGAAATGGATCCCGGTACCATTCTACTTGCCTGAGATTGACTTTTGTCGGCTTTACACCTTCCACCGTTGTGGTTGGGTCTTCTTCTGTCGACGTCGGAACCCCAGGACTCCGAAGCGAAGTTCAACTTTTATGTTACCGCTGCTTTTGTTGTCGTCAGTGGAGACAACTACACTGAGAGAACGCATTAGCCACGATGTTGGAAGACTCCAAGTATTAGGATAGGGGTAAAATGTCTGTTTCTTCGATTCAGGGTCTTCTGGATCGGTGAGCGAGCTTCAGTGTGATTATTGTTGAGTTCGGTCCTAAACTCGAGTCCAGGGAGACAGAGATCCTGGACACGTAAATTGAGGCTACGTAGAAACGAGCAATCGATTCACCGGCACTCGGTCCGGGAAAGGAGACGAGAGGGTAAAGGGATGAAGTTTTACTTCCTCAGTCTGAGGTACTGGGGGCTTCAGGAAAAGCCGAGATCTTGGTTTTACTCAGGTCAAGGCTCTACTTTTCTTTCGTCCGAGACCCGTTCAATCGTGGAACTGGGCGTGTAGGTCGTCACGGGGACACGGGATTCTTACGGACCCTGAGACACACCGGCCCACTTGCCGACCCTCCGATCGCTCACCGCCCCCCACCCCCTNCCCCCCCCCCAGGTTGTAACAGCGAGGACGGGGAGGCGATACCAGGTGCCATCGTAGGACTTCTTCCACCACCCGACAAGTGAACTTTGTGGGGTCCGGAATACTGAGAACCATAGAGGTGGAGAAGTTAAATCTTACTTTGGTAGAACCGAGCCTACCCCGGGTAGAAAGGGCGATCGGACCCTCCCGTGAGAGTCCCACCTCCCCTAAAAGGTTGACCCGTCTCCTTATTCTCCCTATTCGTTCGAGAAGCGGGAGTCTCCAGTCAGGGTCAGTGACTCGTGTCTTAACCTTCGAACTTTTCTGGAGATCCACTCGTAGTTGGGAGGACGGGAGTAGACGGGTCACCACCCAGTTACGAATCGACTCAGGTAAGCTTCTCTTTCCTTTTTAAGTCTTCGTTTCAGTCCCATCGTCCAAGGGTGTCGGTGACGTCCCGAAGGGGAGGAGTACCGGACGTTTCCGTCGCTACCTGCTCGAGGAATGGACCTGTCCTTCTCACAGGTGAGACCTACCCACTACGACAAGGTCCTACGTGGGTCGTCCAACTAAAGAGGAGTAGTGATCTCTTCTGGTTTTGCTTGTACAGTCTCCAGTTTCTCCGAAGGGACTCGTCCTGTGGGTAGTGGTGGCAGTGTAGTCATGGCTGGTAGGTTGGGGTCTGTGGTCCGACGGAAACGAGTGTGTGTGCGCGTCTCGTAAATGACTCGTCTGAGACTCCCACGTCTCCACTTCTTAGGGTCTAGGGACTGGAGTCTCCCACGTGACGAAAACGTATTGGGTGAACCCTCGGTCTGCACATTTTTCTATAGACCTTATACTACACTACCCTCGATGCAAGGACTGATACTCTCTCTCGTGACGTTCAGTCTCTCCCCTCGTGAGGGACGTGCCCCAATCCCCTCCCCTTGTCGTACTGCCGAAGTGTTTTCTCCGCCGTAAGCTCCACTGCTCACTTCGGCGTGCCCTCCACGTGTCTTCCGAGAAGCGGCCGTCGAAGACTACCTATCCGCTCCTCCTCCGACGCACCTAGCCGTCAGGAGCTCGCAGACGTCACGACCTGGGACGGTAGGTGGTACAAGGGCGTGGAGCCCTTGAAACGTCTAATGTGTAGGCTCCAAGACACTCCGATTCATTACGGGGGGTTTCAGTGTTAGTCACTCACTACCTCGGTCCTGGGTCCGGATCTACACGGGGGACCAATGGGTTCGAGAAAGCTCGTGGAGTAGGGGTCGTTCCGTCCGAGGGGCACACCCAGGAGACCAGAGATCTACGGTGCCGTCCACTCAGGTGGCTGGAAAGAGTCGAGGGACTGTTGGTTCCTGGGACTATAAAGGACTCGGGCTCCATACGCGTCCTGTCCTGGGGGCCTGGTGGGATAGAGGGTCCGAAATCCGATCCCCAGAGTCTCGGGTCTTATCCTGAGGTGAGTCATTACTTATGGAGTTATGTATTATATTACTGTATTATATTACTCACGTGATTCTTTCACGGTGACTCAAAGATGATGTCTATGCTATTCGATGTGTGTCAAGGTCACATGTCACCCTACGACACTGTGCACACATGTGGACCCTTTGGGGGGGCCTTAGTTCTACCCTCGGGGGTCTAGGAGAGACATTAAGGGCAGAGGGTGGGTGACCAAGAGTGACAGGGGGGTAGGGGTCGTCGGTGACCATGCAAAGGACAATGGTATCTAAGCGACCGCGAAAGATCTCAAGGGTCCCACAGTGTGTACCTTAGTGTGTTTGTTCGGAAGAGACGGACGGAAGAGAGGAAGAACAGAGAGAGGTCGCGCGACCGGGTACCGTCATCGAGTAGGGTGACGCCCCGTACGTCCACAGGGGGCGGGGCAGGGGCGGCGACGACTACTTGTGGCCCCCACAAAGGTCCAACCCGGTAATGTTTGTTTCGACGAACCTTGTGAGCACAGGTTCAGAAGCGCACCTGAGGAAAGGGAGCTGAGGTGATGCAAAGGAGACTCAAAGACATTGTGGCCGACGTCCTTCTCGGATCCACGGACCCTAAGGTTCAGTGCCCTGGACCTCGGTACGTGTGGTACCCTCTACCGGACACCGGACCCGAGACCAGGACCCCGTCCCCCGCTCCCTCGTCTCGGTCCCTGTGAGTCGGGAAGGGGAGGGGACGCCGGGGCTCTGGAGGTCGGGAGCGGGGAAGACCGAGGGTACACTAGTCGAGGGACCTTGCGTGCACAGAGGTGGGGAGTCTACCAGCGTCCCAGTGCCTCCCCGTGTGGGTCGTGAGGGGTGTGGGAGAGGGTGCAGGAGGGGGCGGGGCAGTCGAGGGCCGTCCTCGTCACGTCGGCGTCCAACGAGGGTGGGACGGGGACCCGGCCACCCCTTTGACGCCTTGGTCTTCCTGGCGTGAGTAACGTTTGGGTGGTCGATCTTAGAAGAAGTCCCTGGGGTTAGGCGACTGGGAACGACTCACAAAGGTTCCGGAAGGGTGGTTGGAGTCCAGGGTCCAACGACCCTTCAGGGTCCGGGCGGAAGGAGGGTAGGGAGAGGTGGTGAGAGTTACCTATTAGAGTAGGGAGTTGAGTTGTCTTTATCTTTGGTACTCCGTCCTCGTTGGAGGGGTGTTGTGAATATCCATACAGGAGTGTGGGATATTCCTCACGCAGTTCCGACATATAACAGTGGGATGAATAAATTGAATGTACGTCTCATGTAGTACTCTTTGAGACCCGACCTTCTTCGTGTTCGACCTTAGTTCTAACGTCCCTCTTTATAGTTATTGGAGTCTATACGTCTACTGTGGTGGGAATACCGTCTTTCACTTCTTGATTTCTCGGAGAACTACTTTCACTTTCTCCTCTCACTTTTTCAACCGAATTTCGAGTTGTAAGTCTTTTGCTTCTAGTACCGTAGGCCAGGGTAGTGAAGTACCGTTTATCTACCCCTTTGTCACAATTGTCACTGTCTGAAATAAAAAGACCCGAGGTTATAGTAACGTCTACCACTGACGTCTATAATTTTCTGTGAATGATGAACCTTCCTTCCAATACTGGTTGGATCTGTCGTATAAGTTTTCGTCTCTGTAATGAAACAGTTGTTTACAGTTAGACCAGTTCCGATACCAAAAAGGACACCAGTACATACCTACCTACACTCTCAACCTGACACTTCTTCCGACTCGTGACTTCTTAACTACGAAAACTTGACACCACAACCTCTTCTGAGAACTCTCAGGGAACCTGACGTTCCTCTAGGTTGGTCAGGTAGGATTTCCTCTAGTCAGGACCCATAAATAACCTCCCTGACTACAACTTCGACTTTGAGGTTATGAAACCGGTGGAGTACACTCTCAACTGAGCAACCTTTTCTGGGACTACGACTCTCCCTAACTCCCGTCCTCCTCTTCCCCTGTTGTTTCTTATTCTACCAACCTACCGTAGTGACTGAGTTACCTGTACCCAAACCCACCTGAGGTCCTCAACCACTACCTGTCCCTCCGGACCGCACGACGCTAAGTACCCCAGCGTCTCAGCCTCTGCTGACTCGCTGACTTGACTTGATATCATGGACAGAGATGTAACCTGTTTTCCACCGGGAGAGGGTAACTTCTTCCCAGGAGCACCCAGCGTTAGGTGTAGTAAGGGGTAGAGAAGATCTGGGAATGAGATAACTCGTACCGTCCGAAATGTAAGTTGCAGAGGGAGGGGGAGTGTAGGTAGTGAAGTCGGGGTAAGGACAGACACAGAAGGCGACTTGGGAGACGGAGAGAGAGCTTCGACGGACGGGAGGGTCGAGGGAAGGATTCGAGGAGAAGAAGGACTGGTCTGTTGGGCCAATCTTTGCTCAAGGAAGATTGTCAGGGGTAAAAGACCGGACGGTAAGTGGTTGGAGACGTCGGACCAAGGACAGGGGTCGGGAGGGGACTTCGGTGAAAGGATCTCCAGTAATGTCTGCGGGGTCAAGGAGTTAGGTCATTTGCGAGAGGTCAGAATTTGAATACACCGAGAAGGTGTCGACTGTAGTGAAGGATGCATCGTAGGGAGAGGGAGCGGTAGGCCCCGGTACGATGAGGCTGGGACCCCGACGGGTGGAGGTGCGACCCAGAGGTGGACCGGAGAGGAGTTCACACCACGACGGTCTCTGGGAGGGTGGAAGAGGGACTGTGTGAGGACCCACCAGGGTCGACACGCACTACGGAGAGGTCAGGGCCCGGGGAGAGAAGGTAGACATCGGACATGTGGATCGACGGAGATCCGTCGTGAAAGACTGACAGGGTACCCTTGGAGTTTGAGTCCTGAAGGATCGATTTGAACATGGAAGGGATTTTAGACAAGGAGAAAGGTATGAGGACTAAAGATAGTTTAAGTTCAATTTTTAAGATTCTAAATCGTAAAGGGACCACCAGGTCACCAACTCTTGGTCGGACGGTCACATCCCCTGGGTTCGGACTAGGGAGTAGGTTCTTCTAGGGTGTGCGACTCCCCGTCGATTCGGGTTCGGGGTGTCAATGACTTCAGGCTCGAGATCTTGACACGAGGGGTTGTTCTCTTCGGGGGTCACTCTTCGGGCACGTTGCGTCGTCTATCATCGGGGAGTGGCGTTGACCCCTTTCGACCGTGTGTCGTCGCTTCTGGGTGACGTCGGTTTTTATTTATTTATGTAACAAAAAATCGAGTCTTAATAGACCCCGAGAAGGGGAAGAGAGGGGAGTAAGGAGTTGTAAGTCCTTCATTTACCTTTGAGAGTTAAGATACGGATTTCTAAGAGGGGCGGGAAATCCCTCTTTTCAGAAATTAAGTTCAGAGGACCTGAGAGGACCTGAAACCACCCCGAAGGTCCACCGAGTCACCATTTCTTGGGCGGACCGTTGCGTCCTCTGTTTCTCTGCACCCGAGTTAGGGACCCAGTCCTTCTAGGGGACCTCCTCATGACATGAGGTCATGAGAACGAATCTTTTAGGGTGCCTGTCTCCTCGGACCGCCCGAGGTCAGGTACCCCAGTGTCTCTCAGACTGTGCTGACTCGTGTCGCGTCTGAAACCACTGACGGAGGGTGGACGGGAGGTGTGGAGGTCACAGAGGGTACGGCGGGGTGAGTCGGGGGTCTAGTGGTAGAGACGTTGACGGTCTCTCTAGGAAGGTGTCGTGTGCAGATTGATGCAGGGAGGAGACAAACTTTAGTGTAAACCAAAGGATAGTGGATGTCCTAGTACAAGTTTGGGGACTCGGATTGTGTGTCCGGGGAGACCTCGCCGGGAGGCGATGGACAAAACGGTGCCGAAGACGTCGTGGGTCGACCGGGTAGGGTAGAGAGGACTCGGGGAGTCTCACAAATGCTGTTGGACCCGAGGTCGTCGGTATCCGCGGGAGGTTGGGCGTCCGGAGACGGACTCCCGGGGAAAGTGAGATCAGAGAAAGGAGGTCTTACTTCACTTTACTGAGGAGGAGGTCCTTCGGGAGGGAGTTCAGAAGTCTGGCAATCGAGATAGAAGGAACACAAGGATATTGTAGTACGTTAATGGAGACCTTACATAGACTAATAAAGTATTCATAAACAAACGCAAAAGAAAGATGGTGGAAATTTCTTTTTGGACACACAGAATAACCAAAAAAAATTAGAGTCACGGGTTGTGACGTCGTCTGTTTATCTCCTATAAGCTATTTACAGATACCTATCTTGTTGTTTTTCTCCGACCCTCCGTTCATTCTTTGACTCTTCTTTCTACCCTTTTCGGTTTAATTGGTGAAATAGTCTTAGGGACTCCTCGAACACCTTTACGTCTAAGGCTCCGGTGGGATCTAGGAGACTGAGTCTGTCTTAGGAACCTCCGTCCCGAGTCCTTGACCGGAAAATTTGATTAAAGGAACCCACTAAGAATACCTAAGATTTCAGAGTATGGTGACTGGTTTCCCTGAGAACAAAATTATGACCTCTTCAAGACAATAAAGTCTTAGACTGGGTCCCAGTTCTTGGAGTCACCTCAATTACAGATTCTATCATATTAATATTGTAGTTGAAACTAATATCAGTATTGATGTCTTCTTTTCGGATACGTTTGCACCTTTGTCATTGTGGTTGTTCTTTTGGTGACCGACGGACGTGAGGACGTTTCCGTGAAACCTTGTGTTCCTTCCGTGACGCGAGACCCGAACCACCCTCGAGACTAATTGTTCACCAAAGTAGAGTCGGTTCATGAGAGGTAGAGACGTCTCGAGGGAGCGGAGGGTAGACTTTGTCCTCCCCCAACGTAGGTTCGAAGGAAAGTCGAGATTACAAGACACTCGCCGATAGAACTCGTTCCCTTTTGGGTAGTACCCACCCATTGTCAAGTTTACGACACGAAGATCCGAACGAGATAATAGTCCTCTAAAGATAGGACCGTTTTCTATGGACATCCTCTTCGTCCGGTTTTGTCGCAGGCGTCTCAGTGAGACAATATTACTCTAATTCGGTCTCGGTAAAACCAACTACTTTAATTATATTGTCACGATTATATAATGCCTCTCGTCGTCTCGGAGGGAGAGATTTCTTACGGTCCACATAACGCCCGCGCAAGAAGGGGGACTGGTGTCGGGACATTTCCACGACCTCCCCTCCCCGACGGTGAACCCGTCGGGACTCTCGGGCCCCCCGTCTGACGTCCCGCCGTCCTCTCCCAGAGGACCCTACAACCGTGAATCGGGTGCAGAAGGACATCCTTTCCAACCCCACCCGTGTTCCTTCTTTCCTGGGAGGCACCCGGGACAGTCAGTGGTCACGACCTTCCCTTCTGGACGCGCGACCCGTGGTCCAGGTCGGCAAGAGGAGCCCCTGGGGCAAGACGGCCGTCGGTCCCCTCTCCCGTTTCGGTCGTGAACCGGACGGAGAGGTCCCGTCCCTCACGACTCGGAGACGACCTGGAACTGGGCGACCCCTTTCCGCCCTCGGTGTAAGTTTGTCCGTGTCGCTAGTTGAATAATCAGTACGCCCAACGAGGTCGGTGGCGCGGGGGCTGGGCCGGAGAGGCCGCCCAGGGGGTCGGGGCGACGGAAAGTTCAACCTGTTGAACCTTTCCTCTCTCCCCCTCTCTTTTACTGCCCCCGAGTGTATGAACTACTTCTTCTGAGAGGGTGGCGCCAGTTGAGGCATCCAGGTGGCCGGCCCGTTCAGGTCGGTCAGTTAGAGTAGCCGGTAGAGCCTCAGGGCGTCGGGGAGGCCGAGAGACGCGTGGCCCCGCAGCCCGACCCTCCGCCCGCCCCCCCGATGCCGCTCGGGGGGTGAGGACGAGGAGGAGCTCCGCCGCTGCCCCCGCGCCCAGGTCCGCCAGGCGGGCCGAGGGACCGGGCCCCGAGGCCGGAGAGCGACCTCCGTCGACCGGCGGTCGGCCCGCCGCCCCTCGCCTTCCGAATTGGGGCCGCCCCGGCTCGCTCGGGCCGGCGTCTGCGCGCGGCGGGGGCCTCGGCCGCGAGGCGAGGGCGGCAGAGGACTTGAATTACTGCCCGTTAATCGCGCCTCCCCGAGGCGGCGGGGCGAGCGCGGCCGCCGGGCGCCCGTCGCGGCTCCCGAGCCCGGGCAGACGAGCGGCGCCGGCCCGCCGGCCGCCCCGGCTCGCCCTCTCGCGCGCTCGGCCTCCTGCGAGGGGCCTCCCGCGCCCCGCGGTCCGCGCCCGCTCCCGCGACGGCGGGCCGAGGGCCGGGCGTGCGCCGGCGGCGGGCCGCTCGCCTCCCGCCCCGGGGCGCGGCGGGGCTCCCGGCGAGGGCCGGCCGCTCGAGGCGGCGCCGGGCGGCCGGGGGCTCGGGGCTGAGGGCCGCGCCCCCCGTGGGCGGACCGCCTGTCTCTGCCCTTAGGACTTGGCGTCCCTGTGCAGGTCGGAGACTGGGCTTTCCCCCTTCACTAGTCTGGACCAAGACGAGCCGCCCTCCAATCGTCCCCTTGTTTCCAGTCTACGTCCCTTCCGACCGTGCCGACACTCATCGCTCCCCGGGGAAGACCGATCTTACAGTTGGAGTACTCAGTTCGATCAGGAATGAATGGACAGAAAGACTCATGAAGGAGATTCTTCGGACGGTACTGATTCCTTCTTAGTCTCGCTCTGGAAGTCTACGAGAGTCTTTCGTTGTCGAAATGTACGGATTAATCACGTCTTTTCCCTTCCTTTCTCTTTCTCTCTCTTTCCTCCCTTCCTCCCTTACACAAGGTCCAGGCCTTGTTTCTAGCGTTCGTAAGTCATGATCATAGTTTTACCATAACGACCTTGGGCGTCGAGACGCCAGGTTCCCCAACGTTTCTCGACCTGCCACGGACTCGCTGACTTGACTGTCAGGACGACAGACACCAGACGTAGTTTCGACCCGAGGACAGTCGAAAGGGTCGAATGAGCCCTGGACGGGGACTCCGAGGGTAATCCATTTGTGACAGGATTAGGTACACAGTCTGGGTTCCCTTATTAATCTATGGACAGAAATCTCCTTCGTCACACGGCGAACCGTCAACCGTTCATAGACAACTTACTCGTTCAAACGACATTCGTAAGATTCCCTGTACTACGGACAGGATGGGTCCACTAAGGATGAGTAGGGAAACCATGGTTGGGCACACAGTGGATGAGGTCTTTCGGTAAGAAGGTCCGTCTAAATAGACACATAGGAGATACACGGTACATTGAAACAATTACTGGGACATCACCTCGAATAGACCTCTTCCTTTACCGTTGGGTGAGGTCATAAGAACGGACCTCTTAAGGTGCCTATCTGCTCAGACCGTCCAATGTCAGGTAGCCCAGTGTTTCTCAACCCGTACTGACTCGTATGCATGCCACCTCGAATGGTGTGATATTGCGTTGGGAACCAAATGAATAGGCAGAGGAAGTCTCGTCCCCGAGGTAAACTAAGTAGAAATGTCGGGGTCGTGGATGGACCCTGTGTGTTAAATATAAACTACTTACTGACTATGATAGGATTCATCTTTACCGAGAATTGAGATTGGTGTTAGAACATGAAAACCTGGGATAAATCCCCGGTCTATTTATATTGGTGGTCGTTGTAGGCCCACATACACCCCTCTCGAAAGACCTTTTTTCTTGTTGGTCACTCGGAAGAGTCCTTAGGATTTCCGAGTTGGATCCACATTACACATATGTAGACCATCTATGACTTCGGTGTTCTACGGAGTTTCTTGTACGGTAGGATCGGAGAACTGAATTTAAGTCCTTCGTCTTCTCGTTTCTTCACTTCCCTTTCAAGTACAGTGACTCGTTCCGAGACGGGTTACAGGTCCGGTCTTGAGAAAGGTAACGTACTAAGATGGAGGTTGTCACCTTTAAGTGAGACGGTTGTATGTCCGACTAAGAACCACGGTCAACTCCGGGTAAGAGGTCTTCGTTTTTCCTTGTTTTAGGGTATTACGGGTTGAGAAAAGAGGGAAAAGTCTAGGATGTACAAGAATCACTACTTTCGCCGTAAACTGTCATTTCCTCTCGACGGAGACTCTTCGTGTCTACTTCTCCGTACGGGGAAGCATCGAGGACTTAACTCCCCAGACCCTCGCCGTTCCCCAGTCTGAGGAGTGACCAGGGGGTGGGGGTTGGAACACTTTGTGGACAATTCCGGGTAGGTGGTCTCGGTGGACGGGTGGGGATACTGTAGTCTCCTAGACTTGGTGGTCCTGACGACGGTTCTACGGAGGTCCCTTTTATGGTCGTTGGTCTCGCGAGGGACAGGTTGGACTCGTTGGCCATTCACGCCGAAGAACCCGACTCCCACCCACCTTTATCCCTTGTCATACTGTACAAAAACTTTTGTACATAATGTGGTGACAGAAAAACCTCCTCGTCCCCGAGGACTCCTAAAGAAGTTTTCTAAAAACAGAACAAATAGAGATTAGATCGGACCCCAAGGAACCTTGTAAATGGATCTGGTTTTTTTTCTCGTTCACCAACTCTAAAACTTACAAAAAGTGAGCAAACCTTATTCTTTAGGCCAAACTTTTGTGATTGACACCACATAAGAGAGGTTACTGAGAAATATAAGATCAAGAACAAATGATTAATACTAGTCCTAACTATGACGATTCGTTTCTTTGAAAGAAATCGTTTCTTTGATTTCTGTTAAGTCTTTCTCATCTTTTGAGTTTATTTTTATCCATAACCAAGTTGTTAATGGGCCTTCTTTCGTCCTCTCTATACAACCTTACTTTTGGAATGGACGAAACGTCAATTCAGTCTTTAAATCAACAAACAAAAAAGGAACGTCATTTAAAATAGAGAAATTTTCGTTGTTTCGTACACCTATTTTATGTAGTCTCTATAAGTCTTCACTAAGACTAAGAGAGTATATAAAACTCTCGAATTCAGTCAGTGAACTTACAATAGTACGAAGACCGCACCAAGGTCGCCATCCGACTTTTTGTCGAGGGGTCTTTGACAGGGACAGTTTAGGGACCTCGGGTACTTACACTGGAATGAACCTACATTAATTCTATTCCTAGACCTCTACTCCTCTAATAGGGCCTAATAAGACCCACCCGGGATTTAAGTTACTGTGTACAGGAATATCCTCTCTTCGTCCTCCTCTGCACTCTGTCTGTCTCTCGTCCTCCGTTACGCCGGTGTCTCCGGCTCCGACCGCCCTTCGGTCGTGTCTCGGTCCCTACCGTCGTCGGTGGTCTTGGGCCCTCTCCGCGTCCTCCTCGAGAGGGGGGCTCGGACGCCTCCCTCACACCGGGATTGCGAAGTTAAAGTCAGAAGGCCTTAGGTCTTGACACTCTTTTATTTAAGAAAAAACAAAATTCGGTCGGTCAAACTCCATTAAACAATATCGTAGAACCATTTAAGTGTGTCATGGATATTCTTTTATTATTCAATGGCTCCTGACTTTATTTACAGACAATAAAAACGAACAGGGTATAGGTCGGAGGAAAGAAGACAGTTATCGGGGACCTCGAAGGAAAACTACAGATCGAAAAACGGTGACTGACAGGTACACCCAACCTACCCGACGGGGGGGTGAGTGGGGTCGAGGTAACCAAGTCCTTTCATGTGTACTGAGTCGGGTCTGGTCACTCTGACTAAATTCTTCTAGGATCTAGAGGACCCTTCTTCGGGAAAGAGAGAACCTCAGGTTCGCCCGTCCACAGTGAAACCACGACGACCCCAGAAAGACTCCCCTTCGAACGACTCTCGCTCACGTCAGGTCCCCTTTCACCTGGTCTTCAACGTCTGTGTGACACAGGAGCATAGGGTCTCGGGGTCCTGGTCGAATGGTCTTCTCCGGGATAGTGACCCCAAAGATGAACTTCCACGGGTCTTTGTGGGAACAAACGAGGTCGGTCAAAGACAGGGACTGTTGACTTTTTCAGGATCGGTCCTGTTTCCAGTTTCACAGGACACCGGGACAACGAAACAACATTGGTCACAAAGAAACTCTTTCAGTTACTCTATTGGTGGACGTGAAGATCACTGAACTCTTACACTTGAGAAGGTTATTAGATTATTAGATTATTGAAATCTAGTTCCTTTCCAGTAAACACTGGTAGACCAGTTTCAGATATTAAAGGGAGATTTCCCATGATCTCTTGAGTCCTCTTCATGGGCCTCAACACCGTTAAGGAGTCCTCTCAACCCTGGTGTCGAGTCCAGAGGGCTCTTGGACTAGTCATCTTTCGATATAAATTTCCGTAAACGAAATAGTAAATTTGTATGAACCGGTTCTCTGAGTGTCAATATTCTATTAATATTGACTAAGGAGACGAGACAATTTCTTATTAGTGTTGTTATCAAAAACAACTCACGACCACAAATTATTGATACGTCGTCCGATCCAGTGATCGGTGACAATTAATAAAATGTCCTTGATCCTTCGTTTCCTTTTTTTAGTTCCGGGAGAGACGACCCTAATAATTATCTATATGCTAATACATTTGTACGTTCTCGGGTTTGATCAACGAACTATCGTCACCACTAAACTACTTCCGAAATCTCTCCACCCCAAAAATCACGAATAAGACAGACGAGGAAACGGACACAACCTAGAACCTAGCACACCGAGAGTCGCCGACGTCACACGTCCGGTCCTCGACGCCGTACGTCCGGGCGCCCGGGGCGGCGAGGACCGTACACCTCAGGTACAAGGGGTGGGTCCCTAGTATGGGAACAGGGGCCGCAACACCTCGTCTAGGAATTGAAGACCTGGTCCCTTTAGAACTCTCACCGTGTAAAACAATATTTTTTTTAACAACTTGACTACGACCATTGGTCTCCTAACACCTTAGGACTGTAAAGAGATGTCGGCCAACTTGACTTAATGTAAACAAGGTGTCTATAAACGACTCATGGAAGACACTGGGGTTATAAGAAGATCCATGTCTCCTGGGTTCTCACTTATTTTGTCTTTTCAGGAGCGAGTGTACCTTAAATGTAAATTATTTATGTATCAGAACCTCCTGTTACTCAGATACCTCTTTTTACCCTTCTCATTTCCTATCCTCCCATCGCCTACGACGACAGAATATAGGGTATCTAAAGTATATCCCAACCGTCGTTTCCGAAGTAATTCGTCTTCCTGTAAACTTGTTTCTGAACTTCTTTCTCTCTCGTTTGGTACACGGTGACCCCTTTGTACAAGGTTCATCTCCTTTCTTATTCGCGTTTCCGGGGCTCCGTCCTTATAGGAACCTTACAAACACTTTATTACTCCGGTCGTACCGACTTCGCCTTATTTGTTCCGTTTCCTCTACTCCTGGTCACCCCACCCCCGGTCACCCTCTTCAATTTAATAAGGTCTTATGCCCTTCTTCTGGTCGACGATAAGATTTACTCTGCCCCTTGATGACCTCCAAACTCACATCCTCTGTCCTAGTAATAGGAAATTACTGAGAGAATCTCCTAGTAAGATCGTCGATAAACTCCATCTCGTCTTTGTCCAAGGTCAATACTCCGATGACGTTATTAGGTTCGTTCTATGTTACTACCAAACCAAGCAACACAACCACCTATCTTCGTCACTCTTTGGAAGTCTAAGACTCGTAGAAAATTTCCATCTTAACGATCTTTAACGAATATCTAACATTAACCTGACACTCTCTTTCTTCAACGTGCGTGCTAAACGGGAAAGGAAAAGAAACACTCACTACTCTTACGAGAGTTCCGAGTGAAGGTTCCAAAGGACGATGGACTGATACTCCCTGAACCGGACTCGTGGTCTTTCATGTCTCAACGGCGACTACCTCTGCCCTCAGCCGACGTCTTTCTTCTCGTCCGTACCGTCCCTCTCCCCCTTGGGGAAGTCGAGACTCGTGCGGTACGACCTCTACGGACTCTATGGGTCCGTCTCTACGGTTCCTCTATTGTCGCACATACTCTAATCACAGACACGGTCCTCATCCCTCTAAACCATAAAAAGTCACCGATCTACCATAATTGTGGTACTTCGTTCAACTCTAGTGTTTCTTTTACACACACTCATCCCTCCTCCGTCTCTAGTTCCCGACTCTTGGTTCTGTGTGATGAAAAATCTCCAGCACAATTACTCTTCCTTGGACTTGTTTTCTGAGTTAGTGTTCGCCGATTACTTCATCCTCCGTTTGCTCTCTTGGAGGACTTTCACTCGGAACTCACGCAAGTGCAGTGAGTGCTCCTCCTCCTCACACGTTTACAACGGACACAACGTCTTCCTGACTCCAATCCGACCCAAGACAGACTCGTCCTTCTCTGAACATGAGGACCCCTCTCGCACCTCTCTGGCGAGTCCAATAAAACGCCAACCAGACTCTTCCCGGGACCTTCTACTAGCAAAAGCGATTACTCGGGAACGAGTCGTGTCTCTCCTCGCGGGCTTTGCACGAAGGAAGTTCGGTGCAGAGACAGGGACACGACCGAAGAGGACCCTTCCTCCGGTCGGGCTCTACCGACAGACTGAAGAGGAGGTCCTGACACAGGACCCGTTTGTGGCCCGCGACCGTCGAGGGGTCTCGGCGCCGCACCTCCCGCCCACCCCGTCCGGACCCTCTTGCTTCGTCAGATAGTAGTGTCCGTCTGTGCCCGTCCGCCCTGGACCTCGGCGACGAGGGTAAAGGAGAGACCCAGAGAAGGACTTAGCTGTGGAACCCGTTACGAGAAGGACGTGACTGAAATTTCAGACTAGACCCCCAAAAGATCTCTTACCGTCGAACACGACTGAAACCGCAAAGGACCTTGATAGTGTCGTGAAACCAAGTCAAATCAAGTTATTTGAATGTTCCGTGGTGATACGGACATAGAGACTTTGGTAAGGTCGGAAGTTGACTGGGCAAGGAAGAGGGCAGAGACAGTGAGTGGTTGGACGACCAGTCCGAAGATGCGACCGAAGACCGAGTGGTAGTAGGAGGGGCAAGGACAGAGGGAAAGTGAAACCCCTTAAAGTCACGACTACCCTTCTTTGATGAGTCACAGGATTCGAGCGCTGTGGAATTAGAGACGTCAAGGTCCCTGTAAGTGGAGGCGACGTCAGTCAGTGAGTGTGGGTCCCGGTAAGGAACCCGAAAGAGTGCTGAGCCTAAATGAGGATAGACCTTCTGTTTGGAGACTATAGGGTGCAAGACTGGTGCCAAAGCCAAGAAAATTACGGGAGAAATGAAAGGAGGGAAATGCGCACAAGGAACGGAGGACGTCATCGAAACACGAGTCAACGAGGTCAGCACAGGCTGAAACGTTCGGGCTCCAGTCGTGGAAATCGGAGGACTGAAAGGAGGATGAGATGCGAGCGAAGCGAAGGACGCGGCGGGATGAGCTCGAGAGCCGGACACTGAAATAGGGGAGTGATTGACTCTGAGATCGTGCACACGAGAGTCGACACTGCGACGACTTTTGAGGTGAACCTTAATTAGACGGGTGGAAAAGACGAGGTTTCGGATCTTTTTATAGAATGGTTCGGTGACATCCTTAATTTGTTTAACTACGGAGAGAGTAAGTGTGAGAGGTCGGAGGGTGTCCGGAGGACACAGACATCAGTGAGAGTCGTCGTCTGGCAGTAATAAGGTTCTCTTTTATTTCCACCATTCCTTTCGGGGTGGGATTGGATCTTGTGGAAGAGACGTCAGAGGGATACGGATAACAATGTTGTAACAGATATAGAGATGGGTAGACAGAGACAACGGAGGAGAGGCGTCAACGTAAAAAGACAAGAGTAAGAATGGCCAAGGAGCGGTCCGAGGAGACAGGCACCCTAAGAGGTCCGTTCTCATGACCTCGTCCAACGGTAAAAGAGGAGGTCCCCAAGAAGGACTGGTCGTTGACTTGGGAACAGGGACTACGGAGGACGTAATCGTCCGCCCAAGAAGTGGTGATCACGGGGGACCCTTCGGGAAGTCTTTAGAATGAGTTTAGTTACTAAAGAAGAAGGGATATAAAAGTTCGAAGAGGGAGAAGGTCAAGAAAGGGATTTCGGATATTACTTCAAGTTCTTAAGACGGAATTTTTTTTTTTTTTTTCGGGGTACGGTTTGGGGGTGGGGGGTAGGGTTAATGGAATAGTGGTGAAAGAGAAAGGTAAGTGAAGTTCAAAGAATTTCCTTACGGGATACAGGAACCGCACAGATTAGGGAATAAAGGTCAATGAGTGTTAGACCAAAGACAAGGGAACCGAGGAACTTTTACCAATCTTAAAAAGACTGTTTTTACTCGTAAATAAAGGTCCAACGGTTTAGGTCGTCTGGTAGAAGACAGAGCGGAATCCACCGGGAGGACTAGTTTAGGTCGTCTGGTAGAAGACAGAGCGGAATCCGCCGGGAGGACGACTGTCGAGACGGGAGAGAGGACGGACGTTACCCACGGCGCAGACAAAGTGGGAGATGTGGGGTCGGTAGGACTTTCGGGATGTCAACTAATAGGAAACACGGACTCCGGGAGAACCGGACTTCTTAGGAAGACAGAAAAGAAGAAGTTAAGGGGAACTTTAGTGTCGGGTCCTTCTTCGGGAGACGGGACCGGTGCACGGGGTGCAGACGGCGA
The DNA here is from genome assembly GCA_006410555.1 of Capra ibex. Classification (NCBI taxonomy): domain Eukaryota; kingdom Metazoa; phylum Chordata; class Mammalia; order Artiodactyla; family Bovidae; genus Capra; species Capra ibex. Next base: position 1,424,358 of record SJYO01036187.1, read on the forward strand.
CAATGTCATGAGGAGCATACACTCTCGAGTGAAAGGATCAAGGGACCTGACTTTGAGAAACCCTTGTCCTTGAGAGAAGATTTGGATGAGCAAACAGGTCCTAAACTGTGTCAACCGGGGGTGTTGGACGGACCTCGAAACAAAAGGGGGTCCGGAAGTACTGTGGTGTAAAGGGACCAAATAGAGGGTGAAGTGACCGAGAACGAAGAATTTGAACCCAATGTTGAAGAGACAAGTTGGAGTTTTACAACCTGATAAGGTTGAGGTGGTTTGAGGTGGGACCCGACGAAGACATGAGACGTATGACAGATGGGTGACAGAGATCCGTTAGAGGAGATGAAAAAAACAAAATTACAAATCAATAAATGACCGCGACGTTGAACAGAATTAACGGTGTACACCCCAGAAAGTAACACCACACGTCCGAATCGACGGACGTCGTACACACTAGAATCGAGGGGTTGGAGGGTTGATCCATAGTGTGGGTACACGGGACGTAAAGGTCCGTCTAAGAGTTGGGGACCTCGTCTCCGTTCAGGAAGGAGGGAACAAAATTTAGAGTAGGCGTACGACGACCAAGGGCTCAAAGACGAGCTCAGACTGGAGAGGGGACCCGAAGTCTGCGTGTCTAGGCTGACGGACGAGGAACATCCGTCCTGTGTCACCTCCGTACCCGGTCCGCCGTCACATCCACCTTTCCCCCCCATAGACCTCCCTCCCTCTCGGCTAACTAACACTCTTTACCTTTGGATCCACTGAAAACCCAATCCTACTGGTTGTTAGAGACAACCGGACTCCGCCTCCCCAAAGGACCCCGCACCTCAATAGTCTCGGTTTTGGTCCTGTCTTCACTGTCGCAGTCAGCGAGTCAGTACAGACTGAGAAATACTGGGTCCCTGACCTCGGGCGGTCCGAGGAGACAGGTGTCTTAAGAGGTCCGTTCTTACGACCTCAGCCATCGGTAAGGGAAGGGGTTCTCTAGAAAGGGTTGGGTCCTAGGGTTCGTTTAGTCCTGTCAACCAGTATGACGAGGATCCGAACTCGCCGGTTCTTTACCTCACTGACAATTAACTTGGTATAAGACTCTATTGCTCCTGAGTCCCTTTTGATTAAACTTCTACATAATTCAAACTCTACGAATAATTTGTAGGGGAAGGAGGAACAGCGGTTTGTATCATTTCGACCGGGTAATATTAAAGAGGAGGAAGAAGTAGACTAGTCAGTGACTCAGGACAGTTGGTATTATGGAAGCACTGAGGGGTTGAGAGGCAAAGGTCAGATCGGTAGAGAGACCAACTCGAGTAACGAAGGATGGATATGAACATGTTCTTGTGGGGTGAACTAGCGAGAAGACCGAAGAAGAGTCAAGTCAGGTCGGTGGTTTACTGGGTTCTCGGTAAGGATTCCTTGGTCAGACTGGTACAGTGACGGACCGACCGAACTGTGAAATACATCTTCGTTTGTCTGGTGTGACGAATCGTACCGAAAGTTTCATGAGATCGTAAGTCTGGGACGTATTGTTTGGATAGGAGGTAGGGTATCTTGGAGTGGGTCAGACTGGTCGAATAATCTTTAAAGAGGTTGTACGAGAGATATAAGAAGGTAAAGATGGAAAAGAGATTTGGGTAAAAAAAGATGAACTTCACAGGAAACGGAGGGATAGGAAATTGAGGGGAGAAGGAGATTGTTTACGGTTGGGGTAAAGATAATTATAAATGACTCTCTTACTCACTTCGTAGTATCAATTTTCATACCTGAGACCTTGGTTAGTCCCGAATTGAGGGTCAAGAGACGGTAAGGGATCGGCACATTGGAACCCATCCAGCGATACGCAGTCCAGGGAGTAGGTATTTGGCCCTCTATATATGTGTATAGTGTATTCTATGTAATCAACCATAATAATACACAGTTTATACCATGATTCTTGACAAGTATGTAATAGATTAAATCAGGAGGGTTGAAGAGACTCTCCATAAAAATAATAAGTTTAAAATCCGTACTGGGGAATTATAAGTTCCCGTGTGTCGACCACCTTTACCCTTTGACCTTAAGTTCGGGTTCAGACGGACCTAGTTACGGATCCAAAGGCAGTGTCGTGATCTTTCTCGGGATCCTTCCTTTGGTCTCTCCAGACTAGGAAATTTGAAGGCGAATCTACCTTGTCCGTCGCTTCTGACACACGAGACCTTCCTCCTGTCTCTTTTTGTCTTAGTTCTCCTTCATTGCAATCCTAGTCTCAGTTTCCCTCCACTACTCGGTCATATATTGGGGAGTCCACTTTTCTTTATTGCCATGTAATGTGTACCAATACTAGAATTATCGTTATCGTCCGATACAAGGGTTTTCGTTCCAGTCTTAACAATGACCCTTTTCCATTTGACTTTGACAATTGGACTCCTCTGTTCACGACACACATTGTAAAATTGGGGTTCCCTGGATCGTGTTTTGGTCCCTGAGTTTCTCAAATCCTCGACCTGTTCCGTTACCTCACTGTAGCAATTTCATGGCTTTCTTTTTTCTTTAATTGGATCTTAAGAAACCGATCACTTTTATAGTAAGTTTTTTTTTCCCAATCGGACGTGAGACCTCGGGTACTCGGCCTTGATGACTCCGACGTTCGGTGTTGACGACTTCGGACTCACGAGGGACCTCGGGCGCGAGGCGTTGTTCGTTTCGTGGGTGTCACTCCTCGACTCGCGACGTCAATCTCGTTCGGGTGTGTGTCGCCACTCTTGGAGCGCCGACGCCGACAGGTCAGTGGGGGAGCACAGGCTGAGAAACGCTGGGGTACCTGACGTCGTGCGGTCCGAAGGGGCAGGAAGTGGTTGAGGGTCTCGAACGAGTTTGAGTACAGGTAGCTCAGCCACTACGGTGGGTTGGTAGAGTAGGAGACAGCGGGGGACGAGGAGGACGGAAGTCAGAAAGGGTCGTAGCCCCAGAAAAGGTTCCTCAGTCGAGCAGTGTAGACCACCGGTTTCATAACCTCGAAGTCATAGTCAGAAAGATTACTTATAAGTCCTGACTAAAGGAAATCCTACCTGACCAACCTAGAGGAACGTCAGGTTCCCTGAGAGTTGTCAGAAGATTTTGTGGTGTCAAGTTTTCGTAGTTAAGAAGCTGTGAGTCCGAAGAAATATCAGGTCGAGAGTGTAGGTATGTACTGGTGACCTTTTTGGTATCGGAACTGATCTACCTGGAAACAACCGTTTCATTACAGAGACGAAAAATTATGTGACAGATCCAAACAGTATCGAAAAGAAGGTTCCTCTTTTCGAAAATTAAAACACCGACGTCAGTGGTAGACGTCACCAAAACCTCTGGTTCTTTTGTTTCAGATAATGACAAAGGTAACAAAGGGGTAGATAAACGGTACTTCACTACCCTGGTCTACGGTACTAGAATCAAAAGAATTACAACTCGAAATTCGGTTGAAAAAGTGAGAGGAGAAAGTGAAAGTAGTTCTCGAGAAATCAAGGAGAAACGAAAGACGGAATTCCTACCATAGTAGACGTATACACTCCAATAACTATAAAGAGGGTCGTCAGAACTAAGGTCGAACCCGAAGTAGGTCGGGTCGTAAAGTGTATTACGTGAGACGTATATTCAATTTATTCGTCCCCCTGTTATATGTCGGAACAGTATGAGGAAAGGGTCAAACCTTGGTCAGGCGACAAAGTACAGGTCAAGATTGACAACGAAGAACTGGACGTATGTCTAAAGAGTCCTCCGTCCATACCGTCAAACCATACGGATAGAGAAAATTCTTAAAAGGTCAAAGAACACTAGGTGTGTTTCCGAAATCACATCAGTTACTTCAGAGACACACATGTGTGTACTTTAGCATATAATAAATTTCTAGATGACACTATTCAATTGGATATATAAATTTGTAATGTTATCGGTGTTTTTACTTTAGTCTATTTATCCATATGGACTATCCAGTTATCACATCTATTTTAGTGTGTTTTTTTATGAGTTAGGTCTTCTTCCATTCTTTTCTCTCTTTTTTTACTTTAGTCTACCCTGTATTTCTTTTGTTTCTCGTTCTATCATTTAAATTTAAGTCGAGATAACTATTAATGTAATTTATATTCACCAGATTTATGAGGGTTAATTTTTCGTCTGTAGTAGTATAACCCAAAATTTTTATGTTGACATGCCTGCAGGGGCCACCACGGCGCCTGCCCTTAGGTGGACAGTTACGTCCCGTGTTACCCCCTACACAAGTTAGGGACCACATCCTTCTAGGGTGTAAGGCACCTTGTTGATTCGGGTACGGGGTGTTGATGACTTGGACACACGACACTGCTACTTCAGGTGTGGGGTCTCGGACGCGAGGTGTCGTTCTCTTCGGTGACGTTGCTCTTCGGACTCGAGGTGTTACTTCTCCTCGGGGGGTGAGCGGCGTCGATCTCTTTCGGAGGTACGTCGTTGTTTACGGGGGTTTAAATAAATAAGTAAAATTTCTTTCGTTGATATTGTCGGAAGGGGTCACCGAGTCGTCATTTTTTTAGGTGGGCTGTATGTCCTCTTCACCAAAGTTAGGGACCCAACCCTTCTAGGGGACCTCTTCCTTTACCGTTGGGTGAGGGTATAAGAACGGATCCTTTAGGACACCCGTCACCTCGGACCACCCGACGTCAGGTACCTCCAGTGCTTCTCGACCTGTGTTGACTCGTTGATTCGTTGTTTTTCGACGACATACAACAGATGTCCTTTGGATGAACTTTATACTCCTGATATGTCAGGTACCTTAAGAGGTCAGGTCTTGTGACCTTACGACTCTTCGGCAAGGGAAGAGGTCCTCTAGAAGGGTTCGGTACCGAGTTTGGGTCCAGAGGGCGTCGCGTGCTCCCAAGAAATGGTCGACTTGGTGGTCCCTTCGGGTTTACGTTCCTGACATCGGGTGGTCCGAGGAGACAGGTACCCTAAAAGATCCGTTCTCATGACCTCACCCAACGGTAAAGGAAGAGGTCTCCTAGAAGGGAGGGGTCCCTAGCTTGGGCCCAGAGAGCGTAACGTCCGTCTGCGAAATGGCAGACTCCGTGGTCCCTTCGGATTATGCTCCTCTCTACCGTAATTTTTATTTTCATACCAGTTTGAATGTCGATACCGTTACACTGTTCTGACAGTTAGGTGAGGTGGTTTTCGTTTGGATTTTGACCTGTTTGGCAGTTTTCTTTATAGAGTCCCGAGACCCTTACTTGGTTTCCACGTAGGGGGTTATATTCTTCATAAATCTCGAAACCCATATTTCATTATTTCTTTCACCCGAAGAGTTGGAGTCTTGTACTGTAAACCCCGACCTATTTAGAAACAACACTCCCTAATCTTTTATAGACCTTGACATACTTTTACTTTAATGTTGTACACTCGTGTAAACTCTTCGTCGATCTCGTCACGAATACCCCTTTGCATATCGTAACCCATCAATGTAATCTTCTTTTCTTTCCAAGACTTAGTCACGAAATTCAAGGTGGAATTCTTTAAACTTTCTGTTAATTTGGGTTTCTTACACTTTCTTCCTTTACCTAATGTTTAGTCTTCAGTCACCCGATCTTGTGTTCTGTCTCGTTTCATGTTGTTTTTGTTGTCCCCCTTTTTGTAGTTACTTTGGTTTACGACAAAGAAAAATTTCTAACTATTTTGACCATTTTGACAGCTGTCTGATTTTTCTTTCTCTTCTCCCTTCTATATTTAGTGGTCGTGGCCCTTACTGTCTCTTCTGTAGTGGGTAGGATTGCTGGTCCGTCACTACGAACGAACGACAGTGTTGAAGGCAAGTTTTTACACGATTTACAGATTGGTCATGGTATTCTATTCTTTTTTCTTTATTTTCCGTATATGACAATGATAAGTTTCTATACTAGACGACGACGATTCAGCGAAGCCAGCACAGGCTGAGACACGCTGGGGTATCTGTCGTCGGGTGGTCCGAGGAGGCAGGGACCCTAAGAGGTCCGTTCTTAGGACCTCAGCCAACGGTAAAGAAAGAGGTTCCATTTTAGTAGATACATTTTCAAGATCCCAGTGTCCTATACTCTAGTTATATAGTTTTATTTATATACATATACTTTTTGATACTTTGCAACCACTATCTTTTCAAAATTTCAGGTTTATTTACCTCTTTACATGAGACAAAAACCTAGTCTTCTGTTACAACGATTCCACAGTTACAAGATTTCAGTTAGATATTTCAGTTACATTAGGGTAAATTATGAAATCAATTCACCCAAACAAAAAACCATTCTTAATTATTCGACGAAGATTCTCAGTTTCTCTTTACTTTTCCTGGATGTTCTCGGTTTGATACAACTTTTTCTTGTTTCACTAAAGTTCTGAATGATATTTCAATTGTCATTAGTTCTGTGGCATCGTAAATACATTCCTATCTCTATGCTTAGTGACTTGTCTTTGACTTTATCATATATTAGTCAACTAAAAAAAAATGGGTATGTATGTATACCCCTAGAATCAAGGGACTGGTCCCTACCTTGGGAACGGGGGATGTGACCTTCGTACCGTAGAATTGGTTACCTGACGTTTCCTTTAGGATTATATTGGTTAACTAAAAATTGTTTCTACGGTTCCAATGAAAAGTTGTTAAATAATAGACACACATTTTCGTAGTTAGAGTTTTGGAATGAAGTATAGTATATGTTTTTAATTGAGTCCCTGAAGGGCTTCACCAGGCCAGGGACTCTGAGACTCGAGGGTCACGTCCCCCGGATCCAAGTTAAGGACCAGTACCTTGACTCTAGGGTGTACGGCGTCCCGTTGATGGGGGTCACGGCGTCGCTCTCTTCGTGGCGTCACTTCTCGGCCTTGTCGGTTTATTATTCACTTAATTCAGGTAAACTTTTGTTTGTTTGTTTGTTTTACAATTGATTTTTACAGTTTTAATTTTGGTATTTTACAGGTCTTTTTCTTTATCCGTTTTTATTAATACTGAAACGTAATGTCTTTCTAAATACTCCATCCCGTTATTTTTTTTCGTGTCTGGTATCTTCTTTTTAGCTATTTAACCTGAAGTCGTTGTAATTTTTAAAACGAGAAGTTTATTGTAATTCTTTTACCTTTACGTTCGATGACTGATCCTCTTTTATCAAAGATATATGTGTGTGTGTTGAACCAAATTTTTTACCTGTTTTCTAAACTTATGTACGAAGCCGTATAGTAATTTGTAGTTCCTTTATTTTTAAATGTGATTTTATTCTGCCTCTTCCGCTACCGTGGGGTGAGGTCATGAGAACGGACCTTTTAGGGTACCTGCCTCCTCGGACCACCCGTCGTCAGGTACCCCAGCGATTCCCACCCTGTGCTGACTCGCTGAAGTGAAAGTGAAAGGTGAAAGTACGTAACCTCTTCCTTTACCGTTGGGTGAGGTCACAAGAACGGACCTCTTAGGGTCCCTGCCCCCTCGGACCACCCGACGGCAGTTACCCCAGCGTGTCTCAGTCTGTACTGACTTCACTGAATCGTCGTCGTTTCGGTGATCTCATCGATTTGAACCTTTCTAATTACTACATGTCACGACCGCTCCCCCTCTTCGTCGACCCAGAGAGTACGACCGACGGTTCACCCTGTCGGAGAAACCTTTTGACCCTCACAAGAATCTTTCAATATATATATGTCAATAGTGAAATAGGTCGTACAGTAAGAATTTAGATAGGTTTTCCTTACTTTTACATGTAGACGTCTTTGTGAATATACGTTTACAAGTATCGTTCAAATTAGTGTTGTCGGTATTTGATTTGTTTGGTTGGTAGGTAGTTGATCCCTTACTTATTCCTTTAACACCATATGAGTGTGCTACCTTATGATGAGTCGTTGTTTTTTTCTTACCTGACGACTATATGATTTGTCGTGTCTACTTAGAGTTTCGTAACGTGACCACTTTCTTCGGTTTGTGTTTTCCCACGGATGACATATATGCTGTGGTAAGAATTTATAAGATCTTTTCCACTTTGTTACTATTTTTCGTCTCGCTACTGACGGCTCTCGACCTCCAACCTCTCCACGACTTGTCTTTTCTTATATTCCGTTGAAAAACCTCACTACCTTTACGAGATATAAAAGTGACGCCATCACAAATGTACTGACTTGTATTTAGAATTTTGAGTAACTTAAAATATGTCTTTTAACATTTTAAAATAAATATACATGTCATGTGGAGTTATTCGACTAACTTTTTTTTCAGGAATTGATCCTTTTAACCTATACTTAATATAGGACGGATTACTTCTTTATGGAAAGTATTATGACTAGTTTAAAGTCATTTGGAGTATCATAGTGAACTTACTAGTCATTACTTCTGTATTATAGTTGACTAGATTTTGGAATCCACATTTCAGTAGTGATCATTATGATCGAAGAGTTTTATAGAGTTCATAATTTTTATTTTTAGTACAAATATAACTTCTGTCTGTAAAAATGTATAAATTAACGAAGAAACTTTATGAACTTAATCACTTAATGAGTCAACAACACACCCCATCCCTCAGATAGGAAACCCTCTTCCTCTGAAACCTTTAACCTTGAACTCAATTTCTTTTCATATAACACGTAGGTTCTGCAAGACCAGGGACACGACTCCTGGGGAGGTGGTTTTTCCACCATTAGATGTCCTTCTTTACCTTAACGTTTGTATTAATATTAAGTCACGCTACTTGTCACTAGTCTTTCACGTGTCCCGTGACATTGTCACTTTTGTACTGCTACTCGAGACTCCTGCATCTCCACCTAGCCTCTTCGGAAATCTCCCGTCTACTTTGGACTAGTGTCGTCCGTTCGTAAGGGTTCCCTGGGACTCCCCGAGACACGATTTACTATTCTTCTCTACGACCTCTCTTGCTTTAGAACGGTAAGTACTGTTGGACCCTGGATCCCCCGTAACTCGATTTACTTTATTCATTTCTGTTTACAGCGTACGAGAGAGAATATACACTTTAGAATTTTTGTTGTTGTTTTTGACTTGGTTATTTTTGTTCGAGTTTCTATGTCTATTGGTCTCTTCTCGTACTCTCACCTTCTTTACCCACTTGACTAAACAAAAAAAATTCGAATTTATTTAAATTAAAAAAATTGTTGACGTACTCTTTTTTCCTTTTTATTCCTTGGCACCGATTACATTGACAGTAGGATAGACTTTCTTGGACCCTTTAATTAACGTTCTTTTACGTGGACAAAGTAGGACGCCTCCGAAGGGACCACCGAGTCTACCATTTCTTAGACGGACGTTACGTCCTCTGGTCCCCAACTAGGGACCTAGTCCTTCTAAGGGACCTCTTCTTTTACCGTTGGGTGAGGTCATAAGAACGGACCTCTTAAGGTGCCTGTCTCCTCGGACCGTCCGATGTCAGGTACCCCAGTGTTTCTCAGCCTGTAGTGACTCACTGATTGTGAAAGTGAAAGTAGGGTTACTTCCTGAAAAGAAGACACTAAGTTATAATAAGATTTGCATAACGGTAGAGAGTCCATCATGACCCAATATAGGGGGTCCGGTTGGTCCGACTGAAAGTCGTCTAACAGGACCCCTTCCCTCTAGACAAGTCTCCACTTATAGATCTTAGTCTTCATTTCTTTTGTTTCTTGAGGGTACATTTAAGGACTTCCACGTTTTCGTACGGAGCGGAGGGATGTGTCAGTTTGGTTCGTCTTCGTTTTTTTCCTTTGGTGGCGTTCGACTTTCACGGAGGGAGTGACGTCCGCATCCATCCTCTCAACATCCGTTTGCACATTGCCGGAGGTAAGACATGTGGATCTTCGTCTACCCTCGTCGGGGAACCTCGGTTACAGTTTGGGTGGTTTGTCGTCAGGACCCATGGGTGGGCCGGAACCGATGACTCGGAGTCTGGTTGTCAAGAGCTCCGAGAAAAGGAGGAAGGTGCGGTCGACGTATATGTCGAGACATTAGTCCGTGTCCGTCAAGGGTACGGGGTTCGTTGGACCGACAGAGGAGAGCAACTGTCACTGACGGGGCTGCATGTCCTTACGTTGTCTTTTGACTTGCAACTCAATTCACTCTACTTTGGGATTGTTCTTTTTGAGATTGTGTTTTTGGGTCGTTTATAGACATGTAGTCGGAGAATATAGAGTGAACGTTAGTGGATTTAACGGTATAAGTAAAATAATAAGGAGGTGCCTTTGGTACTTCTTCGTTAAGTAAACACAAGTTTATATTTAAAACCAAGAGGATATTCCTTGTCGGGGGTCACTACTCAGTTTCACTTTCAGCACAGGCTGAGAAACACTGGGGTATCTGAAATGTCAGGCACCTCAAGAGGTCCGGTCTTATCACCTCACCCATCGGAAAGGGAAAAGGTCCCCTAGAAGGGTTGGGTCCCTACCTTAGGTCCAGAGGAGGTAACGTCCACCCAAGAAATGGTCGACTCGGTGGTCCCTTCGATAGTCCCTCGATAGTCACTACTCATCAACGGTGTTTTTCCACATCAGTGTCAACCGGTCCGTCCGGATCGTACCCGTCCCGTCACGCCAAACGGTCGAACAAGTACATGATTCCTTTACTGGAGGTTCGTTGTCGGCAGTCTAATCGTCACTGGCCTTAGACAGTCCGTGAGATTCTACCGTTCAGTGCGGTAGACCACCTTAGTTGACTCGTAGAGATCTTTGAGTTTCGGTTGACAAAAGATTTTTTCTCCTCATCTTTACTTTGGAGACCACACCACCCCTTTTATGAAATTTATGAAGTCATGTCCACCACAATTACCATTTCTTGGACGGATAGTTATGCCCTCTGAATTCTGTGCGTCTAAATTAGGCACCCACCCCTTCTAGGGGACCTCGTCCCGCGTCGTTGGGTGAGGTCACAAGAAAGGACCTCTTAGGATACCTGTCTCCTCGGACCACCCGATATCTGGTATCACAGTGTCTCAGTCTGTGCTGACTCCTCTAATCGTGTGTGCGTGTTATGAAACATGAGAAATTAGGACCTTTTCTTTCCAGAGTCGACTAAACGACTGTATAATTGAAACATTTAATTGGACATGGAACAATTACTGTGAGTTTAATTAACTACTCCATAGAGATCGTGTTTAAAGTTAATGTTAACTTTAAACATTAATGTGACATTTTTAAATCTCGAGACGATGTCGAAGAGGGATTCCTGGAAAGTCAAGACACTAAGACATAGTAGATACCGACTCCGTGTAACCTCAGATTAGTCTGTGCCGACACAACTGTTTCAGAGTTACTTCTGACATACCCTTGACTGAATTTTTTTCAATGGCTGAGTAAGTTCCCAGACAACTGGTACTACGCGGTCGACGTCCGGATCCGACACACGAGTGTCTCCCTGGTTCTGTGTCTGGTTCTGGGGATACGAATGTCTCAAATATCTCACACCGCCATCTGTTCTTTATGCATTTTTACAATTCCAATCCCGTCACTTATGTTAAAATTTTACAATTTCTATCACCCTTTCCTCCCCAACCTCCTATCCCAACAGTCTCGAGAGAACCTCTACTATACACTCTAGGTTTCTCTTTTGTTCAGAAGAGTACTACTTTAAACAAAAATTTTTGTTGGGAAGGTGTTGTATATAGGTCTAGTTGAAAATTTTTTTGAGAAAACCCTGAGGAGACACCAAAGACGGAAGTTTCGGTTACGTACTTGGGGTAATTCTTTTTGTCCGAACGGAGTCTCGTCATATTAGGTCAAAATGTTGGTGGAGCGAGAAACTGGAACTTGTAAACCCCCTATAAGGATTTTCAATTACGTCACATATATAATCGGATGGGAAAACCACGCCTTTAAACGTCACAGTAGAACTACCTGTCATAACGATTACTTGTATGGAGACTGCTAAGACGACAAGAAAGTGACACTTCCAGGAGTAAGGAGACGATTCATCCTAGATATTTTGCCATCACTTTTATTTTACAAGTCGTTTGTTTCCGTCTTCCTTTGATCTTCTTTTCTTATCATGACTCTGTTTCTCTTCCCATTACCCTATTTTCTTGTTTTGTACTTTTTCGCAAGGTTTCACAGAATTATCAAGTCGAAAGATCCGGACAAAGGTAATCTAAAGATCCCATAGGAGAAGGACCCAGTTCGTTGGATTAAAGGGATTCAGACTAACGGGGATAGAAAGGGATTACTCGAACTCAGACAGTTACCATTTTGTGACAACACCGAGTTTCAAAATGTGTCATTATTGTATTGGGGTTTGAGGTGGTACGCAAGAGATAAGGTGCATATTTTAGTAAAGAGAAATTGAAGGGACTAGAGTTTGCAGAGCGATTAGACATAATTAACCTACGTGATGTCCAGAAGATACTTGGGAGTTTCCCTCGTCCCACTCTAGATGAGTGATGACGTGACCCCGACGCCTCGAGCCATAGGAGTGGGACGGATGTGACCCCGACGCCTCGAGCCATAGGAGTGGGACGGATGTGACCCCGACGCCTCGAGCCATAGGAGTGGGACGAATGTGACCCCGACGCCTCGAGCCATAGGAGTGGGACGGATGTGACCCCGACGCCTCGAGCCATAGTACGACGGAAACACACAATTTCAGTGCACGGTGTACGGTGTACGACTCGGTACAGGTCGAGAAACGCCAGACTGGGGTGCGTGATCAGACGGTCCGAGGGGACAGACACCGTAAAGGGTCCGTTCTTGTGACCTCACCCGACGGTAAAGAGGGAGGTCCCCTAGAAGGGTTGGATCTCTAGTTTGGACGTAGAGGATACGGGGGATACAGAGGACACAACATCCACCTAACAAATGGGTGACTCGGTAAACCTGGTCCTTTTTGAATCAGAACTCGTTTAGGTTCCTCTTTTTCTGAACATAAAATATAACTGGTTTCGTAAGTTGATTCAGGTATTCTTAAGATTAAAGGTTATATCCTTGTAAGGTTTATCGGTTATAAACATAGTATTAGTCAATTCTCATAGTTCTGGAGAAGTATGTGTATTTATTCGATCCAGAGAATCGAGGTTTTTTTTTACCATCCGTTGTATGTAAAAATCTTACGTGGTCCTACAGGACATGTAGACACAATCTGTGAAAATATTTACTCTTTTTTTTAAATAAAAGTAAAAATTTTCCATGTATCTCCCAGGTTTTTTGAGAGGTTTATTCTGGTTGTTTGAGGGTTTTGACACATATTGAGTTTTAAAGACTCTAGTCGTTAATTTATGAACAAAATTTGAAACAATTTGTTTGTAGTGGTGGAGATATCCCTATGGTCCTATCAGTATTATTTGGGCCGAACTACACTTGTACTGATAAAAGGATGTAGAAGGACCCCCTCTCTGTCGGTTTTTACGAATTTAATTGGGATTCTACCATTATTTTCATATTGGATCCGACAGTTAAGTCAAACATGATTTGTTACTAAATAGACGTTGACAAAGAAAGGAAGGTCAATTCTTTATGTGGAAATTATTAAAAAGTGATCGACGACGACGACGACGGTTCAGCGAAGTCATCTCAGGTTGAGACACGCTGGGGGATCGTTAAGTTTATGGATTTAATTCTTACGATATTAATTCTTAATTAAGGTAATTATTCGAACGATATCAGGTTTACAGAAAAAGGAAGTTCTACAAACAAAAAAGTCTACAATGGTAGTGTAAATAAGTTATAACATTTACCCTCTTGTACTACTAACTGTCATAGTCAATAGTAATTACTATAACGTGTTTTATTTCGTCGTCTGAAGGGTCGATGAATCCTCTTTGTGATACGATTAGGGTCGTATAGTTAAATGACGAAGACACTTAGTCTAGTCTAGTCGACGCAGGCTGAGAGACGCTGGGGCACTTAGCGTCGTGCAGTCCGGAGGGACAGGTAGTCGTAGATGGCCCTCAAGTGAGTTTGAGTGCAGGTAGCTCAGTCACTACGGTAGGTCGGTAGAGTAGGAGACAGTAGGGGAAAAGGAGGACGGGGGTTAGGGAGGGTCGTAGTCTCAGAAAAGGTTACCCAGTTGAGAAGTGTACTCCACCGGTTTCATGACCAAAGTCGATGTCGTAGTAAGGAAGGTTTCTTTAGGGTCCCGACTAGAGGAAGTCTTACCTACCAAGACACTTATGATAGAGTGATAAAAGAAACGTCGTAATCATGTGTCGACCACGTTCAAAATCTTAGCTTAGGGTAGAGATTCTTCCCGTGAAGTATGAGATTCTTGGTTGAAGAGAATAGATTATAGCTTTACATCAAACGTTAATATAAATGGGGGAGTTGGTAAAGGAGGAGAAGTCAATCGACTTCTTGTTAATGGTACAGTGTATTGGAAAATTTGGTGTATTTAGACATGTCTTGGAAAATTCAAATATTACGAAGATGTTTTTGTGGACTGAATTAAGACTTTGAGGACGAGTCATTGAGGTTTTTGTTAATTCAACTTGGTTTTATAGTGTATTGTAAATTATTGACGTTTATATAAATAATATTAAATGTCCAATTGTCAATATATATGTTAAAATATTTTAGGGTTGTTTTTGACCAAAGTAAATTTAGTAACCTAGACTTCGGTTGAATCTTCAGAAAATCAGGGGATTGAAGTGGAAGGGATTTAGTATTTTTTTATTTTAGACTATGAAAACTAAAGTTCAATTTCTACTGCTCTACCACAATAGTGTAAAATTGTGAATTTTTTCCTTTACAAATGAACAGACGTGTTTCGGAAAGTATACGATGTAACTATGTATTTCGTGGTAACGTTCTGAAATTCACACATTTTACAAGTTAATTTTGAAGGTTCCCTAAAAGAAAAATTCTGACTTCAAAATTGAAACAAGATTGTTAATCCTAGACCTGTTTTGACGATTCTTAACAAAAAGAGAACAGGTTGAAATTTTACCAGGGACACCAGGAAGAGTAGTGACAGACTAGTGAAGAAAATTTCCTCCCATCATGTACCTTCTTAAGAAGTGGTTCGAAAATGTATACCTCATCACTTCAACCGTAGAGTTCTCTTGTTAAGAGGTTTTAGGTCATTTACATTTCGCAAACAGCGAGTCAGTACAGACTCGGAAACACTGGGGTCCCTGACATCGGACGGTCCGAGGAGACAGGTACCCTAAGAGGTCCGTTCCTATGACCTCACCCAATGGTAAGGGAAGAGGTCCCCTAGAAGACTGGGTCCCT
Organism: Capra ibex; assembly: GCA_006410555.1. NCBI lineage: Eukaryota > Metazoa > Chordata > Mammalia > Artiodactyla > Bovidae > Capra > Capra ibex. Next base: position 1,439,475 of record SJYO01036187.1, read on the forward strand.
AGTTTGGGTCCAGAAGACGTGACGTCCACCTCAGAAATGGTAGACTCGGTGGTCCCTTCGGATCATTTACATTTCTAATGGGTAATAAAAGTATATACGTCTCCACGTTCTAAATTTTGGGGTTTTGTGTTGGATTCAGAGACTTTATTTTATCATATGAAGTCAGACCAAAATTTTCTTACGGATATGTAAAAGTCAAAAGAAAAGATCCGTTCATTATGGAAGAAAGGTTGACTGTGTCGACTACAAACTTTGAATCGTAAAGGTACCACAATGTGGTCTGAGATTTTACGTAAGGGATACTAATGGATTTTATCTCCCCGTGTTTTGTGTGACTTTTTCTCGAGACGTTTTTAGACTGGTTCAAAATACGACAACATGAGAGTCTCGTTTGGTTTATCTTTTTTTGTATTACTGGTCCATCTAATATTTGCCTCCATCATTAGGACGTTCGTGAAGACTACTTTTTAAACAGGAGTGAGACTTTGTTGAAGTTTTAATTCTCCAGTAGATAAGACGAGCACGAAAGTGACCATTATCCTCCGTACACTACATTTTTGTCTGGTCTTTCAACAACCAATGATAAGGGAGTCGGATTGCCTGGGTGTAGTACATCACGATTGATTCGGTTTGTGTTAGTCAGTGACGTCTTTGAAGTTAAGTTTTCATTCGAAACCCTACTTCTATAAAATTTAGATATCTAGAAAGGACTTTGATATCCGGAACGGTAATGAAGAGATAATTTTTTCTTCTTGTGTTATTTGAACCTACAACTGACTTCGGATATAAAATGTGAAGTTTGACCTTTTAAGTCTTGACGGGTAAAGGTTCAAATGTCATAGTGGGACTATTCAATATTTTCACTGCCACGACTCCGTACTATAATTATTGTGACCAAAAGAAAACTTTCGTATATGTTGTTTTGGTTTAACGAGACTCTACAGAGAACAAGAAGAAGGATTCTTTTAAGATTCGAAAATTTAAATTTTCGTTGATACTGTGTTAATAATGAAAGACCTTAGAAAATTGTTAAAGATGGACAACTTCTGTGCTTCTTGGTGAGTTCACCTTTAATGTTATTGTATATGTCTTAGGAGAGGTTTTTTCTCAAATGTTTCTTGAATTTATATAGTCTACAATTTTAAACCGTCTTTATACGTCGAAAGGGTTTCATCGTCTTTCATGACGTGTAAGAACACCGTCAGGAACCTTTGTAAAGGATCCATCCTGAATTGGTTGGTGTCTAAAGTTGGTCAGTAAAAGTCCTTTTTTTTTTTTTTTTCCTGTGTGTTATTACATGAAATTCAACCAGCATATATGTTTTAGTAAAAAGAATTGTGACTTCATCTTCCCAGTTTAACTTATATCTCTTTTGCATTGTCGGGTTATTAAAGTCTTACAACACCCCTCCCCTCTCGGGTCTCAAAAATCTGTCCACGTGTATTAAATTTAATCTTACCCTTTACCCGAGAATTCGGATATTTATAACAAAGGGTTCTTTTATTCAAAGATTTCACGTTTTAATGTGAAATTTTCCAGGGGAAAAGTGAAGTCGTTCGTTTGTTGTAGGATCTTGTCTAGGTTGATTTGTTTTTTCCCTCCTAATCTTTAGTGTGGTAGAGTAGGAAGTAAAAGTCCCGGACCGAAGTTTGGACCTGTAAAGACTCACCCGATACAACGTTTTTTCATAATTTGATCCAGTGACCTAGGTTCGACGTGTAGGAGATTCTTTTTCAACTTCCTGTCGACGGTTGAAAACAAAAATTTTCATTGGAGAGTTCATTCTCCATCACATACGATCCCGGTCTCCGACAGTTTAGTAGAATTATAACGAGCTTTTGTAATTCAGGAAACTTTGTACAAACGACCTCAGATAATTTGTAGAAAAGAGACACGAGTTTACAGTTCGTCATAGGTTATCGAAGAAGACAAAGAACTTAAGCAAAGACCTTGGACGTAGGTAGGGCACGTTTAAGAAGGGTACCAGGAAAAGCTAGGAGTAGTGGTGAATATATTATGAGTCATTGAAGAAGTTCCTTCCAATGGATATTTGTATTCTCATTAAAATTAGAGTTTATATTGTCTTCATTTCTTTGTTTGAACATGTGAGAAGGTTTTACTGTTTACAAAGGATTCATAAAGTCTTTATATAAGGACTTACGAAAATAATGTCGTGTTTTCAAGTGAAGATAAAGAAAAAATTTTTTTCATTGAAAAGTCACAAAAAGTTAAGAACTTGGTATTTGTACATCATCATCATAATATAATTAATAAAATATTTGTCTTGTGTCTTCTTTTTCAATGAATCATAAGTTTGACGTTGTTTTACATAGAAATTCCAATACGACCTCTTCCGTCACCGTCGGGTGAGGTCACGAGCGGACCTTTTAGGGTACCCGTCTCCTCGGACCACCCGACACTGCTCAGCCTGTGCTGACTCGCTGAAGTGAAAGTGAAAAGTGAAAGTACGTGACCTCTTCCTTTACCGTTGGGTGAGGTCACAAGAACGGACCTCTTAGGGTCCCTACCGCCTCGGACCACCCGACGGCAGATACCCCAACGCGTCTCAGCCTGTGCTGACTTCACTGAATCGTTTTCCAATACAATGATATTCTCTGAAACATCAATTCTATTTTTGGGAGAAACATAAGAAGTAATTGGATAGTGGTATATATGTACGTTAACACTGATGACGTTGTATATACTAGTGTCCATTCACTGTCAAGGAAAATTAGGGATGAGTTAAAGATTATATCTTCATAGAAAAATTCTATAGTTTGTGGTTTACAGTTTTGAACAAAATTTCATGTAAGTAATGAATGTAGTCGATTAAGGTGACACCGGCCGATGAAAGTAAGGGAAATGTAGTCCGGTTCCTTATGGGGGCTCCTGTTAATCATCTATACATTGTGGAATGATTTATAACGTAAGATCGTAATGAGTAAGTAAAATAGTGGTTCTATTTATTGTAAATATGTCACCAATGGTATACGGCCCAAGAAAAGTTTCATGAATTGTTAAAAGTAGAGTGAATTTTTATGTATGGGATATTCCATACATAATAGTAGTAGAAGTAACATATCTATTCCTTTGGTTCCATTTGACTGAGTAAGTTTAGTGAGTCGAAGGTCCCCACGTTAGTCCTGAGGTTGAGTCGGGCCGAGGTGTTAGACGTGGTACAAACGGTAAATTATTTCGTAAGGGTCTAGACTTTCGGAGTAAGATTCTTAACCCTTGATAGGTAATAAGGGTATATGGATTTCTTACTCTACATCAGTCTCCAATATTTATTGAAATGGTATAAGGTCTGTATTAGAAAATATTTACAACGAAGATCACGTATCATTATCATTGTAGATGAACTGAGTAGAGTGAAAAGTGAGTCACTCGTTCGATTTTTCTCTGTCCTCCGACCCGACTCTAGGGATTCGTTCTCAATAGTAAATTCCGTTTCGTTGATACTCAAAATAGATGAGTGGAGTAAATTTGGCACGTTATTAAGTATGTTATCGGTAATAATAATAATGATATTTAATCAGTCAGTTTCGGTACTCTCCAGTTCAATGAGGGGTCGAGACCGATAGAAGGATTTAGACAACCGGGATTGGTGAATTTTCGTCCCTTGTGTTCAGAGATCTACGGTTCACGAGTAAGGTAACGGAGTGAAACAAATAGATAAGTGATTTGTCCGGTAAAACAGTCCCCGGAAAATTTTTGTATCGCTTTTTGCAAATTCTGTCGTAATTGTTGTCACACTTGATTTTAGATTAAAAATTATACGGAATAAAACGTAGATGTCGATTCTGTATTCTTATAGTGGTAAATCCCTGTAAAAGATGGGATCCCTCTCAAAGTTTCTAATTCGACCAGTTAACCTCGGTTACCTAATGTCAAGAAAGGTGAACTTAGAGACGACGTCGTCTTAAACTCCAGTTATTATTAAGTGGGTACTGAAATAGAAAGGTTTATTTTCATTTCCATTACTTTCTTTGAAAACGAGGTGTTATTTTCTATGGGACAAACACCCCTAAAGAGAAGTTAATTATTGGAGTCGACTTAAAAAAAATTTTTCCGTTAAGTTTTCTAAGGGGTTTATTCCAATGGAAACCTTACACAACTTTCTCATTTTATTTACGAGGTACTTCAAAATTCTGATCGGACTCTTATCCTTTGTTGATGAGTTCTTTTGGTTTATTCACTGGTAGTATTAATGTTTACCAATTGGATATCACCCGGTTACTGTTGGACCTGACGATAGAATTCTTTTCCATTATGATAAAAGTCATAATGACAGTTAGTTTTAAGGATTACAGGTTTACGAAAATCACGACTTTGATTATAAAAGAAAGTACCGTTTGTTGGTTTATACTAAGCGATGAACCATGGTAGTAGGGAAACCCAAGATTACCTCTCCGTCCTTTTGTCAATAGGACTCTGACCTCCTCATTGACAGACATTTACTGTAGTGAATTATGGTGTTTTGAGATGACGATGTTATCCTGGAAGAGTTAGAGATCTTGACTTAGTACATGTGTGTTTCAAATTAAAAAGACAAGGAATTTTTTTCACTTTTCAACTTTGAACTTCCCTTTGTCGGGACTCGACGGTTGGGTTTTCTTTTGTCGTGAGAGTTCGATTGTAGATATGTGACCATGGAAGTTTAGTCTGTCCTTGTTGTGATGTATTCCCTTTTCCTCTCTACTAGTAAAGAGTTGGCTTCACATTCTCGAACCTCAGAAAGGATTTTTTATTCGGGATAATACCGAGGTCCTTTGAGTACGAAAGGGTGTAGTTTTGTCTTTCGTGTTTAATAGTCCTTACTATTTTCTTTGTTTGGAAAAAAGAGGCCTATACACACACAGAAAGAGCTCTTTCTTTGTGTGGGACATGGTTCAGACCTGTAAATGAAAGGGCCGAGGGATTGTCGACGGGGAATGTCCTTTCATTCCAGACTGTGAGTCTTTACCCGAGTCTACCGGAGAGACTCAGTTCTGTCGAAAAGGTTAAAAAGGGACAAACTTTTCCTCGGAATTTTAAATCTTCCAACATCCCCAGCAGTCTTAACGTTTTTCTTAAGGTGTCAAACTCTGAGAGACGAAGTAGACGTGATCTAAGGGTCAGTAGTAGTAGAGGTCTTAATACTAGTCCTCTGAGCCCTTCTGAAGGTCACACCCCTCTTAAGGGATCCAGTCTGAACAGTCTGTTTAGGAAAAGACTTAGTCTTCCCAAAGGCCCTTCTTAAGACCGTCGTCAGACTTAACAACGACATTTCAAAACCCCTAATATTCCTAGGTGTGATATCTTTCTCAAGGTTTCCACCTCGGGAAGACTCAGAACAAGTTCCAGACTAAGACTCTTACTCGATAGTGATAGTTTTGGCAGTAGGAGTTGCAGAAGCAGGGTTAGGAGTAGAAGGCTTAGTCTTGAACAAAGGTCCAGTGACCGACGTGGAGGGTTTTACATTAGATAGTTGAACAATGATGTCCGACCAGACCGTCTTTACCCTTCCAGTAGCAGATACAGACCTCTCAGTTGATGTGAATAAACCAGGAGAGGTTCGAGGACAGGTCAGAGTGTTCTGCCTTACGGAGGGCTCCCCGAGACAGAAAGGTTAGGTTTTCCTTGAAGAGATTAGTTGTTAAGACAAAAGAGGAGTCACCCAAGGACCCGCCAAGGCCCTTGCCGAGGTCGTCGTCCTTGTGTGACTCAGCCTGATAGAGGCTTCACGAAGCCGAGGTAGGCCTCGTCCGACACGAGGAGGAGATCCGACACCATCGGTACTAGAACCAGTCCCCACCCATTTCGGACTGGGAACGACCGGACGACTTCCTTAAGGTCGGCGAAGTACGCCTCTACCACCTAAAGCCCGTCCGGAAGAGACCTTTCTCCGCCTGTAGGGACGGTGCTCCGCCCTCGGTAGAGACGCAACTCGCCGACCCCTATTCTGCTCCGGAGTAGGTCCGTCGGCGAGAGACCTGAGTCGCGGACCTTTAGCTGGTCAAGCGTCGAAGGTTGTGACGAGACTATCGAGTCGAGTTGGGCCCCGTCCGTCAGGTCTATCCTCCCCAAGTCGTTTATCCTCTGCTGTGACTGTAACGAATTCGCGACTTGCAACTCGCCAGGTCTCCCACTTCCCGGTTCGAGGCCCAGTCTTTTGTCTGCGCGAACCTGCGAGACCCCGTGGTCGAGGTGAGGGGTGTCGCCGACGAGGTCTTCTTTTCGTACCCGACGCCTTAGGTTTCGAGAAGGGAACCAAAATTCAAGATTAAGGTCTAGACCCCCTCTCGTGACGGTCACCTCCGGGGGGAGATCGGTCAGTTCCCCTGGCCGCCGGCGCAGCCGGCTCCCCAGCTCGGCGTCGCTTGAGTCTCGAAACCCGCGGCTCCCCCGCCGTCCGAGGAGGGCCCGGGAGTCCTCCGACATCGGAGGTCGTTTCAGATCGGTAGACCATCCCTAGTAGGGTGGCTTTTCGACCGAGGTCTGGTCGTCGAAGACTTCGTTCGGGCCCTCGCCGCGCTCCTCGACCCTTTCGTCGACGTAGGTCCTTGACGAAACCCGGAGCCCGCCCCCCGACCCTCGGTCGGACCCCAGCCCAAGGCCCCGCTCGCCACGCGCCTAGGACCTGCACGGACTAGCGCTCCCGGCTCCCTTCTTCCTCCCGTCGGTCTTCGCCCCCAGGCCGAAGGCGCTCGGCAGGCGGCGGCCGAGGTAGAGGGCCACAGCCGTCAGAGAGTCCCTCCATCCCTGCGCCTCGAGCTCCGGGATGTGGCAGAGCCGGAAGGGGTCGCCGCCTCACCCACGGGGTCCGGCTGGGGGCCCGGTCGTCTTCTCGGTTGTTCCTCTCGCCGAGGCCGGCGCCCGTCGCCCGGTGTCAGGCCTTGCCGCCCGTGTTCTGCGCCGCCGGTTCCGCTGTAGGTAGGACTGTCGCACTTCCCCGGGATGAGGCCGGGCGGGGCGAGGTGGTATCTATCCTCGGGAAGGCGCCGCCGCCGCCGCCGCCGCCGCCGCCGAAGGAGCTTCCGTGCCTGGCACCTCTAAGGGGAGTCGTCGCGCTGGGGCCTTCCCGACCAGACCCTCCCGTTCGCCCACGTTCGCTTCGAGTTTTACCGGCGTCCCGGTTGCGGCGCCGTTGTGGCGAGGTCCGTCCGACTGATCTGCGTCCTACCGCCGGCCGATGCGGTGGTCGGGGCGCGGTGGACTGCAGTGAGCGGCCCGGCCCCCGCCCGGGAAGGCGCGATTAGGGACGCCGGCGGCTAACCGGCGCGGGTCCAGGGACAGCCGAAGGAATGAGCGCCATCTGGGCCAACGCGTGCCCTCCAACGTAGTCGGTCCGAAGCGCGCACGCGTGAACGTCGAGTCGCCAGCGGATCCTTTGGCGAGGAGGCGGCGCCGGTCGGGAGAAGCGGGGAGGCGCCGCCGGGCGCGAGGGGGCGGGGGGTGGAGCCGGGACATCCGGGTTCCCTCGACGCATCTGCCCGGCTCCCCCGAGACCTTGACAATTTCCGCACCATGCATGGGTTCACATGTCCATACAGAATCTGAACGTACATAAATACGTTGTGGCACCAAGGTCACAATAAGTGACGATTCATCACAATCCTGGATTAGACTCGGTACTCTCCCAAATCCTGGATTGGACTCGGTACTGTCCGATTCGTTCGATGTGATCCGGATTTTCAAAGGCTAAGAACATCTGGACTCAGTACTAAGGCCCTTGATATGGAGACTCGGTTAGCCCTCTCAGGGGTACGTACGGTCCGAACTCGGTTAGGCCTATCCCTACGTCCTAAGTTTTAAGTGTGCGCAATCGGTTAGTAGTGTCCGACCGATGCGAACGACTCTGTTTCTTGACGGAAATATTTTCGTCAACAATGAGTCTTGACCCCCGAGAACAACATAAGGTGACACGACCTACTCTGGAATCGGGATCGACCTCGATCGTTATTTTAGGGAAATACAAAAACGTAACGACACCTGCAGAATAAGAGAGTTAAAACCCCTGAACCTGAGACCCGTATTGTAAACCCCCGAGTAGGCCCTAGGGAAAATTGACTCTTCTTATTGTGGGAGGGCCATCTTCCCCAAAGGAGTAAATCTCCTTTCCATAGACCTGTGGCCACAGTCCAGACCAGGCCCCGCTGGATCAGCGAGATCGGTCGTATTCCGGCTCCGGGTCGTCTGGGTGACCTTCCGTCGACCGAGACGCCCCTTCTCTCGAAGAGAGAACTAGGGCTTAGACCACCCGTCACCTGCGGGAAGGCATTCCATTGGAGCTCCCTATCCTTCCAAACCCACCCCCCCCCCGCCCGTCCTTCTGGATCATGACACGAGAGCCGGCTCCAGACAGAGAGGAGACAAGCACGTAGAAACACACACGGCCGTAACAGTGACAAGAGACACACACGCAGAACAGAGGACACAAGATAAGACATTAGTACCCCGTTCTCTGAAGGTGAGGCAACAGGGAATACTGACTGGTAAAAAGACTAAAATTCAGATCTCGTGCCTTAGACAGCCACGACCACTTCTTGTTTAATCATTGAAAAACAAGGAGGCTCACCGGACGAAAATTACAACCAACCGGTGTCCTCCCCTGGAAATCGGACGGTTAGCAAACTCACCATTTCCTCTTCCACGAGCGAAGGCTGGGTATACCTGTGGGTCTAGTTTGTGGGATGTAGGATCAGACCGTTCTAAACCACCTTTCAGGTGGTCGGACCGACTTTGGAAAATGAAGGGGTAGGGGATGGAGTAATCCGGGTGTCCATGAACAGCACCTCCGTAGGTTTCTCCTTCTCGTATTTCTAGCGGTGCCGACCCGCTTCGGTCATAAGGTCCTTAGGAGTGATATAGGATTAGATTAACTGGACCTTTGGCTAGAGAGGGGTGGGGTGATACATGTGGACGGAAACGGGGGAGCCCATGGTGTCTAAAGAAGGCCTCCTCGTGCTTCCCTGTGGCTTGGAAGTCGGGGTTGGGTCCTTCCCCCGGGACGGGTCCCCTGAGCTCCTTCCTGGCCCCCCAGGAGCCAAACCGTCTGCTTCCGCTGGGTCTCCGGGGGTGGAGTTGCCAGGCCCGCGAGGGACAAACCCACCACGGGCGGACGGGCCTGCCTCTTGTCTGTAAGGTTATGACCGGGAAAAGGTGATCACTAGACATATTGACCTTCTGGGTTTGGGGAAGCAAGAGTCTCTTCGGGGTCCCGGACTAACTAGAGGATCTTAGATAGGAAAAGTGTGTATTAGGGTGAACCCTACTGACAGTTGTCGACAACGTCCACGAGAAGTGGTGTCTCCTGGCACTCGTCTAGAACAGTCTCCGTGCCTTTTTGCAAGGTCCCCATCTGCCTTCCGGATGGTACGTCGGATTAGATTAACTACTCCCTAAAGGGGACTGCGCTGGGGTGACCCTAAAACTCGCACGACTTCCATCCCTCGCAGAGGCTCACATGACGGTCTGAGAATCCCGGTCGGACGCCCGTCGGCGGTCCTCTGGTTGTTTAAACCGATTCCAGTTTAACAAGTCCCTGACCGGAGTCGGGACCCCTGGTCCACCTTTAATGTAACACTTATGTTAGGGGTCTCGAGTCCTGTCCATCTTTTTTACTTAGTCTGAGATTTTCTCTACAACCGTTTTGACCGTTATCTCTGACCGCCCCTGACCCACTGAGAGGAAGGGAAACGCGAGAACGCTCGCGCATTATGGGGGATGTTCAATTTGGACTGGGGGAAATTTTAAAAAACACCCCCAGGGGGAGGGTATACGGGATAGAAACTCTTTTTCAGCTCGGCGGAGGAACCAACGCGGACAAGGCTCTTCGAGACTACCGAAACTCATTCCACGTATACGTGTAGACCTGAAACCAGTTTCTTTGGGTACTCCCGGTCCTGTTCCCCGCCAGGGACAGGCACTGTAACCGGGTCCCCTGACCCAAACCCAGTTTGCCGTGGTCAGGTTTTGTAGTCTTGGGTCTACCTTCCCGGGAATACAACAAGAAGAATGATGGGGGTGACGGAACGTCCAGCTGCCGTAACCTGGGACCCACGTGCCATTGGTGCACGCGGCACGGTGAGGTCTTCTTGTTCTCTGCCGGCCCTCTCTTACCTTCCAGTGTGACGTAGGGAGGTTAGGAGATTTTTACTTTGAGTAGGCAGTCCAGGGCTTGCTTAGCGAAACTAGGAGGACTACCATCGACAGGAGAAGCTGGGACCCTGTCGGTTGAGGTTGGGCGTCGTTGGACGGTCCTAGTGGACCTGTGAAGCCTTGCCTGACTGAGTGCTCCATGAGTTAAACTGGTGGCCTTAAGTGGGGGGGTTGTGCACCACCGGTCTATACATAAAATCGGAATTTCTGGAATATTTCTGATGAACCTGTCGCCGGGTCTGGGCCTCGAAGCCTAAGACCCGTACGGGACCTGTGAATTGTTTGTGTTAACCCGCTGAACACCCCCCGGTGTTGTAATAAAGACAACCAGGACCTCGACACACTGGAGGTTACTGCCGTCCACCTTTACCCTCCATCCCTTGGCCCTGAACCAGTTGAAAAGCAAGCAGGTTGGGATAGCACCTGGAACCCTGGCCCTAATGGTCCTGAACAAGCCCTTGATACAGCCCGGCGCGACCTTCGTCGCGACCCTGGGCTAACGGGTCCACTTTCATTACAAGTTAGTCTTCAGCCGATTTGATCTTTCCAGGACCCAAAGACCCGACTGCACCCCAGAGGTTGAGATGCGGCTCACCAAACTCAGATTCGGACCCCCTTAGGACCAATAATCGGTCTGTCATCTTGGGTAGGTCAGGGTTCCACACCCGGGATTAGTCCAGCTTTTAGGTCCGGGTGTTGTTCATTAATTCCGTGTGGGTTGAGTCCCCCGACGTTGTGACTCGGGATACGGGAGACAAAGAGCCGGTCCCTTGGTCGAGTTACTTTGTCTCCGGGAGCCGGGGAACAGGAGGTAGTGGTTGAATTCTTGCAGTCTGGGTAATACTCTAGATCAATTCCGTCGGAAACGTCGGGATTTAGTAAGATTGGGTCCACGTTGAGTTAGGACAACCGAGACAATATGAGAAATGGGAGGGAAAATACTTCGTTATTCGAATTTACAAAGAATGTTGGACAGGTGGTCGTGTTTAGGTAGAGTTACAGTGACCCCTCTTACATCCCAGCCAGAGTGTTACTCTCATCAAACCCCTTCCCCTGAAACGAATCCATGACAAGGTGGACTTTTCTGGAGGAACACGCGGGTTTGTCGGCTAGAATGTTCTGATCTATTTTGTTTTACCTAACACGGACTCCGTCCTCCAACCACCCAGACAAGTGTATGGTCCGACTGAGGCACAAATGTACGTAGTCAAAAATTAGTCTCATCTCTCAAAACGTATAACCACCGACATTACGGGTTTTAGAATATGGTGGGACTTCTTCAATACATGTTGATAACCCGACCTCTCTTTTGTTTAGTCAATCCTCTCTTTTCTCAATCCTCTCTTGGGTAGTGTCGGTAGTGAATTCGTTGATAAAAGTCAGAACCCTAGCGGCCTTGTCCTTGGCCCTATCGACGGAACAGAGAGGTTCCAGTTCCCAAGTGAAGGAACACCCGTCGACATCTACTCCTGTAGTGTGCGTATTGTGTTAGTTAATCAGTGGACCTTTTTAGTGATTGAAGGGACAGGCTCCATCAGGATGTTTTGGCTTCCCCCACTCTAGACTAAAAGGATGTTGTTCCCCCTGAGACGCGCCGAGACCCTCTTCTTACAACAAAAATGCGTCTGGAGTGGTCCCATCATTCTTTTAGATACCGGTTCCACTCCCTTCCCGACCGGGTTACCTTTTCTCTCGCCCTCCGGGTTGTTCCTACCAAACTCAGGACCAAGGTTGTCAGAGGCACCAATTGTTGCGACTAAAGGTGGGACCACCCGGGAGAATATCACGATAATAATTTTGAGTGAAAACCGGGCACATAGGATTTGTTCGAACATTGGAAACATTTTGTTTCGTAGTTATGTCAGGTTGATGAGTATGAGTCCGTTGTTATAGTCCGGAACGGGGTTTTATTTCTCCTTCTAAGGAGACATACTAGTTTTCTGTCCCCCCTTACAATCCTGGATTGGACTCGGTACTGTCCGAGTCGTTCGACGTGATCCGGATTTTCACAGCCTAAGAGTATCTGGACTCAGTACTAAGACCCTTGATATGGGGGCTCGGTTAGTCCTCTCAAGGGTAGGCGCGGTTCGAACTCGGTTAGGCCTATCCTTACGTCCTAAGTTTTAAGTGCGTGCGCATGTCGAATCGGTCAGTAGTGTGCGGTCGATGTGACAACGACTCTGTTTCTTGGCGGACATATTTTCGTCAAGAATGAGTTCTTGAGCCCCGAGAACAGCCTAAGGTGACGCGACCTACTCTGGACTCGGGATCGAGGTCGATCGTTATTTTAGGGAAATACAAAAACGTAACGACACCTGCAGAATAAGAGAGTCAAAACCCCTGAGCCTGAGGTCCGTATTGTCTAGTAGTGGGATTCTAAATTCAGGTCATTTTCAACCCTTTACACATTTATATATAGACCACAATTTTTGTGATTATTACACCGCACTAATTATTCAGAATTCACTTTTTACTTAGGAATACGTAAGGACGGGCGAGCCAAAATCCTAAAGATTTATTGCCAAATCACAATGGATCCTAGGTCGAAGCCTCTTCCGTTACCGTTGGGTGAGGCCATGAGAACGGACCTTTTAGGGTACCTGTCTCCTCGGACCATCCGAAGTCAGGTACCCCAACACTTCTCAGCCTGTGCTGACTCGCTGAAGTGAAAGTGAAAAGTGAAAGTACGTAACCTCTTCCTTTACCGTTGGATGAGGTCACAAGAATGGACCCCTTAGAGCCTCCCCCTCGGACCACCCGACGGCAGATACCCCAGCGTGTCTCAGCCTGTGCTGACTTCACTGAATCGTCGTCGTTGTCCTAGGTCGAAACTCCAGAAAGTCGTAGATTGGGTGTATTCAGAAAGTAATTTTTACACTTGACAAAGAGTCCACCACAGGGACAATCAAAGAAGTTTACTCCGTTTGCCTCCTCCTTTCTTTGCCTCGGGGATCTTGACAAATGAGAGCAGAGACGAAGGGGAAGTTCAGTATGAACATAGGACTCGGGGATCTTGGTACCCTATGTGTGGGTTTCTTCCTTCGTGTCTCTTAATAGGAAACTTTTTTTGACACAGATAGTCCCCCATTTCTCAGACCTCTTCCTTTACGGTTGGGTACGGTCCTAAGAACGGACCCTTTAGGGTACCTGTCTCCTCGTACCGCCCGATGTCAGGTACCCCAGCGTCTCAGCCTGTACTGAAATATTAAGTGAAATATTAGAGTCAACGATGTAAACTAAGAAAGAACACTCAAACTAGAATCAGGTAAAGAAATAAAGATTATTTTGAAAAATTTTTGGAGACTTCAGTTCATAAACAAGTCTCCCTCCAAACTCGGGACCTCTGTCGTTATTCTAGAAAGTCCTTGGGTGTCTTTCGGTCGACGAGGAGAACGAAACAACTCTGACAACCTTCTTACCAGTGAAGAAAGATCCTTTGATTCTCCAGGCGTTAAAGATATCAAATAGGGAAAAATAGAATAATAGGTAGAGAGATCGTTATCGAGTAAATGTCAAGTCTTTTTTATACAATTATTACCCTCATTCAAATTACTGTTCTCTAGGCCCATACGTTTAATTTCGAGTCACCCAACCACTCACTTGATTTAAAGATTATAACAAGGAGAGGATCTATCTAATCTCCGTGTCTGTAGTCGATTACGAACAATACATAAGTGATTTCTAAAAAAGGGTAGTAGACGTCTCATTTCCGAGATATGTCAGACAAGAAAGGGATATGAAAAGGTCGGAAGAGAAGTCATTGAAGGGAAGTACGTCCAATATGAGACTCCTTGTGATAAGTGTCAAAGAGTCAGTTCTTCCGGGAGTGGAGGAGACAACATATAGATGCGTACGAAGTTCCAAGTCGAGGTTACAGTTGTGGAAGAGCTTCAGAGACGACTGGAAGTGTCAGTCTTGATATGGTGACATGAGGTAATCTCGTATTGTGTGACGAGACATATATAGGGACATTTACAGGAGAGGACGACGAGAGACGAACAACTCCCGACATATGGTTATGGAACGTGTCACTAAGGGTTTCATGCTAAACCCGTGAGGACTCCTAGGGTAAAATTCTGGGAAGGTCTCCCAGGAGTTCCGGTCTTAATAAAAGTGCTACTATGATTCGACAATGAAAAGAAAAATTGAAAGGAAAAGAGCACTTATATATCATGTGTATCTAGAAGATCCCCCATGTACTATGCACTAGACCGTTGTCTGTCTTACGTTTCGTCTATACTCTAGGGTCTAGGAAGATCATTCGCTCTATACTTTCTGTAACCGCTTTTTACATCTTGCTACCGGGAGAAGAACGATCTGTAATTTTTTAATTTTTTTAAAAAGAAACTATAAATACAATTGTACATTACCCAAATAGAAAAATTTAATTATAAAATTTTAAAAAAGTACAAACTCAAGATTTTGTTATTAATATTTGTTATTAATATCTATATTAAATGTATTTTAAGAAACCCCAGGAGTTGTTAACAGGAAGGGTCAAGAATTCCTTCCCTAGGACTCTGGTTTTGCAAATCCTTGGATCCTACAACTGACCGTGTATTAGCCACCGGTTATTTACAAACAACTTACTTACCTTCTCATAATTATGAAATTTTATTAGCGTAGAAGGAACACCGGTTCAGAGAATGTAAGGCAAGTCGAAACAGTATTGTGGTGAACGGAGGGAGGTGTATAAGGAATTTTGTAGAACTCACCCGGACGGAAGGGGTAGACTAGTGACTTATATATTAAAAATGAAAGGAATGGAACCTTAAACGAGATTTCCCTTTGTTACCCTAGTATTTCATGACCTTTTGAAATTCTTATACACTGAAACGGAACAGTCAGAACCATCCTTTTATTTCACACTCGGTGAAGGACTTCGGGCGATAGTTCGTCCGTCGCCTCCCTTCCGTCGAGACAGGCGTCTCTATCGTGACAGAACGGTCCCGACACACGGACGACCACTTCTGTTCTTCAGAAATCTGTCCGTTCGACTGACCGTCAAACCGTCTTCTATTAAATTTGGAGTCAATATAAATAAAAGTTTCTAAAAAGTCCCAGATTCCATTTCCCACACATCGAAAAGGGAAGTAAAAAGTCAGTCATGGGGGAGGTTTTAATAAAAAGTTCATAGAGTGTGAGACCTCTCGTGGATAGAAAGGTCGAGTGACGGAACTTTGGGGACAAGTCGACGATAGTGACGGGAGCGGTTTGGAGGTTTGGTAGCGTCAATGGTGGAAAAACACTGAGTAGTGGGAGGAATGGGCTAGGTCTTAGAGTACTGGGTCACACTTTTGATGGGGGTACGTTTCTAGGAAGTAAGAGTACGAGAAGAGGATGCGGTCATAGGAAGAGACCGTTTTAAAGTTGGGATCACTTTGGGTTGATAGGTGAATAAGACTCGGATATCAGAACGGCTCGAACTCTTCTCGTGAGTTTGCACGACTCACTGAGCGAAGGATAAACACTACTGTTTAAAGTAGATGCGGTCCGTGAGAATGTATCAAGCAAAAACAAAATAAAAAACCGGTTCCGTGCGTCCTAAGAACAAAGGGTTGGTCCCTGACTTGGGTGGGGGTGACGTCACCATGTCCTAGGCGTGATGACACGGCGGTCTCGTCAGGGGAATCCATCAAGGAGTCGTCGAAACGTAGCGGATGCGACTCTGACAAAGTGTTACAACTAAGTTTAAAGGTCGTAAGGGTATGTGTAAGAAGAGTCGAATACCTGTGTGGAATATGAAGTGACTCTTCTGTCTATGTTGACCCGTATTTGTTGAAGTAAAGAAGTGGTGGTTTAGGTGGTTAGATGGACGTAGACCTGGGTGTGCGAGACGAAAGCTAGGGTAATATTCGCTTCTTCGGAGAACCTAGGATAGGGAAGTACAGGGGAACTCCTTTAGACCGGAGGAAATAGAGGAGAAAGGACATTGTACATTAACAAAAAGAATTTGATCAACTTGTGAGTGTAATTGTACCCAATTATGACGGATAGAATTCGTCGTTTATTGAAGAGGGATCTATGAACGTAGAGGTTCAAAGGTGTGGTGACGTCGTTTTCAAGGAGTTCTCGACAGACGAGAGTGTCGGAGGTGAAAGAGACGTGAATGAGACAGAAGTCCGATGACGTTACACCCAAAGTAGGGCTTGTGAGTAATTTTGTCGAGAATGACCCTGTAAGGACCACTAGGTCACCAATTCTTAGAAGGAAGGTTACGTCCCCTGTGTGTAATTCTAGGGTATATGGTACCCCATTGCTTCGGGTATGTGTAGAGTTGATCACTCGGGTCCGTGGTGCTCTTCCCGTGACCGGTGTTGTTTCGGTCACGTCGTTTTTTGGTGGGTCTAAAATAGTTCTAGTGGTTCTTGTAGAACGGTTTAGGTCAAGAGAATGAACACCCAACTACACACGTGGGGATCTCCTACGACTTCAGAATTAGGGGATCCTGGATGCCTACACTGGAATAAATCTTTATAGCAGGAACATACAATTCTACTCCAGTCCTCCCACACGGGTTTAGGTTGTACTGATACAGGAATACATTACCCCTTTAGACCTATGTCTGTACGCACGTGTGTATGTCCCTCTTGTGGCACACTTTGACTTTCGTCTCTGATCCCACTCCATGGATGTTCGGGTCCTTACGTTTTCTGATGGTCGTTTGGTGGTCTACGATCCCTTTCCGCATCTGGTCTAAGAGAAAGAGTTGAGAGTCTTTCTTGGTTGGGATACGGAACTAGAACCTGAAGACGGGAGGTCTTGACTCTAGTCAAAGACGACAAATTCGGTGGGTCAGACACAGGGAGCAATGTCATCGGGAACAGAAGTCTGAAGGTACTGGAGTAATGGAGGCACAGGGGTGTTAAGGTCCCTGAGAAGGAGAAGGAGATTTACAACCGACGTAGTCTCGAGTCAGTGGACAACGAAACAAACAAAAGTTCGGAGAGATTCACTAGAGTAGGTCAAGGTGTCCTGATTTACGGTTGAAGGCGAAGATTTGAGGTCTGACTGGGAAGGGAACCCGAAGTCTAAGGTAGTAGGATGGAGAGGTGAACCTACACGCCTGTAGAGTCTGAATGGTACTCGTTTTATTTTGAGAACTCTAGGCGGTTCGGGTAAAAGGGGTAGGGTATTACGGGGATGTCAGGAAAAGTGGGTCGACGGTTCGGGGATTTGAATCCACGATTCAGCGAAGTCAGTACAGACTCAGAAGTACTGGGATACCTGACATTGGGCGGTCCGGGGAGGTGACCTAAGAGGTCTGTTCTTATGACCTCACCCAACGGTTCGGGAAGAGGTCCCCTAGAAGGGTTGGGTTTGGGCGTAGAGGACGTAGTCGTCCGTCTAAGAAAAGACGACTCGGTGGTCCCTTCGGGGGATAGTCAAGATGGAAGTTTTATATAGGTCTGAACTTGATGAAACGTGGTAGGGGTAGCATTACGGTGAGGGGAGGATCTGCTGGCGAAGGTAAGAACGAGGTTTGTCGTTGGTCTTACTAGAAACTGAGGCATGTCACGATATTAGGGAGAGAGTTTTGGAACATTACCGTAGAGGTAGTGTGACCCTTACTTTAGGTCTCGAGACTACCTGAAATTCCGAGTTAAGTTTATAGACGGACACTGCGGGTAAGACGGACGGGTTAGGGAGTGGAAAACGTGGAACAGGCCCTGTGTCGTAAGATTGACACAAAGGTACAGACGGAGGGATCGACCTGAGACCCAAGGAACTCCTGTCCTAGGTGTAGGAACAATAGAATCATCGGTAACACGAACCATGGGTGAACTGGGTCTCTTCCGGTAGTCACAACACTTGTCTGCATAGTCTGTTTAGGGTCTGTGGTCTTAATGGAGGGTTGAATTTTACGACGGAGTGAAAACTTGAAAGTTCAGATTAGATTGGAAATGGGGAGTTTGGGATTGTGCAGGTCAGTGCAGTAAAAATGGTGGAGACAAACTTGAGTCTTTTAGGTCAGAGGACCCGAACAACGAGAAGAGGGACCCGTGGGGAGGGGCGTGTGAAGGGTCAGGAGTAAGGGTGAGGGAGACCCACCAAGTCTGAAGATGGGGTAAACCGGTTCTTTAAAGGAATTGATTCTGAGAACGGTCTGAGCTCAAGATTGAAAATTTTTCAGATAACCCTGAACGGATCTTGACGTCACTGTAGAGTTTCGGTGAATCTTTGTGTCTTCCATCCAATAGTGAATGATGACAATGATGATTTCCAGGGAACCTTCGGGGTGTTTTAAAGGGTCGTACTTTATACTGAGGTGTGACCTCTGAAAACTTTTGAAGACTCATTTGACGAACGTTGTTCCCAGTGTAGTGGAGGTCGAAAGTACACCCAAGTTAAGACCCGTTACCGAGCCGAGATTGTTATATTAGCAACACACCGGAGAGTTTCCAACAAAGGAGAGAATACTTTGTCCGACCCAATTGATAGTGATCCGTCATTTGAAGAATTTACGTCTCTTGGTAGAAGTAAATAGAAACATTAGAAACGATGGACCATCTCTCCCTTTACCGTTGGGTGAGGTCATGAGAACGGACCTCTTAGGGTACCTATCTCCTCGGACCGTCCGATGTCAGATACCCCAGCGTTTTCAGCCTGTGCTGAATCACTGATTTAATCTCTCCCGGGTCACGTGTCGAGGTTCCTGACATAAGAAACGTCACCTCCGTGCGGGGGTCCATCGTCACTGACCACTCGGGTCATTTACAACTGTCAATTGTTTCCTCGGACGAAAAGTCGTGTCGACATTACTTTTTACTGTACATATAATTTTGTGATGTTTTGATAGCTCAGAAATTATTGAATTTCCTAACATAATTTGTGACGGATCTTTTTCATCGTGTCCAAACCTCAGTTTGGACCCAAGTTTAAGATCTCGGTTCCGGCTGACCGATACGGGAATCCGTTTAATGAATTAATAGAGAACAGACATTTGACCCTCTATTATGATGAGTGGACTAGTTCGACAACATTCCTTTCTAAGTCGACTGTGTACGTATATTTTCAATAGTAAATACCTTGGTAATGATTGTAATAGTAGAAGTAGAGTATACAGTCTGCAAAATTGGATTTGTAAATTTGTATTTGTTTAGAACTTTTACTATCAAAACAAAAAGATTTGTAGTTAAATAATCTTTTATGTTAAGGTCTCTTTCATCCTCTATGTTCCTGTAGACCCTTCACCCATGTCATGTGTCTAGAGAAATTTAGTCCCCGTAGCTCCCAGTTTCAGTTTACTCGATGTCCGTTTTTCGGTCATTGTGTAGAGACCAGGTAAGTGGACCTCTTCAAGGTGGAGACGAGGGGTGAGAGGGTTGAGGACGAGTGTCGTCGGTCGATATAAGAACCGTAAAAATGAAATTTTCAAATATTGAAGGAATGACGAGAGACCGAAATTAGTTACCGCGAAGAAAGAGGTCAATACCTTACTCAATTGTTTTCCCCTTTAAAGACTAGGAACAACCTCGACCCCTCCTGTTAGGTTTCTCATAGGGGTAAATTGAGGTAAGGGTTTAGTGACCTGTGTCGGTGGTTAAATTTTTCAATTATAGTTTAAGTTTCAGCGAGGAAGAAAAAAGTTCCTTCTGTTGGGAAACCTCATTTCGCGTGTTCACTTAAAGTTTAGGTAAACCATCCCTTACTTCTCATTATTCTCAAGTCTCTGGGTCAGGGAGGGAGGGTCGAGTCGAGTTAGGTCGGAGGTATGTTGGTTTCTTTTAGTGTCCTTTTTTGGGTCAAAACTACCCTAGGGGGTGGGCGTGGGGAAAAGAAGTCAGTCCCGTAGGGAAACCGAGGCCTTATTGTCCAAATACCGGGGTGTCTTACTTTCTTTAAGAATAATCTTTTGTACTGTCTCCACCTCAAACCCCCTCTTCGTCACTGTTCTTCCCTCACCGTCCACTACTCCGGTCGGGTGGGCGCCGGGACGACCGTGCACGTCGGGCCTTGGGAGGGGTCCCGGTCCTGCGGGCGCCGGTTTGGGTCGACGTCAGGCAGGGTGGCCTCCTTCGACTTCCCTCTCTGGACACCCCCTAGTGGGGTCGCGTGAGTGTCCCTGTCGTGCCAGGGGTCTTTCCGACGGCCTCCCCGTCTTCTGTCACAAGTTCCGTACAGGATCGTCTTATCCCGGTCTGGTCTCCTTTTTGAGGGGGGTCTGCTCGGGTCCAGGGACTTGTGTCCAGGAGACGTCTTGGGGTAGACCTTCCGGGAAGGAATGTGTGTGTCCGTAGTGTGACGAGAGGAAACCTCCGTTTTAGTCTGTCCGGGTCGTACGTCCGGAGTCAGTTCGTGTGGGTCGGGAGGGACGGGGAGGACTGGACGAAGTCCCTCCCTCCCACGAGGGGTTCCCGGGTGACCCGGGGAGGGGTTTATTAAGGATATCTATCTTTGTGTTTTGTTTGTTTTTGGATCCCCGTTCAGGTTATTCTTGGAATTAGTTTTTTTCAGGTTTATCAGAAGGAGAAAACGGAAGATCCCGTGTACATTCAGGGAAGAGTATTCCGAAGGACAGGTCAATCCTGTTGTAATGATAAAGTAAAAATTTTTATTTTTATTTCTATGGGTGGGTGGGAGGGCGATTTACGATGAAGATGTCGTGTGGAGTGTGTGGAGTTTGGTCCGTAACGAGGGAACTGTGTTCCATTTGAATTTTGAAACGACGTTGGAGTGTCGGAGGTGTCCCGACGAGTAGTGTTGGTTGAGTTTGCGTCAGAAGTCTCCTCCCCTGTCGTCTCTCGGAGAAATGAGAGGGACGGAGGGTGGGACCTCCGGTCCTACCGTCCCTCCGGGTGGCTCCCGGTACGGGGACGGGCTCCTTCCCTGCTCAGGAGAGGGGCCGAGACGGCGCTCGGACCCCAGGGTCCGGCCCCGAGGCGACACAAGTATTCCAGAGTCCTGAAGCTCTAGGGTCACGTTTGGTCGGTCAGAAGAGGACCCGGTCCAGGTCGAGAGCGTCCGCCTACACGTGGAGGGGTTCCTCGTGTAAGAGGGTCTTGGGAACGAGTGAGTCGTGTGAGTCGACGTCGAGGGCGACGGCGTCCAGCGGGAACCCCTAAGGTAGTATGTGGTCGACGTCTGCGGTTTAACCCTTCTCTCCCTCCGTCACTCTCTCCCCTGTGCCTTCCCCCTCCACGAACAGACGACACCAAGTCCCTGAACGGTCCGCCTGGTCACCGACTCTAAGGTACGCGGGTCCCGTCCCCCGGACCCAAGCTAGTGACCAGTCCCTTGATCTAAGATGACGGTATTGATTTTCTAGAGTGTACGGAGTTACTTCTAGCTTTTAGGACACACGGTGTTGATTCTTGACCGTGTCGGTTTATTTGTTTGTTTACGACCCCACCCCCCCCTTTGTTCACTTGGATTGTTTCTTTTTTACAAGACCAATTTTTTTTTTTTCCATCAAACACCACCAAACTAGACCGACTCGCATTCTGGTGAAATGAAGGGGTTGGTTCCAGGTTCCCTTATGTCCTCCGTATGTCATGGGTTCCCCTGGAAGCTTCTTGGGATAAGAGTCGAGTCCCAAGGTCGTCTGCTTCCGAGTCGTAGCCCCGGTGTCAAGTAATAGTCGTTTCCCGGTCGTCCGAGGAGGAGGGGTGTCTGGTGCGGGTTGACACCTTAGGGATGGGATTCATAGTCGTTTGTAAAATTGTACTTCCCGGTTTATCCCTTATGTGATCCGAGACGTCCGGTATGTCAAACCAGACACAGTGTCTATGAGTGGGGTGACCTTGTTACACTTTCGTCGGTGTCCGTTCTGAATTTGCTTGTCCTTACCGGTACAGGGAGATGCCGAAATAAATGTTTTGGTCCGTGTCAAACAAATGGTTGAGGTCGGGGCGGGTAGTGGAAGGGGTGTATGGTAGAGTAACATCCACCCCAACGTCCAAAAGGCCCGGTGAAACCAAAAGAAGAATCACCAAAAGACTCCCAGTCCTTCCTCCATTTAGAACTGTATCCCCAGCCCTAGTAAGGGTAGGACCTCGTCAACGATGTTTCCCTTACTCTTTGGTTTGGCAGATAGACGGGGACATAGTGATAAGGACACTGGTGAGGGACTAGGTCAGAGAGAAGAGGGTGTGGGTCGAAGATCGTTACGTGTTAGTGAATACAAAGGGTCGGTCGGATGACGTAAGACGGTCTTTGTGGATGGTGCCATTGTAATCTACAGTAGGATTTTGTAGTCTAGTGGGTACTGTGGTCAGATATGAGACGTATACTTACGAGTCCCGTGTGGTCTTGAACCAGACAAGGCTTACTTGGTATTATAGGGGTCTATAGAAGTGGGTTACAGACAGATGAAACAGTAAACTGGGTCCTTTGGGGATCACTCTCTATTCGTCTCTTTACTCAGGCTCTCTACTTCGACGAACAAGTTCCAGTCGGTTAATCACTGAGTGCGTCCGACTACGAAAATTTTGAAGTCAGTCTAGAACCGTACGGAGACGAGTTTGGGAGGTCACCGAGGGTAGAGTGAGTTCCTTTTCGGTACGAGGACTCGCGTCCCGGTGGCGGGACCAGCCGGGGGAGGCTGGAGTCGTAGGTGATAAGAGGGGGACGAGGTCATGAAAGTCAGTGTGACCGGGGGGACGTCCCGGGCTGTGTGTACCGGGGAGGGCGTGGAGGAGTAGTCACTCCCAAAGGGACCGGCGAGACTCTTTGACGACTACGGGAGGACGATGGGGCCATAAGGAGCAGACGACATAAAGAATCGTTTCACGAATGGTGATAGACTGGACGGCACATAAAGTGAATTGACGGAGGGAGGCGGGTGATATAACACTCGAGCGGCTTCCGTCTCTGAAATAAAACAACAGGAGGACAGGTCTCGGTTACATAGTCACGGACCGTGCGTCATTCCCTGACTACTTCTGAACAACCGATTTTACTTACTCACTACGACTCCCACTTGGGGATAGTGGAGACTAAGGTCTGGAGTACCTGGAGGACGGAGTGTCGTCACGGTGTTGGACGTTTTCAGGTCCTGAGGCATCCATAAGACTCAAGGGAAGGGGAAGGTGAGTATTCCAAGAGTCTTTGTATAGTTTTTAAATCATTAATATGTGAGGGAACTAAAACGAACTTCCGACAGTATACCGACGGAATGGAGATATTGGTCCTTTATCCGGGGGACCCAGAGAGAGTATTATTAGTGGTATTATTATTATTATGGTCCGTGATACAATTCATGAGATGGACGTAATAGAGTAAATTGGGGATATTATTGGGATACACCGTCTGCGATTGTAATAGAGTAAAATTACTCCGATTCTCATTGACCCGATTAACGGTTTCCGGTGTCCATCATTCTTCGACACAGGTCGCAACGAACCAGTATGGTATCCGGGTCGTACCCTCGTCCGAGTGACCCCTAAGTAGATCTTTGAAAACACTAATGAGAGTACTCTCCCCCCATGTTTTGTCCAGAGTAGTCAGTCTTTTCACGGTCTTCTATTTCTAGGGTCATTCCTGACACATACGGACCTCTTAGGGTCCCTGCCTCCTCGGACCACCCGACGGCAGGTACCCCAGCGCGTCTCAACCTGTGCTGACTCGCTGAGTCGTCGTCGTCGTCGTCCGTGAATGGTTCGGGGCCTACACGTAGTGGTACTACTTCTCAAATAATAAAAACATCCTCTACCTGTCAAAGTGGAGAGGCGGTTGGAAGGGCTGACCGGCCCGGGTACACGGAAGACATCCCCGTTTCCTGTCTCTCTTTCCAGTCCCCCGGTCGGGACGGGGTAGCCCACGGTCCGTCTACAGAGACACAAGAAGACTGGGGGACGGGATAGAGGTACAGTCTAAGGACTATAGGGTAGTCCCTAGCCGGTGCACCGTAGACGCTCGTGCTGAATCCAACGACAGACGGTCGTACTGAACCTAACCCCACTCAGATAGGTTAAAGTCAGACATTCATCTAGGTACTATTTAGACGAGTTCCTCGACACCTGGGGTGTCTAAGAAATCGGTCATTCGGTTCCTTGTCTCTACTCAGTTCCTCTCTCTGGACCCTTCTTTACCCCCGTCCTTTTTAATGGAAAGCCTTCCAAGTCTCTTCAATTTAACCAAGAATTTAACTTCTTTCATCCCTTTTGGTGATCCGGTAAGTCCATGCTGGATTTAGTTTAGGGAATACTAATATGTCATCTTCATTGTCTATCTAAGTTCCCTGATCTAGATTATCTGCCCCACGGGATTCTTGATACCTGTCTCCACGCATTGTAACATGTCTCCGCCACTAGTTTTGTTAGGGGTTCTTTTTCTTCAGGTTTTTCGTTTTACCAACAGTTTCCTCCAGAATGTTTTACCGACTCTTTTCTTCTCTTCTCTTTCCGTTTCCTCTTTTCCTTACCTATGTTGACTTACGTCTCAAGGTTTCTTCTCGTTCCTCTCTATTCTTTCGGAAGAAGTCATTTGTTACGTCTCTTTATCTTTTCTTGTTGTCTTAGTCTTACCCTTTCTGACCTCTAGAGCAGTTCCTTTAATTTATGGTTCCCTTATAAAGTACATTTCTACTCGTGTTATGTCCTGTCTTTGTCGTACCTGGATTGTCTTCGCCTTCTATAATTCTTCTCCCTCCTTTTTATGTGTCTTCTTGACCTGTTTTTCCAGAGTTACTTGGTCTATTGGTACGACCACACTAGTGAGTGGATGTCGGTCTGTAAGACCTTACTCTTCAGTTCACCCGGAATCCTTCGTGATGACACTTGTTTCAACCACCTCCACTGCCTTAAGGTCGACTCGATAAATTTTAGGATTTTCTACTACGACAATTTCACGACGTGAGTCATACGGTCGTTTAAATCTTTTAAGTCGTCACCGGTGTCCTGACCTTTACCAGTCAACAGTAAAGTTAGGGTTTGTTCCTGTTACGGTTTCTTATAAGTTTAATGGTTTGTTGACGTAAATAAAGTGAAGGTGTACATGTTCGACCCAAGTCTTTTCCGTCTCCTTGGTCTCTATTTTAACGGTTGTAGGCGGTCTAGTATCTTTTTCGTTCCCTTAAGGTCTTTTTGTAGACGAAGTAACTGATACGATTTCGGAAATTGACACATCTAGTGGTGTTTGACACCTTTTAAGAATCTCTCTACCCTCATAGTCTGGAATGGACGGAGGACTCTTTAAATTTACGTCCAGTTCTACGTTATCAATCTTGGTCTGTCCCTTGTTGCCGGACCAAGTTTTGACCCTTTCCTCATGTTGCCGTTCCGACATATGACAGTGGGACGAATGATTGAATATGTCTCATGTAGTATTCTTTACGGCCCGATCTACTTCGAGTTCGACCTTAGTTCTGACGACCCTCTTTATAGTTATTGGAGTCTATACGTCAACTATGGCGGGAATACCGTCTTTCGCTTCTCCTTGATTTCTCGGAAAACTACTTCCAGTTTCTCCTCACACTTTTCCGATCGAATTTTGAGTTGTAAGTTTTTTGAATCTTGTACCGTAGACCAGGGTAGTGAAAGTACCTTTTCTCTTACCCTTTTGTCAACCTTTATCACTGTCTAAAATAAAAGAACCCGACGTTTTAGAGACACCTGTCACTGGCGTCGGTATTTTAATTTTCTACGAACGAGGAACCTTCTTTTAGATACTGATTAGATCTGTCGCATAATTTTTTGTCTCTACAATGAAACGGTTGTTTCCAGGTACATCAGTTTCGATACCGAAAAGGTCATCAGTACTGACTACACTCTAAACCTGGTATTTCCTCTGACTCAAAGTTTCTTAACTACAAAAACTTGACACCACGACCTCTTCCGAGAGCTCTTCAGGGAACCTGTCGTTCCTCCATTTGGTCAAGTAGGATTTCCTTTGGTCGAAACTTATGAGTGACCTTCTCCTTGTTCCACTCGTGTCGGGACTCGTCCGTCGGGAACGACCCGGAGTAGTGAGACGTGGACAATGACCCGTTGTCCAGGACGAGTCGTCGGCGAGTCCAGGGAGTCGTCTGGGACGGTGACAGCTGCTCGTTACAGGCAAAGGACGAGTCGATGACGGTCCCGGCGTCGCCCGGGGCGGGTGACCACTGACAGTCGCTCCCTCGTGACCCCTTCACCGACTCAGTTCCCCGTCTCCATACCACCAGTAGTCCACCTTCACTCATTCTCCGTCTAGGTCCGGAAGAGGACCTCCGGGAGGTCGAATGGGTCGGAGCCCGGTCACCACTCGACCCCCGGGTCCCTTATCTGACGTCTACTGAGGACCGTCGGGAGTGAGTCCGGGAGGTGATCGGGACCGGGACCGGGACTCCTCGCCACGGGGAGAGGGGGTAGGGACAGAGACACTGGGAGATCGTCACCGGCAGACGGACCAGTGTCAGACCCCCTGGACCAGAGGGGCAAACCCGTTGGACTCCTCTGACTCCTGGTCACCCAATCTACGGTCCGAGGGAGTCCCTACTGTCGACCCGTTCTGTACCCTTGGACCGGGACTCCTCGACGGTCGACTCTATACGGAGGGGAATCGGTCCTGACCCTGGAACCTCCCAATTTCAACACGGAACCCTGAAACGGGAAAGAATAGTCCTGTCTCTTATTGTAAACAGGTCGTCTCTAAGTGTCCTTGCAACAATGGACTGGTGACTGGATTGAAGTTCTTGTTCTGAGACTGTGGCTCTTCAGACGTTCTTGATTGGTGTGGGTAGGAAGTGGAAAACGAAAATCTTTCGGATCGACTTTCGAAAGTCATTGTGACCCCAGGAATCCCGTACTCGGTGGGTAGAGGAACATACTTAGACATTATTTTGGAAAGAGACAAGGTCCGAGATTACAAAGTATAACTATCCGGAGTGACACGTAGCCCGTGTGTCCGAACGCTTAAGCCATTGTCTTCATGACCACGACTTCGAGGTTATGAAACTGGTGGACTACGTTTCTTGACTGAGTAATTTTTTTCTGGGACTAAGACTCTTTCTAGCTTCCGTCCTCCTCTTCCCCTTCTGTCTCCTACTCTACCAACCTACCACAGTAGCTGAGTTACCTGTACTCAAACCCGTTTGAGACCCTCTACCACTTCCTGTCTCCGGACCGTACGACGTCAGGTACCCCAGTGTCTCAGCCTGTGCTGACTCACTGACTTGGTGTTGTCCCTTCGACCGTCTTTGCAGTGTCTCTGCCGTGGTATGGACTCCTGAACCCTCGGTCCGACGACGGGCGTCAGAAGAGTAGGGACCCGTCCCCCACCTTCTTCCATATGTGGTTTAGTGTGACCTTGTCTTAGTCTTTTGTCCCGGTAAGGAGTCATTCTGTCGCCGGGTCACTTTTTCCTTGAGGAGTTGTAATTTTCTCTGAATGTCTTACGCTATCGGTTTACATTATGCGTCAAGAATAAACCCAGTACCGAGTTTTTGTG
The DNA here is from genome assembly GCA_006410555.1 of Capra ibex. Lineage (NCBI taxonomy): Eukaryota > Metazoa > Chordata > Mammalia > Artiodactyla > Bovidae > Capra > Capra ibex. Next base: position 1,466,988 of record SJYO01036187.1, read on the forward strand.
GTTGACAAATTTCTTAAAACTTCTGCTGTCCTTTTAAGATTTATACCCGATACTCAACCCACCACATTGTTGTCAGGTCAATACATTTTAATACAGGAACTAAAAATCTCTACGTATCATCAATCCCCATCTTACAGTACTACCGAAACTGAATGAAATTTTATAAAGTCTTTTTTGTCTACTTCGTTTGTACCGTTTTTTATTATGGACAAATCCACTACTTATATATCCATAAGTAATATGGTACAGAGATAAAAAGACATACAAACTTTCAAGGGCATATTTTTTCAAAACTTTTTTCTTTCGTTTATTTTCATCAGTGTAGTTGAGTTTTCGTCAGGCAAGAGCCGTAAGGGGCCGTCCGTTCACCGATCCTGAGTCTCGAAAGTGACGGACCAGGGTCCGAACTAGGGATCGAATTCGGTCGGAACCTATTCCTGATATTTAGCATGAAAACTCTTACAAAGGATTCGTTAATCCCTTTGTTTTGGTTTTTGATTTTACACGCTGTTATGGGTGAGATCGTAATTATCACTTTTCCACCCCTCCCCGTAATAGATTTATAGAAAGTTCTCCGCTTACCAATTTCTCGACCATAACGTTCAGTCATATAATTGAATCGTATCTATAAATTTCAATACGATTGATGTTTGTGATGTCATTTTTAATTTTTTGATGATATTTTGACATTTTCAGTGTAAGTATATACCGGTCTATCCTTCCTTTGTACCTTTATCCCAATCTGCCAAAAAATCCCACTACTCTGAGGACTACTGAGAGACAGAAATACTGGTAATATTATGGTTTAACATTGTGGTGAACAAGTTTTCTTTTTAGGTCCACCATGTGTATGAGTCGAACAAGTCTTTGGAAGGTAAAGGAGTCCGGGGACGAATCGTGTTCGTGACACACCGCCGTCGACTGTGTCTAGACACAGAGGCACACGGGCCGACACACAGACCCAAAGTGCAAAGACTCGCGTCGAGTTACCCCGACCACGGTGCTGGGTGGCGGGAGGGGGGAGGGGCCTGTCTGGGTCCTTTGCGTTCGCGGAAGACGCTACCGGTGGGCGGAGGCGGGTGTGAGGGGTGGAGAGTCGCCGCGGTCCGGCCGGTCCCTGTCTCCCGGTGGGTGGAGCCGGTGGAGGCCCCGGCGCACCTGGTTCACGGTCTACATCGGCAAGTCGAGGAGGGCCGCGGCGAGCCGGGGGCGGAGAGGAGCGCTCGCCGGTTAGTGCTTCGCTGACCCCTTCGACCGCCGGCCACCCTTCTTTTCCTTCGTATCGGGAATCAGGGTAAGGTGAAAGTAAAAGTCGGTGGACTAGGCGTAAAGAGGGCCGGAGGGAGGGGTCCCGGGAGAGGGGCTGAGGTGCGGAGCGGGCCGAGGCGTCCAGACACGGCTCCTGCGTGCGCGTCGTAGAGGGTGACCTGTTAAGGTGCCTGGGGCCTTCTCTTTGGGTTTCACGACTCGTCTCGTGACGTCGACAGGTCTTCACGAGTCCGTCGAGACCTCGACTAGTACCCAGTTTGAGATAAACTTTTTGACGAGGAATTTTAACGACATCTTGTGTAGATTGTATTTTAGATGACAGAATGGGTAAACATTCACATGTCAAGCCTTGATTTGTGTGAGTGTGACACCACTGTGGTACTAGTGGTAGGGAGACGTCGGAAAAGGAGAACGGTTTGACTTCGGGACACGGGTAATTCGTCGAGGGGCAAACGAGGGAGGGGGACCGTTGGTGGTAAGATGAACGACACAGATACTTACACTGATGAGATTCTTGAAGTGTATTCACCTTAGTACATCATATCATTATGAGGTAAAACGTATATGTAGTGTAAAAGAAATGTATCAAGTTTTTATGAAAAATCTTCTAATCTGAGAAGTTTTGTAGAAGTCTGCGGCAGTTAGGGGACGGAAATCTGGGTCAAACGGCGGGATCGTCCACGTGGGTCCGAACAAAGACTCCGACCTCTTCTGGTGAACTCTCGGAGTCTTCGCGTGCCGGTCGTCCCCCTCGCGAAGAGTAGCGTGTAACGGTCAATTCTTTTGGTTCCTGCGTCCAGAATTGAGGGTTCCCGGCACGACAGGTCGGGGGTCGACGGGAAGGGCGATGGGGAGTCACGTCTCTCGTCCGCCTCGTCAATGGACCCGTTCTCCCTTCTTCCCTTCTCGTCGGCGTCGAATGACACGTTGAGGACCTTGAGGAGTTTGCAGGCGACCTACATTCACCGGAGCACTCGTAAGAGAGCGTAGTGGAAGTGGTGCATTTAGACGTTTCGGGTTTAGAATCACTTGTGTGGGACGGTTTGGTTACTTCTCCCGTCCACTCCCCTGTCTCCCACACACACATACACACACACACACACAACCTTCTCAATACGCAAGGTCTTCCTTCTTCTATTTTTACAGAGATTACCTCTGCTTCTATTATGTATATACGTCCTTTTACTTTCGTTTCTAGGTGTTCTTAGGAATCAAGTGTTCTGGGAGCCGAGTCTCCCTTGTCGGTAGGTTGAGTAGAGGGACTGCCATCCGTCCGGTGAGCCCGTCCCCTCCCCTTTCCCAGACGTTGACGGGGGTCGTGTCCCACGAGTCGGTCGAGGTCGTGGGTGTCACACCTTCCTTTCTTTGTCTCGGTGTTGTTTGATCCACCGCCCCTTCGTCCTCTCTCGGTCTGACCTCGTCTATGAATGTATCGGGAACAACCCCACCTTCTGGAAGAGCACCGCTGTCTCTTTGTGTGGCGAATACGCCGGACTCGAGAACTCTCACACACAAGCACCTCGTTTCCTCTCCCAGTCGGCTAGTAGACTCGGATTTTTGAAGTAGACTCGGTCCAATACTTATTTTTTTAACTCGAAACACCGATGTGACGGTTCCGACCTGAGATAGTTGGACGTCTTCCTACCCTTCTTTTCCAGTGTTGGTGTCTGGGTTCAGGGGCGACGGACCCGTCTCGACATAGAGTTCCTTACAGCGGGCTGTGGCCTCCGATTGTGCGTCGAGTCGAGTCTAGTAAGGGGACACACGATCGGAACATTCCTGTTCTGACTCGTGTTAGTAGACTTATCTCAAATGAGGACACCTGGAACCCCCAGAGTAGAGGGGAGTGACGGACGGACCCGGTTTCATCCTTCCCTGACACCCTACGGTGGCACCCCAGTGGTGCATTTTCAGATTTATGACAACTGTTTGACTCAAAGTTCGAAGTCCTGTTATCTAGGAGTGGTTTGTTTTGGGTTGTGTCTCTAAAATGAAGGATTCCTTTCCATGACATAATCGGGGTCTCTTTTAAATTGAGCGATTGAAGGGTTTTCCCATGTATTATTTTGCCTGTTTTGGCAGCTGCAATCATGTGTCCGTGAAAGGACGAAGGTATGTATTACACAGATTTTTGTAGCTTACACCCTTTTACCTTGGTACTTTAAGGTACAAGACTGTTCCCCCTTCCAGGGCTAGCTCTCTCGATTTTTGATAATGTTTTAGGGATAACATGTGCCGGGGTGTCTGTTGCAGGAACTGGCACTGGACCACTCTTTCGTTCGTTCCCTAGCGTTATGGAGACACATTTCCAGTCGTGGGTTCATGTCCACCCTCTAACTCGGGCCCTCTTCATTTTACTAAATGGGTTCAGTCTGTTGACTGGGTACGACAGTTGAGATTCGAGACGGTGGTCTCGTTTCGGAGAGGGCAGAGGGATCGGGTCGAGGAGGGGTAGCTCGCCGGACCTTTAATGGATGGTCTGACCCGTCGTGACAAAGCATCCGTCGCAGAGTGGACCACTTCATCCATCACCGTAACCGGAGGCACAGGACTCCGGAGTCCCGTAGCATGTGCATGAACTCCAGAAGGTCCAGACTCTCAAGTCCCTAGGGTGTCCTGTTGTAGATCTTCTCGTTTCTCCTCTCCCACAGACATTCCTGGTCCTCAAGTTCTAAAAGATGTCGAAGCGAGGGATTGGGAAGATCTCCCACCATCCCTCTACGCCACCCGTCGTCGACCGTCCGGTGTCCTCGACCCCCCAGACCTCGTCCTTCAGTCTGTGGTCGTCTGTGGTGACAGGGGTCCACCAGACCCGGGACGGAAATAGAGCCCGAGTCTCTTCGTCTAGAGGCCTTCGTTCTGCCTCTCAGAATTTCTACCACAGTCTACTATTCCTCCTCCCAAAGTCTTTCCCTACCTCGAGGAGTGGTCCGGGTCTTCCAACTCCTTCTCCACCCACACGAACGCTTACTCCAACATCCGAACCGTCGTTTCCAGTTGTTTTAGTACCTTCGCCGACCTTCCGAACAGTGGGGGCAACTACTGTATGCGGTACAGGCTCCACTTCTGTTTCCCCCGCGCCAGGGACTCGGTTCCCCTTGTGTGTCCGTCTTCCAGTCGTGGTTCCCCTCCGAGTGGCACACCCGACAGCCCCCTCGAAGGGGAGTAGGGAGCTTTGGACGCACTGTGACCCAGGTGCCCGAGGAGGTTGTGACAGAGAAAAGGGTGAAATTGGAATCTTCTACGGGTCTGTGCAGCAGACGACCAGGGAACGGACACTCGATCACTACAAGGAGGCCCATGGACCATGAAGAAAACCGACACCAGACCCGAGCGAAGGGGAACGAGTCGGGAGTCGTCCGTCCCCGCTCCCGACCAGGGACGGAAGAAGACGTTCCGGAGTCACGAGAGAAGGGGTCTCGACGAGTTGGGTCCCCGGTGTAAGACGCCACACCCCCGGAAGAGGGTAGCACTCGAACGCAAGGTCGAGACTTGGTAAAGGCGACTGGAGGGTCCGGGTGTGCGTGTACGACCGAAGTCCCCCGACGAATGGCGAACTACAACGGCTTGTAGACCCGTACCGGGTCCTTCGCCGGCTTTAGATACACCTTGTACACCGGCCAGCAGAAGTCGTACTACAACAGTAACACAGCCAGTGTCTACGGGTCCTGCATCCACCGGTGTGTCGTCGGCCGTGTCCTCATCTACTTCAAGAGATGTCGGACTCTCCTCCCGTGCGTCTGTCGTCCTACATTTCGGCCACGTGTCCCTGGGGTCCCCGTTTTGGTCCGACTGGGTTCGGGCGGGACTGGAAGAGGGTCCTCGGGTCCCCGAGAGTGTAGACGGACGAGTCGGAAGTAGTGTGTGACTGTATGTGGGACCCCGTGTGCCTTCGAACAGGACATAGAATGCCCCGTTTTTCCTCTGCCCTCCGAATATGCGTATATAGGTGATAGGTGTTACATAGACAATAGACGTTATGTGCTGTGAAAGACGTGGAAAGAAAGAGGAGCTCTTTGACCGACCTTCCTGTTACCTGACTAAGTCCTCGGGTCCAAACTGGTCGGGTCTTAGTCCGTCCGAACTACAAATGTTGAAAGGGTGGAGCAACACCACTGAAATTGAGTTCGTATCGTGGCTCCGTCGTCTAAGTTTCCAGGGGAGGACTGGGACGAGTCTTAAGAAAACAGACGTAGGGGTAGGGTTTATTTCGAGGGTAAAGACCACAAGAGCCATTGGTTATTTACGATTAGATGAATTTAAGTGGAGTGAGGTTCCTTCTCGACTCCCTCAAACTTGGGAAGATCTCCCACAAAATGTGAACTTTTAGTCTGTAGAAATCAACCATTTTACACAGTCTCGATAAAGACTCAAATTTCGTCCTCCCCCTCCTCATTCCCCAATCTAGATGGAATAAAATAGACCAATTATAGACGGGGGAATAGACCGAAAGGTCATTTTTACGTACCTTTAGCACTTACCTGTGGAAAGTAGGAGGTTTAGGAGAAACCTTCCAAGTCTCTTAAGGATTCTGGAGTTCTTTCTGGACTCGTCTCCGATCTCGACAGTCTCGGTTCGTCCTTTGACCCGTACTCTCTTTCAAAGGGTCGATATCTTGTACGGGAGCGGTGGAGGGAGACGTTTAAAGATGGGTCCGAAGTCCCTGGAAGGACTCACGGGTCTGGGAGGGTCGGCCGTGACTGAGGAGGGACGACTAGGGGATGTCCGTGGTTGTGAGTAAGTCTCAAGTCACGAGAGGGAAAGGGTCCCAGGTCCCTAGGATGGAGGGTCGTCGGAGAGCCGACGAGGTGTCCGGATAAAGTTTTATGTCTTTAGAGGGTCGATGAACAATTTGATTTGGGCTACTGATTAGGGATCCTTCAATTCTTATCTTTCAAGTACTTCTTGAATGTCTTATATGTAGGACTTTTTTTTTTTTTCTATTGAAGATACTATCCCTTTATGCATTGACTCTTCTGTGGCGAGTTATTGGGTGGCTGAGAGTCAGAACTGGTAGAGATGGATGGACAGAAGGACAGTGTCCATAAGAACGATGGACTTTACGTAGGACAAAGCTGAATGCTTCGTCGACATACGGATATGATATAGAGTCTCATTTACCGATTTCAGAGGAGTGGACTAATGTGTCCCACAATCGACGAATGACCGTCCTTCAGAGTCGCAGATTTCTCTCGCGAGGACTAAATTCCCCAAAGTACACATCCTACCCCCATGAGACAAACGACTCATCCACCGGTTCCCTGTTCGTAGAGATCGAAAAAGGAGGACCTTCCGCGGTATTCTTTGATGGACGTAGTAGGATCATCCTTCCGATCTCCTCGACTCTCAATGTAGACTTTCTGACTATAATTTGCGACTCTACGACTCACTTAAAGAGAGACACACATAAGAACATCATGTTTGAAGATATTGTAAATGATACTGAGAAATAATGTAACCGTTCCTCATTAGTGTTAAGGTTGTGGTTCATATCACGGACAGATACCACCGATAAATTATGGACTTTTTATGTACAATCATATTTATCATATACCTCAGCTCCCTCCCACCTTTGTTATAATGAAGAAAGGTTCCCATTTCCTGGAATTGTAAGTGGTGTATCTCCTCCACCCAAACCTCCCTACCCCTTTCCTTCTTTCCCGAAAGGACCGTTTCCCTCGTGATGACAGATTTCCTTAGATCCTTTACCTTCACCGAGGGATTCGATATTGTATTCACTGGCATTCTGTCCCTCCGTGTCTCCTCCTCTGGTGTCCCCAGTCGCCCCGACCCAATGTCCTCCGAAACGTCGTCACAGCACCTGCCCCTCCGCGTCTCCTCCTCTGGTGTCCCCAGCCGCCCCGACCCAATGTTTCCCGAAACGTCGTCACAGCACCTGCCCCTCCGCGTCTCCTCCTCTGGTGTCCCCAGCCACCCCGTCCCAATGTTTCCCGAAACGTCGTCACAGCACCTGCCCCTCCGTGTCACCTCCTCTGGTGTCCCCAGCCGCCCCGACCCAATGTCCTCCGAAACGTCGTCACAGCACCTGCCCCTCCGTGTCACCTCCTCTGGTGTCCCCAGCCGCCCCGACCCAATGTTTCCCGAAACGTCGTCACAGCACCCGCCCCTCCGCGTCTCCTCCTCTGGTGTCCCCAGCCGCCCCGACCCAATGTCCTCCGAAACGTCGTCACAGCACCTGCTATTCGAGTAGAGAATCCTGTGTTCGTCAGGAACTTCCTGTCTCTCGTTTCCTCACTATAATCGTCAAACGTGAAATAAAACTTTCGGAGTCTTTAGTTCGTCTCTTACTTACCCTGCTCCTCTCCGTAAGGTCGCCAAGTCCCCCGTCTGTCTTTGGCCGACTTTCTTCAGTACTCTTCTTTATTCTGTCTCAGTTCTCCGGGGACCCCTTGTCTTAGTAGTCCCGAGCCACTTCGTCTCACCTCCGTAGTCCTTCTGAATACGGAGTCTGGAGGGACCACCAGGTTACCAATTCCAATTCTTAGGTGGACAGTTACGTCCCCTGTGTCTAAGCTACGGAGTAGACCCTTCTAAGGTGTACGGTGTCCCGTTGATTCGGGTTCACGGTGTTGAGGACTCCGACGCGAGGTCTCGGGCGGACAATGTCGACGAACTCTGGTGCACGGGATCTCGGGCCGAGACGTCGGTCTCTTCGGGGACGTTTCTCCTCGGTGCGTGTCGCTACCTCCGGGTCGTGTCGCTTTTCGACTTGCTTCATTTTATCTCTCGTCTCCTGAGTGCCGAGACAGAACCCTCTGGTGTGTCTCTCGGAATAGTGAGTCCTTTGAGTGTTTTTGGTCCAAAGTTCTCCTGTTTCTCTCAGTCTTTCGAGTCAAAATTGAACTCAAACTGCGTGTCCAGTTGTGTTCGTCTCCGGGTCGTTAGCCCGCCATAACTCAAACTGCGTGTCTAGTTGTGTTCGTCTCCGGGTCGTTAGCCCGCCATTCTCCCTTCTCCCTCACCAAGACCTTCAGTAGTCGTTCCCCCCATTTCATTGTCCACTACTTGACCGGGTTCTTCTCGTGTTTCTCGAGTCGTCCGGTCCTTAATTTGGGACGCCTTGGGTTTGTGAGTGCCGGAACCTTCTGGTAGATTAATGTACAAGTGAGGTGTTGTAAGACTAATATTAAACCGACGGGTACATCCAAGAGGGACTCCCTATTTTCCGTGACCAGTTCTTTTCAGTCATATATATCTAGGGGTATTTGAGCGTAAGACCAAATTCCAGTAAGAGAATGCTCGTACCACTAATACTAAATGAGAGAGAGGGAATTTGTACTAATTGGGTCTCCGTTCTCGGCACTCCGACACCTGGTCGGTGTTTTGGTCCGTCCAGTGGCTCGGGATGGTGGGTCCTTTCGGGGAGGACTCCTTTCAGTTGACGGAAAAGGTAGTAGAGCCACAGTAATAGATGGGAGTTGGGACGTGTGGTGTCTGGTTGAGGTATTGGCCCTTGTTGACTTACTTGGAATTAAGTGTAGATTCTTTTTCTCCTCAACCTATTTTATCTATCGGTTACCATTCAACGACATACTGAGCCCCTTGAGTTTGTCTCCGAGACATTACTGGATCTCCCCACCCTACCCCTCTACCCTCCCTCCAAGTTCTCCCTCCCCTGTATACATATGGACACCGACTAAGTACAACTACAAACCGTCTTTTGTTGTTTTAAGACATTTCGTTAATAGGAAGTTAATTTTTTTATGTAATTAATTTTCCTCCTCCACCTATGTTACTAGAGAATTCAAAGAAGGTTGAGAATAAGACGTTTCGTGGTGACCTGAGGAGGCTTCCGTGTCCTCCTATACCTGTCCTGGGTACCGACTGTGCCGCGGGGAAGGAGGTTTGGGTCAGACGGTCTCCTCGGTCCCTTCCGGAGGGTCGACCTATGGTCTCCTACGCGAGCCCGTCGACTGTAGTCCGTATACTGGGGGAGTGACCCTCCGTGGTCAGGTGGCTCACAAAGAAGGGAGGGTCGTGTCGACTCGGCGGAAGCGACACGTGTGCGTCCGGAACCCCCTTGGGCCGTCCCGTGGTCCGGTGCGCGTGGGGTGGGGTCGGAGTGGGGGGAGAGGTCAGGATGGAAGAGTATGCGCAGGAGGGGTCCCAACACGAAGACGTCGGTCAGTCGCTCGCCGGCCAGGAATTTCCTTGGTCAGTGGGGTACGAGGTGGACCTAGAACGCGTCCCAGAGTCTCAACCCCTAGTAGAGGTGGTAGGGACACTCGCCTCTGTGGTTCAGTGAGAGGTCTCGTCTCTTTTCTGTAGACAGTCCTCTCCTGATGTCCCCGAAACGACCTATACAGGGATATTTAATTCGGGAGCCTGTAAACCTGTTTCAAACTATTATTCCCCCTTCTAGTTGGAATATGGATTTCGTTGATCTCTTTTCTGTTCGTTTTGGGTTTCAATCATCTTTCTTCCTTTAGTATTTTTAGTCCCGTCTCTATTTTATCTTTACTTCTTTTGTTATCGTTTAGTTACTTTACTTTCCGAGCAAGAAACTCTTCTGTTCGTTTTACCTATTTAGAAATCGGTCTGAGTAGTTCCTTTTGTCACTCTCCTAAGTTTAGTTCTTTTAATCTTTACTTTTTCCTTTTTAATGTTGACTGTGGTGTCTTTATGTCGTCCCGTATTCATTGATGATGTTCGTTGATGTACGGTTGTTTTACTTGTTGTACCTTCTCCACTTGTTTAAGAATCTTTCCATATTGGAAGGTTCTGACTTACTCCTTCTTTATCTTTTATGTTTGTCTCGTTAGTGTTCATTACTTTGTCTTTGACGTTAAATTTTAGAAAATTGTTTTCGGGTACTGGTCTACCGAAGTGTCCGCTTAAGATAGTTTGTAAATCTCTTCTCGATTATGGGTAGGAAGAGTTTGAGAAGGTTTCTTGACATCTCTTTCCTTGTGGTGGTTCGAGTAAGATGTTCCGGCAGTAGTGCGACTATGGTTTTAGTCTGTCTCTATAGTGTTTTTTCTTTTAATGGTCGGTCTTAGTTACTACTTGTGACTACGTTTTTAGGAGTTGTTTTATGATCGTTTGTCTTAGGTTGTTGTACAATTTTCCTAGTGTACGGTACTAGTTCACCCTAAAAATAGAGTCCCTACGTTCCTAAGAAGCTATATACATTTGGTTAGTTACACAATGTGATATAATTGTTTCTTCTTTTTGGTATACTAGTAGAATTATCTACGTCTTTTTCGAAAACTGTTTTAAGTTATGACTAAATACTATTTTTGAGAGGTCTTTCACCCGTATCTCTCTTGGATGGAGTTGTATTATTTCCGGTATATACTGTTCGGGTGTCGTTTGTAGTAAGAGTTACCGTCTTTTGCCTTTCGTAAAGGGCTCTAGTCCTTATTCTGTTCCACAGGTGAGAACGGCGATAACAACGGGTGTGAACGTTGTGTCAAAACCTTCAGGATCGGTACCGTTAGTCTCGTCTTTTTCTTTGTTTTCCTTAGGTTTAACTTTTTCTTCATTTTGACAGTGACAAACGTTTGCTGTACTATGACAGGTGTCTTTTAAGATTTCTACGGTGGTCTTTTGAAGATCTCGAGTAGTTACCTAGACCATTTGGGCGTCCGGTGTCTTCATTACGGGTCTTTCTGGGACGTAAGGATTTGTGGTTGTTGTTTTCTAGTCTTTCTCTTCAACTCCTTTATTAGGGTAGATAGTGACGTTGTTTTCTTGTCCTTTACCGTTGGGTGAGGTCATAAGAACGGACCTCTTAGGGGACCTGCCTCCTCGGACCGTCCGATGTCAGGTGCCCCAGCGTTTCTCAGCCTGTGCTGACTCGCCGACGTGGAAGTGGACATGGAAGTTTGGATGCGTTCCTCCGTTTTGTGGACATGATTCTTTTGACATTCTATGACTACTTTGACATTCTTTGTCTGCCTCTCTATGTGGGACAAGAACCTAATCTTCTTAGTTATAACACTTTTACTGAAATGATGGGCTTTCGTTAGATGTCTTAGTTACGATAGTGATAGTTTAATGGTTGTCGTAAAAAGTGTCTTAATCTTGTTTTTCAAAATGTTAAACATGCCTATGTGTTTTCTGGGGTTTGTCGGTTTCGTTAGAACTCTTTCTTTTTACCTCGACCCCCTTAGCCCAAGGGACTGAAGTCTGATTCGATGTTATTAATCCTGTCATACCGTGTCCTTGTGTTTGTCTTTACACCAAGTTACCTAGCCTTTTCTTTCGGGTCTCTAATTTGGGTGTGTGGATACCGGTGGATTACATACTGTTTCCGCCGTTCTTATATGTTACCACTTTTCTGTCAAAGAAAGTTATTGACCGTGACCCTTTTGATCTGTCAATGTACCATTTCTTACTTTAATCTCGTGACTTCTGGTATGTGTTTTAATTTGAGTTTTACTTAATTTCTGGATTTACTTTCTGACTTGTTTTACGAATCTCTTTTTGTGTCCTTCTTGTGAGAAACTGTATTTAGTGTCGTTCTAGAAAAAACTGGGTGAAGGATCTCAGTACTTTGATTTGGGTCCTTCTTTATTTACCCGAGATTGATTTGAACTTTCAAAAACGTGACGTTTCTTTTGGTATTTACTCTACTTTTCTGTTGGGAGTCTTACCCTCTTTTATAAACGTTTGTTTCGTTGAGTGTTCCCTAAATAGAGGTTTTATAAGGTTACCGAGTATGTCGAGTTATAGTTTTTCTGTTTGTTGGGTTAGCTTTTTGCCCGTCTTCTGGATTTATCCATAAAGAGGTTTCTTCTGTATCTCTACCGGATCTCCATGTACCTTTGTACGAGTCACAGTGATCAATGATCTCTTAGCACCTAGTTTTGATCTTACTCCAGAGTGGAGTGTGACCAGTTTCTGTTTCTTAGATGTTAGTTAGTTCCGACCTCTCACATATTTTTTCCCTTAGGAGGATGTGACACCCACCCTTCCAGTTACCTGTGTTGGTGATGCCTTTTGTCATACCTCCAAGGTATACTGGGTCATTTGGGTGATGACCCGTATACTGGCCTCTTTAAGAATTAAGTTCTTCTGTGTACATAGGGTTACAAGTAGTGTCGTGATAAATGTTGTTAGTCCTGTACCTGTGTTGGATTTACAGGTAATTGTCTACTTGCCCATTTCGTCTACACCATGCCTATGTGTTGCCTTTCGACGAGTCGGTATTTTTCCTTACTTTAACCCAGTAAACATCTCTTCACCTACCTGGATCTCGGACGGTATGTCTTACTTCATCTGGTCTTTCTCTTTTTATCTACGGCATATTATTCCGCATAAACACCTTAGATCTTTTTACCGTGTCTACTCGGACAAACGTCCCGTCTTTGTGTGTGTCTGTGTCTCTTACCTCCGTCGTCCCCTGCTGGACCCCTGACCCTGTCTGTACGTGTGGCGAGACACATCTCGTCTCTCGGCCACCCTCGACGACCTATCGTGGTCCTCGAGTCGAGTCGCGGGACACGGCTGGATCTTCCGCCTTACTCCCCGGCCCCCTCCGTTCTGACTCCGTCCCCCCTATACATATGCACGCCGTGTCATGATACGTCGTCAATATCGACTTAATTTTATATGTGTATGTGATTCCCCTTTCTATGCCGGGACGAAAGTATAAGGTGTGACACTGAGACACCACAGGAGTCGAGTGTCGGTAGTAGAAAATGACAAAATTAAAAATAGTACCCTAAAGGTTTATGTACAATTCTCATTTCTTTCCATAGTACTTGAGTGTGTAGTGGTAGTAGGTCAAAGTTTTTAATAGTTGTGAAACGATTAAGACAAAGTAGATAAAGTCAATGGGTCGGGACGAAGGGAGAAGAGAGGAGGTCGGAGGAGGACGGAGTTAGGGTAGACCTCATAAAAATTCATTTAGGGTATGTACAGTAAAGTGAGTATTCATAAGGTTCATACTGATTGTTCCTGTATTAATACCGTAATTGAGATTTTTAAATCGTCAGTAAGAAAGTAGACTAGACTAGATCGGGTTGGATATGTGTCTAAAGGGTGTTGACAGAGTTTTTTATAGAAGGGTGTCAACCCAGACAATCCTAGTCTTAGGTTTCAGATGGGTCGCATGTACCGACGGCACGGAGGTTCAGACGAAATAGAGTACTCAGAGAGAGGGACGGAAGCAAAGATACGACAAGGTGTCCAAGATGGTCGTATTGGGGCGGGAAAGGTAAAAGGACCTCTTCGTGTCTCAAGTGCCGTATTGGGGCGGGAAAGGTAAAAGGACCTCTTCGTGTCTCAAGGACAATTCCTTACCGTCTTCCCGTAAGTCGTTCCTGCGGGGGAGCCGCCGCCGGGTCGGTAGTCGGGTGGGGCGGGACTGACTGGAGAGGGCGCCGGCCACCTCTTCGTCGCCTTCTACTGGTACGCGTACAGGTCCGGGAGGACCTGGGTCTAGAACGAGTACTACGCTTAGTAGACGTCCCAGTCGTACAGGACCGCTTCCAGCAGGGGTGTGACCTCCTCCCTTCTGCCCCTGGTCTTCGTGGAGCGAGTGGAGGGGTCGAGTGTGTCCGGGGTCGAGGGAGACCCTCCCGTCGGCACCGGCCGTGACGGGCCGAGAGGCGGAGTCGGGACCTGGACGAGTGGGTCGAGGGTGGTCCAGTCTGCGGTCTCTCCCCGGTTGTCGGTGGGAAATAGGGACGTGATGACACCGGAAAGGGGTTGGGGTGTGGGGGTAGACTTCGGTTCAGACCCAGGGGAGGAAGTGCGTCGGGAGGATTGGTAGGTTCAGTTCACAAGTGTGGAACCACCTCGAATGTACGTCGTGCACATACACTGATTCGGTGCGAGTACGGAAAGTGAGGGGGGACCTGACATACGAGACTCGGATATAAATAAGGAGTCTTAGTCCCTGCCGGGTCACTCTCCTTGGAGTTCTAAGTAGCTTCAGGTTGGACGTGGACTATGTACTTAGAGGGCGAGTCGTACGGACAGTGTCACTAAGTCGGACTTTTGGGGTCCCTGTTCGTTCAATCGTGGAATAGGCGAAGTAACGACCGGAAGATCTTTCGTGAAGACTGTGTCCGCCAGTCGACGGAGGGACATGTAAGGTTGTGACAAGGACCAAAAGAGACCCGGGTGTGTGTCAGCTAGACAAAGGAAAAGTGGGTTGTCAGAAAGTGCGTGAGATCGCCGTCGCACTCACGCTAGTCGTCCTACTCTCCTCGGGACTCCGACAAAGACGGGCACCTGAGGGAGGAGAGGAGAGATGCCGGATGTGGGGTGGTCCGAGCTCTCCCCAGGAGTGGAACTTCTACTGTGCCTACAAGAGCGGGTCGCCCAGGTGCAAAACCTTCCTCTCGAACTCCCCTTGCCGCAACCTCAACTTCATCCTTGTCAGGACGGCGGCAGCTCTCCCATCGCCACTCCCAGTCCCGCCGGGTCCGGGTCCGCCCTTTTACCGGCGGGGGGGCAAAGGGTCGGGGACGCCGGGTGGGAGGAGACGGGAGGGCAGCGGGAGCGGGGCCGGATCGCACACTCTCGAAGTCGAGACGCGGACTGGAGGACCGGGAAGGCAAGTGAGGCGAGTGAGGCGACGAGACGACACACTGACGACCGTTAGTCCGCAGGGTAGATGTGAGCGGGGATTTCGCCCCGAGTGTCGTGACTGAAGTCCTCTCGCCGCTCCTCCTGTGCACTCCGGTTTCCCCTCGTGGCTCTCGCGCCGGGCGTGTCGCCTCACGAACCGTCCGCTGCCCGCGGTCGACGGGAAGTCGGAGCCGTCGTGGTCCTGCCTCGGACTGGGTCGTGTGAGTGGGGTGTGTGCGAGTGGGGTGGTGTGTGGGGGCGGTGTGTGGTGTGTGCGTGTGGTGTGTGGTGTGTGGTGTGTGTGGTGTGTGAGTGGGGTGGTGTGTGGGGGCGGTGTGTGGTGTGTGCGTGTGGTGTGTGGTGTGTGAGTGGGGTGGTGTGTGGGGGCGGTGTGTGGTGTGT
>SJYO01036187.1:1483502-1639213 GCA_006410555.1 Capra ibex
GTGTGGTGTGTGGTGTGTGAGTGGGGTGGTGTGTGGGGGCGGTGTGTGGTGTGTGCGTGTGGTGTGTGTGTGTGGTGTGTGGTGTGTGAGTGGGTGTGGTGTATGAGTGGGTGTGGTGTGTGGGAGTGGTGTGTGGTGTGTGCGTGTGGTGTGTGCGTGTGGTGTGTGTGGGTGTGGTGTGTGGTGTGTGAGTGGGTGTGGTGTATGAGTGGGTGTGGTGTGTGGGTGTGGTGTGTGAGTGGGGTGGTGTGTAGGGGCGGTGTGTGGTGTGTACGTGTGGTGTGTGGTGTGTGTGTGGTGTGTGGTTGGTGTGTGTGTGGGGTGGTGTGTGGTGTGTGAGTGGGTGTGGTGTATTGGTGTGGGTGTGGTGTGTGGTATGTGCGTGTGGTGTGTGTGTGTGGGTGTGGTGTGTGGTGTGTGAGTGGGGTGGTGTGTGGGTGTGGTGTATGGGTGTGGGTGTGGTGTGTGAGTGGGGTGGTGTGTGGGGGCGGTGCGTGGTGTGTGAGTGGTGTGTGGTGTGTGAGTGGTGTGTGGTGTGTGAATGGTGTGTGAGTGGGGTGGTGTGTGGGGGTGGTGTGTGGGTGTGGTGTATGGGTGTGGGTGTGGTGTGTGAGTGGGGTGGTGTGTGGGGGCGGTGCGTGGTGTGTGAGTGGTGTGTGGTGTGTGAATGGTGTGTGAGTGGGGTGGTGTGTGGGGGTGGTGTGTGGTGTGTGCGTGTGGTGTGTGATGTGTGGTGTATGTGTGTGGGTGTGGTGTGTGTGAGTGGGTGTGGTGTGTCGATGGGTGTGGTCAGTGGTGTGAGTGGGTGTGGTGTATGGGTGTGGTGTGTGAGTGGAGTGGTGTGTGGTGTGTGTGTGTGCGTATGGTGTGTGAGTGGGTGTGGTGTGTGAGTGGGGTGGTGTGTGGGGGTGGTGTGTGGTATGTGCGTGTGGTGTGTGATGTGTGGTGTATGTGTGTGGGTGTGGTGTGTGTGAGTGGGTGTGGTGTGTGGATGGGTGTGGTCAGTGGTGTGAGTGGGTGTGGTGTATGGGTGTGGTGTGTGAGTGGAGTGGTGTGTGGTGTGTGTGTGTGCGTATGGTGTGTGAGTGGGTGTGGTGTGTGAGTGGGGTGGTGTGTGGGGGTGGTGTGTGGTATGTGCGTGTGGTGTGTGATGTGTGGTGTATGTGTGTGGGTGTGGTGTGTGTGAGTGGGTGTGGTGTGTGGATGGGTGTGGTCAGTGGTGTGAGTGGGTGTGGTGTATGGGTGTGGTGTGTGAGTGGAGTGGTGTGTGGTGTGTGTGTGTGCGTATGGTGTGTGGTCAGTGGTGTGAGTGGGTGTGGTGTATGGGTGTGGTGTGTGAGTGGAGTGGTGTGTGGTGTGTGTGTGTGCGTATGGTGTGTGAGTGGGGTGGTGTGTGTGAGTGGGTGTGGTGTGTGGTGTGAATGGGTGTGGTGTATGGGTGGGTGTGGTGTGTGGACGGGTGTGGTGTGTGAGTGGGTGTGGTGTGTGAGTGGGTGTGGTGTGTGAGTGGGTGTGGTGTGTGGATGGGTGTGGTGTGTGAATGGGGGTGGTGTGTAGTGTGTGGGTGTGGTGTGTGATGTGTGTTGTGTGAGTGGGTGTGGTGTGGGTGTGGTGTGTGAATGGGTGTGGTGTATGGGTGTGGGTGTGGTGAGTTGGGTGGTGTGTGAGTGGAGGTGTGTGTTAATGGGTGTGGTGTGTGAGTGGGGGTGGTGTGTAGTGTGTGGGTGTGGTGTGGTGTGTGTGAGTGGGTTTGGTGTGTGGGTGTGGNTGTGTGAGTGGGTGTGGTGTGTGGATGGGTGTGGTGTGTGAATGGGGGTGGTGTGTAGTGTGTGGGTGTGGTGTGTGAGTGGGTGTGGTGTGTGGATGGGTGTGGTGTGTGAATGGGGGTGGTGTGTAGTGTGTGGGTGTGGTGTGTGATGTGTGTTGTGTGAGTGGGTGTGGTGTGGGTGTGGTGTGTGAATGGGTGTGGTGTATGGGTGTGGGTGTGGTGAGTTGGGTGGTGTGTGAGTGGAGGTGTGTGTTAATGGGTGTGGTGTGTGAGTGGGGGTGGTGTGTAGTGTGTGGGTGTGGTGTGGTGTGTGTGAGTGGGTTTGGTGTGTGGGTGTGGTGTGTGAGTGGGGGTGTGTGTTAATGGGTGTTGTGTCAGTGGGGGTGGTGTGTAGTGTGTGGGGGTGGTGTGTGATGTGTGGTGTATGAATGGGTGTGGTGTGTGAGTTGGTGTGTGGTGTGTGAGTGGGTGTGGTGTGTGGGGTGTGGGTGGGTGTGTGGTGTGGGTGTGGTGTGGTATGTGGGTGTGGGTGTGGTGTGGGTGTGGTGTGTGGGTCTGGTGTGTCGGTGTTGTGTGTGGTGTGTGGGTCTGGTGTGGTGTGTGTTGTGTGGGTGTGGAGGTGTGGTGTATGGGTGTGGAGGTGTAGTGTGTGGTGTATGGGTGTGGTGAGTGGATGTGTGAATGGGTGTGGTGTGTGGGGGTGGTGTGTGGGTGTGGTGTGTGAATACGTGTGGTGTGGTGTGTGGTGTTTGGGTGTGGTGTGTGGGTCTGGTGTGTGGTGTGTGAGTGGGTGTGGTGTGTGAATGGGTGTGGTGTTGGGTGTGTAATGGGTGTAGTGTGTGATGTGGGGGTATGGTGTCGTGTGTGGTGTGTGGGTGTGGTGTCGGGGTGTGGTGTGTCGTGTGAATGGGTGTGGTGTGTGGGTGGGTGTGGTGTGTGGGTGGGTGTGGTGTGTGAATGGGTGTGGTGTGTAGTAAGTGGGTGTGGTGTGTGGTGTGTGAATGGGTGTATGAGTGTGATGTGTGGGTGTGGTGTGTGAATGGGGATGGTATGTGGTGTGTGGGTGTGGGTGTGGTGTGTGGGTGTGGTGTGCGAGTGGGTGCGGTGTGTCGACGGTCCACGTTCCGGTGTGCACAGTCCCGACCCTTCTCCGAGGTGTACTCGGGGAGAAAGAGCGGAGAGAGTCATTCGTCCAGTCACTCCCGGGACGACGGTACTCGGGAGGGGTGAGGGTCTCGGGGTGTGGACGGTCAGTGAGTGGGACCCGTGTTGCGGGAATTGGTCGTCCGACCCCGACTCCCCTTCCGCCGTCCTCGGCAACTCCCGCTTCTTGACGAGGTGGAGGAGGTCCGGCCGTGCCTCCTACGGGACAACCCCTCGCCCACCCCACTCGCGGCCCCCGAGGTGGCCTCGGTCCGGGGAGGGGCCGGCCCACGGGTCATCACCGACCATACCTTTATTAGTGGCCTCTCCACACCTGTCGGAGGACGTCTGGTGCTACTTCCTTTTGGTGGGGGTGTGGGGACGGGCCCGGTCGCGGTCCGGTGTCGGGTTTGTGGACGTCTCTGCCTTGCCTACCGTCTTACCGAGTGCCCCGGCGTCACTTGCGCTCCCCCCGGCGTCCGGTTCGTCCTCGACGGTGCACCCGGCACCGGTCTCTTTCGGTTATTAGATCTGAAGAGTAGAGGGTTAAAAATTTCCAATCGTTGGTCCCAGGGATTATAACCGGGTATGTCCGGGCAACATGTTTGTATTTCCACAGGGAAGACCACCAGGACTTTGCCCCGAGTGACGTGTCACTTGTTTCCTACTGACCCAAAAACGGGGGTGAACCGGGGAGACCGACCCACGAGAATGCGCCACTTGGTGACTATGTTGAACCGAGTCGGAACTTCCGTTTGTCAATTTATTTGTAAAATTATGAATCGTTCGGTTTCTTTTGTGTGGGTACCAAACATCGGACATCTAATCTCTTAGTGGAGGAAAGTCGGGGAGTGGTCGCTACCAGTTCACGGTAGGACGACCAGTCCTCCGGACTCTTCAATGTTGACCGACGTCTCCGGGTCTTGGCCTTACCCCGTCTCCGTCGGAGCGGGACGAGTGGACGGCACGTCTGCCCCGTCGGAGGGCCTGGACGACCCGGTCAAACCGGTCCCATAATTGTTCGGTCGTGACCGCCAATTTGAGGAGAGAGTCGGGGAACGGTGTCGTTGTGTTGTTCCGCCGGTCGTCCATGACCATCGCCTACGACTTGACTCTCAGAAACTCCGGCAGGAAGTCGTTGGATAGGCCGTTTCCCTTCGCTCCGTCAGTCTTGTGGGTTCCCTGGTGTCCGTTCCTCCGACCCCTTACCCGTCTGGGTCGAGGTTGAGGGACCTTTTGGGTGGGGTTTGAACCCTGTCTTTTGTCTGAGACCTACATTTTGACTATGTCTCCACAAGTAGGTGGAGAGTCGAACGGGTACGACAAAAATTCATCTCGAGTTTCCGGAGTACGTAGACCAAAGAGGAAATATAAAGACGGTGTACTCCCACCTCCCCTCCCGGTCCCTGTTAAGGGGTGAGACGAATGGTATCCCCACCCGACTCTGGGGGACTCCTTTTCCACGACCGGGTTTATGACGTTGGGTCTGCCGAGTCGAGGGGTGGACCGTCACGATTTAGCGAAGTTACCACAGACTGAGAAACGTTTGGGAGCCTGATGTCCGACAGTCCGACGATGCAGACACCCTAAGAGGTTCGTTCTTATGACCTCACCCAACGGTGAAGGAAGAGGTCCCCTAGAAGGGTTGGGTCCCTGTCTTGGACGCGGAGAAAACAGAGGATGTGACCGTCCGCCCAAGAAATGGTGATCGCGGTGGGCCCTTCGGGGGTAGGACGTCCGACTTTCATTTCACGAGGGTTCACTCCCTCTGTTCAGATGGAGAGGGGAAAGACGTGTCAAAATGGTCTTCTTCATCACTCAGTGAGAGTTCAGTCTCTGGCGAGCGAAGTCCTCCTTCGCGTGGTTCCCCGACAGGTCCATCGTAAGCATGAAATTCCGGACCCACCCTCTGTCCCCTGTCCCCCGAAACAACTGACAGGCATGAGATATGGTTGGTTATAGGAACATCTTATGTCAGACAGAACCCCGGGGTCCCCCGCCCTGGTAGTCTTGCCCTCCCTTCCGGTCGGGTGAGTGGACGTGCTCGACCCCGTTCATCAGGTCGTCGAGCCGTAGTCTCTCCCTCGGCTAGGTGACATGCCGGTACGCTGCGTGGAGGACCAGACCCTTGGACGTTCTGTCCCGGGTCTTACGACTGTTAGGTCAGGGTCCCAGACTCCGTGTCCTCACTCGTTCGTGGGAGTGTGGCGCCGGAGTCTCCGTGCCCGCCTCTTTTCCATTACTGAAGGTCTTAGACGGTTTCGGTGATCCTCAGGATTCGTGGAAAAGACCTAACGTTAGGAACTCTTACAGGGTCGGGTGCAGTCTCAGTCGGAGTCCGGTACCTTCAGTGAGAGTAAGGGACATACTCGATTTCTCTTACTCTGTTTCAGGAGTTTGGGTGAGGGTTTCTAGAGAAGGAATTAAGGGTGAGACGGTCTTTAAGGGTAGTAGTTTCTCGAGAGTACTCTCAGTTTCACGATAGTGAAGAACCATGGTAGGAAATTACGCTTTGAACAGACCACTCATTGTCTCTAGTGATATATATTCGGTCATATGAATCGGTCTTAATCAAATCGTCTCTAATCGTTTAGGTAACGGAGTTTTTCAGGACTTCCGTTTTACGTACCTAATCTATGTAAAGTTAATGATTCTCATCATCTTTTATTCGGTTCTTGTCACCCATGGTAGATCCCCAAACTCTGACCTTCGGACACAGGGATCGCCTTTCTTCTTTCGCTACCGAAGTTTTCATCTCGAAAACTTTTTCATTATTCTAAACCCAATTTGTCCACACACGTATGTAGTTTAGAGTCGTGTACATGTGTATTCCGAGTCCGTAAATAAATATACATATAAAATAGAGTTTCCTTTTTGACATTTATTTGTAACTCGAGATCAATTACTATACGAACGATTTCTTAAATCCTTCCTCAATCCTACAGAGTTAAATGAAGTTTTACGTATATTTTTATACTATATAACTACCTTGATGTATATGTTACTTAGTTTACATTATTTACGATTTCCAATCTTAGATCCACCACCCTTATGCCTACAAGTGATAAAAGTCAAAACAACATACAAACCTTTTACAAGTATCATATTGTACTTCCCATCCCCACCTCTTTGTCTTCACCCTTTCGGGACTTAAAGGTGCGGGTGCACTGACGAGCCCGTCCTGAAAACCAGTCCTTTCCACCCACAGCGCTGAGTGCACCGCACGTCCTCGGGGTCCCGCAGGACCACCAAGTACCCCCAGGTGACGCGGTCGTCTCGTATCCACAGCCCCTCCGTCCGGGTGAGGGTCGACCCGCGCGACCGTTCGTGGTCGCCGTCGCGCGAGTGGAGGCGCACCGTCATTATGGCGAAGAGGGTGTCCGCGAAAAACAGGCGTAGGCACTCGGACCCCCGTCCCCGCCCCCCGTCACTCTCCCGCGCCCCGGTCGACAGACGTCCCGTGGACCGGAGGTTCTCTTGCGACGCGGAGGCTCTTACGTCGCGCGCTGCTGATTCTTTCAGGGCTTGAAGGGCGGATCATGGGCTCCCCGCGACACTTGCGGAGACAGGTCCGATGTGGTTTCTCGGGAATTCAGTCTTACCCCTTCAGTCTACGATAGGGATTCCCTAGCGTTGCACACTTCACTTGAAACCCTCGGTCTCAGGTTTAGAGTCCCTGTAGGCCCGGTTCGTGTCCTATCCGACGGGGAGGACTCCTACGTCTCCCGTAGTGGCTCCCGTAGAGGGTTCATCTCGGTGGTCTCCCGTCGCCAGGGGTGCGGTCCCAAACCCGTCGACTCTCCGGAGACCCCTGGAACCCCCGGTCGACCTCGTGGACGTCGATTGTCCGGACCGGACTCTACTCCACAGGTTACCGCCCCCCCTCGACTCCCCGCCTACTCATTCCCCAGTCGTCCCGCCCCCCACCCCCCCGCGGGACTTCCCTGTCCTCGCTCGTTCTCGTCGGGGTCGAGAGAGTAAAGGAGTCGACGGTGTCCGTCCCGGCACGGTCTCGGTCTGTCCTTGTCCTCTCCTGTCCGGTCCCTCCCGGGCCTGGGGTGCCGAGGAGTCCGAGGAGGTTGGGTCGGCTCTCTTGACCGGGGGTCCCCCTCTAGTCGTACCCGAGTGTCTGGGGGCTCTCGACGGTCGAACGGACCTGTCGTCTAGGAGAAACCTTTCGCCGTCCCGGTCTCTTTGTGGCTCCGACACCCACACCGTCCCCGTCGTTCACCCCCGTGCCACCCTTCGGGTCGCCGGGGGCGCCTGTCGTTTGTCGCCTGTCGAGTAGACGCCACCCGTCTCGAGACCCCGAGGACTGGTCGACTAGGACCCAGTTCACGGGTGACACCCCTCCCCGTGAGGGGCTAGATTGTAGGAGTGACACTCGAGAGGCGAGAGGATTCCGGTCGAAAACCTTTTCGAGATCCCCGACGCCTCGGGAGAAAGGTCCTGAAGGGCGGGTCCACCGTCAGTTACGGGTGGGGTCGGGTGGAGCGGGGGGTCTCGCCCTCCTGTCCCTGGGCGACTCCCCGGTCGACCTTGGGCTCCTAAGTGACCTCCGGAGCAGTGTGCGCCCCGTACGGGACGCGGAGTGGTCATGTCCCTGAGAAAGACGTGCTACGAGAATTCGTGTACAACCAGAAGGAGGGCCTCCGACGGTTTGAGTATCGCCCCCGACTTGAACAGAGGTCGTCCCGACCACTTGAACTACAGTTTCCGGCTCCACCCTTTCAGTTAGACACCCTACTGCAGCCCTTTCACTCCTCTCTCTTGGTGTCGACCCACCCCGACGGCGGCTGGGCCCCGAGGTCGAGCGAGAATGGACGGTCGTAAGGACGGAGGGAGGGAGGGAGGGAAGGGCGTCTAAGAAACAGACGTTTTATTGGAACAACCTGGACCACTAGTGATGTCAGGGAAGGTCGATATTGGAGGTCGTTTTTTTACTCTTCCTTTACTTCTCTGTCTTTCTTTTTGCCAGTTCACTCCTTCTCTGACCAGGGTCCGGTCTCGAGACTTGTCTACACACTAATCCGGCTCCGATCGCCCGTGGTGGACTACCTTCGGCCCTGGTGTGCGCGTCGCTCCCGGGACGGTTGAGACTCCGGTGTTACGACGCAGGGGAAGGAGACACGACGGTGCGAGTGGGAGGACATTGCCTGCAGTCTCGAGTCCCTCTGGCAGGAGTTTCCCTCAAGGTGTAGGGAGGTAAGTTCTTTACGAATAACTTTGGATTATATGCGGTTCGTAATCCGGGACCCATGTCTCATCATTTATGCTGTCTATTTTTACGGACGGAGAACCTCCAAAGTAAGACGTAGGTGAAACTATAAGGTATAAGGTTTGGTTTCGTAGAGCACTGGTGTCACCTCGGCCTCTCACCATTGATCTGGAACCTGGACTGGCTGAGGAGGGAACAGGTCTCTTACCCAGGGGGGTGTCCGTGGTTCTCCCCTACCGAGTCGGATGATTATAATCTCAAGTAGTGTTCCCCGAGACTCCTCGACTCGGGACGAACCGTTCCCGGAGTTTAGGACGGAGTCCGAGGAACTTTAGTCCACTGGAGGTCCTCTGTCCTGAGCCTGAGGTGTCTCTGCCGGGAGGGTGAGACGAGGTCGGAGTGCGCGGACCGCCGGGGGCGGAGTCGAGACTTACGAGACGATGGCGGCCGGGTCTGGGGCCCCCCTCGGAACCTCGGCGGAGACCTCCCCAGACTCCCACCCTCCCTGCCCGACCCGAGAGTGGACGTCCTAGTGTGATAGACCGACTACCTTTAATCCACGTGAGGTCGCCCGTGACCCTGAAAGGACACAACGACCGGTATTCGGGTCTTCGAAGGCCGGTGTCCAGTCCTGAGATTCCCTCTACCTTCTCCCCTACTCGGTTGTTTGGGTTACCGATTCCCTGTACCAAAAGAGAACGAAGGGGTAGGTTTTTAGACGGAAAAGACGAACTTAAGAGACGGGTTGAGAAGAGAGAGTAAGAGGGGGGTCTGGTGGTTGAAAAGGAAGAAAGTTCGGAATTTTTTTTAGGGTGAGAGAGGTCCTTCGGAAAGATTCGAGTGGTGTGGACCCCACCTGCGGAAGTACTCGATCTCTCCCCCTGACCAGGAAGGTTACTATTCTGGTCTACCGTAATGGACTCGTACGTGAAGGGACGGGGAAGGGTGGTCAGGACCCGGCACTCAGGACGGGTCATCGAAGGAACCAGTGTGGAGACGGATCCGGGAGGAGGTCGGTTCCGGTGTATGACGGACTTCAACTTCTCGCCTCGTCACTGGGTCGGGTCTCGAAGTCCGTGGGCGGCGACGAACAACCGGAGGCTCCTCGAGGGTCCGCCCCCGTGCCCGTCTCGCATCTCCCACCGTGTGTCGTCCCAGAGGGCTCCGTCGGCCAAGTCGACGTGTCCCTTCGTCTAGGATCCCTCGTGTCCTTTGGTCTAGTCGGTCACGACGGGGACACCGGAGGTCCCGGTCCGCCGGTCCTGTCGGCCGACTCCGACTCCCGAGGCGGAGGGTGCACGAGGGACCCCTTCGGAAGGACGTCTTGGTCCTGTCTGGGATCTGACGTCCGTTTTGAAGGAGCTCCGGGAACCCTGGTGTCAGGTCTCAGAGACGTCGGAGACGCCTCTCAGTCCGTTTGTAGACTGAGACTCCGAGGAGTCACATTGGTCTGTCTTGAGTGAATCGGTCTCGGTGGATCTCAAGTCCACTGCTGTACTGGGCTTGACAGACGACGTGAGGAAGGACTCAAAGTCCTAAAGACGTCTCCCAGGGGTTCTTGGGTAAACGACTGTCAGGAAAAGGTGACTTGTTAGGGGCGGTGGTCCTTCGTCGTCGTCCTAGAGAAGGAGGACGACTGGTGGGGGTGGCGGTGTGTCGAGAGGGGTCGGGGGAGAAGAGGATTGGGTGGTCCGTGTTTATCAAACAAGAGTGGGGGTTGTAAAACTTTTGGTTTCCCTATTTTTCTTCCCCGAGGAGGGTCGGGGGCCCATCACTCTTTCGTTTACCGTCCCAGACTTCTTCAGTTCGTGTCTTCGGGGCCCCCTGGGTCTACCAGAGGCCAGTAGACTCAGTGTGGTGTGGGTCGGAGCGGGAGGTTCAAGTCCTCGTCCGGGACCCCACCCCACTCCCCCTTCCCCTCCCCTCGACACCCTTCTCCCTCCTGGGTGTAATGGAAAGCCCCTTCGACAGGGCCCCGGTTTCAGGTACGACAGTGTGGGAAGACCGGTCGGGGCCCGGGTCGTCGAAGATGCGGGCTCCTGTGTCTCCGTCCCGCCGGTGGGGGCACCACTCGTCGAAGTACTGGTCGTCGAGGGGGGTGGAACGGGGAATCAGGACCCCCTTGGAGGTGGATTCGCCTCGTGAGGGCGGAGGGACGGTCTCTGGCCGTCCCGGGACGGGGCAGGGATGTGGCCCCCGGGTGCCGATATTAATCCTGGGGAGGTCCTCGGTCGTGTGTACGGTCCGACCCGATCCCCGTCTCGGTCCGACGACACGGATAAAACTCTCAATCGACTAGGTGTGTGATGCCACCCCCTCTCCTGGCCGACCGGAGTGTCGTCTCTCCTCTACTCGATCGAGGCTAGGAAAGAAAAGTGGGTTCTTCTCCGAAGGTCGACCCGTGGGTCTCCTTTTCACTTCACACCTTTGAAAGACTTGGCTTTCGTCGTTCAGACCGGGGTCGGTTCCGGGCGAAGAGGAGCGGGGAACCCATATAGGCCATAAGACTTTAGAGGGGTACCTGGACCCCAGTCAGTCCTGTAGGGCATCCACTCGACGTCGGGACCCGGAGGAGGGAAGACGTGGGGTAGGGAGTTGTCGTACCGGGTCCCCGGTCGAGGACGGCCGTCCCCAGGACCCTACACGGGAAGGTCAGGACCAAGACGGTGAGGGTTGGACCCGGTCGATAAGTGTGGGGACACGGAGTCGAACGAACAGTCTCGAAGTGTACACACTGTACACACATATGACACACGACAAGAGACACACTGTGACGCCAATGACGTGACCTCGACTCAATGTGTAAATCAGGTAAACAAAGTGCGTGTTTGTAGAAGTTCACAGTCAGTGACGCGGTCAGTGAGCCTTGTCTCTTTGGCCTTGACTTTCCCGAGGGGGCCGAGTTTCGTGCTGTGTCTCTTCTCTCGTAAATAGTGCGTGATCTCTAGCACGGGTCGTGAAATGAACGTTACAGAGCTGACGAGAGTTTGTTGGGATGTCCCATCCGACATAGTGGCAGGTGAAACCTGAGTTACTGGACGGGTTCCACCGTGGACGTCCCTCCTCTCCTACCACCGTGAGGTTCGGTCACGAGACTTGGGGTGTGACATCGTGCGGGAGGGTGCGCGGAACCAGAGCTAGTCCTTCCACGGGTTCCCGCTGGACCTCCCCGTCGTACCTCTACTGGGGAAGGTGCTCCGAGATCCGTCCTCTGGTCGGGGCACCCCAGACTCCGTCTCTGAGTCCCTCGGGTCCCGTCTTGTACGACCCGACGAAGGTACGGAGACTGTGAGGCGCCCCTTGCCGAGTGACACCCCAGACGGACCCGGTCTCGTGACATTACGAGGGAGGGAATCGTCGTCACCATTCACTCAGTCTCTTAGGGCTCCCCTACTACCTTAAGCCCTCGGAAAATTACGTCGGTAGGAGGCGGAGATTTCTCTGAAAAGACGGGACCACCGACGAATTAGTCTCTTGGCATAAAGGCGGAAATAACGAGATTCTTGGCATTTTCACCTGCCGTCCTCTGTCCCCGACGGGAGGTAGGACGAGCGGGGGGAAGTCGGTGGGCATTTTACCGGGTGGAGAGGGTCTGGAGGTCCGAGCGGTACGTAGATAAAGTCGTGGGGCACCGGAGTGGTTCCTGGGAGGAGGTAGAGGATTCAGAAGACCAAACATGTATTCCTGAGTCTCTATTCAGTCAGACCCTTTCACTTCGACCCCCTCGTTGGTTTGAGGGACTCACCTACCTCGTGTCGTGCCTTTTACGTGTTCCGTGTGCTCCAAGACGTTACAACGGTCGTTCCGTGGGCGTGGAGGCAAAGGAAGGACAAAACGAACCGACTACGGATGGAAGGACTGTCGTTTAATGACAATTATCGTACCACAATGATAGGACACGAACACCAAAGTACAAATATAGACATTGGATAGAGTAAAGTCACGGTGTTGACGGAGACTCAATTTGTTTACAGGGGTGAAGTGTCCAACTCTTTGACTCCAGAGTCTCTTAGATCCTGATACCCATCTCGATCTTTGTCTCGAAGTGAGGATGCCGAGGTTCGGGTAAGAAGAAGGGGTCTCCGTCGGAAAGGAGGCTATGCATTCCCTCTTTCGTGTGTCAGGACAGAGGGAGAAGATGTCCGTTAAATCCTCGTTCCCTCTTCTACTCTGAGTTAGTCTGATCAATTTGGAGAATTCCCTCTGTTCTAGTTTTACTACTTAATAATAATTCTGATTACAGATATACCAGGAAGTACCAAATGTTGTGCGAAAATACCAATGAAGAGTTACCTCTGAGTATTGGTGAAATTTCAATCTTTAATGTGTCCAGGAGTAAATTCTCAAGACCTTCACCTCTGAGTTCTCAGACTTACCGAGAGGACCGATCAGTTACTCTCTCGGGCCAAATTGGACCCGGAAGTCTCCGACTCTCTCCCAGACGCCACCCGGGACCTCGGAGTCCCTCCCCCAACCGTACCCTCCTCGCGAATGACAACCAGGGTCTACTGCTCCACCTTCTCCATGAACCTCTTCACCTGGGCAGCCCAGACGTCCCCCGACGTGTTAAGGAACGGCGGCACCGACTCCCTCGTCCTCTCCATCTTGAGAAGTATCGATGTTCCCTTTCCTCCGTTCAGTCCCGGGAGCCGAGGGTCTGCCGTAGAACCGTGGCTTGGTGTGGTTCGAGGTAAAGGGGACCAGTGTGAGAAGAGCCAGACACCCTCGTCTTGTGCGCCAGTTCCCCGGCCTGTCGGTCCATCCTAGACCCCTGTGTCCGAGGCCCTTTTCGTCGAGTCGGACCCACGGGGACGGGCGAGACTCCGACGTACGTCTCGGGACCGGAGACGGGGATTGACCTGAGTCGGGTGTCGGGGACGGGTCCCGGTCCCGGTCGCGGTCGGGGTCCGGGAACACATGTAGACACGGCCACGTGTATCCCTCACCCCCCGCACCCTCCTCTCGCGCTGTCTACGTCTGCACTTACGGCTGTGTCCCCCCCAGGGACGCGGCTGTCCACGGACTGTCTCCTCCCGTCGCTTCCGGGTCCGAGGGTCTCAGCGGGAAACAAGAGGCGGTCAGCGGGTCTCCTTATGTAATTCGTCCCTTGTTTTTCTCGCCCCTTCCCCCGCTCCCAGGCCCTCCTCCCGCCTCACCCCCCGCGGTGTCCGGACTAGGGGAGCCCGGTTCCCCCGGCCGTGCCATCCCGGACTCCTAGTACGATTGCAGGGGGTGGGTCGGGGGCGCCCGGACCCCCTGAGGTCTGTTTTCCCAGACGGCGCGGGGGCGGGGCGGGTGACACGAGTCCCCTCACGCCAGTGCCACCCTCCCACGTGAGTCGGACCCTTCGGCCCTTCGTCGGTAGACCGCGACGGTCGCACAGGGGGAACGGCCGGAACCCACCCTCCCCGTCCCTACGGAGACGTCGGTCGTGACTCGCCTCGCCCTTACGGTCGGGACCGACGGCGACGGGGAAGGGGGCGACGTACAGGGGGAAGACACAGGGAGACTCACCCGCGTGCCCCGTGGTGGCACGGTGTCTAGGGCTTAAATCCCGGCACCTCAGGGCACGTCTGTCTTTCCGTAGGCTTCACTGTGCGCCGAGCGAGGGATCCGGGCCCGGTCCCCGGGCGTAAGTGGACCATCGGGTCTGCTAGCCCTACGCCACCCACCGCATCTGGCACTTCCGGTCGCCGGGCCTCTCCACCGTCCGGAGGACTTGGTCCCGCACGAACGCCGAGGGTCCGCGGCGTCAGACCTTCAGGCGCAACTTGCACAACGTCATGTCGAGGTGGTCCAGGTTCTACCGTCGGCAGTTCCGAAGGTGTTGGAAGAGACAAATTCCTTCCCGGGTCCTCCTTCTCGTACCTCCCCGTCGCTCGGGGTGCCGCACCCGTTCCGTGACGGGCCCTGGCGCCAGGACTCGGCGGTCGGTGTGCAGGCGCGACTTTACCCCGTTCGTCCTCGCGTCGTGTACGACGAGTATTTCCCTTCCTACGAGTCAGGATTTGTGGCAGGAATAAGTATACGCGACGATGCATAAAACGCAATTTACAGGAGAGAAAATCCTTTATCAGCCTTATTCTCAATAGTCAATGATCCTTCAGTGACGAATCGTTTTATTCTGGTCGTTAACATACAACCAGTGGCTTTATTATGAAAAACCAGGTGTTTTAGACTTTCTAACCCTTAGTGACTGGTTCTTAGGACCTCTATATTCGTTGTATAAAGATCCTATACCCGTTGTAAGACGAACTTTCTGAATTCTCCCCTAGGATCCCTGGTTAAGAAATAGTGACAGCAGGATCCGGGGACGATTTAACCTTTGTACCCCCAATACTCGGATGTTGGATGAGTTCACTTTCAAAAGGGTAAACCTTCGGCCCCGTGGTACGGGTGGGGGTGTGAATGTGGTTGAGTAGAGGTAGAGGGTCCCTGTGGTATCCTTATTGATCCTTTTTATTACGTTTTTGTAAAACACCTTTCTTTACACGAGAGGTCGACACAGGTGTGGAGTATATCATTTTGTGTGTGTGTCTCCGTCTGACCTGGATATTTAGTTCCCTCGACCCCTCTTTTTCCTTAGGCCCGTCTCGGACGCCAAAAGTGGGAGGGGCGGGCGTACTTCTCTCGCCAGGGAATGGAGCCAAAAGGGAGTGCCGGTTCTGCCACCCTAGGACAACCCCTCTTTCCTCCTCTTCCCCTCGAAGTCCCGGTGTCAGGAAAGGCAGTGTCGAAAAGTATCGACGGGAGTAGACCTGGTCCGACCTGGTTTTAAACTCCTGGTCTCCAAGGGGTCCCTCCTATGTCACTGTCAGACGTGGTCTAGGCACACTGCCTGTTCCTCGGTCTCGTTCCTATGTCAGGAGCGTAGGTGGGTCTGATCGGTCCCATGTCGGTGACACAGGTCGGTTTGTTCGGTCCTATGTTAGTAGCGTAGGTGGGTTTACTCGGTGTTATGTCAGGAGCGCAGGTGGGTCTGATCGGTACTATGTCGGTAACACAGGTCGGTGTGTTCGGTCCTATGTCAGTGGCGTAGGTGGGTTTACTCGGTGTTATGTCGGTAGTGTAAGTGGGTTTGCTCGGTCCTATGTCAGGAGGACAGGTGGGTTTGCTCGGTCCCGTGTCGGTAGTGCAGGTGGGTTTGCTCGGTCCCGTGTCGGTAGTGCAGGTGGGTTTGTTCGGTCCTATGTCAGGAGGACAGGTGGGTTTGTTCGGTGTTGTGTCGGTAGTGCAAGTGGGTTTGCTCGGTCCCATGGCAGGAGGACAGGTGGGTTTACTCGGTCCCATGGCAGTAGTGTAGGTGGGTTTGTTCGGTCCCGTGTCGGTAGTGCAGGTGGGTTTGCTCGGTCCCATGTCAGGATGGCAGGTGGGTTTGCTCGGTCCTATGTCAGGAGGACAGGTGGGTTTGTTCGGTGTTATGTCGGTAGTGCAAGTGGGTTTGCTCGGTCCCATGTCGGTAGTGCAGGTGGGTTTGCTCGGTCCTATGTCAGGATGGTAGGTGGGTTTACTCGGTCCCATGTCAGGAGGGCAGGTGGGTTTGTTCGGTGTTATGTCGGTAGTGCAAGTGGGTTTGCTCGGTCCCATGGCAGGAGGACAGGTGGGTTTACTCGGTCCCATGGCAGTAGTGTAGGTGGGTTTGTTCGGTCCCGTGTCGGTAGTGTAGGTGGGTTTGCTCGGTCCTATGTCAGGAGGACAGGTGGGTTTGTTCGGTGTTATGTCGGTAGTGTAAGTGGGTTTGCTCGGTCCTATGTCAGGAGGACAGGTGGGTTTGTTCGGTGTTATGTCGGTAGTGCAAGTGGGTTTGCTCGGTCCCATGGCAGGAGGACAGGTGGGTTTGCTCGGTCCCATGGCAGTAGTGTAGGTGGGTTTGCTCGGTCCCGTGTCGGTAGTGCAGGTGGGTTTACTCGGTCCTATCAGGAGGACAGGTGGGTTTGCTCGGTCCTATGTCAGGAGGGCAGGTGGGTTTGTTCGGTGTTATGTCGGTAGTGCAAGTGGGTTTGCTCGGTCCCATGTCGGTAGTGCAGGTGGGTTTGCTCGGTCCTATGTCAGGAGGGTAGGTGGGTTTGCTCGGTCCCGTGTCAGGATGACAGGTGGGTTTACTCGGTCCCATGTCAGGAGGGTAGGTGGGTTTGCTCGGTCCCATGTCGGGAGGGCAGGTGGGTTTGCTCGGTCCCATGTCGGGAGGGCAGGTGGGTTTGCTCGGTCCCATGTCGGGAGGGCAGGTGGGTTTGCTCGGTCCCATGTCAGGAGGGCAGGTGGGTTTGCTCGGTCCCATGTCAGGAGGGCAGGTGGGTTTGCTCGGTCCCATGTCAGGAGGGTAGGTGGGTTTGCTCGGTCCCATGTCGGGAGGACAGATGGGTTTGCCCGGTCCTATGTCAGGAGGGCAGATGGGTTTACTCGGTGTTGTGTCAGGAGGGTAGGTGGGTTTGCTCGGTCCTATGTCGGTAGCGCAGGTGGATTTACTCGGGCACGTAGGGAGCCCGGTGTCGCAATCTCGCGTCGCAGACGCCACGCAGACCGGGACAAACGTGTCGTGCGTCGGGGGCGGCACCGCGGAGGGCAGGGTCCGAGCTCCTCTAAGACCAGAACGTGGGGTGACCCATACACATGGCGGTCCGTCACGGAGACACTGACACTCGTCGGAAACGGACGCAAGGACCGGAGTCAGGCCCACCGTCCGGGGTTTCGTAACTTTCATATATATATATATATGAAAAGGGTGCGAGTCTGAGTCCCTTTCCTCTGTGTGAACCGGGGGTAAAGGGTCCTTGAAACACTGGTTCACACGTCTTTACTTTCTACGTCAACCTCCCTTCTCGGGAAGTCATCCACTTGTGGGGCGGTGGACCAAAGGGCCCGATGAGGGGAGGAGGAAGGGGTACGATCGTGAGACGTGGGGCAATGGAAGACCTAAAATCCGAAGTAAGCCCTTCCCGTCCCCCCGTCGACCAACTCTCGCGACCACTAGAGTCCCCAAAGGTGCCGTCGATCCCGCAACGTCTACCGGAACTGCCTGACCTGGTGGGACAGCCGGAAGTCACCCTTCAGGGGGACACCTTCCGTCGTGTTACTCCGGCCGTCCGTTCACGACTTCCCCTTGTCCAACCCTCCCATTGGACGCCCTGGGCACGAAATAAAAGTCTGTGGGTCGTAATCGCTTATAGTGTGTCGAGGACTACTTAATTTCCTCGGCACGGGTGCAAGGGGTTACGAAAGTCGGTAGGAGTGGCTTGGAGCAGAATAGAGGTCGGAGGGAGACAGGTGAGCAGACAAATATGATGTGTCTGTGTACGCCCCAGAGTGGTCCCACTGCACGTCAAAAGTATTTTAGTTGCGTGTCTCTTACTTCTCGTTCCCCGCGCAAACCCGTGCGTCGAAATAAGAGGGTGATCGCAGCTCGGACAGGGTCTCCAGAGTAGAGTCGGGGTGTCGGTACGGTACGGGACGTGGTACCGAGGTCGCCGGAAGATAAGACCTTAGGGAAGTGGAAGGGACGGGACTGATGGATTCATGTGCGTCTAGTGTCTGATCGATTTAAGAGTGAAGGAAGGGTCTCGGAACGGATCGTCAGGGGGAGATGTAGTGAGAGTTTCTCGGGAACTAATGGGTTATGGTTGGACAAGACAGATGATTACCGAAATACAATGATAAAGTGAGAAAACCGTCCTTGTGTTCGAGGGCCTTCGGACTGTGTTAAGAATACGAAGAGGTGGGTGTCGCCGGTGATTGCATCCCGGTCTGATCATGTTTTCTCCGTAAGTCTCTTGAGTAGAGAGTAGTGTCATTTCCAGGTTCGTCTCCGACGATCTCGTCCCTCAGACCGTCAGTCACCTCCCCACTCGATCTATGTTTCGATATAGGTCGAGGGGGTTTTCCTACTGGTGGTAAATTTGTCGTAGTTACTCTGTTCCTAACAAAAACTT
This sequence comes from Capra ibex, assembly GCA_006410555.1. NCBI lineage: Eukaryota > Metazoa > Chordata > Mammalia > Artiodactyla > Bovidae > Capra > Capra ibex. The sequence continues at coordinate 1,501,558 of SJYO01036187.1, forward strand.
CTGGTGATACACTGAAAGAAGTTGAAGTGTCGTACACCGACGACGACGACGACGATTCAGCGAAGTCAGCACAGGCTGAGACACTCTGGGGTGTCTGCCGTCGGGTGGTCCGAGGGGGTAGGGACCCTAAGAGGTCCGTTCTTGTGACCTCACCCGACGGTAAAGGGAGAGGTTACGTACTTTCACTTTTCACTTTCACTTCAGTGAGTCAGCACAGGCTGAGAATCGCTGGGGTACCTGACGTCGGGTGGTCCGAGGAGGTGGGTACCCTAAAAGGTCCGTTCTCATGACCTCACCCCACGACAACGGAAGAGGCAGTGTCGTACACCCCGTGTACAAGTAAGAATACCAAAACTCCGAATTTTGAGGTACACTTAGGTTCACCCCTCTCAGGACCGGGAAGGGATGGAAACCCTAGAAGGTGGAGGCCTACCAAACGGTGGACACTGAGTCGTGTATCCTCCAAGGACCGGAACAAGTGTCCTGTAAGCTCAAGACGTCGCTCCGTCGTTGAGATGCAGAGAATCGAAACCTCTACGACACGAGGTCTCTCTTCTAGGTCCTTACTGAGGACTGGACGAGGGTGTCTCCTCGTCTTGGGAAGACTTGTGTCGACGGTCGGCGGGCTGTCGGCCGTCAGAACCACACGGGTGCACGATCTCCTTACTTTTCGCGAGACGATTATCTAAAGTCCCAGACGAGGTCTAGGGAAATCACGAGTGACTAGGGTCCTCCTGACCTCCTCTCCGTCCTTCTTCAAACCCCGGTGACCCGGTCGAGGTCTTAAACATGAGTGTAGTCGGTTGTCCTTCCGTAGGTGGAGTAACACCATTCACAGCTTGTCTTCTGAGTCCCGGACGGACCCCTCAACCCTGTCCCTTTACAGTCTCCTCTTCAGTCCTGTCTAGGTCCCAAGACCTTCTAGGTACAAGAGGGAGGAGGAGGAGTCGAGTCCTTAGTCCGAGACCAAATTCCCCAAAGACGAGAAGGGTAGACAGGGTACGTCTGACTTCCGGTCTTCAGGGAAGACACCCGGGGGAGAATGAACCTTTCATGATTCCCTTCCGTGTAGTGTGTGGGACCTCACCCCTAGAAGAGGACACTCTGAGACCTGGGGTACGGGCTGTGGACGTTCTTCGGGCCCGCGGCCGTCTTTCCGTTCGTCCCCACGGGGATCCCAGGGGAGCGTGCGAGACGAACCGGGTGTAGGTCCTGTCGTGGGCGAGAGTGGACGACTACCAGACGAACTGACCGGAGAGGACGTCCACCTGCTCCATCAAGTTCCACCTCCCCGAGACCAGTAGTAAGTGGACACACTCCTCGTGGGACAAGTCTCTTCCCACGACGGAGATGGCGTCGGGGCGCGAGGACGGGGTCCGGGTGCGTCGCACGAGGCACAGGGGCACGTCCTGGGGGAGGGGCCGTGTGTGCTTGGCACGCCCGGTCCAGTGGCGCGTGCCGGAAGACGAGGTAGTCGACGTCGGCCTACAGCTGCGGTTTGAAGGCTGTCATGACCTATATGAGCACCGACGGGTCCCGCACGAACGACCTCCCTGTCTCCCTGTTCCGGCAATCGTAGGATCTCTGAGTCACCTTGAAAGTTCCCTTCACGTGTGGAGTCGGATCCCCGGTCTCTTTGTTCTCCTTCCCCTCCGCCCTCTCCCCGTCATATAGACACAACAAGGGAGATAGGACCGACGACCCTTTACAGAGTCGTCTTGAGTCCCTTCCTTTGTCTCCACGTAGATTTCTTTTCGGGGGATTATGTCGATTGGGAGCCAGACGTGTTTGTGATTGAAACGATCCATAAATAATGGCAATAGTGACCAAGTTGAGGTCCCCACCCTTGAAGACCTCTCTCCTCCCTTGTCTCTAAAGAGTCCCCATCACAAATTTGAGGTAGGAGGGACCGCCGAGTCTGTCATTTCGCAGACGGATGTTACGTCCTCTGGGTCCAAGTTAGGGACTCAACCCTTCTAGGGGACCTCTTCCTTTACCGTTGGGTGAGATCATGAGAACGGACCTCTTAGGCAACCTGTGTCCTTGGACCACCCGATGTCAGGTACCTCAACGTCTCAACCCGTGCTGACTCGCTGAAGTGAAAAGGAGAACCGAAACCATATATACACACAATCAACGGGTCAGCACAGGTTGAGATACTGGGGCACCTGACATGGGGCGGTCCGAGGAGACAGGGACCTTAAGAGGTCCGCTCTTATGATCTCACCCAATGGTACGGGAAGAGGTCCCCTTAGAAAGGCTGGGTCCTTGACTTGGACCCAGAGGACATGACGTCCGTCTAAGTTATGGTTGATTCGGTGGTCCCTTCGGATTGAAACCATATATCCTGTCTAGTCTTCGGTCGCATTCGTGTCCACCAGAATTCATGGGGGTGTGACACCAGAATTCAGTGTGATAATGGTAGACCCCACGGCTCCGGTTTGTTCGTTTGGGTGGTTCTAAGGTCCACCTTAATAGGGGTTGGTTTCAGGACGAACAGTGGAGGGAGACACCCAGTACACTGACACTTATTGTTATATTAGAGATGTCTGCTGGACGTACGGTAATGGGGACGAGTCTCCTGTTGTGTGCTCTGCAGACACGGGGATGGGACGGGTCCGAGGTCTCTTCCGTGTGATCCCCCAGGGGGCCACTAGGTCGGGGTTCAGTTTAGAACCAGTCTTTCCTTCGGACCCTATTCCCGTCTGTCTCAGGGGGGATGTCCGGTCAAACCGTCCGGACCCGGTCCAGGGTCGTCGACCCCTTGTCTTCGGCCTTTCCCTGAAGGAAGGAGTCGTCTCGGCCCTCAGATCCGGTCTTTGCCGCTTCTCTCGTTGCGTCTCCCGAGACACGTCTTCGGCTGTCTCCCCGGGTCCGGGTGCCGGTCCGGTCCGGCGATCCTGCATTCACCCAACAGGTGTATGTCTCCCCGGTTCGGAGACTTGACCCTGGGGGGACGACTCTGACCCACCGTCGACTTTGGACCCCCGCCCTCTCCGACCCGGTACCCCGCCCCGACCGTCCTCACGGGCCCTCCTTCCTTCTCCGCCGCCTCCACCCCCTCCGCCGTCCTTTGGGTCGGGAGGGGACCCTGGTAGAGTTCCAAAAATAGCCCCGTCGGACGTAGGACCTGACGGTGAGGGGGAGTCGCAGTCGGGGAGACGATCCGGTCCCCTCCTTTGGGTCCCGGAGGACCCTCCGTCGTCGAAAGACCTCGGGGACCTCCCCGGAAGGGTGGAGGTGAGTGCCGTCCACGAGTCCCCGGACCCGAAAAGATAACGTGCTCTCCCTTCTCTGCTCGGGACCGTCTCCTCCCGAGGACCTGGTGCTCACTACCTATGTTTTCAGGGGCCCCTCGTACGGACTGAAAGAGACACCTTCCGGAAGGAGGCGCACGGAAGGTCCATCTCCCTCCGTCCGGACTGGGATCCTGGTTGGTAGGACGAGGGGAGCGGACGCTGTGAGGGGGACGCAGAACCGTTCTTCAGTCGTGGACTGGCGAATAGGTGGTGGAGACTTGAGTCCCCGACTTCCTGATCCCCGGCATTTCCTTTACCGTCATAGGTCGACTGGACCCAGGAGAGAAACCTGACCAGGAAGAGACCCTTATAAATCCCTAACGAGTAGTCCCACAAGAGTAGATATTGGGAACGGCGTAAAATGTCTTCTTCGACTCCCGGTCTCAGAGTGTTGGTCAATTCTCCGTCGGTCTGGGGTTGGGCGACACGAATCCACGGGTGCCACGGGTGACGAGGAAGGCTGTCACCGTCCCCGAGAGACAGTCCTCGGGGACTCGGACCCCGGGGAAAATAAGAAGACCCCCTTTCATTCATATGTAACTTGAAGGGACCTCAACACGGTGCATCCCGGGACGGGAGAAGAAAAGAGAGTCAAAAGGACAACTCCCGTGTCTCTGTCCTTCCCGGGTGTTATGGGGACTCTTCGGTCGGTTCTTACCGCGATCAGTGTCTAGTCCGCAGGAACGGAGAGTTGGACGTACCTTCCCTTCCTCGTTCACCGCCACAAGGGGTGCACGGGGAGTCGGGGAGTCGGGACTCTCCGTCGGAGAAGAGGGGTAAGGGTCCTAGCCGACGTGGTCCGCCGGTCCCTGCTCCCGTCGTCCACCGACTTCGAACTCCCCCTCCCGTCTAGAGAGACAAAGGACTAGACGACTGGAGACCGACTAAGACGTCGGGCGGTGTGTCGGTACGGTGGGCTCCCCACGTCGGGGGAGAGGTGGTCGGGTCGGGGGGTCTCGGGCCGCGTCACCTTTCTTCAGACCAGGGGTAGTCTGAAAGGTCACTCCGACGAGCGACGTCTCCTGCGGCTTGCCTGCCCACGACCTCCGCGCGGAGACCACCCCTCCTGTCGGTCGGGGTGTATGGTCGCCCCGTTCCCGAGCGACCGTCTCCTTCCCCCTCCTCTCGTTAACACCAAGAATGGGGACCAGGACCCCCGTGAGACGGGTCAGGAGGAGGACGGGGGCCGGCATTTCTGTGACGTGCATTAGACCCCGTCCTCTTCGTATCGGGGGGCGGGGAGTGTGTGTAGAGAGGTGCACGTCTTCAGACGTCCGTCTATGCTAGAAACGGGTTAGGGTCAAGGTTCGGGAAAGGTGTCGTCTAAACAGAGTCCTTCGGTCGGTTCGGGAGACCTTCTGGCTCGAGGACCCCTTTCGCGTTGCACCGACTCTCATACGGGCCTTTCGTCCTCAGGACGGACACCGGTCCGGAGCTCGGGTCGCGCGGGGACGCTTCGGGAGAGTGTTGGGACGCGGGGTCTTCTGTGCACGGTGGAGGACGGGCGAACAGGGGTGGGCGAGTGAGTGAAGACGTCCTTGAGGAGGTCGGGTGTCCCGAAGTCGTGTTTCAGTGGGTGCAGCTGTAGGGAGTCAAGTAGTGCCCACATCGTGTCCCAGACCATCTACTCGTTCAGATGTCACCTCCTCGGACTTTCCCCACTCCGCCCCCCCGTTGGTCCCCCAGTGACTCCGTCCGCCCCGAGTCGGACTCGGGGGAGCGGGACGTCCGGGTCGTGGTCGGTTACTTCGTCAGACCCCAAAGTTTTGTCAGTGGGGACGGGGTGGAGACTCCTACGGGTGCGGCGGAGGGGGGGTTGAATGTCAACGTCCATTTTCACTCACCGAGGGCGTCCGACAGTGTGTCGTGCCAGTGGAAGTCCAAGTGGAGCAGGGGTTCCACGAGGCCCGAGCCCCACTGTCGTGAGGTCTGTATGGGCCACTCCCTCATCAGGGCCTGTAGTCTCGGCCTAGCCTCCGACACGTCTTTCTCTCCCCTTCTGGACACGGAAGCCCTCTGTCACCGCCTGTTCTGCGGACGACCCTGGAGGCAGGACTCCGGGTTCCCGGGGAGGTAGGGGTGGGGCGGACGCCGGGAGGTCCAGAAGTCCGGTCCTACCCCTGTCACCCCTTCGTAGAGACGATTTGGTACAAGAACTGTGTAAACAATGTCAGCGTTTTGCAAAGAGTTCGACTCAACTTGCAATCCCTGTTAAGATTTGTTGTGTCGAAAGGCATAATTCAAGGCTCCTTATAAAAAGACCTAGGTAAAGGAAAGAGAAAATCGAGGTCTATTCTAATGTGGGAAATAGAGGTAGACCCCATATAAACGAGGATTCCCGTTGACGAGGACTTCACTAACCTTATGAAACAATCTCGGTTCAAAGTACTTACAACAGGTTTTACACTTTTAAGATTCTGAGGTTTTCTCGGATGGTTATGGCCGACGTCCTTCTCGAGGTATCAATAGTGACTCTAGATAATGTGTACCGAGAAGAAGGACGGACCTTTCAAGACTTTCCTCGCTCAGAGGAGGGGTAGGGTGTCGGGAGGGATTGGGGCAGTAATTGAGAATGTGTAGGTCGTACACCGTTTTGCGTCGTTGGAGGAGTAGAGAGAGGAGACTCTGGAGTTTGTCGAGCACCGGTAACCGCTGCCGCACCCCGGCCCTCGGGTGGAAATTCTCTTCTCGTCGACTGAGTCTCGGAAAGGGAGTAGTAGGGGAAGGGTGTCCGGCGAGGAGCTAGGTTTGAGAATTGGAGACCCACATTTCCGAAGGACCACTCTCCCCGTATCCTTTTACACCCTGAAAGTCCTTACATAAATAGATTATCTATTTATGACAGGACCCTCTGATTCTCGGTTCGACTTTTTCGTGAACTTCAGAACGGACTCAAACCTTCGGACCTACTCTACCTACACTCACACCGGTTTGGAGGAAGGCCTCTTCGGTCACAGATTATTCGAGTTCGGACGTCCAGTCCGTCGCGGGCCGAACGACCTGGGGCCCCGACTGAAAGACCCCCCACGAGAGTCTCCGCACCGCCCTTCGACTCGCCTGTCGACAAAGGGGATAGGGTCTTGCCTTCGGGTACCTTCGTCCAACGGGTTTGTCAGGGGTTCCTTCGCCCCGGGACCCGTTGTGAAGTTGTAGGTGTCGTTCGGGGTCCCTGGGTTGTGTCTCTCTGATTCTCTGGTGTCTATCTCCGCCACTGAGTCAGTGTGCACGGAAGGGCCAGTTACGACAGACTCCTTATGTCACAGTTTCGTCGAGAGACCCGTCCTTTCCTGGACGATCTTCCCAATCCAGGAGGACCCAGAAATGAGACGACCAGGGGGTGTCGACCTTACAGTCCCTCGGACGGACTCGAGGCGAAGGCCAGGTTGTTGTGCACACACGGTGGACCCTAAGAGTCTGTCCTGGAGGTGGTGTCCCGACAGGTCAGTAGGTGCCTCTCAAAATTTCGTCGGGAGGTTGTTCCGGACATCGTGTCGGGGCCCCCCTGTTTCATCTCCTCCCCGACCACGTCCAGACCGGACTGTCTGGACGGGTCTCGGGGCCCCTCCGGTGGGTGTTCCTTGCTTCACTGCCGAGCCTACCTCGCGGTCGGCCGTAGCCCATTTTCGCGGTAAAGGCTCTTCGGCGCGTGGTCAGACGAGTGTGGTCGGGATGGAGAGTAGGACGGACGGGGCGGGGTCCCGTCTACCGTCGTTCACTCGAGGAGGAAACTTATAGGTCAAGCGAAGGAGACTCACTGGGAGGAAGTGACCGGAGCGGGGGACCCGCCCCCACCTCCCACACGTCTCTCTCCTCCCGTTGTACCCCCGTCAACAGTACCCTCCGAGACCGGAACGGGGGGACCCACCCACACCTGCCACACGTCTCTCCTCCCGTCGCACCCCCGTCAACCGTACCTCCGGGACCGGAACGGGGGGACCCGTCTGTACCTCCCACACGTCTCTCCCCTCCCGTCGCACCCCCGTCTACCGTACCCTCCAGGGCCGGGACGGTTCAAGCACGACATAGGGTCAGTTTTGTTATCGCGGTGACAGTCGTCGAGTGGGTGTCTTAGCTCTCGCTGTCTCTGTCTCTCTGTCTGTCCCTCCCCTCCCCCCCGTCCCCGTCTTTTGTCTCACCGGTCGCTCCCGGTACGTCCGGGAAAGTCACGGCGAGTGCCCGAGGCATTCTTTTGTTTTGTTTCGGTGAATGCAAACGGACCGGCCGTCCGGGACGCCCGTAGCGGACTACGACCGGTCCCCGTGGACGTTCCATCTCCGACCGTCGTCCCCGTGGCGCGGCCGTGCACCTCGGTCGGCAAAGGAATCGACCGGGACGTCGGGGCCCTACTCCTCCCAGCGAGGGTGACCTCCGGGCCGCTTCCGCTCCTCCACCACACCCGGCCCTCGGTCTTCCCCGGGGTGAGGACCCCACTCGGGGGTGTGGTCCGACCCCACCCCTCCTGGTTCCGGCGTACAGGGGGATTCTTGCCCGTTCTCGAGACGAAACGGGATCGAGGGAGTTCCTCTGAGACCTAGTTCAGAGGGGGTTCTTAAGACTATTGTGTGTCCCCTACACCCTTCCCACTCTCGACCCCTCCCCCTTTCCCTCGGTGTCCCCACGGGTGGATGGTCCCACCGGACTGAGCCACGCTCGTCCGGGTCGACACGCTCTTGTCTGAGAGGGACAGGGATATTTATCGTCCTTGTCGGGGTGGAGAGCCTCGTCCCGGAAATTTCTCGGACCACGGGATGTCGAATAGGGTCCTCGACGGAGACAAGACCCCTGAGAGAATTGGTCGTGTCCTTCCTTCCTGGTGCACCGAAAAGGTCTCAGCACCTCCTAGGGTTAATGACCCTGCATTGCACCCTTTCGGGGTCACAGGCAATCTGTTACCCATTCCTCTTTTGTTCCTACCTTACTTCACCTTGCGGTAATCGTGTCTTCCGTAGACGGTTCCCCACGGAGAACGGAGGAGACCCCGGTCCCAAAGGTCTCGGGTTCCCACTTTGTGCTTCGTCCGAAGTCCAGGACGGGACTCCCCCTACGACGACTGTGAAAAATTTGGTTTCTTTTTTGGATGGGACACGAAGACACATTTATGAGACGATAACGTATGATACATGACTATTTTCACTTTGATAATGACAGTGTGACGTATGAAAAAAGATTTATAAAAGTGACGTTTTACTCTGCCTACTACCACTACTACCGTGTTGTTGGTCTTGCATGAATTACGGCGACTTAACGTATGACTGCTGACCAATCCTCTCATCTAAATACCCTCCATACAAAATAAGGTCACTCTCTCTCCGTACGCGCACGTGCGTGTCTCCTGTCCCTCCTCTGTCGTCCCGTCTCTCTGTCTCTGGGCCCCTCTTCACCCCCTCTCTCGTGTCTCTCTCTTCCACTCGCTCGTGTCGCCTCGAAACCCCACTCTCCGTCGTCCCGAGACGTGGCGCCAAGTAGTGCGTTCTGCGACTCTCCAGACCGGTCCTGCCCGAGGCACTCGCGGTTCGTACCCAGTCCGAGCCCTGAGTTGGGGTGGCAGCGCGTCGTGAAAACCGGCTCGTCGTTCAGTCTTCGTCTCCGGCAAGTCGGTACCTCAGTCACGACGTACGGGAGTGGGGTCCAGAGGGGATTATAGTGGTTCACCCGGAAGTCTCTGCGGGCGTGGGCGTGCCCGGCGAACCGGCCCTGTGTGCTTTGACCCGGGACTTTCCTCGAGGGAGAGGACCGTAGGAAGGAGGGAAGGAGTCGGACCGGACCCCGTGTCCGGTCCCCTCTCCGACCTCGTCTCGACGTAAGCCTGTCACTTCTCCTTTCTCCCTGACAAGACAAAGACTCCCTGTTCCCCTTGCCCGTGTCTTCTTTGTCTCCAGGAGTGGCCCCGACGCCTTTACGCCGCCAAGAACGGCCCACAACGCAAAAAGGCCAACCGCGTCGCCCTCCGCATACACGCCCCCCCGTGGACCCCCCCGTACCAGAACGAGGCCCGGTGCCCGAAGGGTCCTCACAGGAACCGTTTCAGGTCCCCGGGGGCTGGGAGGAAGGTCGGGGACCACCGTAGGGCGTCGTAGAGACGCAGCATCCAGCTGAAGTCCAACTCGGCACACTACCGCAGTAACTACGGCAGCATCAGGTACCTGGGGTCGCCGGCGGGGCCTGAGGGTGGAGGGTCGAGGAGGAGGAGGAGATCCTAGGTCCCGGGGTCGTTGAACGGACCTCCAACAAGTTGGTTTCTCTTTCACAACTACAGTGACCCGACCCTTTGGAACCTTCTCCTCCCCCTGGGGAAGGACCCTCCGTCCCCTCCTCACAGGGTCTATCTCTGAGCCCCTCCGTCTCCTCCGCCCCTGTCAAAGAATCTTCTCAGAAGAGACACGGAACCAGGACCCCTGTTCCTCTCGGGGGGTAGACTTGGTAGTTTTTACATCTCTATCAGAAGCCGGTCCCTCGGAAACCCGGTCCCTAGACCCGGTCCGACCCTCGGGGCCCTCCATCTCACCAACCCGTCGGGAAGGACACCCCTCTGACTCAACATTAACTCCCATCCTAGCCTCGGTCTTTCTGGCGCATCGTCGAACTCCAGGAAGGCGGAAGGCCGACCGAACGATATCTGTAGGTCCTGTCCGAGTAGGGTCGACTAGTCTCTCCCCAGACGCAAGACGAAACGGGACGAAAGGAGGAACAGCACGGCTTCGGCCCTGTCGCGTAGCATGAGGTAGACGTTCCGAAGTCGGTACCGGTCGAGAAACGCCGACTACGGATGGCTGAGGTCCCTGAAGGTCACGAGGGGTGACGGGACTCAGCTTCTGTACCACTCCTGCCCCCTCTCTCGTCTGCCTCCAGCAGATGAGGTACCGTTGCAGGCCAGACGTCCCGACACCGTACCACAGACCCGTGGACGTTCCTTCCCCATTTTTATGGTCAGTAATCCAGAGTTTGTCTCTACCCAGTCGTTAGACTGACCCGCGATCTTAGACCCGGTGAGAGACAAAGGACTCACGGATGTTGTCTACCTTTCTTTGTCTTTCTCCCTCTTTTTTTTGTCTCGCTGTGGTCCTCTTGAAATACATAGATAAGTAGGTGGGAAGGTAAGTAGGTATGTACAAAGATAGAGACCAGGGATTTAGGGTAGGAGTAGAGCGAATGTCCATGGGGTTCCTTTCTTCCTCCGTGGAACGTAGTCGTTTCTGTTTTTCTATCTCTGTTCCCGAGACGTCAGTTAACTGTCGAGAGGTTGTACTTACCTGGATCTCTACTAGTCTCACTTCATACAGTTTGTCTCTTTCTGTTTAAGGTATGACTATAGTGAATATACACCTCAGATTTTATACTACGTTACTTGTATAGATGCTTTGTCTTTCTCTCCGTGTCTGTGTCTTTTGTCTGAACACTAACGGTTCCCCCGCCCCCACCCCTTCCGAGTCCGCAAGCCCTAATTATCTGCATAGTTTTGGACCCCTGTTGGGTCACAGGTAGTCGTCCACTCACCTAATTTTTTACACTATGCAAGTGTGTCGACTTATGGGGAGTCGTTGTTTTTCCTTAATTAATGACTATGTACGTTATTGTACCTACTTAGAGTTTTATTGATACGACTCTTTTTGTTCAGTCTGTTTTCTAACTCATACATCATAAGGTAAATATATTTTAAGACCTTTTCATTTTGATTAGATGTCGCTTTCACGTTGACAATCAGCGGGTGAGTCAACACACCTGAGACACTAGGATGCCTGTTGTCGGGCGGTCCGAGGAGACAGGTACCTTAAGAGGTCCGTTCTCATGGCCTCACCCCACGATAAGGGAAGAGGGTCCCTAGAAGGACTGGGTCCTTAACTTGGACGTAGAGGACGAAACCGTCCGTCTAAGAAATGGTGACCGAAGTTTTAAATACTTCAACGTGTGAGATTCATACATGTCAAATGATATACAGTTAATATGAAGTTATTTAGATATTACTTTTCATGTTATTCCGGGATACTTTGTTGGTCAGTCTGACGTGACTCTAGGAGGGTTTTGTTTAGTTATGTTCGTTATTTTGTTTTGAACGGTTGTCCACTCTGGGCCCACAGACTACTTCCCCTCCACACGGTTTTAGAACTAAAGGGAGTCGGGAACCCTTTGGTCTGTCCTTCTAGTGTGTGTGTGTGTGTGTGTGTGCTGTGTGTCTGTGTGTGCTGTGTGTGTGTGTGTAGTGTGTGTGTGTGGTGTGTGTGTGTTGCTGTGTGTGTGGTGTGTGTGTGGTGTGTGTGTGTGGTGTGTGTGTGTGTGGTGTGTGTGCTGTGTGTGTGTGTGGTGTGTGTGTGTGGTGTATGTGTGTGGTGTGTGTGTTGCTGTGTGTGTGTGTGTGTGGCGTGTGTGCTGCGTGTGTGTCCTTCTAGTGCGTATGTGTGTGTGCGTGCGGACCGGTCGACGGTGTGTGTGTGTGTGTGTGCGGACCGGTCGACGGTGTGTGTGTGTGTGTGTGTGTGTGTGTGTGTGTGTGTCGACTCTTGGTGTCTGGACACACACATACACACAAAGTCTAATCCAACCCGGTCGACTCACACTTCATTCAGTGAAGACTACGAAGGGTGGTCGTCGACTCAAGTGGTAAAGATTTTAAAAAAATTTTTAGGAAGTAAAATAACATGACAAAACGGGTCGTCCAATGTCTGTGTGCTTCGTACAGGAAGGACTATTCTTTTAACTTTTGTAGTTATCTTTTATCCAAGTCTATCCACGTGCCACCGTTCAAGGTAGTGTGGGGTTTACTCAATCCCGTTCTCGTGGGAAATGTACGCCGGGGAGGGTCTAGGACCTCGTGGGTAATCCGTGTCCGACCGAGGCACTCAGAACCTTACATAAAGGGGGTTTCACCTTCTCGGGGTCGGGTCAAAGTCCCATACGTTTTTGCCGAGAGGCGACGAAGGGGATAGACAACGTGAAGAGGTGGAAAGTTGTGGAGGAATATCTGATGAAAAACAGGTGTCTCCTTCTCTCTCTCAGGACGATCAATTTTAAGGTTCCTTAACCTACTCGTCTACCTCTATGGGTCTTGAACCGACGGGTCTCTACCCTGTGACCTGGGTTCTTTTCCTCCGGGTCGCGAAAACTATCCTCTGCTCTATTTGCGAGTCTCGACTTGGCTCGAACGCGAGACGACTCAGCGAGTCAGTACAGGTTGAGTGACACTGGGGCATCTGGCATCGAGCCCCGAGGAGACAGGTACCCCTGAGAGGTCCGTTCTTATGACCTCACCCAACGGTACGGAAGGAGGTCCAAATTAGGTCTCTTACCGAGATAAAAATCGGGGTTCGACCTTGTTCGTATCATCATTCTACCGAACCGGACCGTGGCGACACTTCTCTCTTTGACTCCGGTGACCTTTATTAGAGAGAGTTGTAGAACGGAGAGAACGGGTGATTGATTGACTCGGTGCGGACGTAAGTCGGAGAAAAAGAAGGCAGCCGGAGACCCCTTCGTCACGGGTAGGACGACTGAATCTTCGGAGGACCCGTGAACGGGGTGGGGACCCAGAGGAGGTGTGTACGAGGTGTTTGAGGGGCGGGGAGAGGGCCTGAAAGTGGAGAAGGGGAATGGACCGGACGAGAGACGTCGTGAATTTGTACAAGTTCGAAGAAGACCAGAATCTTTCTTTCTTCTTTGTCTTCGGATGTGTGTGAGATTAGTGGAACCGAAGGACAGGAAGTCGAGTACGGGCGAGTCACGAGGGGAGGGAAGGCTCGGTTCTCGCCTGCTGTGTGCCGCGAAGAGTCCAGAGGGAATGACCGAGGAGTTGAGTGACGGTGCACGGAAGACGGGGGTCGTGAGGTGACCTTACGGGGTCGTTGTTGCGGGTCCGAGGGGCGAAGGTGTCTCCAAAGGTAGACGGGTCTGTGGCGACGACGGGAACCGAGCACCTGGTAAGGGAAGAAGGGCACGGGAACTGGGCGACGGAGGGTACTGAGAGAAAGAAGAGCAGAAGGTGGAAACAGGAGGAGAAGGACACAGGTGGGGACGTTACGACCGCATCCGCGCACTGAGGTAAGAGGCGGAGCCCAACCGACTGTGACCCGTCAGAGCCACACAAGGGGTGAGTATGTTCCACGCACGACTACCGGGGTCTACTCAGAGAGAGGGGAGTTCAGCGATACCGGTGGGTATAGAGTTCGGGTCTACGGGTTTACTCGCTGGTGTAGGCATAAAGGAAGGGTGTCGGGAGGGGGAGGACCAAGGGGTGGCGGCACTCGTCGTGGTCCGTCAGTGCGTCCGATCCGTCGATGCCAGGAGGACCTAGGGAGGAAGGAAAGTCGGGGCAGGTCAGTGGTTCCGAACAGGAGACTCAAGAAGGGTTTAGCTCAGAGAGGACGATAGGATTGACGACGGCGGGATTAATCTGGGTGTGGAAGAGTCGACCTGATAGCATTATCGGAAGAAAGATTGTCAGAAAGGACGATTGGAAAGGGAGAAATGGCGAACGAGGGGTTTCGCCGAACTCCCGAGAAAGATTTCGCATTTAGATTAGTAGGGTGAGAGATTTGGGGAAGTTTCCGATAAACTAAGGAATTGTTCCGGAAATAGTGGTCGGGTGTAGAGGGAGGGTAGGGGTTGGTAAGTAATGATGGATAAACTATGGAGACACTAAAATACGTCATAGAAAGACGAGGTTCCGTGGGAAGGGTTGACGGTCACAAGAAGCGAATAAACTAAGATTTACGAGTCTGTAGTCCAAGAAGTCCTTCGGAAGAGGCCTGGGGGTCCAACTTAATTCCCGGGATAGAAGAACAAGAGTTACACGATTCAGGGAAGTCAGCACAGACTGAGAAACGTTGGGATACCCGACATCAGGTGGTCCGAGGAGACAGGTTCCCTAAGAGGTCCGTTCTTATGACCTCACTCAACGGTATAGAAGAAGGTTCCCTAGAAGGACTGGGTCTCTAGCTTGGGTACAGAGGACGTAACCGTCCGTCCAAGAAATGGTGCTCGTGGTGAACCCTTCGTTGAATATATATGGAGTTTATGGTCGAATTTTATACATAGGTTTTAATTTACACATACTAAGACAATGGGGGGTTGATTCGAGTTCAAGGTTATAGTGGAGTAAAGGTGACTCTTTTTTTACGAGGACTTGACCCTGTATTCCCATCTCGAAAGACTGCCATTCTTAAAAGTATGTTCCTCTACCCACCAGTCCTATGTCTACCTAGGAAGGAACTCCTAGGAAGTTTCCTTCCTGATCCGAAGTCGATTATCCTGGTCCAAATCGTAGACATTTACGTCCACCCGTTTACCTGTTCTGGTGGTGTGTTTTACGGAAGGTCGGGACCCTAAGAAACTAAGACTAGATAACTAAGGGAAGTCAGGACAACTAAAGAGAACTAAAGAGTCTCCTGAGGTTTCAGTCGGGATCCTTCTTTCTCTTCTTTCGGGGTTGCCCCTTAAAGGACCGTCAGGTCACCAATGTCAAACCGCAAAAATGACGACTCCCGGGTCCAAGTTAAGGACCAGGTCCTTGATTCTAGGGTCTTCGGTGTACCACATCGGTTCCCTTTTTTTTTTTTCGGGCTCCCTCTAGGTCGTCCGGGTCGAGGATGCCGAGAAAGGTTTGACCTTTAGTTTACGTCTTTCGACTCGATGGGAAGAGATTGGTGGTCGGGGAACCGAGGGACGGTCCTGTGGTGGTCCGGTTCGTCTCCTCCGGGTCGGATGACTGTTCAGAACAGGCCCGGTGTGGCCGTCGACGGAAGGTTTTCGCGTCACGAGACGAGCGAGATGACGCCTCCCGGGCACCACGCGTCCGTCGTGACCCTCTCGGTAGGGGGTTCCACCTCGCTTCCAAGTCTCGACGTCGTCCGTGTCGCCTTTAGATCTCTTTCTCTTCCGTCCTAGGGTTGGTGGACCCCGATCTCCCTCGACCGAAGGTGACTCCCGAGCAAGGACTTAAAGTAGGAGGTCCTCCCCACACCTATGTGTTTCATAAAATTCTTAGTCTCAGAGCACAAAGAACGGAGGGGGTAAGAGAAAGGTCAAGTCAAGGGAGGGATGGTTTGAGACGACCCAACTGTTTAAGAGATAAGGAACTCAGGAGTTCCCGATGATTCCTAAGACAAAATTTTTTTTCTTCTTCTTTCTTTCTTTATACGTACTACATTCAGGGTCCTTTCTCGACCTCATCTCCTCCTGGTCCCAGAAACGATGAGACGTCGAGTAGGTCCTTCTCTTCCGTCCCCGGTTCTGGTGAGAGTGTTTGACGTTCCTCGTGGGTCTGTGGTATGAGACACACTAACTGTGGCAGATGGTGTTGCTTCTCTCCCCACGGGGGACCTCAACACGCGGAACCCCCGGGGTCGATAAAAGAGAAGGTCATAGGTAGAGAGTTCTTTCATCTACTTTTGGTGGACTTTCTGGTAAAAGTCGGTCAATGGAGGGTGGACGTACGTGAGTAATAATTGTAAAGGGGTGTAGACTTGTGTGAAAGAGACGGATTGTGAACTTTCATTCTACGTTCACGAAGTGAAGATTTACGAAACCGGACTTAGAGATGTCTTCTTGATCCGGTAGGAGGCTCCATTTGTGTTGCGGTCAATCGTATGGACGTTTTACATTACGACTGGGTTATTATAATGGATTATGTCCCGGGTGTAAACTTACGAACATTAACGGTAGACCATTCAAAAAGTTTGTATGTTTAAGGACCGGGAAGAGGACCTCCCAAACTAAATCATCCCACTCAGGGACCTGAGACTTGTAAAGGTTCTGGGAGTCCGTTATGTCTACACGTCTAGACTGTGGTTCCTGATTCCAAAGTCTTGGTGGTCCTCATGTCCTCCTTGACCCCTTTCCCTGGGGCTTCTCGTGGTCCGTCAGTCGACCACTTCCCTTTCCCCGAATACCGGTTCGTCCGGCCACGGTCCCAGATTCGTCGTGGTCCGTGGTTTGAGTCCAAGTGTGTCGACGGTTGTCTACCGACCTCCAGTCTCCCCTCCTCCGACCAGGCTCGTCTCGGTTTGTTACCAAGTCTCAGTTTCCCACCCCTCTTTCCTCTCCCGTCAGGGACGTCGCTCGACTGAGACACGTCCCAGACACGGTCTCTTCCGCCCCGGGGTCCCCGGTCGTCACTGAGGTCGAGACCCACCTCTCCCGAAGGACAACGGAGCTACCCCCGGTGACATAGTCTTGACGGGACGAACCCTGTCTGATTACCAAGACCCAGGAGAGGGGTGTACGACTCGGTGTCTCACCTTAGATTACCCACAACTCATGGTCGATGCACGGTCCGCGGTATGATCTGGGTTCGTAAGTCAACTGTTACCGTGTTAAGGTCCTTCGAATGTTAGATCGCTTTCACTGTCTACATAGTATTTATTAAGTTAGGGGCGGACTTGGAACGGGTAGAACCGGGTAGAAGTGGTTCGTCCCCTTTGCCTCTCTATAGTTCTTCCCACCGCTCTTTACACGTCAGAGTTCGGAGACAGAAGGGATTCTACTGAGTCAGGATCCCGACGGGATCCTCCTCTGGAAGGTGTGGTGGAGAGGCCTGTCTTACCCAGTTTCCCAGCCTCCGGTAATTCCGAATTAGGGAAACCGAGTGTCTCAAATGAGAAGACTCTCCTGGGAGGGGGATCGGTGCGGGTTGTCGGTGTGCATAGGTCTGGAGGTAAGGTCACCAAGACGTCGGTCCCTGGGTAGTGGGTGGGGAGTTGGGTGTGGGACGACAGGACGAGGTGCAGAGGGGCGGGTGTCGAGGTTGTCCCTTCAGTCGCACGGGACACGGTCCTTAGACTGAGGAGGTCGTCCCTCCATATTGGTCTTCAGTTCATCCAGTCGAGAGACGGAGTTTGTCCACGTCGGCTAGGGACGAAGGCATTACTTTTGGATGTCCAAAATATGTTGAGACGTCCGACGAAACTTCAGTCCGGGTAGTGACTCATTGTGTGTGGTTGTTTCGGAAAGAGAATAATTGGTACAAGAGAGCCGTACCAAGAGTGAATCGAGGTTTATATCTTCTTTCTCTGAACGCGAAAGAGGGATGAGTGTATCGGGGAGAGGCCGTGGGAGAATCGGTTTAATTTCGTCAGGGTACATCGAGTCAGAAACGATGACCTGAATGAAAGGTAGAGAGAGAGGGGACCCGGATGGGACCTAAGAGGTGGTTAGACTTCGGTTTCGCCTGGGTTCTCGGGATTATTTTCCGAGAGACCAAGATTCTCTCGTCTCCCAGTCCTCCGGCACACTGTGTCAATGTGGGAAGTCCAAACGTAAGTCAGGGGTCAGGGACGAGTCTTTGGTAAACACGTCGTCCAAGACAAGTTTCGTGTGCGTGTATGCATGTGCACGTGTGTGTCCCTTAAGGACCCCGAGTTTCGAGGACCGTGTGTGGGACATCTGCACCCCAGAACCATAATTCTGTCAGTCCCTACCTTCTCCACTCCGTCGTCGAGTACCGAGGAGAGTTTTGAAAGGTTCTCGGTGGGACAATGTCTGTCATCCCGGGTCCTGGTCCTCGACCGTCAGTCGACTTACCTTGTAAACCGTTTTTCCTTTCTTTCCAGAACCGTCGTACACTCAAAGATTGGGTCCTTGGTAGGGTCCTCGGTCTCGTCGGTGTGGAGGGGAGACGGACCCGGTGCAAAGGGTGAAAGAGACGACGGACGGGAGGCGAGGTCCTTGGTCAGGAAGATCAAGTCTAGCCAAGGGTGTCTTCACGTGGGGTTGGATGGATGTTCTCTTTTTGTTGGATTGCAAAGGTTTTATCCTTTGGAGTCGGAGAGACTTAGATGACATCCGGGGACTTCGTATTTCCTTCGGGGAGTTCCTCCCCCTATATTCTTTCACCCATCTCCTCCCGTGCCCCTGTGTCGTCGGAAAGGGTCCCGGTGAACGACCGACGTCGACTCTCGAGGACGTTCTAATCTGACAACGGACTGTGGAGGTCGACTTGGAGGTCAGATCGAAGGGGTCGAGT
Organism: Capra ibex; assembly: GCA_006410555.1. Taxonomy (NCBI): domain Eukaryota; kingdom Metazoa; phylum Chordata; class Mammalia; order Artiodactyla; family Bovidae; genus Capra; species Capra ibex. The sequence goes on from SJYO01036187.1 coordinate 1,519,807, forward strand.
ACGGGCGACCTTAGGTCAAGAGGCCCTGAGAACGCACCCGACCCTTTTGAGGGATCTCCTCCGGTCGGGTAATTCGTTTTAGGTCTTTCGTCCAGTGTCGACAAGGGTAGGTCGGTTCCGTGGTTTCACTCCTGGGTTGTGTGGTCGTTCCGAGACGAGACGGACCTCCTGAGTGGCCTCCCCTCTCGACTGTCCACCACAGTGAGACCGAGTGCCGAGGTCACGTCTGAGGAGTTCAGGAGTGTTCGACCCGTCCCGGTTGGGTAGTCTCAGACGTCCCTTCTTCTTCCCTCGTGACTCGTCGTAGCGTTTACTGCGGGGTACGGGTGTCGTTCTCCTACCCTTTCATAGAGCCCCATTGGTGGCTCCGTAGTCTTATCGGTCTCAGTTGACTTATTGCGGTCACTCCGGTAGGAGGTGTTCTTACCGTAGAAACGACTCCTAGTTGAGAGACTAGACGTCCCTCACAGAGGTTAAGTAAGTGAAGATTGGTAAGAAGTCAACAAAAGACCATCGTGGAAAGGACCTGTAGACTTTCCGATAGAGGGCAGAGGTACTGTCCTAGGCGGACAGATTATCTTTACTCCGTTTACTCTGGGTGTTTGCCAGTCACGTAAACGGGGCCGAGAGTGACGTCTCGACCCTTCCCGGGTACTGGGTCACACCCCTCCGGTGTACGACGACAACCAGGAGCCCTTGTTCGGACGGGGTCGGGGTACGAGGAGGGGTGCTCCTGTGCGAACCGTGACTACTACCAGTCTCGGGCCCTGCTCTTCCTGGACCCCCGATCCAGGGGTCTTGTTCAGGTGTTTCATCTCTTTCCCTCGGTCGTCGGGGGTGCGGTACCACGGTGGACACCCCTCCCCGTCCCGTTGCCGACCTTCGGACTCGACTCCTCGGTCGCCCGTTCGGTCCGACACACCCGTCGACTGTCGGTGGACGAACCGAGTCCCTTCCCACTTTCCTTCAGCTCGTCTTTTTCTGACTCGGTCAGTGGGTACCCTTGGAGCCTCCTCACTTCTGGTCGGGGGGCGTGACAGGGGTCCCGTTCGAGGAAGGGCGGGAGAGCCGTCCCTCCGAGACGTGGAGGGAGGCGGTCGAGACTGGCGACAGAGAGACGGTGGTGTCAGGGATTGGGTCGTTAGGACTATCCGACAGACTTATAGAAGGTAATCACGGTTAAGGGGTTTAGTTCTTTCAGGGGTTATCTGACGTCAGTGAGGGTCCCCGGGTCTCGGTGTCGTTGGTGTGTTTGATGCATACAAGGGTGGGGCGTGTGAGGGTGGGTGGTGTGTGGGAGGCTGAGTGGGGGAGTCGTCGAGGGGCTCCCGTCTCCTTCGGCCGGATCTGTAGACTCCCCTGTCAAGATCCCGGCGACCGTTTCTTCGGATTCTTTTCGTCGTCCTTCAACTTGGGTTTCTTTTCCTTTTGCCCCGGGGATTCAAGGTCCCGGGAAGGGACAGGTGTAAGGTCCCACGTCCCGGTCCGACCCGGTCGGTCCTCTCGAGTGTCCTCCCTCTGCGGTCCCTTCCTCTGGGGTCTGTGTCTCGGGGCCTCCCGGAAACGGATTTGTTTGGACCAGTCGGAGTCGCCGCCGACCAATAGGGGAGTTAGTTACCTCTTGGGACCCCAGGAGTGTTTGGTCCTACCCGTTCCCTTCCCCACAGTCAAGGGTTCACCGGGGGAAGAAAGTTTGGCCTTTGTGTGTGTGTGGTGTGTGTTTTGTGGTGGTTTGTAGACTATGATTAAATGAGTCCCCACAGTCTCCCTTCAGACGTCAATTTTTCGTCCCAGGCTCCTCTCCCACGAGTTGGATTCCCTTAGACCTTTACCTTTTCCTTTAACGCTCACCGTGGCCTTCGTACTCTTCCACCTCCTGTGCCTAGGGACTGTGTCCGGAACGGTGAGGAGGGGACCAGGGTCGAGGGCTGGAGAGGTTCCGTGTTCAAGGGGATTCGCGACAGGTGCTCCGCCGGACTGGGAAATTCAGTGACTGGGGGACTAGGAACCGGAACCGACGACAATCGGACCGGAGTGGGGCGTCGGTCCTTCAGGGAGAGAGGAGAAGGACCATCGTCTGGCCTTCCTATAGGACGGGGTCCACTCGGTTCCTGTGTCTTGGGTCCTCCTCTGGTTCCCAAGGCAGAGTGGTCCCAGTTTCCCCTTTGGGGTGACCCCTACGTCCCGGGATTCTCCCTTGATCCTCTACTCTAGGAGGGGGTCTTCCGGAGGGTCACAAGTCTTAGGGGTTTGGTGTCCCTTCCCCTGTGGTCCCTCCCCCGACCCTTCACCCGTCTCCAGGACTGTCACGGGTGAGTGTCCCCTAGGGTCGGTCCTGAGGACAGGTCGACCAGTGGGGGATGGATGGGGACGGTGTCACGTCCCCGAGGATGACCAGGGTGAACTGGGAATCGCGGAGTTCTGGGTACTCACGTCGACCTCTGCGAAAGGGAGGGCGAAAGAGAGAGGAGAAAGGTGGGGTTGAGTTCTAGGAGTCTTTGGAAGGGGTCATTCGACAAAGTTTGAGCAGAATGAAGAAAATACGAGAGTCACAAAGGATTTGTAAGACTACGACACATGTACTGTACTGTAAGCTTATCCCCGTGTTCTTGTTGTGGAAACAGAATCTACCACAATGTTGTTGGTAAGACGTAGAGACGTGCACCTCCCCAGTTCTAAAGAAAGGATTCATCCTTCATTGGATCCGCCACCCCCTCATCCCCTCCTCAGGACAGGCAAAACCGCAACGAGACATGTACGGGATTACGGAAAAAGGGTAGAGGAGACAGACGTCCAGTCCTTCGTTATCAATCTTGACCTGTACCTCGTTGTCTGACCAAGGTTTATCCTTTTCCTCATGTACTTCCGACATATGACAGTGGGACGAATAAATTGAATGTACGTCTCATGTAGTACTCTTTACGACCCGACGTTCTTCGTGTTCGTCCTTAGTTCTGACGGCCCTCTTTATAGTTATTGGAGTCTATACGACTACTGTGGTGGGAATACCGTCTTTCACTTCTCCTTGATTTTTCGGAGAACTACTTTCACTTTCTCCTCTCACTTTTTCAACCGAATTTCGAGTTTCAAGTCTTTTGATTCTAATACCGAAGACCAGGGTAGTGAAGTACCGTTTATCTACCCCTTTGTCACCTTTGTCACAGTCTGAAATAAAACCCCCCAAGGGTTTAGTGACGTCTACCACTAACGTCGGTACTTTAATTTTCTGCGAATGAGGAATCTTCCTTTCAATACTGACTGGATCTGTCGTATAACTTTTCGTCTCTATAATGAAACGGTTGTTTCCAGGCAGATCAGTTCCGATACCAAAAAGGTCACCAGTACATACCTGCACTCTCAACCTGACTCGTGGTTTTCTTAACTACGAAAACTTGACACCACAACCTCTTCTGAGAACTCTCAGGGAACCTGACGTTCCTCTAGGTTGGTCAGGTAGGATTTCCTCTAGTCGGGACCCACAAGTAACCTTCCTGACTACGACTTCGACTTTGAGGTTATGAAACCGGTGGAGTACGCTTCTCAACTGAGTGACCTTTTCTGGGACTACGACCCTTCCTAACCCCCGTCCTCCTCTTCCCCTGTTGTCTCCTACTCTACCGACCTACCGTAGTGACTGAGCTACCTGTACTCAAACTCACTTGAGGCCCTAAACCACTACCTGTCCCTCCGGACCGCACGACGTTAAGTACCCCAGCGTTTCTCAGCCTGTGCTGACTCGCTGACTTGACTTGACTACAGGGTGAAACGTGTCCTTCAAGGTTCCCTCTGTCTCCGGTTCCGATATGGGTCGTATCCCTGAGTCAACGGGTGGACCGAGTCACTCCGTGTGAGTGTAGGGTGGTCGGGGTGGCAGTAATCCGGGAACGGGTACACAGACAGTGGGTCCCAGATGTTATCCCATCGTTGTCAGTCTCCGACAGGAGTCGTCTCTAATGGACGTACGGACGTCCACCTACTCTCTTCGGTCTTGCACCGATATGCACGTCCGAGTTACCTCGATTGGTAGGTATCGATGGAACGACTTTGTGGTAAAGTTACGTACATTTGTAGTAATGTTTAGACAGTTTAATCATGGGGTTCCTATACAGGTGACAGGACGGACCTCACTCCAATAGTGTGAAATAAGACCACTTTTGTTTCGCTTCCACCCTCCCCCCCGCCACATGATCCCCAACTGTCTCTCCTTCGGATTCACTTGTACACGCACGTACAAACGTGCGATTCAGCGAAGTCAGTACAGACTGAGACACGTTGGGATACTGACATCGGACAGTCCGAGGAGACAGTATCCTAAGAGATCCGTTCTCATGACCTCACCCAAAGGTACGGGAGGAAGTCCTGGACTGTCGAAGATGTGTGAGGATATTATGTCCCGAGGATTTGTTTATCAATAATGGTAGAGGAATTCAACACCCGTGATTAGCTAGATTGTCAACACATTGGTAGACTACGTACATTGATTGGACCACTGACTGATACGGTATTCCCAGTGTCAGTCACTTATTCCAGTCGTCAATGAGAAGTTCCTGAGATCGTGTGATTCCGTTACCGACTATGGGTTCACACTGGGATCGGAGCTACTCACTTGTATTCACAGTTTCTTTATCTTCCTTCCTTTGTCTAGAAAGGGGGTGGGGGTGGGATAGACCGTAAGACACGGTCCATAACAGAACAAAGTAGGAATGTTGTTAGGAATTTACAAATATAATGATAGGAATGAAATACTTTTGTCCTTTCCTTAACTCATTAAACGGGTTCCAGTGTGTTCATCATTTTCTCTGACTCAGTTTACTAATATTTAGTTAATATACAGTTATTCGTTTATTCTTTTATTTTAAATTTTATTTATTCATTTCCGATTTGACTTAGAACAAACTCCGGTTTTAACAAACTCCAGAAAAAGGGTAAGAAGTCCCGGGGTGCGAGAGGGTGTTTGACAGTGAGTACGCGTACCGGAGACCCTGTGCGGAAACGAGTGCGCTCGCCGGAGACCTTGTAAAGAAGTGAGTGCGCTCACCGGAGACCTTGTGAGGAACCGAGTGCACTTACGGGAGACCTTGTGCGCTCACGGGAGACCTTGTGAGAAAGGGAGTACGTTCACGGGAGACCTTGTGCGCTCACGGGAGACCTTGTAAGGAAGGGAATGCGCCCGCGGGAGACCTCGGGAGGAAGCGAGTCCGCTCGCGGGAGGTCTTGTGCGGAAGCGAGTGTACGAACGGGAGACCTCGTGAGGAAGCGAGTCCGCTCGCGGGAGACCTCGTGAGGAAGCGAGTCCGTTCACGGGAGACCTCGGGAGGAAGCGAGTCCGCTCGCGGGAGGTCTTGTGCGGAAGCGAGTGTACGAACGGGAGACCTCGTGAGGAAGCGAGTCCGTTCACGGGAGACCTCGTGAGGAAGGGAATGCGCCCGCGGGAGACCTCGGGAGGAAGCGAGTCCGCTCGCGGGAGATCTTGTGCGGAAGCGAGTGTACGAACGGGAGACCTCGTGAGGAAGCGAGTCCGCTCTCGGGAGACCTCGGGAGGAAGCGAGTCCGCTCGCGGGAGACCTCGTGAGGAAGGGAATGCGCCCGCGGGAGACCTCGGGAGGAAGCGAGTCCGCTCGCGGGAGATCTTGTGCGGAAGCGAGTGTACGAACGGGAGACCTCGTGAGGAAGTGAGTCCGCTCGCGGGAGATCTTGTGCGGAAGCGAGTCCGCTCGCGGGAGACCTCGTGAGGAAGCGAGTCCGTTCACGGGAGACCTCGGGAGGAAGCGAGTCCGCTCTCGGGAGATCTTGTGCGGAAGCGAGTGTACGAACGGGAGACCTCGTGAGGAAGCGAGTCCGCTCGCGGGAGACCTCGTGAGGAAGGGAATTGCGCCCGCGGGAGACCTCGGGAGGAAGCGAGTCCGCTCGCGGGAGATCTTGTGCGGAAGCGAGTGTACGAACGGGAGACCTCGTGAGGAAGTGAGTACGCTCGCGGGAGACCTCGTGAGGAAGCGAGTCCGTTCACGGGAGACCTCGGGAGGAAGCGAGTCCGCTCGCGGGAGATCTTGTGCGGAAGCGAGTGTACGAACGGGAGACCTCGTGAGGAAGTGAGTACGCTCGCGGGAGACCTCGTGAGGAAGCGAGTCCGTTCACGGGAGACCTCGGGAGGAAGCGAGTCCGCTCGCGGGAGACCTCGTGAGGAAGGGAATTGCGCCCGCGGGAGACCTCGGGAGGAAGCGAGTCCGCTCGCGGGAGATCTTGTGCGGAAACGAGTGTACGAACGGGAGACCTCGTGAGGAAGCGAGTGTACGAACGGGAGACCTCGTGAGGAAGCGAGTCCGCTCGCGGGAGATCTTGTGCGGAAGCGAGTCCACTCGCGGGAGACCTCGTGAGGAAGCGAGTCCGCTCGCGGGAGACCTTGTGCGGAAGGGAGTGGACTCGCGGGGGACCTCGTGAGGAGGCGAGTGTGCTTGTAGGAGACCTCGTGGGGAAGGGAGTGCGCTCGCGGGAGACCTCGTGAGGAAGCGAGTCCGCACACGGGAGATCTTGTGAGACCGAACGGGCTGGACGAGAATACAATGTCGGAAGAAAGTAGAGGATACTGACTTTCACTGAAACGAGAGAAAGTTTACAGACATTTTTAAAATTACGTAGGGTGACATAAATATAACAAACCATAATGGGGTGACCACTAATCTTACTTTTATTGAATAGGTACATCCACCCCGAAGGGACCACCATGTAGCCATTTCTTAGGCGGACGATTATGTCCTCGACACCCAAACTAGGGAGCCAGTCCTTCTATGGGACCTCAACCTTTGCCGTTGGGTAAGGTCATAAGTACGGACCCTTTAGGATGTCAGGTATCCCAGCGTGCTCAATCTGTGCTGAATCGATGATTTTTGTTGTTTTTGTTTGTAGGTACACACACCAAATATTGATGTTTCGTGAAATATTTGTATTCGGGTAATTAGAATTCCTTTTTTAATAGAGGACAAACAGAAACAGAAGGGGTGTTATGAGTTATGTTGTGAAATGTGTGTCCTGTCTCAACAATTTGTGACACAAGACTCCCACGAGACTGGTTAGATCGCTTCTTACTTGTGAAAGGACAACATCGTAGTCCCTAAGACTTCGATCTATTCCTTCCGTTTTAACATTAACTAAAAAGGTCCAACATTAACTAACATTAGTTAACATTGACTAAGGTCCATCGTAAATAATCCAAGAGTCTTAAGTACGGGGGGTTTTATAATTCATGAGGTCAGAATCAAAGATATGAAAAAATTCTTTACGACGGAACCCCGTTGGTATCCTGTTGACTGAGTATGACTCGAATGTCTTAATTGAGGATGTACTTCGAGTAGACAAGTGAACTCAAAATACCTCATATCACACCAATGGGGTTCTAGTCCCTGGTACAACTTGAGTTCACATATAAGACTCCCACATCGTGGACGATGACCTTCTACTATTTCATCGACTGGCGGTGGTAGACGACTCAGGAGCGGTACGTAGTCGAGGATGAGGGTCACTAAGTAAAACAGACAGAAGGGACGACACGTGAGTCCAGGTGGTACACGTAAGTTACGTATTACCCACTACCTACTCGTTTTCTATTTTACGTTCGAGGAGGTCACGACGACGACGACGATTCAGCGAGGTCAGCACAGGCTGAGACACGCTGAGGTATCTGCCGTCGGGTGGTCCGAGGGGGCAGGGACCCTAAGAGGTCCGTTCTTGTGACCTCACCCAACGGTAATGGAAGAGGTTACGTACTTTCACTTTTCACTTTCCCTTCAACGAGTCAGCGCAGGCTGAGAAGCGCTGGCGTACCTGACGTCGGGTGGTCCGAGGAGGTAGGCACCCTAAAAGGTCCGTTCTCAGGACCGGTTTAATTTGATGTGAAGGCAATGGAGCAAGTGGTGAACAAAGTGAGGGGCAAGGTAGGGTTGTGGATGACTAACTTCAAGTCTAGAGTCGATTGTAAAGTAAAGGTGGTCCTTAAGACTGGGGAGATTTACGGAGTAAATGCTTAAGAAATTCGTAGGGTATGATGTCGGATGAGTGAACAGATACAAGAGGTGGGCCGTCATTCAAGACCTTCCGACATCCACGATCGGTGACTTTCGTGGATTTTAGTAATTGTACGTGAGTTTTTGTAGACACTTACTTGTCTACGCGAGAAAAATTTGTAATTGACTGTTCGAAAGAAGGGAGACACTAGTGCAGAAGAAGGTGTCTACCGAAATTCTTCTTGTGAACAACGACAGTGGACTGAAAACTCCTTCGGGACAGAGTAAGTCTCGGACCCGGAGCAACTGTAAAAAAGGAGTGTCCACGGAGGTCACGCCGTATCTTTCTTAGGTCCCAGATCTCCATAGAACTGGATGTAAGTTTGGGACCGAGAAAGGGTAATCAACATGTTGGAATTAGAACCAAACTTAGATTTGGACTCGACTTGAGTCCAGAGAGTAGACGTTTCCTCCTACTCTGTTAAAGTAGCAGATAAAGGAGGTTCCTAACGTCACCCCCACCCTTAATTCTATTCCAAACTTTTCGATGTCCTTCTGTCTGTGAGTCACGACCACCGATAAGAAAAAATAGTACGAAACGAACCATAAACATAGTAAGGAACGAACCATAAACTTGAAAAAGAGTTTACCGAGGAAAAACGGAAGGAACAAACCTGATAGATGTTATCGTATTGGTTTTAACGTGAGGTCTCTTGACTGTTGGGAAACCTCGGTGAGAAAGTTTTAGAGAACAGTCCCTTGATATAGGTAGAAAAGAGAATTAAATTTTTTTTCTTTTTTTTAGACAGAAGGACTTAAGATTTCATATTTAGACTGCAGGATCAATATTATGAAACCCCCTTTTATGTCAACGGAAGAGGGTCCACGGGCATTATAGGTTGAACGTTTGTTAGAGGGGTAAAACCCAGTCTTAATTTACTCAGGAGGTCACAAGGAGCATGAAATTGAAGAAAATGGGAAACCTTCTGTGAACTCTCACTGTTCCGTCCCTACCCTGTCTGTGAGTCCCGGGAGTCTCCTCCGACCCGTGGTAATTAGTGAGGTCAGACCCAAGATCGAATTAAACCTGGATTCTACTCTTCTCGAGTATAGACAAAGAAGTGGACCGTTCTGTTTGACATGATAAAGGAGTTTTACCTTAGAGGAACCGGGAGAGAAGGAAAGGGGAGTGGGACACGGAGACCAGACGACAGTTCCCATGATTCATCTGATTCTGTCTTTCTCTCCTTTGGAACCGTCCTCTCCTACGGAGGTACGTTCGAATAAGGACCACCCGGACCCCTTGGTCTCACTCACTCGTCGAGAGTCCTTCCCGTGGGTGGAGGTGTCACCCCTCCACGTCTTTATCTTCGATTGGAGATTCTGTCCTAGGTGCCCGACTCTAAACCTTACTCGGTATTTTGTATCACCCTCTTTTCGGTTCCTCTTTTCCTGGGTGACGGGTCCTTTGATCAGAGCGTCACTGATCCCAACCGACTCCAATCCTCTCTTTCCAGGTCCTACTTCCCACAGCTTGTGACAAAAGTTCTTTCTTCTCACCGTCCACGCCTTCAATTCCTCCTTCCTTTTTTCAAAGGTTTCTCCGTTTACTAAAAACCGGAGAACAACTTTGTGATACCTCGGAGACGATCCACTCTGAAGGATGTCCTTCAAGAGTTCTTCTCCTTCCTGTTCAACGATTTCTAGGGAACAGTGTCTAAAATATAAGACGGGGTTCTGATAACCCTGACGAGAGGAGAAGGAGGAGGTATGGAACGCCCGAAGAAGGGGTTTCGAGTTTTCCACAAGACACAGTAATTAGGGAAATTGTGATGCCTCTAAACTCCTGTCACTTAAGGTAGTGGCTATAGGACTCTCTTCTCTTAAAAGGTCGTTACTATCCCAGTTGACTATCCATGTAAGGTTTCACGATTTCCTGTCAGGAAAGTAACCATCATTTTACTAGACACGTTGTTCAAGGTCGTAACAAATTTTAGCGCACTGGAACCTTCTCAGTAAAGAAACGTCTCTTTACTGAAAGGTTAAGATTTTGATATACACTAGGGTCCTTTACGTTTTTAAGTCCTCCACGATACGACCTGATCCCGACCCACCTCCTTTAGACAGGGGGTCCTAGAGACAGGAACTCTTCACTCAATAGATTCCATACAGGGTCAGACCATTGTAGAGTGACCGTAAGTTGAGTTCCTCAGGTCATATTTACTTAAGCCATTGAGACGACGAGGAAAGGGTCCTGGGTTGTAGAGGGACTCTCCCCGTGGGTTCAATACTCGTGTCCCAGACCTCTCCCTTACGGGCGAAACTTAGAGAGGAGACAGTAACTGATCGGTCGACTGTAGTCATTCACAGTCGATGTTATAATAAACGGTCGAGTCATGATGGGATATCTGTCGTCAGTCGGAAACCCCCACATATATAGGGGGACTCAGGGATCGTTATGTAATTCATCTGGAAGGAAGAGAGGGTCCAGGGTAAGATCGTTGGGACAAATTTCTCTTCATGGGCTTCTTGTCAGTGGACCCGTAACGGTGTAATGAAAGGGAATCGGTCTTTCCTTTCAAAGGTCTTGTAACAGACAAAGCATAGGGAAAGGAGAGTGGGGAGAGGGGGTAGGGGTGGTCGAAAGGGAGAGAGTGATCACTCCGATTCGAGTCCTACATTTGGATGAAAACATGTCGTGAGACGTCAAAAGTCGCGAAAACGTATGTACTAAAATAAGTCAAGTACCATTCGTCACAAAAAGTAAGAATTAGGATACTCGGTTTCCATAAAAGGGGGTAAAATATCTATACGTTTGACTCAGAATCCAAGTACTCAACAAGTATGAGTGTGTCGATCCTTCGGTCCGGAGGACTGTGACTTGGGTGGGTGACGAAGAGATGATCAGGCGTGATAGTGTGGGTTCATGTGTAGGACCCTCGTACTCCTCGGACTTCAAATACCGGTCAATGGTCAAGGGGGTTTCCCTTGTCTCCAGGGAGTAAAAATAAGGACAACCGGTATGTGTGATCTATGAACATTTTACAGTCCGGAACCACCCTACCTCTTTAGTCCCTCTCCTCTGGATTCCGGGGGTTCTTACACCCTGTAGACGCTCTCGCACCAATGTAGGACCGGTTCATACGTCCATAAGGTTCAGTGACCTGTTAGGTTTCCTCGTGAGGTCCCTTTCCGGACTCCTGGGTCTATTCGCCTCGGAGGGAGTGGTCAGAAAGGTCCTTCTCCCTTTACCTGATCGAGGGAAGACCGGTCCCGACTCTCAAACCAGTCTCAGTCTGTGTGTGTGGGTACGTGTGAGTCGTTATTTAAGTCTCGGCACCTTCAGTTTGGAACCCGAGTGGGTTTCCGGTTTCCCCTTCGTCGGTGTCGAAGTCAGGTCCCGAGGCCGAGGTTCGGTGGTGGAGGAGTCTGCGACCGACGGTCCGTCCCGATATTTTACCCTGAGCTGAATTAAAAAGGTACCTGTGTTGGGGTCTCCCTTGGCGGTCCGAGACCTCCTCGACGTTAAGACTTCGGAGTATTGAAGACACAAGACCCTACGTGTCGACCTCGCGCCCTCCCTCCTCATATCTCCCTAGTCCAAACGTGGGGGACCTGGTAAAGAAAAGGTCATAGAAGGACTCCGGAACACACCGTTCTCTTCTTCACAAGTAAGTCGCCGACTATGTCCCAACCTGAAGTCACGTTTAATGAATGTAGACGAACCGGTGTTGGGTATGTCAGTCCATCAAATCTGTCTCTTCCTCCCCGTACAACCGGGTGAAGACCTTCGGACCCATCAACACACGATTCCTTAGACCACGGTGCGACCCTGGTCGGTGGGTCCCATGTTTTAAGAGATTTTCTTGGCTCTTTTTTTGTAGTCCCGTCGTCTCTGTTATCTCTAAGGTAGCGTCGGTCCGACCTCCCTGACCCTTCGGTATTTCTGGGGTGTTCCCCCACCTCTGGTTCTCTTTCCTCCAGCCGGACTTCTCGGCCTCGTTACCGTCCCAGAAGTGTGCGCGGGGCGCCGGTTGGTCCCACACACGCGATTGGAGTGTACAATCATTGGAGAAGAGTGTTGGGCCCTCGGACGGCTCGGGGACCCGAAGGGTGGGGTGGGGTCGGCCCGAACCGTCCGAGGGGCCCCGAAGGACGACGACGCTGACGCGGGGTTGTAGTTTCGGTGGCGACAGCCCTCGACTTTTGGTCTCTGTTCATGTCCGGCCCCCTCGACGCGGAGTTGAGGTTCCTGGACCTTGAGGCCGTACTTCCGGGGAGAGGAAGAGGGTTCGAAAGGGGAAAACGACGTCATAGGAATATTCCGTCTTCGGGTAAAAGGATAGACAGGCGTAGATAATATATAAGGGATCCGATCTACGACTGAAAAGTGGATGGCGTTCTCTTTCGTGGTGGGGTCGTGAGAGAGAGGTCCCGTCCAAAACGGAAAATATAAGAGTAGAATTCGTTTGGTTTTGTGGTTTTGGTAACCGACTAAGTCCCGCGGAACGGCGACCCTCGGTCCTTCACACAAATCTCCCTTTCCCCACCCCTTCTCCCGCAGGCGCCAGGCTCTGTGAGCCTCTGGGGTCCTCGTCCCTCCGCCGCCCCGGCGGGCGAGCCCACGCCCCGGGCCCCGGGCCCCGAGCCGCGGGTGGCGGGTGCGCCGGGCGCGGGGCCCTTGGGAGCCGAGGAAGGTAACAACTTGGAGCGTCGACGGTACGACGTCCCTCTCGGGGGCTGGAGGCAGGCGGGGTGAGCCGCTCACTAGGCGTCTGCGCCCGGCCCAGCGGGCCGGCCCACGCGCGGAATGGACGCGGGTGACGCCAAAGGACGCCAGCACGCGAGCCTCTGGGCCCGACGGCCGAGGGACGCCGAGGCTGCCGCGTGGCGGAGGAGGCCCGGCGAGGGAGAGCCCGTCGTGCGCCGCCCGCGGCCCGGGCCCCGTCGCCCCTCCGTCTTCCCCGCGCTCCTGGCCGATCCCTCAGCCGAGTCGCCTCCCGCACGCGCTCGGGCGCCCCAGGCCGCCCGGGCCCCCTCTGTTATCGCCGTCGGCGCCCGCTCGCGCCCCTTCGGTAGAGGGCCTCTGGGGCGCGTGACGTGCCGCCGCCTCCGAGCCGGCCTGCGCCCGTCCCGCCCGTCGGCGTCCGGCGCCGGGGTCGGGCGTCGCGGGCCTCGCGCCTCCTCCCGCCCGGGGCTCGGGCCGGCGGACGGGGAGGGCGAGCCGAGGGGCGGAGGGGCCGGAAACGCGAGCCCCTCCCTTTTCGTTCCGCAGCTCAGCACGAAGCCTTTGGGTCCCCGGCTCTAGAGGTGAGGGGTGAGCGCACTCCCACAAACGTCTACCAGCAATGGAAGGGGACGACCCTGGGGAAACGACACACGGCCTGCTTACGGGCTAGTAAGATGACCTTTACTGTCTCAAAACTCCAGGCCCATAGCCACCTACCTTAAAGGAGGGGGGGTAGTAATTGTCTCGCTACGAGCTCTCTCAGGGATGGAACTCCAGCCTCCTCTGCCGCCCCCCTTCGACGGAGACGGAAAACGTGAAAAGACGAAGTAGCCAAAAAGCCAAGCGGGATCACCCAGCACACTGGGCTCGGGGCAATTTATCGTCAGATGTTGGACTCCCCCTTCCCACCACCAACTAGGAGGTCGGGTTGGTCTCGCTCCCCTTTTAGAAAGTATGTAATGCAAGATAAATTTTAAAACTGAGTCATGGAAACAAACTCGTCACCAGAGATCTTCTTAAAAGGCTTCCCGAGGTGGGTTTCTATGGGTACATCAACCGGTCGTGGAATAAACGTAAACCAAACGTATTATTGCTACGAGAGACTAGAGTTTCACACAAAAGGAGTTTTGAACTCAGAACGAGAGGTGGTCCTAGGAGGAACAAAGAAGGAACGGTCTGATGCGAGTCGTGGACCAAGAGTCACAGTGAGAGGACGACAGGGGAAGTCCATAGATCCCGAGTCATGAGGGTCGGACTACAGTCTCCGGGTCCTGAGGGGACGGTCCCAAGAGTCCCTTTGTAGACGTTTGGGCACGGAAGAGACCAGAGTTTCTTTACAAACAATTTTACGATGAGAATGTCAGACAAACCCCAAGTGACCTCAAAACACCCAAACAAACAAAAAAAAATTCTCACAGTCTTTCCGGAAAATTTTTTCTATTCCCGCAAAATTTTAAAGGATTTACCTTCTCTGAAATCTCGAGTTTCCTCCTATTGATAAAACCCCTTCCTTTAAACTTATTGGTCTACTTCAGGGTACATCTCCCTCTTTCGTTACATTTTTCACTCTAATACTAAACCTCCATGGAGAAGCCTATAACAAAACAAGAGTATATTCCACTTTAGACCCGGTCACGTTTCTTGGTAATTAACGTCCGTTGGAACTCACTCTGTTACCCTCTTCTTCGAGTACTTTTCTCTTCCCTGTTTCCGAGCACAAACAAAAGACGAGTGACGTGGCACCGGAACCCATCACGTGAAGTGGGAGACTCGTAGTTATCGAGATAACCGAAACGAAGGGTGAGTCCGGACAACACTTCTAGTTTCCTTTCTTACATTACCTGGTAAAACTACTGGTGTCGGACACACAAGACATGTATATTGTATATATACTGTGATAAGGATTACGAGTTCTCGGAGTCCCCTATTTTTGCACGTAAGTAAGTGAGTAAGTGACGCACTAGTGTTGTGTGTAAATACTGGCGAACGATACACGGACAGTAGTCCGATTCGAGTCTTCGGACTCTCCTGTGTCATCACACTCGGTAGTCACCAGGTCCCAACGACCTCACCTGTCAGAAGTGACTTCTCGATTGTCCTTTATCCGGACGGGCTCAACGACCCTAGTATAATTTCCGAAAAATTACGTAGAACCATCCCTCTTTTAAGACATAATATTCTCTTTGGTCCCGTACAGTTTTTCAAATCCAAATCGGGACATGCGGTGTCTCGTGGGTCCCACGTCTGACCCTCACGACACTAGCCACTACGTCGGACAATGTCCTCCCAAACCTTATGTATGACTACAGAAGGCAAACGGGGACGTCTAGGTGAGACCCGGGAGACCAAAGGATCTTCGCCACCCGGTCACCCCTCGGAAGAGTCTTCTCGTCCTCCTCCCTCCAGTTCTCCAGACCTGTAAAGAAGGAACCCGAGGAAGAGAAACCCCAATGACACCCGACCGACGACACGAGTTGTCTCGAAGGAGGTCCACAAAGGGGAAGGAAGAGGGAAAGGGAGAAGAGAGAAGTAAATCTCTTAGCGAGTGATGGAAGGAAGCTGAAAGTCCGGTTCTTCACCTTTGAGGGAAAAGACGACCGGGCCCCCTGACGTGTGACAAAGAAAACCGAAAGATATGGGACGACCGAGAAACATTCAACAAGGAAGTTTAACCTCACACGGTAAACGTGTGAATCCTCATGGTCGACCCTTGAGTGCCCTCCGTACCAACGTAAGTCCCACGTTCTCGTCTCTTAGAGCTTCGTCCCCGTCTTCATACCCTACCCTCCCTTCCTGTCTATGTTCTCTCAGTCCGTCAGCTCAGTCATTACGAACCATGACATGACTTACATCCCTGGTAGTCACTCCCCATCTCACACCTTGATGAGGGGTGGACTACGGAATTAACCCCCGTCTACCATGGTAAACGATTCACTCCCTGACATCATTCTGTCCCGGGCCCATAACCCCCACGTTAGTACTGAGACTAGAACCTGTAATTTAGTTTAAATCTGAACGTCACAGAGACCTTACAAGCCCACCCCTACAGATCATCTGAAATCTAAATACTTTGATTTAACTTCATCTTTGATTTCATCTCCGTACCTGTTCACCAAAGTTAAAACCTGAGAAGGTAAGTATCTACTATTTGTTTCAATGTATACACTGTAGTGGGTCCACACCCGTTTATCTCCTTCCTTCTCCGGACTTACCCTCCTTCTCGACTCTACGGCCTCACAGTCGTTCCTCCTCCTCTCTTTCACAGTCCTTTCTCCCTACCCTTGTGTTCACGCCGACTCTGTAGGTCCCTCGTCCCGACCTTTACGGAAAACCTAACTGTTCTTCAGTCACTTAAGACCTACGATCTCCCCAAAGAACTCAACAATCGGAAAGACAGCATCTCTCCTCCCGCCACCCTCTCTCGAACTTCTCGGGTGGTCTCTGGGTCCGACGAGAGTCAAACCTCAATAACCCGGTTTTTGTGTTTTACTTTGAAAAGTCTTGTTGAGGAGACGTGGTACGTAGAAACGTGGAACGTTACCACGGTTGAGTTTCTGACATGTCACTACCATTTCGTGACCCAGAGACTCATCCGTGCAATCCGTAACCAAATCCCTGGGTAAAGAAGTAGGTGTTGAGAGGATCGCGACTATGTCTACCTTTAAAAGTTTCTGGTTACTCTGACTACTCGTCTTCTCGTTTCTCGTACACAAATTATTAATCACCCCTTTAAAGTCAAACTCTTCCACCTCCCACCCCCGGTGTTTAGATCTTAGACACTCAAATCTGACGGGAGGTCACCCTCCTAATTCAAGTCGTCAGTTGCACTCTCTTCGAACCGTCGTGAGGTCCTTCTAAAGTACGAATTTTTCCTCTTTCGAGATGACTACCATAAAACATTGGGTTATATCTTTTTCGTCTAAGTCAAGTACGATGAAGTCTACCCTGAAATGTTACAATTGTTCGGTTTGAAAGTTAGACTGAACGTTTGAAACGGCAACGGATATACTATTTTAATAAGAGGAGATCGGACTTTATTTAGGGTAGTCGACAGAGGTTAAGGCGTGAAAGGGACAGGTGGAGGGAAATAATGTCGGTCTAATTAAATAAGTGGTAGGGGTTTTGTGTTAAAAGTCAAGAGTAAAAGGAAGATCTGAATAACAAAAGGAAGGGTGACACGGATAGAGCAACGACACCTTTATCATCCACGAGTTATTCGTTAAGTACTCAATCAGATAAATTTGTCGACCAAATGAAAGGACCTCCTTTCCGTTATGCTACATTACTTACTTCGGTAACCCGTCCTTTTTTTTTTGAAATCAAAACGAAGAACTCCCTGTGACCTGTCGATGATAAAGGGAAGGAATTTTTTTTTTTTTTTCTTCAATCCATATTATGTAAAAGTGTAGAGTAAGTTTGTCTCGTTTTTCAAAAAGGAATTAAGTGTGTACTCACGAGTTCTTTGTAGACTTATCTATTTACAGACAGACCGAGTGATGTCAAAGGAGGCGTATGGAGACTGTCAATTGAACAACTTTGAATTGAAAGACAATTCAAAGGACAAAAGGAACGACTTTTGACTTCCTGGGGAACGGGAGTAGAACGTGTGGGAAAGACGAGTAAGAGTAGAGGACGGAGAAGAACATGAACTTAAGAATAATGACGTAAATAATGAAACAATTTTAATTAACGAATTTACAGACGGAGGAAAGGATCTGACACTTGTCCTAGGTCCAGGATATATAGAGACTGAAAGTAGTGTCTTGGATTCGGCATTATAGGTATCTACTAGTTATTTACAAACATGTTAATGTAATAAGGAAGGACAACGCAAAACTCAGAAGGAAGATTAGAATAAGGGGCGTCTTTTTCATTCTTCTCACCATCTTTAAAATCTAAATCTTTCGCAGAATGTCCAGCAGATTAGTTGAAGGGAGTAAAATACCTACACCTTTGAGTCCGGACAAATCCTAGTGTGCCAAGCAACCGGAAACAAAAATTTCTTAGTCCGTTAACATCCTTTGTTTGAAGACGTCGACTCCGACCCGTTAAAACAAGTAACACAGTCTTCGGGGTCCAAGGGTCTTTGTTTTTGCGTGAGGGAATAGTCAGAACTTTAAAGTATTAGGACAAAAGGAGTGGGATACGTAGTGGCAACTACTTCCACTAAAATCCTTTTCGGTCCGACTAGACCTCTAAAAATAAGAATTATTAAATACAACGAAAGTGACCATGTGCGATTATGACGAAATCTTCCTAAGTGGAATCCTCAGACTAAACTTTTGACGTTGAACAGACTTCTCCCTCTTTCCCTTTTTAAGTTAGTTTTAGACTTAATTTCCAGATTTGAGGGAAAGAGAGTTAGATATAAGCCTAGGTGGAAAGGTGTCAGTGAAGAGAAAAGGATACAACGACGACGACGACGACGATTCAGTGAAGTCAGTATAGACTGAGACACGCTGGGGTATCTGTCGTCGGGTGGTCCGAGGGGGCAGGGACCTTAAGAGGTCCGTTCTTGTGACCTCACCCAACGGTAAAGGAAGACGTTACGTCCTTTCACTTTTCACTTTCACTTCAGCGAGTCAGGACAGGCTGAGAATCGCTGGGGTACCTGACGTCGGATGGTCCGAAGAGGCGGGGACCCTAGAAGGTCCGTTCTCATAACCTCACCCCACGGTAACGGAAGAGGAGGAGATAAATATTCAGTTTACATAGAAAGGAAGAAAACACGATTCCCCACGGATAAATTGTCGATAGAGTAGTTCACTTACCTTTATGTAACAAGAAATTTTTATACCCTTTTTATGACATTAGACCGAATCATCTTACATTGGTTTTAATTCTCCGGGACAAGTAATTTTTATACCCCTTTTATGACATTGGACCAAGTCATCTATATTGACTGTAAGTCTCCAGGATAACAAGTAATCTTTATATCCCTTTTAGTGACTTTGGACCAAGACGTCTCATATTGGCTCTAAGTCTCCGGGATAGTCCCTTCGTCATATGACTTCTGTCTTCACATCATTTTTCTCCAACGGCGACAGACTTAAAAATTACAAGCAGAGGCAACGGGTAAAAAGACATTAAATGATGGTGCATTAAAATCTCTCGAATCACTTATAACCTTTAAGTAGTCTGTACTTTATACTTCCTTGAACTTCTTTGTACATAATTCACTTACCTCTTTTGGTGTCTTTTTACTTACAAACACAAAGGAGTAGAATGACCTTTTTTATTATGATTAATGTTAAATCTAAACTCTCGGTTAAATAATCTTATAGTAGTTCATTTGTCTTTTCTTTCGTGAAAAACTCTCTCGGGCCTATCGAGTCAGCCATCTCGTAGTCTGAAAATTAGACTCCCAGGTCCCAAGTTCAGGGACAAGCCCGCGGAGGATTAAAAAGCTTTTAAGGTTCCAAACGAATCAACGATTCAGCTGAACATGGAATTCAGCATAGTTAAAATAAAAAGTAACTAAAGCCTCATACTATCTATTTGCATGTCAGTCCCTTCTTACTTTTCGCCGATGCGTTTTACTGAGTTAAAGGACCACTCACGCCTCCAAAACGTGACTCTACAGGACGGGCCCTCCTTAAAAGAAGGAAGTCTAAAGATTTTTGACTCCTTCTTTTGTTTTGTCTTCCACTTTTTTTTTTAGTCTCGCGGGCTTGTCCCTGAACTTGGGACCTGGGAGTCTAATTTTCAGACTACGAGATGGCTGACTCGATAGGCCCGAGAGTGCCTGCGAGCCGCGAGGACGCCACAGAATGAATTCCTGCTGTCCGCGGCGCGCGGGCGGCGGGGGACGGCCGTGAAGCACCTCGACGCCACTTGGGCTACCTCGGGACCCAAGCGCGCGGCCCCTTTTCTCTTGCGCGGAGCGGCTGGAAGTTGGTCGTGATGGCCAATCGAGTCCGAACGCTCTGAGAAGGCACGGGCTATTGGTAATGATCCATTATTATTATTAAGCTATTAGAGAGACTGTTCAGATCCTACTTGTCTTGCCAATTCATCCGGTGAAAACTTCTCGGCATCACTGTATTCTAAATAATGTGAGAACTATTTTCCCACCCATAGATTTTGCAAGGACTGTTAATTTTTTTTTTTTTTGTTTTGTCTTTTTTTGAGAATTCTCTTACGTCTATGCGACGACACTTCGACAACTCGACTCGACACATCACACCTCGCCCTCTTTCCTGGGGCGTCTCCCGACCACCCTAACGGGACGCCCAGGGCAGTACCCCAGGCTCAGTACCAAAATGCACTGTGTTTGGGGTCACCGGAAGGTCGGTCTTTAGGGTCCTTTGGTCTCACCTTTCGACTTGTGCGGTCGCCACTCTGTAAAGTAGCTAGAACCGTAGCCTCCGAGAAGAGAAAGTGTCGGCGGTCATGAGACTCGCGCCGGGAGACGGTGTCCCGACCGCACCGCCTAATTGGGAGGCACCCCGAATCTCGCCCTGTAGGTTCCCAAAAGGAATCGACTGCAACGAAAGGGAATTAAGGTTGACGAAAATCACTAAGGGGACCAGGTCGTTAAGGTGAGAGTCCTTAAGCAGGATTTCTTTATTAGTCCCTACAGGTTTTTCTGAACTAATGATCTCTCTTTTCTTGTAGTTCCGTAAAATTGACCTTTTTTTGACATTTACTGTATTTACCGATATATTTAATACCATACCGGATAATTCTTACTCGCTGAAGTGAAAGTGAAAAGTGATAGTACTTAACCTCTTCCTTTGCCGTTGGGTGAGGTCACAAGAACGGACCTCTTAGGGTCCCTGCCCCCTCGAACCACCCGACGGTAGAGACCCCAGCGTGTCTCAGCCTGTGCTGACTCCACTGAATCGTCGTCGATAATTCTTACTATACATCGGTAATTATTAGTACATTTTCTTGTGTTAGACCCTTATTAACATTCTATCACAATCCGATATAAAGTTTAAATTTTTAATTCGTTGTTTCTATATAACATGTCGTGTCTTTTAATGTCGGTAATGAAACATTATTGAAAGTTATCGTCATAGAGATTTTTGTGACTTAGTGTTACGACAAGTAGATTTTGATTATATTATAACATATAGTTGATATCAAGTTGAACTTTGAAAAATTTCCTACGTACATTCATGGAAGTTTTTACCTTTCCTAGGTATTTCGGACCCACGACTTCAATCCACGGGGAAAAACTTTGGAATGATGGAACACACTGGATCTCATTTGATAAAGAGACAGAGTCCTGTTATTTTACTAACGTTCTTAATTTATTCTAACAAAGACATTTAACGAATCTTATCACAGACTGTATATTATTCGTAAGTGTTTCAATCTATTTTTATATTGTTCTAGTCTGAGGTACCAAGACAAAGATACCAAGAGACTGTGATAGGGTGGAAGTTGTTCACGAATTGTATAAAAAATTTTAATTAAAAATAACTGCATTTTAACTGTACAATGTAACAAAGTCCACGTGTTGGATTACTAGACTAAAAACATATACGACGTTTTACTAACGGGATTATTTGGATCAATTGTAGACAGTGGTGTATATCAATGGTTTTAAAAAAAACATGATCTTGAAAGCTCTAATGAGAGAATCGTTATGTTTGTATATCCTGTCATAATAATTGATATCAGTACGATATATATTTCAAATTGTGTAAATAAAAAAATAACTTCATGTGAACGAAATGTTACAACACAATCAAAGACCATATATCGTTTCACTAAGTCTATGTGTGTGTGTATGGAAAAGTACAAGAAAAGGTAATGCCAAATAATGTCCTATGACTTATATAAGGGGACACGATATGTCACTTTGGAACAATAGATAAAATGTATGTCATCAAAAGTGGACAATTAGGCTTTGAGGATTAAATAGGGAGGAGAAGAGGAAGGGGAAACCACTGGTGCAAAAGATACAGACACTCAGACAAAACATTTATTCAAGTAAAATAGAATAAAATCAAAGATGGACGCATACTATAAACAGAAAGAGAAAGACTGAAGGAAGTCACTCATACTAGTAGAGATCCGGGTAGGTACAACGACGTTTACCGTAAGAAAGAAAGAAAAATACCCACTCACCATAACGTGACTTATACACATGGCGTAGAAGAATAGGTAAGTAGACAATTGTCTGTAATTCCAACGAAGATACAGAACCGATAGGATTTATCACGACGATTCTTGTAACCCTACGTATGTAGAAAAGTTTAATATCAAGAGAGACCTATATACGGGTCCTCCCTCTAACGACTTAGTAACCACAACTCAACGAGTCAGTACAGGTTGAGGAACGCTGGGGCACCTGACGTCGTGTGGTCCGAAGGGACAGGAAGTGATAGAGGACCTCAATCACCGTTGAGTTAAAAATCAAAAAACTCCTTGGAGGGAGGTATCATAGAAGATATCACCAGCGTGGTTAAATGTAAGGGTGGTTGTTACAATCCTCCCAAGAGAAAGAAGGTGTGGGAGTAGCCATAAATAAATAACTGAAAAACTACTACCGGTAAAACTGACCACACTTCGCACATGGAGTTACAACAAAACTAACATAAAGAGATTATTAATCGTTTCGACTCACAGAAAAGTACACGGATAACGAGTAGATAAATAGAAGAAACCTCTTTACAGATGAACCCAGAAGACAGGTAGAAATCTAACTCGACAAACCCAAAAAACAATAACTCAACATACTGACCAAACATATGTTAAACCCTTTACTTAGGGACCAGTCCGAGTACAACGCTTATAAAGAGGATCAGACATCCGATAGAAAAACAAAAGAAGTCCTATAAGAAACGACACGTTTCCGAACATTCAAGCTAATCCAGGGTCAACAAGTAAAAACGAAAATGAAGATAACAAAGATACCGAGCAAACCCACCTGCCCTCCTCACATAGGACCGAGCAAACCCACCTGCCTTCCTGACAAAGATACCCCTTTGTCACCTTTGTCACCGATTGAAATAAAACCCCCCGAGATTTTAGTGACGTCTACCACTGACGTCGGTATTTTAATTTTTTACGAATGATGAATCTTCCTTTTAATACTGGTTGGATCTGTCGTATAATTTTTCGTCTCTATAATGAAACGGTTGTTTCCAGCCAGATCAGTTCCGATACCAAAAAGGTCACCAGTACATACCTACACTCTCAACCTGATGTTCCTTCCGACTCGCGTCTTCTTAACTATGAAAACTTGACACCACAACCTCTTCTGAGGACTCTCAGGGAACCTGACGTTCCTCTAGGTTGGTCAGGTAGGATGTCCTCTAGTCAGGACCCACAAGTAACCTTCCTGATTACAACTTCGACTTTGAGGTCATGAAACCGGTGGACTACGCTTCTCGACTGAGTAAACTTTTGTGGGACTACGACCCTTCTAACTCCCGTCCTCCTCTTCCCCTGTTGTCTCTTACTCTACCAACCTACCGTAGTGGCTGAGTTACCTGTACTCAAACCCACCTGAGGTCCCCAACCACTACCTGTCTCTCCGGACCGCACGACGTGAAGTACCCCAACGTTTCTCAACCTGTGCTGACTCGCTGACTTGACTTCACTACAGGAGTACTCTTTTCCTCTAATCCTATGTGTGTTTCATGTGTCTGTCTTCCCATTTGTACTTGTGTTAAAAAAAAAATTAACTTTGTACTTTATAAACTTTCCTTATATATGTCCATATTTAGGATTTTCTGGTTTACCAACGTCCCCATTTATGGGTTGAGTCCTATTACCAAGGGAGAAGTCAACTTCCTCCTTTTACAGTAGCCTCTTCTCTGACTTCCCCTTGAAAATTTTCATGAATAAAAATAAATAAATAAACCGACGTGTCCCAGAATCAACACCGTACACCCTTGATCAAGGGGTTGGTCCCTTGTTTAGGTCCCGGGATCGTAACTCTCTAGTCTCAGTCGGCGACCTAGTGGTCCTCTCAGGGTGTACGTCCTCAAAAAACATGTCCATTACATAACAAGAGATGCTTCTTAATACCCCCTTTCCTCAGTATAAGAAGTAATATGAAAGAACGCACAGACTTTATCAAAGAATGTCGAAAAGTCTTTCCGTTATCTGGTTATTGTAACCGAAAATTAAGGAAATTTTGACGTCATCCGGAATCTTTTAAATAAGTTTAGTGAGGAAAATGTAATGTCTAACCCTTTGATTTCTGGACACCTTGAAAGACCAAAGATCTTATCAATCTGATTTGGGTCTAAAGGACAAATAATTCATTTACCAAACACTCGTGTCAAGAACCTTCGCCGCTAGTGATTTAGTCAATACTAGAACAATTTGGTTAAAACAAAAGAAAAAGCCGTTCTAATGAGCTGACCATCTTCTTTATGATATTTATACTAAACAAAAGTAATATCGTTCAGTAAATAAATAAATAAACCAATACTTGAGGAACCCTTTCCAGCCTCTTTACAACGGTCTACGACTGGAGACAATCCACCTTATTAACCAAACTCTTGTCGAGACCTTCTCCTTGAGACCTTAGCACTTAGTCTCAGTTGATACTCCCCATTCGGGATAAGAAAAAACTGTTATTGAATGAATGAAAACCGACACGACCCAGAAGTGACGACAAGTCCGAAAAAGAGGTCAACACCTCCTGTCCTCGATGGGAGATCAACACCAGACGCCGGAAGAGTGGCGTGGCCGAAGAGAATCACACCCTGCGACCGGGATCGCGTCCACCCGAAGTAAGCAACGTCGTGTGCCCGAGTCATAAACGGCGAGCACCCGAGATCTCGTGTCCGAGTCGTCGACACCATGTGGCCGAATCAACGAGACGTCGTACACCCTAGAAGGACCTGGTCCCTAACTTAGACACAGAAGACATAACCGTCCACCTAAGAAAATGGTGACTCGGTGGTCCCTTCGGGGCCGAGACAAGAATTAGAATTAGTAAAGGATGAGTTGTATAAATAGTTCCGAAATTTACTTTTATTAAACATATACAATTAGTTGTCATACGTTTTCGCTCTCTCGATTAGGGAGGACTGAGAGGTCCGTTCCGGTTGGCGTCGAGAGTAACGTGAATCGTGCAAGAGGAATGGACGTGCAGGACTGCCGTGGAGGTCTGTCTGAGGTCCACAGTGAGCAAAATCTTAGGAGATTTAACCACGAACCGTGTATCATCCACAAGTTCGTTATGAACACCTGGAATTTGATTTAACGTATTGTCCTAGGTATTAGGTTTTTCAGGTCATCTGTCATCCTTTCCTGGATTTTATTGGTTCATGATCAATTTTCTAAGTTTTGTTTAAAAACAAACCCTAAAAAAAAATTAATTTTAATTAACGTCTTTTTCTCTCCTCTTTATCAATTGTCAAGTGGAGCTTTTCGGAAGACCCTCGTTCACACTTTTTCCTTAATTAAGAAGTCGAGTAAATGTCTTGAGACCTAGAGGTGGATTCAGCCTCCGCTACGGTCTTTGTCCCGTTCCACGTTACACGTTTATTTCTCTCCAGTAACGGAGTAAAATAAAACGTATCCACACATAGACCAAGGCCCTCCGTGTAAAATTTATCCTGTTTGTCCAAGAACTTCGGTGTCGTCTATTCAGCGACTTTCGAGACTCCCCTAAAAGTTGTTCGTCTTTTTGTCTTCCAATCTCTACCCTGTACCATCGACAGACGTTTTTTTTTCATAAAGATAATCTTTCTTACTTCGGAATCAGAAGAGGCTTCACGTCTTGATTTTGGTTATCTCCACCATTTTATTGTATAAAGTCGAGTTTTTAAGGAGATTATAGATCTGAGTAGGATGCTATTTGCTTTACTTCATAAACCCTCCCCAGTACGGTAAACCGTGGCCGTTTGTCGGACAGACTCTTCAAACAACTTCCGTGAACACACATTCTCTCACCCGATCTGCTGAACTTAATACACTAGGTTTATTCGAGGTGGAGTAACAGGAAACGTGAAGAGAAAATTGTAAATGGTGTATAAAACATCACTAGACACATATATGATTAGAATAGGAGCGGGTTAATCGCAGTTGTGATCGCACGGCGAGGTGGTTCAGACCCCTCATTCTTACTTATTCGATTGTGGCTCGTCGTCTCGCCCACCGAAAAGTCGAAAGACTTCTCGATTTTTCCACAGAGACTACCACGAAAATCGAAAGAGAGGAGGGACAAACAAAAAACAAACAAACGAATGAGAGGGTCCTGTACAAATAATTATCGTAATATTTGTACTAATACAAATATTTATCGTATTCTGGGACTAAAAAGGAGTTTACCAGAGAGAGCTTTGGAGTCTCCAGAATCAGCAGGTCCGGGATGATGAGAGAAAGGGGCCTGACCGCAGAGGAGATACCATCCCGCCCGAGTCGGAAGATCGAGAGATCGGGAGGGCAGCCGGGTAGATACCAAAGGCCTCCGGAGTGGCCTTCGAGGGCACCCGCTACCCAACCCCTCCGGCCTTCAACGCGGAACTGATGAGCGGCAAAGTTTTACGACGATTCTGGAATCCCTGTCAACTCACTGCGGGGGTGTGGGGGCCCGAGCCGCCTTTCGCTGAGTACCTTGCCGGCACTCCACACCGAAAACCCAAAGCGACCGCTCCACGGCCGTCCGGGCCTCGCCCCCCGCCCCCCCCACCCTCTCGGCGCCCGTCCACACGCCGGGCCCCGTCCCCCACCGGCCGCCCTCCTCGGCCTCCTCACCCACCGGCGCGCGCCTTCCAGCGGGCCCGCTCCGGCCCGACCACCCCATGCGCGGTGCGCTGCGCTTAGGCGCCTCCTGCCGCCACCCTCACGTACTGATCCGCGTCCAGGCGGCCGCCCAATGGCTGGCCTTCAGCCCTATCTACCTTCTACGAGCTATCCTGCGCTTCACACCCCTGCTGACTCCGTGAAACCTTCTTTCCGCCCTTTCTCCCTCCTCTCTTACTGTGACGCCAACAGAAGTTCTGAAATACCATCACTAAAAGTCCCGGTGCCTGGTAGACAGAGTCTCCGTGGACTCATGAGCAAACTTCTGACGAGTAAGCCCCCGGTGTGGGTATGAAGGGGATGGTCTTACAGTCCTCGACCTCGAGCCCTTCCACATAAAATTAGTCGCGCAAGGGGACAACCAAGAACATGTGGGGGTTCAGACCTTTGGTGACAATATTTCGCTGTGCGTCTCTTTTACGACGACGAGAAAAGGAAGTAGAGCCTTCGAGAGAATCCTTCGAGGAGGCACGGCACCCTACAACCGTACCCTTTGTTCATAGTTTCCAGGAACCATGAAAAACCATCATTCATAATGACGTAGAGTCAACCCAAACCAGAGGAGGGAGAATGAACCTGGGGGGTCACCGAGTCGCCATTTCTTATGCGGACGTTACGGCCTCAGCATCCAACTTAGGGACCCAGCCCTTCTAGGGGACCTCCTCCCGTACCGTTGGGTGAGGTCATGAGAACGGACCTCTCAGGGCACCTACCTCCTCGGACCACCCGAGGACAGGTACCCCAGCGTTTCTCAGCTTTTGCTGACTTCGCTGAATTGTACGTACGTGCATGAGGAGTATGTAAAGACGATGCTTTTCAAGTAAAGCAAATCTTATAAATGAGTTCTTATAAAACAAAGTGTCATATCAGTCCTAGTGTTGAAAAATAAAATATCAAAAAAATTTTTTAGTTTGATGATGAACGGACAACAACTTCTTTTCGTGTGTCCTATCTTCACACATTTTACTTGACAATTGGACGGGGGAGGAGTTCGACCGATGGGAATTGACGACCTATAATACAAGAAGGACTGAAAAACGTGTACATAAGAATGAAAATTTGTTGTCACCCCAGTAAAACACAGACAATAAGACGTGGAATTTAAAAAGTCATCGTTGTAGTCTCTTTTGAAAGGTATTTCACATGTATGTCATAAAAGAAAATTCCTGAACTCATAACGCGTGTTCTTAAAGAAGTCCCCTAAAAATCCAACAAAGGATTTCGCATAACAAACAAAACGTTTGACGACCTCATATAAGAACGATGTCAGAAGTGAAAAAATCCACACATCGTCTAGACCATTCTTGATTTTGTTATAGACTTACAATCAAACAACAACAACAAAAGATTTCTTTTTTCAACCAAAATAATAAAAGTACATAGATCGACTTTCCCTTAGTCTGTCATCACAAATCATCTCCACGAGTCCTGAAGTTTCTTAACTATTGTTACTAATCAAAACGATTGAAGACTGTTCGAAAATAAAATCAATCATAAATTTAATATCAACAGAAGTTTCCATCTCTTGTTTCTAGTCCAAATTCTCAGAGAACCTGATTCACATCCCATTTTTACTGAGAAGGTAATAGGAACTCCCTGCAAATTCTGACAAGAACGTGAGACTAAAGTCAGGTCATCCCCTGTGTGTATTTTTGTATTTTAATTATAGCACCCATAAAATTATTTCCACGAAAACACAGCAGTGGAAGAAACCCCTCAGTCTTTTCGGAACTGATTCCTCCACTGATCTTTGGTTCTAATCATCAAAAAAGTTCGATGTTAACCGTTTGTGTACCCTAAAAACACAAAAGAATACCCTTTACCGTTGGATGAAGTTATAAGAAGGGACCTCTTAGGGTACCTGTCTCCTCGGAAGGTCCGACGTCAGGTACCCCAGCGTGTCTCAGTCTGTACTGACTCGTGTGAGTCGTATGTAAATGAGACATGGTAAGTTATCCCATTAATTTTGGGTAACAAAACTAAGTCCTAACGAAAAAGAAAAAAGGGTGGAAACATCACTTTATAAAATTTCAAAGTGTCGACACAGTAAAGTAAAAGGAAATTTATACAGTACTACATCGAGAATGATTCAACAACAAGTCAGCGACTCAGTACAGACTGAACAACGGCGGCGTACTTAATGTCGCACTACCCTAAGGGACAGGAAGTGATAAAGGGTTTAAAGGAGTTTGAGTACAGGTAACTCAACTACTACGCTGGTAGAGGAGACAACGGGAGTCAGAGGAGGACGGGAGTCAGAAAGGGTCGTCGTCGCGGAAACGGTCACTCAGACCGAGAAACGTAGTCCCCGGTTTCATGACTTCAAAGTCGAAGTCGTAGTCAGAAGGTTACTTATAAGTCCTAACCAAAGGAAATTCTAACTGACCAAACTAGAGGAACGCCAGGTTCCCTAAGAGTTTTCAGAAGAGGTCGTGGTGTCAAGTCTTCGAAACCGTGAGTTGAAAGAAAGAACAGGTCGAGAGTGTAGACAGATACTGATGACCTTTTTGGTATCGAAACTGGTATGTCTGGAAACAGTCGTCTCATTACAGAGACGAAAAATTATACGACAGATCCAAGCAGTAACCTCTTCCTTTGCCGTTGGGTGAGGTCACAAGAACAGACCTCTTAGGGTCTCTGTCCCCTCGGACCACCCGACGGCAGATACCCCAGAGTCTCAGCCTGTGCTGACTTCACTGAATCGTTGTCGTCCAAGTAGTATCGACAAGAAGGTTCCTCGTTCGCAGAAAATTAAAGTACCGACGTCAGTGGTAGGTGTCACTAAAACCTCGGGTCCTTTTATATTAGACAGCGACAAAGGAGATAAAGGGGTAGGTAAACGGCACTTCACTACCCTGGCCAACGGTACTAGAATCAAAAAATTGCAACGCAAAATTCGGTTGAAAAAAGTGAGAGAAACTGGAAGTAGTTCTCCGAGAAATCAAGGAGAAGTGAAAGACGGTGACCCACCACAGTACACGTATAGACTCCAATAACGATAAAGAGGGCCGTTAGAACTAAGGTCGAAGACTCAGCAATTCGGTCCGCAAAACGTATCACATGAACCGGATATTCAATTTATTCGTTCCACTGTCGTATGTCGGAACTGTATGACGAAGGGGCCAAAACTTAGTCAGGTAACAAGGCACATTCTAAGATTGACAACGAAGAATAGGACAAATGTACAAAGAGTCCTCTTTCTATTCCATCAGACCATAAGAGTAGAGAACTTCTTAAAAAGTCAAACAACACTAGGTGTGTCAGTCTCCGAAATCGTATCAGTTGCTTCGTCTTTATATACTAAAAATTTTAAAAGAACGAAAAAGACACTAGGTCATCTACAACCGTTAAACTAGAGACCAAGGAGATAGAAAAGATTTAGGTCGAACATGTAGATCTTCAAGTGCATGACGACTTCGGATCGAACTTCCTAAAACTCGTATTAGAACGCACGAACACTTTACTCACGTTAACATGCCATTAAACTTGTAAGAAACCTGAACGGAAATTTAAACCCCAACCTTACTTTTGACTAGCAAAGGACAGCACACCGGTGACGACTCAAAAGGTTTAAACGACCGTATAACTCACGTTATGAAAATTGTCGTAGTAGAAAATCCTAAATTTTATTGAGTCGACCTTAAGGTAGTGGAGATGATCGAAACAAGTATCATTACGAAGAATTCCGACTCTTCTGGGAACAGAAGTGTCAGGTCCTACAGACCGAGATCTACGCACTGGTGTGGCAGCACCAATAGACCCAATATTTTTGGAAAAAACATGTCAAGAAGACACATAAGAACGGTGGAGAAGAACTATAGAAGACGAAGACAATCCAGGTATGGTAAAGACAGGAAATAGCTCGGGTAGAAACGTACTTTACAAGGGAACCGTAAAGATTAAAAGAACTTCTCTAGAGATCAGAAACGATCAGATAACAAAAGGAGATAAGCGTAACTAGTGACTCCTTCCGAAAGAATAGAGAGGAACGATAAGAGGACTTGAGATGTAAGTCAACCCATTCAGAAAGGAAAAGAGGAAACGGACAGCGAAGAGAAGAAAAGAGTCGACAAACATTCTGGAGGAGACTGTTGGTGAAACGGAGGAACGTAAAGAAAAAGAACCCCTACCAAAACCAGTGGCGGAGGACATGTTACAATGCTTGGAGGTAGGTATCAAGAAGTCCGCGAGACAGATGGTCTAGATTAGAGAGTTTAGATAAGCTGTAAAGGTGACATATTAGTATTCCCTAAACTAAATCCAGTATGGACTTACCGGATCACCAAAAGGGATGAAGTTAAACTCAGACTTAAAACGTTATTCCTCGACTACTAGTCTCGTGTCAGACGAGGTCCAGAACAATAACAACTGATGTATCTCCCAGAGGTAGAAGTCGACGTCTCCTATATTAGTCAGACTAACGTCATAACTGTAGACCACTACAGGTACAGAGAACACAACAACCTTCTCCCAAAACGATACTGGTTACACAAGAGTAGCGTTTTGAGAACAATCGGTAACGGAACGAAGTCAAACATGAGACTCCGGTTTAAACGGAGAATCGTCAAAAATTTTTCAATGGTGTCACGGAAAACTGACGGTAATTGTCGAAGAACGACGACGACGACGACGCAGCGAAGTCAGCACAGGCTGAGAGACGCTGGGGTATCTACCGTCGGGTGGTCCGAGGGGGTAGGGACCCTAAGAGGTCCGTTCTCGTGATCTCACCCAACGGTAAAGGAAGAGGTCACGTATTTTCACTTTTCACTTTCACTTCAGCGAATCAGTACAGGTCGAGTCGCTGGGGCACCTCACGTCAGATGGTCCGAGGAGGATGTCGAAGAATCATCATAGATTTTGGATCATCAATTAAGTCTTAAAGAACTAACAAATCCTTTTTACTGTGAAAACGTCTACCGAAC
Source organism: Capra ibex (assembly GCA_006410555.1). NCBI lineage: Eukaryota > Metazoa > Chordata > Mammalia > Artiodactyla > Bovidae > Capra > Capra ibex. Next base: position 1,551,177 of record SJYO01036187.1, read on the forward strand.
AAATTTGGTTCTGAACTTGTTCCAGGTAGACAACATAATCCCATTACAAAAAATTCAGAGACACTTGTCAGAAGGTGAAATCGTCATTGGGTTCCACGACATCTTAAAGGATGTAAGACCTAAACCGACTAACGGACGAAAATTACAAGGAGTTAAAAAAAGGGTGATGTTTATTCATCATCAATCTAGATCTCTGAACTAATCTAAACCTGAACTCCCGTCCCCCAGTTCTTACGAAGTATCCTTCATGACCGACGAAAGGAAACGAAGAGTGCCTTTCGTGTACTAAACACTTACGGAGACGGAGAATCTCTATTCAAACCAGTTACCCAGTTTACGGCATTCGGGCGAGTTACACAAATTTTCAAAGGGGAAGGGGGTTGGAAAGTGAATTTACTAAAAACTCTTCTACTGTAAATTGGGTCTCTGACCTTTAAAATCCTACTCAGTCAGACCATGTCTTGAGTCACAAGTTTTACTTCCCTGTTACACACGTTTCCGGGACAAAATCTTTGTCTTTTCTAGTCACACCTGTTCCACGTACCTCGCACCCCATCTCGTCACGTTCGACCTTTCTCCTTCCCACGATAAAAATCTTGTCATGGTTCGTTACCACATCCCAGACCGTCCCATCCCAACAAAAAAATTAGGAGACCGACATCACACCTCAAACTTAACTTCACCCCAATCCCTGTCAATGTTCAGATGACGTCACTGTGTCCGTTCTTTGTCATAAAAAACTACACTCCTTAACCAGTACTTTTACTTCTCTTCCCCACCAAAACTTTCTAAAAATCATCAATTTTAGGTATTTCAAACTACACTATTACCTCTTCCTCCCGCTCTCGTTCTACTACTGACTTGAAAGATAAAACTCTTCACTTTCACTTGTAGTAAGTGAAAGACTGAAAAACACTGGGGTACTTGATATGTCAGGTCAGGTACCTTAAGAGGTCCGGAAAGGGAAGAGGTCCCCTAGAAGGGTTGGGTCCCTAGCTTGGGTCCAGAGGGCGTAACGTCCGCCGAAGAAATAGTCGACTCGGAGTTCCCTTCGGGGACAAAACTCTTTGGCTTACATTTTCTTATTCGCAATTAGAACCTGTCCAATAAACTGAAGGAATTCGGAGTCAAAAGAGAAAATTCCTCGCTCATTACATGGATTGAGACAACGTGAGCTTCCTCTAAGGTCCACCCTTTCCTCCTTCTAGGACGAAACCCAAGTTTCGGGTAGTCGACCTAAGTAAAGAGTACATACAGGAACTCATCACGGTAACGAGGTCCCTAAAAAGACAGGATAAGAAGGTCATAAGAGGGTAAATTTTTAGGAAGGTGACGACAGATAAGGGAGAATAAGGAGGAGACACATCAGTTTTCATTAAACAGGACGAGTCTTGATGAGACCGGGAATTTGGTCATAGAAAAAAAAAAAAAAAATTACCTCCGAGACAATATTAAGTACTAAAGTCAATTGAGTACATACTGTTTGTTATACATCATTTTCGTTTTATTATCCTTCACTGTCTATTACTCTAAAGTATTAGTTGACAATGTACGATAATACCTAGATTCATGAAACATTTGAGGTCAAAAAAAAACTTATTATTAATAGCTATATTAACACGTTATAACTCTGTATCTTGTTTTATGTCAGTAATCTCCTGTCAACGAGACGTTATAACACAACCGGAGATGGTATACAGGATAGGGAGGACTCGGGAGGAGGGTAGAGGGAGAGGTCGCAGAAAAATCACCGTGTGAAAGACGGTCTACAATTTGGGAAAAACTCCGAATTTAAGAAGTTCAGGACAAGGACGATTCAACGACTTGATCGTACTGACGACTGAGCAAGAGGGTTCAGTAGAGCTCTCCGTGATATTTTCCGTTTCTGACTCTCTGTTCACCCACTACACCCGCAAAAACTTAACGACCCACTCACCCCCCTCCCACCGACCCACAAACCGGAATCCGTCCTCAGTCGGTCCGCACCGACATCCTCTTATTTTGGTCCCTTCTTCTCGTGACGACCCTGCGGGATCAAAGAAGGGACGGAGTGATGGAACCTTAATAGAAAAAGGTGTGAATGACACTGAGTCGAGACCAGATCGAGAGGAGTTTTCATTTAGTCCCGTATTGTCCTCAGACATGAACCCTCCTCCCTAACTCTTTTGTTTTCACTACTGACTGAATTCCGTCAGGTAAGAGACAGGAAATGGAGGAATAAAGAACAAGTCAACGGGTCAGGACAGGTCGGGAAACGTTGGGGTATCTGACGTCATACGGTCCGGAGGGACAGGGAGCGGTAGAGTGTTTCAAACGGGTTCAAGTACAGGTAACGTAGTCACTACGATAGGTCGGTAGAGTAGGAGACTACGGGAAAAGAGGAAGACGGGACTCAGAAAGGGTCGTACTCCCTGAAAAGGTTACTCAGTCGATAAACGTAGTCTACTGGTTTTATGACATATATACGTTACCTTATAATGAGTCTGTGATTTTCCTCACTTTGACACGGTAAACGTCGTTGTACCTACCTGGATCTCTAACAGTATGACTCACTTCATTCAGTCCGTCTCTGTCTGTTTATGTATACTGTAGGGAAAATGTACCTTAGAAATTTTTTTTTCCCATGTTTACCTGAATAAATGTTTTCTCTTTATCTTAATGTCTACATCTTTTGTTTGTACCAATGGTCCCCTACCTCCCCCACCCTATGTAACCCTCTAACCCTAACTGTATATGTATGATGAAATATATTTTATCTATTGATCATTCTTGGATGACATATCGTGTTCCTTGAGTTGAGTCATGAGACATTACTGGATATACCCTTTTCTTAGATTTTTTCTCACCTATATACATATACCTATTGACTAAGTCAAACGACATGTGGACTTTGATTTTGGTGTGACATTTAGTTGATATGACGTTATCCTTTTCTTCTTCCGGTAGACGTCCGTCTGGAGTCTCTATGAAACTCAAACCAAGGTGCGAATGAACGCACGAGTCATCGAAGTCAGCACAGACTGAGAAACACTGGGGTTCCTGGCATCGGGAGGTCCGAGGAGGTAGGTACCCTAAGAGGTTCGTTCTTATAACGGTACGGAAGGAGGTCCCTTAGAAGGACTGGGTCCCTAGTTTGGCCACAGAGGATGTGACGTCCTAAGAAATGGGTGACTCGGTAGACCCTTCGGGACCCAAAGTAAGGTCTGGTGTCATTATTTCGTTTTTAGCACCACTTCACTTTTTTTTTTTTATGACCGCGAAATCAAAGTCGCAGTCAGGAAGACTGCTCAGAAATCCCAACTAAAGGGAATTCTAACTGACCAACCTAGAGGAACGATAGGTTCCCTGAGAGTCCTCAGAAGAGGTCGTAGTGTCAAGTTTCCGTAGTTAGAAACCGTAAGACGGTAATGTCAGGTCGAGAGTGTTGGTATGTACTGGTGACCCTTCTGGTATCGGAACGGACACACCCGCAAGCAGCCGTCTCATTGCGGAGACGAAAAGCCGTGAGAGAGATCCAAACAGAACCGAAATAACAGAAGAGTGAGGTACCGACGTCAGCGGTAGACGTCACTAAGACCTCGGGTTCTTCTCCTTTAGGTAGTGATGAAGGTGGAAAAGGGAAGACAAATGGTATTTCACTACCCCGGTCCGCGGCACTAGAATCAAAAAAATCATAAATCGAAATTCGACCGAGAAAGTGAGAGGAGGAAGTGGGAGTCGTTCTCCAAGAAGTCACGGAGAAGCGAAAGAAGGTAATCTCACCACAGTAGACGTATAGACTCCACTAACTACAAAGAGGGGGGTAGAACTAGGGTCGAACATTGAGAAGGTCGGACCGTAAAGAGTACTACACGAGTCGTATATCCAATTTGTTTATCTCACTGTCGTCTGACGGGACCACATGAGGGCAGAGTTAGAACTTGGTTAGTCAACAAGGTATGTCCCAAGATTGACAACGAAGAACTGGGAGTATGTCCAAAGAGTCCTCTGTCCATTTTACCAGACCATGAGGGTAGAGAAATTCTCAAAAGGTGTCAAACAATGCTAGGTGTGTCAGTTTCCGAAATCGTATCGACGACTTTGTCTCCATCTGCAAAGAGACCCTAAGGGAAAGAAAGAGATACTAGGTGGCTTACAACCGTTAAGCTAGATACCAAGGAGAAGGAAAAGATTTGGGTCGGACCCGTAGACCTTCAAGAACCAAGTGTATTACGATTTCGCATCGTACGTTCTAAAAAAAAAAAAAAAAAAAAACCGGATACTTCTCTGGACAAATAATGACTATTGTGAAGTAAACCGATTTTGGTGCGTGTGTTTATGAATTTCACGTTTAAGAATATCCCTCATAAATACTATGTGGGGCCATCAGACATTCCTTTTTACTCTTCTATAACTGTCTTTGATAATTTTGTTCCCATGTTAAAACCTGATGACCATATGTCTTTTTATTAATTGAGAATTGACGTATATAAAATAAACCGTATAAGTTACTGTATGTTTCTCAAACAAAGTCGGATATTGTGTTCCGGAGTAGTGTATGTCCACGTTTAGAACAAACCCTCGTACGTTCTAAAATTCGTACTGGAATTATCTANAAAGAGACCCTAAGGGAACGAAAGAGATACTAGGTCGCTTACAACCGTTAAGCTAGATACCAAGGAGAAGGAAAAGATTTGGGTCGGACCCGTAGACCTTCAAGAACCAAGTGTATTACGATTTCGCATCGTACGTTCTAAAAAAAAAAAAAAAAAAAAACCGGATACTTCTCTGGACAAATAATGACTATTGTGAAGTAAACCGATTTTGGTGCGTGTGTTTATGAATTTCACGTTTAAGAATATCCCTCATAAATACTATGTGGGGCCATCAGACATTCCTTTTTACTCTTCTATAACTGTCTTTGATAATTTTGTTCCCATGTTAAAACCTGATGACCATATGTCTTTTTATTAATTGAGAATTGACGTATATAAAATAAACCGTATAAGTTACTGTATGTTTCTCAAACAAAGTCGGATATTGTGTTCCGGAGTAGTGTATGTCCACGTTTAGAACAAACCCTCGTACGTTCTAAAATTCGTACTGGAATTATCTACCCCTTTGTCACAGTCCGAAATAAAAACCCCCGAGGTTTTAGTGACGTCTACCACTAACGTCGGTACTTTAATTTTCTGCGAATGAGGAACCTTCCTTTCAATACTGGTTGGATCTATCGTAAAAGTTTTCGTCTCTATAATGCAACGGTTGTTTCCAGGCAGATCAGTTCCGACACCAAAAAGGTCACCAGTACAGACCTACACTCTGAACCTGACACTTCTTTCGACTCGTGGCTTCTTAACTACGAAAACTTGTCACCACAACCTCTTCTCAGAACTCTCAGGGAACCTGACGTTCCTCTAGGTTGGTCAGGTAAGATTTCCTCTAGTCAGGACCCACAAGAAACCTTCCTTACTACGATTTCGACTTTGAGATCATGAAACAGGTGAAGTACGCTTCTCAACTGAGTAACCTTTTCTGACTACGACCCTTCCTAACCCCCGTCCTCCTCTTCCCCTGCTGTCTCCTACTCTACCGACCTACCGTAGTGCCTGAGCTGCCTGTGCTCAGACTCACTTGAGGCCCTCAACCACTACCTGTCCCTCCGGACCGCACGACGTGAAGTACCCCAGCGTTTCTCAACCTGTGGTGACTCGCTGACTTGACTTGATGATCGTACCCTCTACTCACGTCAACAGACTGCCAATCGGTAAGAAATCGTAATGGGAAGAACCCTTAACCCTACTCCTAACTGGTAACGGTCAGGACACCGGTGACGAGTCAGAACGTCTAAGCGACTACACAACTTACGTCGTGGAACTACCGTAATGGGAAGTCCCTAGACTTATCGAAATGGCCTTAAGGTAACGTAGGTGATCGAATTGTCTCTACGGATTAAGAATCCAGAGGGGTTTAGGGATAGTATTACGACATAGAGAGACCCCTTGTTTTCTACTTAGGAACCAACTCGTCACTAACATACCCCACCTCTCATTAACACCAAAAGACCACGAACCCTAAAGGACGAAATCGCGAATGAAGGATGGAATGAGTCGAATGACACTGACTATGACTCACCTTAAACCAGAACAACGATTACGAAATGGATAATCTTATCGAAGGCAGGAGATCCCTTCTTATTGTCTTACAACTTCTCGTGTCCATAAAGTTCTCCTCTTGTTACGCATCCAAAGAGCCTTGTCTTTATTATCTTCTCTGTCTAGTTCCCAAATTTCAATCTACTAGTAAGACGTTCTTTCTCCCCACTATAATCGTTGAACTTCGTCCTTATTCGTCTCCGACTCTCTTGGCTCGTCTTTATCGTCCGAATTTTTACGTCACCAACTTTGTATCTTGTCACGTAGTTCACCCACTTTATTACGTCACCTATGTGAACCTGCTTAACCTTAAGCTCTCACTCCTTTAGAGGGTTTTGTTTCCCCTTTTCTGTCTATATATATATATATATATACTTACTTTTCGATTTTCTATTCCTCTGATCTAGATCTCTATGTAGACTTATTATCCGGAGAATCTCTTCTTTCTTCCGTTACCGTCATGAGAACGGACCCTTTGGGGTCCCTGCCTCCTCGGATCACCCGACGGCAGACACTCCAGTATGTCTCAGTCTGTGCTGACTGAGGGGTCTACCGAGTCATCACTTCTTAGGCGGACGTCACGTTCTCTACGCCCAAACTAAGCATCCAACCCTTCTAGAGGACCTCTTCCTTTCCCGTTGGGTGAGACCATAAGAACGGACCCTTTAGGGTACCCGTTTCCTCGGACCACCCATGTCGGTAACCCAACGGTCCTTAGCCTGTGCTGAATCACTGATTTGTTGTGGTCCTCGCAATATCACTTTAAATTCTCATAGTATCGATTTCTTTTAATATCCTCGGAGTCTCTCCTTCTTGTCTAGTGTGTGCGTTTTTCGTTTTTAACTTAACTGTAATCGTAAAACTTGTCGTAGTTATTTACGTTTTTCTGTTCTCAAAAAAGTCCCAAAATATCCTTTTGATTTCTCAAAATATGGATTGGTTGAAATTTATCTTCCCGTACTATGTCCATATCAGTCCATATATTTTATAACCTTCGGAACGGTGGATTTCTGGATGTAACTTTTGTCCAGATCTATTCATGACTAAGTTTAGTTCTTTTACAATGTCCTCTAAGTACTTCATTTCCATTAGTTTATAGAACAGTAAATAACACCATTTCCGATTTCGTTTTCCTTTTTTCCCTCTCATTCACCCTCTCCCTTTCTCTTTTCCTTTTTATCTCTCTCTCTTTTTATCAAGACAACGTCTTAAATTTCAGGTTTACTACGACACGAATTCAAGTATAGAATGATCGTCCCTCTGTCTCTACGTTAAAGTCCTTTCCATTATTGTATAATTTTACTTCTTATCCTGTTTAACGTTACGATTTAATTCTACTATCTCTGTCTAAATATATATAGTCAATGTCATTTACCTGAGTTAAGTGGTCAATTTCTATTTTTAGGACTGTATCACTATTAGTGACATATAATTCTTGCGTGGTTCTCTATATCGTCAAACTTCATACTTACGGAACCCAATTTTTATGAATTTTATCCTGAACGGACCACTAGGTCACGAATTCTTAGACGAACGGTTACGTCCCCTGGTCCCAAGTTGGGGCCCAGGATCTTCAAAGGTGTACACCGTCCCGTTGATTTGGACACGGGGTCTTGACGACTCGGGTACGAGACCTCGGGCTCTCGACGCCGACGACTTCGGACGTACGGCTCTCGAACACGAGACGTCGCTCTCTTCGGTGGCGTCCCTCCTCCCTCTGCCCACAGTGGTGTTCCTTCTCTCTCGGGTCGCGCCGCTTCCTCCGGGTCGCGCCGCTCCCTCCGGGTCGCACCGGTTTTTCATTGCATTTATTAGAACTTTTTAAGAAGGTCATCTACTTCACTTTAACCATCTTGATGGGACCACCAAGTCTACCATTTCACAGACGGACGTCGCGCCCTCTGGGTTCAAGCTAAGGACCCAGCACTTCTAGGAGACCTCTTCCTTTACCGTTGGGTGAGGTCGTGAGAACGGACCTTTTAGGGTACCTGCCTCCTCGGACTATCCGACGTCAGGTACCCCAACGTTTCTCAGCCTGTGCTGACTCGCTGAAGCGAAAGTGAAAGAAAGTGGGACCCTAGTCACCTGTTTAAGTGGGTAGTACCACCCTCTAAAGTAAAATACAGAGAATTAACATCCAGTTTGAATCTGTCACACAATCCTTCGTCTGTGTAGTGGAACGGTTGTTTCCAGGCACATGAGTTCCGATAGATGCCAGAAAGGTCATCAGTACCTGCTTACACTCAACCTGAAATTTCTTCCAACTCGCGACTTCTTAACTACGAAGACTTGACACCACGACCTCTTCTGAGAACTCTGAGGGAACCTGTTGTTCCTCTAGTTTGGTCAGTTAGGATTTCCTTTAGTTGGGACTTATAAGTAACCACGACTTCGACTTCGAGGTTATGGAACCAGGGGACTACACTTCTCGGTTGAGTAACCTTTTCTGGGACTACGACCCTTCCTCCCTCCCCTTCCCCTGCCGTCTCCTACTCTAGCAACCTACCGTAGTGACTGAGTTACCTGTACTCAAACGCGTTTGAGGTCCTCTGCCACTTCCTGTCCCTTCGGACAGTACGACGTCAAGTACTCCAGTGTTTCTCAATCTCTGCTGAATCACTGACTTGTTGTCGTTTCACAGATTAAACACCATAGCCCTTTATTGTTATGTAAGAAAAAAAAATTCAACCTCTCCATTATTCTATATCATTTGTTATAGTGTCTACCTTTCTTCCTACATAGACATGTGACTTATTTCCAATTTTCTTATGATAGTTGACATACGGTAGTTAAAACTTCTAAATCTGTTTCGAACTTCTTCTTGTTTCGAACTTATTATAAATAATTTGAGTTCGTCGCTAATCTAAAAGGGTCTTTCCTTTGTGACCCAAAATATTCAAAACATCCACTCCGAAAGTTTCTGATCTTGTAGGTTCAAAATATTTTAATAAAAAGGTCTGACATCTGTCTATCCCTGATTTGCTAAATAAGACAATCCGGTCGATTGGGACTGTAAGTTTATTCTGTTTTTGAACTGTCACCCTTTGTAAATAAAGTATCTCTGAAATATTGGATTGGTTTCATAATCCTTTAGTTTCGGTTATCATATGTTTTTCTTATTATAGGTTTGGATTCAACCTAAATAGAGTCTACTCGTCCTTAAATTATAATCTTTTAGGTATTTAGTTTAAGTTTTAAAATAGTGTAATTATTTTCTACTTTTTTTAGTACCAGTAAAGTTATGTATTTCTTTTTTGGAAAAGATTTAGTGAGAAGGTACCATATAAGAAAAAATTTTTTTAAAATTCATATCAACTAAATGTTACAGTACAAAGTCAATAGGTTGTGTCGCTAAGTCAAAATGTGTATATATATTTATATCTATCTATGTGTGTGTGTATATACAAGAAAAAGTTTAATGAAAGGGAATGTCCAATAATGTTTTATGACTCATACCAATATACATCCAAGAACGACTAAAAGACAAAACACATATCATCGTGCAAACGGGAACCATATAAGAAGCCAAGTCAGCGAGTCAGCACAGGCTGAGAGACGTCGGGGTACCTGACGTCGTGCGGTTCGAAGGGACAGGTAGTGACCTCGACCGAGTCTGAATGTAAGTAACTCAACTACTACGGTAGGTCGGTAGAGTAGGAGACAGCAGGGAAAGACGAAAGCTAGAAAGGGTCGTAGTCTCAGAAAAGATTACTCAGTCGAGAAGCGTAGTCCACCGGTTTCATAACCTCGAAGTCGAAGTCGTAGTCAGGAAGGTCACTTATAAGTCCGGACTAAAGGAAATCCTACCTGACCAACCTAGTACGTCAGGTTTCCTGAGAGTTCTCGGAAGAGGTTGTGGTGTCAAGTTTTCGTAGTCAAGAAGGTGCGAATCGAAAGAAATACCAGGTTGAGACTGTAAACAGGTACTCATGTCCTTTTTTTGTATCGAAACTGATCTACCTGGAAACAACCGTTTCATTACAGAGACGAGAACTTATACGATAGATCCAACCAGTATCGAAAAGAAGGTCCCTCGTACGCAGAAAATTGAAGTACCGACGTCAGTGGCAGACGTCACTAAAACCTCGGGTTCTTTTACTTCAGACAGTGACACAGGTGACAAAGGGGTAGTCAAACGGTACTTCACTACCCTGGCCTACGGTACTAGAATCAAAAAAACTTACAACGCAAAATTCGGTCGGAGAAGGGAGAGGAGAAAGGGAAAGCAGTTCGTCAAGAAGTCAACGAGAAGTGAAAGACGGTGGCAGACGTATAGACTCCAATAACTATAAAGAGGGTCGTTAGAACTAAGTCACTCCGTCTTTTCCTTGGGAGACTTCGGTCATTCCATATTGATAATCCTTTTATATCTCTTTTGTACAATATATCCCTTCGTAATCTTTGTGAGGGAAATTTTAGTTTCTGTCTCTACGGACTACGTCACACGTATTAGTCATAATATACTGTCAGGCTTCGTCACTACATTCTGTTCGCTTCTTTAATCTCCGTGCTCTTAACCTTTCCTCCCTTCCTTTAAGAATAGGTGTCCACTATACCAGTAAATGTATCTTTTGTCTTCCTAGACATCTGTTTTAATACTCAAATCGTTCCACTGACCTATACAAACAACTTTCAGTAAACATAAAGACATGCATACGTTTCGAGTGATTTTTTGTCACTTTCTCTTCCGTAGTGTTATCATATTCTTATAGTTGAATTCTTTAGTCAGATTTTATTTATACGATCTGGAGATTTCCCTTTCAACTTCTGAATTATCCTCTATAATTTATTTTGGAATTATTTATCTCCTTATACAGTATAATTACTAACCTTTTGTTAAACTCGTTCCTAAAAGTACCTCGAACTACTACGATTTAAAACATACCTACTCAATTCCCGGTTCTTGTCGAACAGTGAAGATTTTTCCTTACCGGTCCCTGAACGGGATATCCTATTGTTCTGAGTATTTTACATTCCTAATCTACACCTCAACATATCTGTCTTTCTAGTGGATCGTCTGATCTCTCGAACACTTGTGGTCATACACAACGATGTATTGTCTCCACCGACAGTTAGTTCTTTCATAAGTCGTCTATCTTGTCCTTTTTTTTTTTCCGGTAGGTATATAACCACTTTTACTCTGGAACTTCTCCGTCTCTGGTAACTGACTTTTTCTTCTAACTATGTATGTTCAAACTAAAGTAATTTTAATTCAAAAACGGGTATTTTCAAAAAAAGGTGGATCTTTTACCTCTCCTACAATTTTAACCCTCTTCCATAAACGTCCTGTAATGTAATTGTTTCCCAATTATAGTTTTTATGTGTTTCCTGATAACGTTTAACTACTTTTTAGTTAATCTTTTCACACATTTTCTGTTGGAAAGTGTTTTCTCCTTTATATGTACCGACTATTCATACACCTCTATTGTAGTAATCACTAGTCCATTGATTGATATTTGGTTTGGGTATGGATAAACCCTTTTAAGGACATTAATGTATATTACTTGAAGAAAAAAACATTCAACTTTCGTTGGTTTGATTTTTATACATAAAAAAATCCTAAGGTAAAACTACGTCACTTCACGAATTTTTCTTCTCTTTTTATCCTAAGTCTTACTAACCTCCTCCGTCCCCTACCATCCTCTCTTGGAATACCAATTTACATCTAACAACAGTCTTAGTATCAAACACCTACAAATAACTTAATAAATTTTTTAGTCCATTTTCACCCGGTCCCGGAAAGACACACCAGAGGTCATCCTGTCGGTCACCCCTCTGCACCAAGTAACCCCCGGTAAAAACCTTTGGTAGGTTTGATAATGATCATAAACATAAGTGGTACGACAAGACGACACATATGTCAACTGTCAAATCCGTGACCCCTATATAATCACTTGTTTATTCATACGTCAGGAAGGGTGAATGTCGAATACAGAATCTACTATTTTTGACTTGATACATTATCCAACTATTGTTCCTGTCACTTCTTCTCTCCTCATTTAGTCCCTTCCTCTATCCCTTATGACCTTCCAACCCTCCGCGTCAAAGTTTTTACACAACAGAAACCTTCCGGAGTAACTATTTGACTGTAAAATTTGTCTCTGTTTTCCTTCTCCACATCCTCGGTCTCCCCGTTCCCACCTCGTTCCTTTGGAAAGCCTCGATTCCGTCAACTCTCTACCCGTAAACCCAATCACATCATTATTACCTTCATCACTGTGCACCAAAATCAAACTTCTATCTCGAAGTCTAAACACTTCCCGCTCTCTTTTTTCCTTCGTGCCTGTCGAGGGTCCAGGGACTGGACGCATTCGCGCCAGTAGCCTCTGATCCTGATCATCCAAGTCCCTGTACTCCCCAAAAAAAATTTATCCAAACTTTACGGTGAATTTTTGATCGACAAAGTCCCGAAGGGACCCTCAGGTCACCAATCCTCGGACGGAATGTCACGTCCCTGTGCCCAAACTAGGGACCAGGTCCTTCCAGGGTGTACAAGGTCCTGTCGATTCTGGTACCACGGTGTTGACGCCTCGGGTGCGTGGCACCGACGACGCTGGACACACGGGACCTCGGACGCGGGACGTCACTCCCTTCGGGAGGGTGATGTCGATCTCTCCTTCGGGCAGGGAAGTTGAACCCTCGGGAGCACGTCGTCACCCCTGGGTCGCGTCGGTATTTAAGTATTCTTTTTTCTCGACCGACGAAATTTTACTATTCAATACATGGGACAAACTGAAGGTAAAATATTGTTCCCTTCGACTATCTTTCTCCCAACTTAAATTAATTAATTAAATCCCATCGTGATTTTTTTTAAAATCAAAACTGACGCAGTCTAGAATCAACATCCCAGAATCTTACGTGGCACCCGAGAAACAACTCTGCGTGTCGCAACACCACCGACCCGAGGTCTCGGGGTGTCGCACTTCCGAGAATCAAGGGACTGGACCCTAGTCTGGGACCTTCCGTCCAAGAATTGGAGACCTGGTCGTCCCTTCAGGACACCCAACTTAAATATGAAGCAACAGAAATCATTCAGAAGAGTCTTCTCACTCCTCAGAACAATGGACGTTTGGTCTGAGACAACTAAAATAAAATAAACATGTAAAACGACTGAAAATAGTCGAAAAATGATCTTTTTCAAGACTTCCATTTACGTTCAAATAAATTTTAAAAAAGAAAGAGATATCAAAAAAAATTTATCTTTATACAAATTAAAACTGACACCATCCAGAACCAGCGACGGACGTCCGGAAGAGATCACCACCGTCCACCCTCGATGGGAAACAGCGCCACACACCACCAAAGAGATCAACAGCACCCGAGACCCGCACGTCCGGAACTCATCGACGTCACGCACCCGAGTCGTCGCCACGCACCCGAGTCAACAAGACGCCGTACGCCCTAGAAGGGGCCGGCCTTTAACTTGGCCACAAGGGACATAACGTTCCACCTGAGGATTGGTGACCTGGTAGTCCCTTTGGGGACATCCCAAAAACAAAACAAAATTTACTGTTCTCTATTTTCCACTTTTTATTAATTTGGCATGAATGAGAAATAAGTCAAGTACACAGAGAGGAAACTACGACACACAGGTGGAACCACATTGGGTAAAACATCCACAAATCAACGATATATGAGAAGCCCGAACCGTGTAAAATTTTCGACGAACTTGACTATGACTTATAAAACTGAGTGAAAGGACACCAGAGAACGGTTCTGTACAAAGTTGTACAACGTCTCCAAAAGGATCCGTACGAGACCCTTAGAATTTGGACAATGAATTAGAACCATTAAGGGAGTCGGGACGTAGACAGAGGATCCCCCACGAGAACTCGCGACAGGTTTTCTCCTCCGCTACGACCTCTTGACACACTAGATGTCCCCTCCCTCACTAACATTCAAAGTGAAACTCGACTTTGTCACATGAGTAGTAGTAGTGACATCTCCGACCTTGTACGGACTTCTCCAAAAAGAACGTCTGAAGTGAGCTCCCTTCATATCTACCAAAAACGAGAATTAATACGAGAAGACAAAAAACGTCTCAGTCGATCTTTCACCAGTCTTCTTGGCGTCGTACCCATATGACGTGAACACATCCCGCGAGACTATGTACCCCGAAAAAAATGAAGACGAACGACGAAAAAAAAGATATAGGATTTCTCTTAAAAGATGAAATCTTCTATAAAATATTAAAAAAAAGGCAAATTTGAATTGTCGTCTGAAGTGAAGTGACGGTTTTACTGTAGTAAAAGGTGGAGATGGGTCACAAGTCGTAGACTGTCACGAACGTCCTAGAGCGGTCTTGTTTGGTTAGTCCATTTAATAAAAATCCGTAAGGACAAAAAGTTCAAAAACTTATCTAACCCCGTACATCGACTGAAGTGACTGATCCTAAAATACATCTCGTCTTTTCTAATGAAAAATTTACAGTATTTATCGTAGTCACGAGTATTTAAACTTAACTAGTAGTCAATTTATTTATAAATTTCCAATGTCTAACGAGTTTTACCGTGTAAAATTTGTGGTGGGACAAAATCCTATACTGACCGAACACCTCTTAAACCCCGGTTCAACATATAAACAGAAGAAAGAGTGAAGTAACATCGATCAAACAAAAGAAATTTTTAGTCAAAATTTAACATTAATTTCGTTCACATAAGAATATTTTTTTGAGTCGGAAATGGAGTATGAGTAGAGATCTCTAAGGACACTGGCAGAGGAGGGAAGAAGGGAGTTTCAAGAGAGGGGGATTCTACTGTGACAATAGTCAAACCACACAGAACAAGGTCTAGAAAAGGAAATTGTACTTTTTTTTTTTAAAACAAATAATAAAGTATACATAATATGGCATATATCATAATATATAGAATACTATTTCGACCTTAAACCTAAACTATTCCCTTTTACACCGAATACATTATTTCCCGAAAAAGAATTAACCGGTAGAGATCTGCCTTTGTTTCCTTCTGGAGTTTGGAATTTGTTTTTTCTCTAAATTTACATTTTTCACTTTACTATTTTTTATAATCTTCCTGTAAAGCCTCCACAACATTTTGAAATCTTATTCTCGTTGAAATTCTGTTTTGGTTTCTCCGACATTCTCCTTCTTTCTGTTTAAGCTAGTACATTTCACTTTTTCTAATTTAACAAACTGATTTCTATATGAGGTGTTAGTCTTCTACCGTCTCAGTGATAAGGTATAGACATATATGGTGTGGAGTAGGGAAGTAGTCAGTCGCCATAAATCCAATAAAGGTATAAAACCGATAATGCTTATTACGACGACACTTGTCACCACATGTCTATAACTGAACTCAGGGACGAAAATCAAGAAAACCTACATATGGATTTTCACCTTCACGACCCAGTATACCATCAAGATACAAATTGAAGAACTCATTGACGGTCTGACCAAAGTGTCAACGACGTGGTAACATGTAAGGGTAATCGTCACGTACTCCCAAGGTCAAAGAAATATAGGAGAGGTCGTGAAGACAATATCGGTAAGATCACCTATACTTGTACGACAGAAAACTTTACACTAAAAAGTCTTTTAATCGTTCCTTATCAGACTAGTAGACATCAATGAACTACGATTTACAGATGGTCCCAAACAATTTTTTTTCAAATTCCAAACAAAAAGGGAACTTAAAGTCTCTGGTGAGACTAACTTTACATGTATCGTTCAAATAAAATACAAACATAGTCCATGCTGGTTTTGACGGAGAAAACTTCTAAAACGTTCGTCGTCCACGGGTTCCACTTTACAAGTGACAATTTCTCCATTCGACCCTGAAGGGATCACCAGGTCACCAATTCTGAAACCGAAGGTCACGTCTCCCACACCCGAGTCAGGGACCAGTCTATGAGAAGACTCCTGACACTCAATAAAATTTATGTGTAAATTCATTGAAAAAAAATTTTTGTTTTTGTTTAATTTAAAAAATTCACCTTTTTTGAGATAATTTTGTAATCAAAGAAACTTGACGAACTTAAATCATCCCATTTATAGAATTGGGAAGAATTTGTCTCCCTTCCTTGTTTTAATAGTTCGAAAGAAACTGAAAAGTATTTTCCAATAGTCCCGAAAGGTCCACCATGTCACCATTTCTTAGACGGACGATTACGTCCTCTGTGTTCTCTACACCCAAACTACGGACCCAACCCTTCTAGGGGACCTCCTCCTTTACCGTTGGGTGAGGTCATAAGAACGGACCTTTTAAGATACCTGTCTCCTCGGACCGCCCGGCGTCAGCTACCTCAATGTTTCTCAACCCGTGTTACCTCGTGTGTGTGTATCGTCGACTGTGGACAATCGTCACGACACAAGGACTCAGTGAGGTGGAGAAGTCCTTCGCTCAGACCTCCGTAAGGCTAAAAGGTCTTATGAGTACCAAGGACACAGTGAAATTTAATTCACGTACCAAAACCTGAAATATAAAATTTAAGACTATTTTGACAAAAGGTTTGAGAATTATTTTACACCTAAAAATATAGTTATTTCAACAATGTTACGTAATACGTCAGAGGAAGTCATCGTACCGTCTCAAACGGACTCATTCTGTCTTAATTCATATATAACAAAACCCTTTGACAAAATACCCCCTTTTCAACCTGTCAAATGTGTTATTCGAGAAATAATACTCAGAACTGTGATAAACCATGTACTTCTTAAAAGAATAAAAATAAAAATTTATAACGAATAGTATACACGTAACTCCGTCATATCATATTACTCTTACCAGTCAAGTCAAGTCAGCGAGTCAGCACAGGCTGACAAACGCTGGGGTACTTAGCGTCGTGCGGTCCGGAGGGACAGGTAGTGGTAGACGGCCTCAAGTGAGTCTGAGTGCAGGTAGCTCAGACACTACGGTAGGTCGGTAGAGTAGGACCCAGCAGGGGAATAAGAGGACGAGGGTTAGGGAGGGTCGTAGTCTCAGAAAAGGTTACTCAGTTGAGAAGTGTACTCCACCGGTTTCATGACCTCGAAGTCGAAATCGTAGTAAGGAAGGTTTCTTTAGGGTCCCAACTAAAGGAAGTCTTACCTGACTAACCTAGAGGAACGTCAGGTTCCTTGAGAGTTCTCAGAAGAGGTTGTGGTGTCAAGTTTTCGTAGTTAAGAAGCCACGAGTCGGAAGAAGTGTCAGGTTGAGAGTGTAGGTATGTACTGGTGTCCTTTTTGGTATCGGAACTGATCTGTCTGGAATCAGCCGTTTCATTACAGAGACGAAAACTTATACGATAGATCCAACCAGTATTGAAAAGAAGGTTCCTCATTCGTAGAAAATTAAAGTACCGACGTCAGTGGTAGACGTCACTAAAACCTAGGGTTTTTTTATTTCAGACTATGACAAAGATGACAAAGGGGTAGATAAAGGGTACTTCACTACCCTGGCCTACGGTACTAGAAGCAAAAGACTTACAACTCGAAATTCGGTTGAAAAAGTAAGAGGTAAAAGTGAAAGTAGTTCTCCGAAAAATCGAGGAGAAGTGAAAGACGGTATTCCCACCACAATAGACGTATAGGCTCCAATAACTCTAAAGAGGGTCGTCAGAACTAAGGTCGAACACAAAGAAGGTCAGGTCGCAAAGAGTACTACATGAGACGTATATTCAATTTGTTCGTCCCACTGTTATATGTCGGAACTGCATGAGGAAAAGGATAAACCTTGGTCAGACAACAAGGTACAGGTCAAGATTTCTCTTACCATCATACATGTTTAAGTCTCATCACAAAAATTTCTAGGATAAAACATATGAATCTCCCCTAGATAAAAAAAGACCTTCAACCTATCTGTATTTACACTTTGAGGGGAAAGGAAAGTCATCTGCAAGAAAGAGAACGAAAAGAGATCTATCAGTTAATCTATACTCTCGAGACAATTATGACCCTGTGCAACGGACCCTACCTCCTCACGGACTCTCGTAGCGATAAGGTCATATCATCTTTGTCATATCCCTTCTCAAAACACGTCTATGGACTATTAAGAACCTTTCAGTCCCTGATTTCCATTTTTGACGACGAAACCAGACAAGACACCAGACACCATTGTAAGAATCACAGTAGTTCACTCGGATTGATACTTCGTCAACTTTGTTTCCCGAAAAGTCCACCTCGTCGCTATTTCTAAGACGGGCGGTAACGTCCTCCACGTTCTCTAAGACCAAGCTAGGGACTCAGCCCTTCTAGGGGACCTCATCCTTTACTGTTGGATGAGGTCATAAGAACGGACCTCTTAAGATACCCGTCTCCCTGGATCATCCGATATCAGGTACCCTAGAGTTTTCTAGCCTGTGTTGACTCGTGTGCGAGTGTGTGTGTGATGGGTGTGCGTTAAAAATTTTTTTTAGATGGTGGACCTCCTTTGTAAACCTTTTAATCTATTAATTTTTAAAAACTTAGTGATTGAAGACACAGAAGGGAAGGCAAAACAATTGAGACACCTTTCCAGGCTATCTGATTTAAAAATAAACTATTTGTGAATTTAACAAAATACATGAATATCACGACTACCGAATAATTGGCGACATGAATGTAAAAGGTCTTTCTGAATTGTGTGTAGTTTCAGATATCACCAACACACGGGATCCCAACCTTTTGTAAAAATACTAGGTCCGTTTAAATTTCAAATAATGAAGATCATTATCTCGTGTAGGGAAATAAACCTGACCACTCTCGTAAAAATTCCCCTATGGACCATTTAAGTGGTGAAAAGGAGTAATAGTCTGACCATATAAAGACAAGGTTTTTCGTTCCCAGAGGATCACAGGTCTTACTATCACTCATCCACTCGAATCACTGACCCCCGCTGATAGGACAACAACCCGGGAATGTGTTCGTGACTATCAGCACAGGTATCACACAAGAGATAAGGAGATCGTTTGCTTGACTGGAAGAGAGGAGGAAATTAAGCATAAAACCCGACGTCGCTCTGTTTAGAGAACCACCGTAAAATAAGGGTACATCCAATACGTAATAGATCCGGTCATATAGTACCACTTCGTCGAAATACTAGTCGTCCTCGTCGTGTACCATATGACACCACCTCTAGAAAACCCTCTTGAGGATCCAGCAGTCTCGAAGAGACACTTTCTAGGTTCCATTTTGGTTACTCACAAACAAATAGAAAACCCCACGAATATGGATTGGTGAATTAGGGGTAACCAATAATTACAAATAAATTAGGAAATCAGGTGTTCAATAAACAACCCGGACGTATATAGTCCGCTGACACTCCATGACCTTTGTACTATCACTCGTTGTCACAGATTAGAATGACTCGAATTTCTCATCGCTCTGCCATCTGTGACAAGGAGTGTCATTTTAGTGTATCCATTCACGGTGTATTTTCTCCACGTACGCTGACATAACCCCCCACCCTAAGTCCCAGAATCCTGAACTCCTTTCCAAGGAACTCCTTCACTGTAAACTCAACTCTCGACCTATTACTTTATGAACCCTCTCGGATAACTTCCTCTCGAAGACCGTCTAACTTGTAGCATATATTTCCGCGTCCATCCTCGAACTACACTGATCCAATCCAAAACACTTCGTCACAATATCTCTCTCCTTCTTACTCGACTGTTCTCTTTACATCTCAAAGACCCGTCAATTTCCAATTACCACCCGAAGCATTCTTAGTGCGATCTCGACAAGACTGGACGACACACCGTAAAAGGTCGACGTACCCCATATACCAATAAGTGAATCTGTCAGTCCTCGATTAATTATCAACTCTTCAGTCACAAGAGAAAGAGAGATATCGAAACACTAGTCAAAAGATTCTGAGGGAAGGTTATTTTACATCCTCCTCCCTCATCAGAATTTCCTTTAGAGGGGTGAATCCAATGACAATCGAATACTTTATTTTACATTTTAAAAAAATACTCCCGTCTCACTATGTCCCGAACCTATGATTGTACCACTATGAATTATTAAAATTTTTTTACATAAGACCCCTCTTTTAAGACGGAGAAATACACAATATCTCTTACAACCCTGTATCGTATACTTTTTATATAAAATGTATAATTACCTTTTGGTACACTAATAATTAAAAAATAAAATAGAGAAAATGTCGGGAGAGATACTATACGATTCTTTCTTAGAACAGTGCAATCGATGACGACGATGTCCATGCAGTGTAGTATAAAGAAGTCAGGAATAGTGTCAAAATTGAAACTCCCCCGTCTAGTACCCTTTTTCCCTCCTAAATCTACCTTTAACTTACGACAGAACGGTACTGAACCCCCCCTACCACCAGTGTGTTTTACAACGATGATAAATAAACTGAAAAGTAACACTTTTAAAAGTTTATATGATTTTTATCTCTAATCATATTCACTTTGGGTGGAGAATCTGAATCATTAACAATTGCAAGACGGTATAAACAAAGTAGCTGTGTCCGAAATTTTCAGAGAATATCTATTCCTGAAAAAAGAAAGTTTATATTGATGTCACAGTGACAATGTGGGTTGTCTTAATTATTATTATTTGTTTTATCAATGAGGTATTGTAATGGGTCGTCGGTCAAGTACATACAATTGAGGTCAATAAAGTCTTTATAGAGAATGTAAACCGAATAAGTTTAGTCATAGGTTTGTTTCAGGTGTGAAACGAAAACCAACTATGTAGAACGATTCATAAAAATTAGATATTTTGAATTGGGAGAAGAGTAATATAATAAATAAACAACTTCTTTACCTAGTAAAGTAAACAGAATATTTAAGGGTGTAAGACTAAAAGTCTAACACAGGAACACTACAACAAATTGTACAAAGAGACAGAGAAGATAAAAACCACTTGTTTATCACGAACTTGTTTATCACAAACCTACCTAAGTTCCCATTTAAAGAACGGCTCTAAAGTATCCATCACGAAGTATGTAAATAGCGTAGTGTAGTCTCGGTACATTCCAGATACATAGGGAAAAGGTCACCACAATTATAAAACACCCGAAGTACACTACAATGGGACTGGTAGACAATTTTTCCAGGGGGAGGGGACTGGGACTTCTTGGAAAAAAGGATTTCCAAAATCAAAAGACAATAAACTTACGGTTAAGCGGACTGGAAAACGAACTAAGGTGTATAAAATTTATAACGGGAAACTCAAATTAAATAATCATAACACTTCCTTTGACCGACGAAACCCCAGACTTCATACCACACAATCTCTATTCACTTATTTGACATATGTCGATTTTATATTGGCAGAGTGAGTAAACGTTTATTACTTTGAAAAAAGAAAGAGGTAAGGATGTACTTCGGAGGTAAGGAGTAAGGAAACACTCAAAGTCTAATCTAAAATCCACTGTAACAAGAAACTTCTTTTGGGTTCAACCATTAGAGAAATCTAACCCATAAAAAGTTATCAAATGACTTTGTTTGTCCAACCCTTTTTTTTTGGTAAAGATTATTTCTAAACGAGAAATGTCACTCTCGTTTCTCTGAGACGAGAGTATGACTTCACATTCAAACTTGAACGTAACTTAAAACTTCGGACAACCAAAGTGACTCGGTGAAGTGGGTAGACATTTCGAGACAAAATCTCCCTTCCGGAACGTTTACTATCCTGTGAAAAAACTTCAAGTCCGTGAACACTTTATCATACCAAAAGGATCCTATCAGTGATAACAGCACTTTATGTGTTCATTAAAATATAAACGACTAGATAAGAAGGTCATTTTAAACGAAAGACTAACTAGACAAGAGATTTATAGATCTCACTCGTATTAAGAGTGAAAAAGAGAGTAAAAGAAAGAAGATGAAGGAGTAGTCTTAAATCGTACGACATATAATTTACTTGAGAGGAGATTGTCTGTAAAGTCAAATAGGAGTGTTGGGATACTCCTTCCAGACCTCTACTTCTTTGACTCCTAAAAACTCAAACAAAAAAAAAAAAAATTATCTTACTCATTAAACGGGTTCTACTCCACGGTGACTATTCTCTCGTCTATAAACACTGACAGGGCGGGAACGAGAAAGGAAATACGGCGTGTAGCTACAGAGAAATTAGGGACGAAAATTTTTTAAACGGGGTTAACTAAAAAATTGTGTAAAAATTTTTAGACTTGTAATTTAGAAATTTTGTAAGAAACAAGAAATTACATAGTGAAAATTTATTAAAGTGAATGTTTTTACAAAGTTTCTATGATTTTTCTCAAGGGTCTAAGGGGTCACCATGATTGACTATATTAACGTCATGTCACTAGTTTTGGTCCTTTAACGGGGCTTCATTAAGACTGACCAACAGACAAGACTTAAACTTGAACGTAATCACGAATACCAACCGGTAGAGACAACGAGAAATATTTAACCTAACGTACAGAAAATAAACTTTCCTGTTTACTCTTTTGACGAAAGGGATAGTTAATGAAATATGGAAACGTTTATTTCATTTGGAAAATAAAACTACCAACTTCTTTACTTCCACCAAGAAATATTTAATAAAGAGGTTTAAAGGTGTACATAAACTTATTTTACTTTAAATATACTGTTTAAAACATAACTTTAAAGGAACATGTAACATCAAAAGTGACTAAAGAAAAACGAAGATTAACAAAATTGGATTCATTCCATCATAAATCTTGATCTTTACTGTCATTAGTTTAATGAAATAACTTTTTACGAAGTGACGTAACATACAATTAACTAGAAATTTTTGACGACACGAGTCTTTTACGACCGAGAATTTTGAAAATCATACAAGTAAAATAGATATTTTTACGAAGATCTTTATTACGAGAAATATTAATGTTGAAACTTTTATAAACGAGACACGGTTTGTTGACTAAACAGTCTGGACAACACCCTAGACATCGGAAAGAGACCTTCAGAAATAACCTACTCCTCACTGTAAAAAATAATTCACAGAATAAAGACCTGGATCATCATCGACTACTTGGGTTAGGTACTATCTGAATGAACTCACGTATATCAATGCATCTCGGAATATAATACTCACCAGGTTCGAATAATTCAAAAGACGTAGAAAAGAAAAGGACATCGATTTAAACGTAGAAGAGAAACCGAACTTTTTAAACGTTCCGGAACTTTATGTAAAAAGAGACTAATAGATTCAAGAGAGTCCAATAAGAAAGGAAGTGAAGAAAAACAACCGGAACTCTCTTTGAAATAAAAGAAGGAGAAGAAATCCTTTACAAATGTCCTTGACCCTTTTTATTCTGAATAAGTAATTTTTTTTCATATATGGACCACTACTATCAAATTTGACTTTATAGTAACTGTGAATCTTACATTGAATTGTACTCCCTCGATAACACAGTATTTCGTTTGGATCTAAAAATCTAAAGTATTAAGAGATATCGAAATTGTGAACTTTTATTTTTAATTTTTCAGTTTAAAAAAAAATAGCAAATTTTTTCCGTTTGAACCTTATGCGGATATCCTTAACTGTTTTATGAGAGGTAATAAGGTACGAACCTTAGTCAGTATAATTTAAACTTTCGTACTATACCTTCTTGTAAAAAATAAGTAAAAAGTAAAAAGAAGTTAATATAAAACCATTATATAAAACTTATCTCGGAGAAAACCAGATACGGTAAAAATAATTAAAAAAAGGAAAGGAAAACCTACTCTCGGAACCGGTCAGTTTTAATCCCTAGCTCGGACCGAAGTCCCAACAAACGACTCCAGGAAAACCACACCTTTCTTACCGATAATGGTCCCTTCCAAAAGGAAAACAAAATGAACGATAGGTCTACGACGAGTCTGAGAGCGATAGCGTGTCCTCGTGTCATACCTATAAGGTTCAGTTCTGGTTGACTTCCATTTTAGTGGTGTGCCACTGAAGAAAACAACATGTCTCACCGGGGAAGAGACATGGATACTAGAACCTGAGGGTTCTGGAAAGGACTTACATCATTCTTAAATTATTCTTTCCAAGAACCCTCAAGTTTCTGATCCCTGTCTCGCTTGGAAGAGACAAGACGGGTATTGTCTCAAGGTCAGAGACTTAGAAAGAAACCCTACATCGTGAAGGCTAGAAGTCAAGAAGGTCAACGTAAAAGAACCCCGAACACACACTACCACATACATATATCCACAAACTCCTTTAACGAACTAATCTAAAATTGTCTGAACAACGTTTATTCAAGTGTAGTCCGGTAAAGAATTTCGAAGGGATTTGGACGTTTTGGAAATACTAGTAGAACCATATACAAAAGACGTAATACGGATTAAGACACATCCGATCTCCGAAATATAACTATCGGACAAACATTGTCATCTAAAACTGGAAACCACGTCTAAAAAAAGGGTGTCACCCAACTCTCCAACGGACATAAACTGACAACACT
Organism: Capra ibex; assembly: GCA_006410555.1. Taxonomy (NCBI): domain Eukaryota; kingdom Metazoa; phylum Chordata; class Mammalia; order Artiodactyla; family Bovidae; genus Capra; species Capra ibex. Next base: position 1,575,631 of record SJYO01036187.1, read on the forward strand.
TGAGGTCTCAAAAGAAAGGACCACGCATTGGGTAACACAGCGTGTGAGTGACCACTCGACCTTACCTTGACGATGTAGGGGACCAGTGTCAGTAAAGACGACATGACTACCCACGGAAAGCGAAGGAAAGTCGTTTCACATCTCCTTTCAAGGTTAAGGTCCTTTTCTTGACTTCTTCCGTTATAAGGGTGCGACGGATGGAGTGTCATATTTACGTTTTTAAGATCTCTTCCATTCAAAACCTAATTTTGATACATCTGAAAAGAAAGAGAAAGAAAAAGACCACAAATGAAAATCTTTACCGTAGATAATTCTGGCAATGTAGCTCCTGAGTTTTTTATGATTGCGACAGAGAGTACACTACATCGTCGCCATATACAGTATGGATAAAAGTGAGAAAAGACTTTGGAAAAGAAATAGGACGAATGATGACAATTGAAACTTCTTCTACCATCAAGAGAAAATCGTTGTGTACCACTGGTCCTACCTCGTTCTGGTAGAAATCGATCGTACGATTATCTTCTATCGGTACGTAAGTAGTTCAACGGTGGACCATTGAGCCGACGGAACCGCAAAATTTAGAACCGAGGGGACATATATAAACTAGACCAATCTTAAAATAAAAATAAACAGACGAACTTCGTTTCCGATTAAAAGTATATAAAAACTTCGAACGTCTCTACCATTTTACCTGGATTACAGAGTCTCGGTTCTTACTCTGTATTCTTCGGATCACCAAGGAAATAGGAACCTACCATCAGTAATCTAGAAAGGGTAAGTATAATCTATATCACGTCAGCCCAATTCACTCAACTCGTCGCAAAGTCTTCAAAGGGGATTTGGGACGAAATATTTCAGAAAGGATTTGAGAAAGGACGTTTCTATTACATTTCAGTATTTAAAGAGTTTCTATAAAATACCGTACTACCAAAGATCACATCCATGGACTGAGTGTAAACGTGTTCACCGTCCAATCTGGAGATCGTTGTAGGGTCTTCCAATACTACGATGTCAACAACATTTACTATTTAAAATTAGACAAATAATACAATCCAACAAAAGAAATTTAACGAATCTTATATTCGACTTACAACCCGATAGATCAATCAATCGACCCTCGAATAAAGGCAGACATACCAGGATTCACACATTAAAACAAAGAAATTTATGTTCGGAAACGAATAAAAGATGAGTTTCCGACAAATTATATATTGTTGTCGGTTCTGTTCTTTGACATCAAGTACTACATTTAAAACTCTCAATTATCGAATTATAAGAGTTCCTACACATATCCATCTTTCATGTCTTAAAAATGTACACCTTTCTTACCGGAAAAAAAGTAAGGGAAGTCTTCTTCAATGTCTCGAACTTATTCTATTCTCAACTTCTATTCAAATTACACTATGGTAGACTTTTAATCCAAAGAGTATTAAAGTCGTCACTCATTTATTTTCCATCAACTTCAAAGGGACTCGTGTCCACATGGAAAATTATCCTTGTCGTATTAAACATTCATCTATCCCATTGACAAGACCGTTCCTAGGTAAATAACGTCTGTAAAAAAGTTGACATACATGGAATCGTGTAAATTTGTGGAAATCACCGGCAACCGCACGGATCACATAATCCTCCTCCATCTCTTCTCATTCTTTCGTGTTGCTTTTCTACCCTGTCACCCTTTCTTACCTTTCTTAAGGTACACCGTCGTTGTTTGAATGCAATCATTGAGGGAGCTCACAGTAAGTCTACATGTTGTGTTCTAGAAAATAAACCTTACACACCCGGGAATGATACAGGACCTAAACGTCATAAAGGTCGAAAATTTATAGAATTGAGGTCTTCTCGGACAACTAGGTCTTTCCTGTATCTACACATAAATAAACCTGTCGGATCTCAAGTCACAGAGTATCACCAACAATGGATGACTTTGTATACTTAGTAACTCTTTGTAGGCTTTTATACACCACGATCACTCTGACGGAACTGTCGGAACACTAACGAGTCCTACTAGACACGTGGATCAAAGACAGAGTTCCCAACCCGGTGATACGGCAGTGGTAAACGTCAGTGCTCAGTTCAGTAAGGAATCAACAATATCACCACCCGTACAAATTTTACGGGGGTCCACTGGTAAATCTTTAGGAAAATCTTGTCACAGTAACAAACCTACGAAAGTCTCAAACACAAAGAACTACTTACTGGAGATCAAAGTAATAAACGATTACTTTAGATATTCGTCTCCTTCCTCTAAACCCGAAACGTTGACTATGTCCATAAACTAAAGACTAAGAAAGAATGACCCTTTTCCTAAAAGAAAAACGAACGGAACATGCTCTTTAAAATTCGTAATCCTTCTCTCAGAACTAAGAATTCACACCATATGTAAATAGTAGAAAAGGTAAACTGAAAACATCTACTTCTGAACCATCGTTTAAATTGTGTTCTTCTCTGCAGTTCTGACCTGGAGCCCAAACTCCTCACCCTACATCGACCGAACGGAACCACCAAAAATCCTTTGAATTCTTTATTGATATGTGGATCTTCATTACCGAGTTGACTAAATGTCTGTTTAGTCCATTTAAAGTGTAAACTTCTCCTTGAAAAAAAAGAAAACTACCTCACTGTAAGAACTAATGAGAACTTTGTATGTAATGGAACAGATTCTTAAGGGTAAGTCACGATCCTGAAAAGTCACGGTAGATATACGTACGCTACGAGTTTAGACAGAGAAGTCGGGACTACAGAGAGGAGTCACGGGTCGAAGGTGTAGATTGACGGATGAGTTTTGACCTACTGGACTGTAAGAGGTACAAGTTATGTCTTGAGAGCCCTGAAGGGACCACCAGGCACCGATTCTAAGACACGGGGGTTCCGTCCCCCGGTCCAAACTAGGGACCAGTCTTTTAATCTAGGGTATGAGATCTTGATTGTCAAACGTACGACATTCATTACTAGGACACACGATATTAATTCTGGATCGCGTTGGTTTATTTACAAAAAATTTAGGGTTTTCTTTCGAGAGCTATAAAAGTAATTTGTAAATAATAACAGATAAACCGACGCGGCTAGAATTGACGTCGTACACCTTCGAAATCAACGTCGTATGTTCGATAATCGACGGCGTAGACCCCAGATCAAGGGATTGGTCCCTAGCTTGGACCCGGGGGACGTGACCCTCACGACTCAGGGTCGGAGACCTGGTGGTCCCTCCACAAAGGAGAGTGAATGCAGAAGGAGGATGAGTCAATAAGACCGGTACGTAGGTCTCTAGAGCAACTAAAGAGAGAGACAGTATATGGCATAAGTCCAACAGGTGAGACAAAGATTTCGTATGGACTCTAGATCGGTGAAAAATAATGAAGGTATCAGATTAGGTAGTGGTAAGACGAGAAAATATACGGGGCAACTCGAAGAAACACAATAACATAAAACAAACACATAGATAACAGACAGACTGGGGTAACTTTATATTCAGGTCCCGAAAATTAACTGGTGAGAAAAGATAACGAAAATAACTGGTGAGATAAGGATAACGAATCATTCACCATGGACGAAGCATAGACTGTGTATTATCTGTGATAAACAAGTCATTTACTTACCTGTATATGCTTATTTTATTAGTCAACAGAGTACTTATAACATCTTTTTGTACAGTATTTCATAGGCATCTACTCACACTTTTATTTCAATATAAATTTCAACAAATTCTTAATTCTTTCTTCACAATATATGGTCGAAAAGGAACTATTTTGTCTTCTTAAGTCTTTCTCCTATCTCCAAACGTAATAGTAGTCATAGAGAGTATAAAGAAATTATTTGTAGTAACTCAATGTCCCTTCTTATACAGTGTTAATTATCTTTCAACAGATCCAGGAGTCTAACGGTGGACACTTTTCCTTACATCTACCTAAAATAAATCAACTCGTCGATTCTCAAAAATCGAAAATTCGTGAAGTAACGACAAAGAGATCACAATGATAATTTTATCTTTTAAGGAACGGTTCATGAGAGTATAGGTGGGTAATCAGATATGTATCAGTGACGGTTCATCTAATAGACAACTTAATTATCTTTAGACGTCTTCTTTCCGCTCCTAAGAAAACTCTACATACTCCTGTAACTGAAAACCCGAGTAGATGAAACCAAGTTGACCGTGGGGTGAGGTCATGAGAACGGACCTTCTAGGGTACCTACCTCCTCGGACTATCCGACGTCAGGTACCTGAGCGTTTCTCAACCTGTGCTGACTCGCTGAAGTGAAGTGTTTTTGACTACAAACAAAAAAAGACAATCCTATATCCATGACGATAACAAAGTCTGTGGTGTCTACTGAACACCAAAAACTTACTCAGTCACAGTCTCGTTAAACCACAACCTTTTTTTCAACTTCGACGACTAGGACTTGTTTGTTCACTTCTTCATCCCTTTCACTGTCTGTTTTTCCATACAACACCTCCTTAAAGTGTGACTAACACGAATACATGTGCATCATATCGAACAAGTCTAGCCAAGTGGCCTGTGACACGACGAAACACGTTGTTTACTGAGCACATTAGAGGGGAAAAGTAAAAAATTATGAAATGGGTCAAAATTCTAAATGTAATTCAATTGGTCCGGACAGAATTTTTATCCTATCCTGAAACACCTAGTGTCTTCACTCCAAAATCAAAAATCTGAAAATTTCAAATCTTCTGTGGGGGGTGTAAAAGAGTACATCAGGGTAAAATAAGACTACTTACGGAAGGATCTAAGAGTTCTATTTGTAGAGGTATAAATTATTAAATGTGGGACTATGACAAATAAATTTATGTACTTAAACCCTTGCGAGAGGGAAAGACTTACGACTTCTCTAGAAACCATCGGGAAAAACCACGAAAAGTTAGTAAATAAGATGACCTCACAGTCGATCCATACATGTCTTAGTACAAAAGCTAGAGTGCATATTTGACAGAGTAAAAATCCACGATCACTACCTCCTTCTTACACTCGAAATTTGACTTCGAGACAAGAAAAACGAGAGTCCATTGTTGGAGTAGATTTTATGTATTTGGACCGATTACTCTACAAAAACGAAAGAGTCCACTAACTTCACCCTTTTTTACTACTGGAACTCCTGGGATTTAGGTATCCACTACTATGACTATATCTTGAATGGAGACTCCATACTTAAAGATTATTCGACAAACTGTGACGAGTACAGAAGTCTCCAATTACAGGGTCGTCAAGTGAACACAACTTCTCACGGGAAAGAGGGGTAAAGACAGATGAAAAGGATCCACCATCCTCTACAACCAAAGAAATATAGAACAATCTAAAAATAACCTTCAACTCTTCTCTTCCCTTACTCAACTAGCTTACGAAAGGGACGGAACCCTTCTCCACTGAATTTACGGGGAGACACACGGAAAGAAGGACGAAAGTTTCGGGAAACCTTTAGTACGTCACCCACGGATCTAAGTTTCCCCAGGACATGACGAAAAGGACGGGTTTCTCTGGACATTCGATAGACTTTCAAAAACAATTCACAATATGAAAACTACGAAAGAATTGATCTTTGTTTACCTTTTACCGAATTAAAGGTACATCCAAATATACTTACTTCCCAACGATTGACTTAAAAGTAATTCGACAATCCCTTATCCAAACCTAAACAGAAGTCAACCGGTGAGTCCAAATCTGAGTTTACTTACGGAACGAGCAGAGAAAGGTACGATCGAGGGGTAACCGAGAAATCATGAAAGAAGTCGATTGAGTGACGCCCTTCTTTCTACCGCCTCATTCCAATTCCTCCCCTAAAATGTCAAACGACGAACCCCTATATTTTTAGAAACCAACAGAGATCACAAATAGGACACGGGATCGAGGGTGGGGTGGTGACGACTGGTAATACCATTAAGTAACGTTTAATAAACAGACATGTACCGATTCATTATCGCAGTCTATATAACCAGGTAATTCACAAGAACTGGTATCATGCTTATCGTCTCCATTCACGATAGGATTAGTCTAAAAACTCTCAGACCCCGGGTCCTTTGGACAATTCGTTTATCTGATATAAAGTAGTTAAGTCTCGACGGTATCTTAAATTATTTGGGATAATGAGACACATGATGATTTTCTTCTTTTCACTACGTCCAATCTGAGACTGTGTGGTAGTCAATACTTAAGGTTTAGAAATACTTCAAGGAACGTATAAACATAACGTAACGTCTACTCTAGACTCCTAGAATTTTGACCGTTCTTACAAGACTCCGAGAGACCTCTTCGTAGGGTCAAATTGTTTACCAGTATAGGGACGGAGAGTCATATCCGTCAACTCAACACTGAAGATTTGAACTTCACGAACCGGAAACAAGACTTTCATTAGTTCACTCGTACATAGTTTAGTAGCTAGGACAGTTTCGGTCCGTCAACGGGTGTAAATTTGCGTGAACTGACCAAGGTCCATCGATGGAAACTTAATTCGTTCCGTAAATTTTACGTAACGTGAGACCATAGAGGATTAAACTTACACCTCTTCACCCCTTTTTTTAATGGACCGTAAGTTCCTGTCCTCGTAAGTAAAAAGTCTCACACTAAATCCGTATGTCAATGGATGGACAAGGACTCTTGTCACTCTCTTCCTTATTTACATCACCAGCAGTTTATAGTTAAAGTCGAAGGAAAGACTGTCTAAAGTATTATGAAAAATTAGTCATCATTTCTTACCGTAGAACTCATAATGGAAACGAAGGAGGAAATCGGAGAACGACCCCTTTTCTCATTCAACATGTTTCTTGCCGGAAAAAACTTTTCTTCCGTCACCCATTTTCGTTTGTGACGTCTAACGTGGGTCTGATTTATCTTTCGATTTCGTCGAATTGAAGGAATTTCTGTTGATGCAGTGTAAACCGAATTTCACCCCTAGTACAGTGATAGCAACATTTCGAAGAGTTCTACAGGAATGTACATCGACATCTGAAACAAGTTCAAGATCCGATCTTGAAGTCACAGACCACACTTTACGGACCTAAGAGTGATAGGACCACACTCTACTACTTTTAAACCGGATGAGAGGGAAAGAGAGTCATAGTACAAAAGGTGACTCACTCATGATTGACCGATGTAAACAGAAACATCCTACTCACCGTCACATGACTCACGTTCTTTAAATTGAGAGGTTCGTTCTCCATGACAAAAGCAACGACCCGGAACTCCTTCCTAACCATAAGTCTAACAAGATTCAATTGGGTAAGAGAGAGGTGTAGACTATAGTGACGGTATGGACTTTTCGTTCTTCCACTTCCTTAACTACAGGGACTGACGTCTTCTTGACATAGCCGAGGTCAACAATCTGGCTTTCTGTGTATGTATTTCCTTCTTTCGCGCTTTGCAAACCTAGGAACGTTGAGCCACCTCAAGAACCTAAACCGAGTATCAAGACTTTCGGTCCTCTGCTATAGTTCGTACCCTCTTGTTAGTCTATTGGAAAAACTTGTCTCTTTTCTATGTCTTTTGTACCTCCTAACGGTCTTAGAAAACTTCGGTACATCAGACACACTCTTTTCTGGTGCTTTGCCCTTGTAATAAGTGCCCTCCTGTCCGGTAGAACAGTGAACAAAAGTAACACGGTCTTCTGATTTCTTCCGACCCCGAAGAACAGGATAAACGTTCTTCCTCTAAGTCAACCAATAATTCCAAAAACATCGTATCGACTTAGTCACTTAATGTCTGTCTATAATTGTCGACCAGTACACAGGGTTATAGTCATAACTCGCAGAGATGCGTCCCACGGGTAAAGTAAATAAGTACACTTGAAAATACAAGATCCTGTAAAAATGGAGATTTGAATATCATAGTCTCTTATTCAAGAAATCTTGATTTAATAGTTAAACCTCTGAATTGTAATTTTCTCTTCAATTAGTAAGACAGAAGTTTCTACTCCCTGACCCTCCCTCGTCATTGTCTATCTTTATGTAAGTAAAAATAAATTAAATTAAAGAATGACAATAAAAGACCATCCCTTACAAGAACCCGTAGTTTTAGGTTCCACCGATAATCTTTCTATGATTTCGATAGTTACTTTTTCGTATTCATTAATTACATATTTCATCTAATGAAATACAACACACCAACTCTCTTTGCTAATAAAAACATTTCACGGATCTTGTCACTATAGGTTGTAAAAACGATTGTATGGAGTTTTTTGTTAAAACTTTTTCATGTATACTGAAAAACGTGGAAAATTTTTAACTCCACATCAATCGTTTGTTATTTCACAACGGAAGACGACTCAAGATCCGTAGAGTCATCGGTGGACCTCGTTCGTCATCGTGTAGAGACAGAGCGCCTTACAAGAGAACCTAGGAAAAGGTCCGTCGAGGAGGTAGTAAAGTACTGAGAGTGGGAACTAATCAAAAGGAAAACGTGGACAACTTAAACTGAAGATTTCAAAATTTTATTGAGATTCATGAATTTCTCCTACATAGGTTATATAACGTCGACACGAAATTTATATAAAAACGGTTTTGGAACCTCGACATCTAAACCGACTAACTTAAATATCCTTTTCAGGACAGTATATTTGACCGTTTCGGATAAGTGTAGTATTTTGATTCGTCGGTTTCGTCTGAAGTAAAAGTCAACTTTGCAAACTGAAATATAAATAAAAAACCGGCGTCACATGCCGTATACCCTAGGGACTGGTCGTACCTCTGGGTACGGGGGACGTAGTCCTCGTACCTCAAAAGAACGGCGACTTGGCGGTCCCTTCCGGGACAAACCGAAGTAAAAATCAAGTCCACGCACACAACGCACGTGGACACCGTGTCGGCAGAGTCAACGAAGATTCTGTCCGCGTCTCTAACACTGGTTTCGTTAGAGACGGCATGAGACGGGAGAAACAGAGGACCCTCGGACGATCGCCAAAGACAGAAAAATAAACTACGGAGATCACCAAAAAAAATTACAAGACTCCATTACGGGGTACTCTAAGATCTGCCCACTCTTCGTCGGACGGAAGACTTTTATCTCTAATATCGGTAACCCTTTCCTTTCATAAATTTCTAGTGAGACTTCTCCAAAATAGACTCGTGTATTTATAATCCGATTATGTATACCTTTAACTTATAGAAATTCAACGAAAGGAATATCTATAAGGATAGATCAAAGGGATAACCTTTTTTAAAACCACATACGAATCCCCATACTTATAAAACTTCTAGTTCCGGGATTTTAATAATTTCAATTCCTAGAATTCTTAATTGAACCCAACGAACAATATTCGGGTTGAGTTGAGGGACGGGGTTTGTGTGTGTGGGTGCGTAAGTGTCCACGACCACGTGTGTGTCTATGTCTGTCATCTCGTGTTAGGGAAATAAATCGTAATACAAATCTCTTCAAAACAATTTGGACATCTTTAATTGATCGTGCGTGAGTATATGAGTTGGAGAATAAAACGTGTACTCCGCCTTTCCTATTCACTGACGACTTTCAGTGTCGATCACTGTCTCGAGAAAGACCTTAGGTTCAGGGTATGTCATTTAGAGATTTGGTACGAAAGAAGGAAGAGCAATAAACAATTGACAAATTTGACACCACAAATAATTTAAACCTTATTGGCTACCGGAATTTTATGACTTCTTATACTCGACGTCGGTTTTATCCTGAAGTCTCTCTTATCTCTGAATTGGCAAACAGGAGTTTCTCTTTTCCATCATGTACAGGCGAAGAGCATGTATTAGGTCATTTAGTGAGGAGGGTGACCTTTCTGTTCATGTCCGCCGTCTCCTTGGACTTGACAGATAGGTCACAAACAGGAGGAACCCCCTACCTCGAATCCAGAGACCGACAGAGGTCCGCAATCCCTGTTTCCAAAAAAGGGGAGTCATTTATCTTCGTCAGGGAGTTCAAGTCACAAAGTAATCTGATACCATTCACGAGATTTTTAAATCCTTCAATCCATTGAAATATGGGGTAAGGGGGGGGAGGGGCCGGGTATGACAAGAAGTACTATCAAACTATCGACAACTAAAACAAAATTAAAACGGTCCAATAACGAAAACGTTCATTTTACTCCTTATCCCTTTCGACCCTAGACGTGAACATGGGATACCAGGGAGAATATATTTCAACTCAAAAACTTCTTTCGAATTATTTATCAGACTTTAAAAATAAAAACATATATCTATAAACGACGATTAAACCACTTAGGAACGGACAGGGTCTTAACAGAATGCAATGAAAAAAAAAGGGGAACCTAGTGGACCCAAAAATGACAGGGGTAATCGACATTCATGAAACGAATCTTCTAAAATTTGACGTGTAAACTCGACTTTTATAAAGTTATTTATGTGAAGCCAAATGACTTGGGGATAGTTCTCAGAACTTGCTGACTTTACAATGTTTCTTAACATAGACGTCTTCCTCCACTATAAAGAAAACATCGAATAGACTTTAGGTTCTACGACGAAGACGTCAAACAAAGGGTAGTAGGTCCTAGAAACAAAATAAAAATTTTATAAAATATAGCCTCACATCGGTTCATTGTTACAATACTATCAAAGTTCACGTGTCGTTTCACTGAATTGGTATGTATATGTACATAGGCATTCTTAACCGGACACTACACCCTCTGCATCCAAACTAGGGACCCTTCTAGGGGACCTCTTCCTTTACCGTTGGGTGTGGTCATACGAGCGAACCTCTTAGGGTACCTGTCTCCTCGGACCGCCCAAGATCAGGACCCCAGAGTTTCCTCAGTCTGTGTTGACTCACTGACTGCGAAAAGTGAAGGAAGATGGGACTCGAAGGGAGCGTAGGTCCGACGCCACACTGGAACTTGTCTCGAGGAACACGACACGTCACCCAGGAAAAACCATAGACAAAATTTGTATCGTCACACATGTACAGTCAGAGTCTCAGAGAGTAGTAGGGAAGGGGGGTGAAAAGGGACGACCATTGATTCAAGAGATTCAGACACTTGAACGAAGACTAAACATTAATTCAAATAAACATACTAAAGAAAAGACTAAGACGTACATTCCTTACAGTGTGCTATAAAGACGGCACAGTATGTCGTAGAGACCCAGGCAGGCACAACGGCGTCTACCGCGATGAAGGAAGAAAAATCACCGACTTGTCATAAGGTAACACGCATACCTGGTGTGAAGGGAATGGGTGAGGCGACAACTGCCCGCGAATCCAACGAAGGTAAAACCCCCGATAACATTTGTCGTGACGTTACTTGAGCCCCCCCGTACAGGAAAGACCGGACAAAAAGAGGTGTATCTAAGGGTCCTTACCCTAACGTCCCAGTATACCATCGAGACAAAAATCAAAAAAATTCCTTGGAGGTATGAAAAGAAACATCACCGACATGGTAAAATGTAAGAGTGTTGTCGTATCCTCCCAAGGGAAGAGAGGTGTGGGACAGGTCATAAATGACAAGTACCTAAAAACTATTACCGGTAAAACCGACTACACGCCACCATTGGAGTAACATCAAAACTAAGCGTAAAGAGACCATCGTCACAACTCGTGGAAGAGTACACGGAGATCCGGCAGACACAGAGGAAGACTCTTTACAAACAAATCCAGAAGACGGGTAAAAACAAACAGAAAATTAATTTAATAAAATTCCATTAACGTCTAAGTGCACGTCGACATCCTTTGTCATGTCTCTCTGCGGTACATTAGACATCATTAAAGGGGGTTATTATCGTAGAACTTTTCGACGTCATATTGTAGTGTTGGTCCTACAACTGTAACTACGCCAGTCCTATTTTGGTAAAGGNAACTAAGCGTAAAGAGACCATCGTCACAACTCGTGGAAGAGTACACGGAGATCCGGCAGACACAGAGGAAGACTCTTTACAAACAAATCCAGAAGACGGGTAAAAACAAACAGAAAATTAATTTAATAAAATTCCATTAACGTCTAAGTGCACGTCGACATCCTTTGTCATGTCTCTCTGCGGTACATTAGACATCATTAAAGGGGGTTATTATCGTAGAACTTTTCGACGTCATATTGTAGTGTTGGTCCTACAACTGTAACTACGCCAGTCCTATTCTTGGTAAAGGTAGTGACGACCCTAGGATATTAGGAAATATCTGGACAATACAAGGAATATTGGGATAGGGGAGAAATCGGGATCTTTAATGATTAAACAAAAGGTAAAGACACTACAACACTGAAGTCTTTACGAGCACGTACCTTGGTATACCATACGTTGGAAAACCCTAACCTAAAAAAAAAAAAAAAGGTCGTATTAACGGACCTTTATGTAGACTCAACATATACACTTATTAAGCAAGAAAATTGACGACTCGTCGTAAAATCCTATATCGATATGATATCAAACGAATTAGTAAGTGAGAAGCTTACTGTAGATCTAAGAAAGATCAAAAACGGTAATACTTTTTTCGACGATATTCGTAAACACATGTATAAAAACCTGTTTGATTTCAAAATTAAAGAGACCCTATTTACGAATCATTATGTTAACTATTCTTCCATACCATTTACTTAAAATCGAAAATTCTTAACGGTTTACGAAAAAGGAATTACCGATACGGTAAAGTGAAAGAGTGGTCGTTAAATCCTCACTAGGTCAAGAGACGTACTAGTGATCTTAAACCACGAAAGGGAGAGATAATATATTATAAATTAAAATCAGTAAAACTATCTATACACTACTATAGGGCAACACCAAAATTAATTTTAAAAGGATTGGAAAATTAACTTGGACTCTGTCCACTTGGACTTGGTAAACATACGGCATGCGTAGGAGAAACCATTTCACAAATACAGAAAACGGGTAAAAGATTAACGAAAGAATGACAACTCAAACCCCAAGTCAACGAGTCAACACAGGCTGAGACGTTGGGGTATCCGACGTCGTGCGGTCCGGAGGGACAGGTAATGGTTGAGGGTCTCAAATGAGTTTGAGTACAGGTAACTCAACCACTACGGTAGGTTGGTAGAGTAGGACAGCAGGGGAAAAGGAGGGCGGGAGTTAGAAAGGGTCGTAGTCCCAGAAAAGTCTACTCAGTCGAGAAGTGTAGTCCACCGGTTTAATAACCTCAAAGTCGAAGCTTCAGTCAGGAAGGTCACTTATAAGTCCTACCTGACCCTCAAGAAAAATACGAGATCCATAGTCAGGAAACGACATATACCCCAAACATTTATAAAAGAGGGTGAGACATCAACCAGAGAAATAGGGAAAGTCTCCTAGAAAGAGTATTTATCAAACATCAAAACTATTTCAAGTCAAATAGTTAAAAAGACATATATAAAACACGAAACGACAGTTCAGATTTTTAAGAAACAAAATCGGGGTTTAGACCTTATAAAACAGGAACAAAAGGCATTGTCAAAACACCAGACTATAAAATGTAAATTTAGACACTAAGCAGAACGAAATTAAAACACATTCAACCCCATTAATCTACTTCTAAAAAGAAAAAAAAAACAGATACTACGGGATAACAGGGTCGTCGTAAACTAGTTTCTGATAAGAAGTGAATAAATAAATAAAAATTTTTGAAAAATAAAATATAACCTCACACCAGTCAATTGTTATAACACTTCAGTCCCTCATGAAACCGATAAGTCCTAGAACAGAGACATGTCTAAAATTCTAAAAAACAAGATCAAGACACTTCTTACGGCAACTACTAAACTATCCCAAATGTAACTGAGACATCTAACGGAATCCATCATATCAGTAAAACTATGACAACTAAGAAGGTCAGGTGTCTCACACAAAGTAAAAGGGTAAACAATCACAGACACTGAAGAAAGTAGTCGTAGAATGTCAAAAGTCTCATGTCCAGAAAACAGAGGAATTCATCCAAATAAGGATTCTATAAAATAAGTAAAACTACGTTACCATTCATTTTAACAAAGACCTTAGAGAAAGACTGGAAAACAACACATCTTTACGCTCCAAATACACGTAATTAAACATCGGACGTCGAAATGCTCGAAGCACCTACTCACGATCGTCAGAGGTCCGGCACAGAGCTCCTAAAAGACACACATCGTAGCACAGTGGACGTCCGCCACTGTCAAGTCGAAGAGAAGGTCCGACCTAGGGAAAATAAAGGAAAAGAAGGTCAAGTGGAAGAGAAGGTCCGACCTAGGGAAAATAAAGGAAAAGAAGGTCAAGTGGAAGAGAAGGTCAGACCTAGGGAAAATAAAGGAAAAGAAGAGACTAACGACATCGATCCTGAACGTTTTGACAACTTATTTTCGCCGCTCTCACCTGTGGGAACAGAACAAGGGCCGGAATCTTCTTTACAAAAGTCGAAAAAAGGCAACTTATATTGCAATCGACATCCAAACAGTTTATACCGTAAATAATACAACTCCATACAAGGGAGTCATATGTGAAACACCTCTCAAAAATAGTATTTGCTCATGACTTAAAACAGTCTTGGGAAAAGACGTAGACAACTAGTAACCCGAAGGGACCACCGAGTCTACCATCTCTTAGACGGACGACGTTATGTCCTCTGGGTCCACGGCAGAGACCCAGCCCTACTATGGAACCTCTTTCCTTACCGTTGGGTGAGGTCATAAGAACAGACCTTTTAGGGGACCTGTCTCCTCGGATCTCCCGATGTCAGGTACCCCAGAGTTTCTCAGTCTGTACTGACTCGTTGAAGGTGAAATAACCCGTATACCGAAAATAAGAAGTCAAAAAAAATTACACCACATGTGTGACTGAATACTTGTAATTTGTTAGCAACGTATTGACGAATCATTTAGGGTGAGCTAGTGTCACATATTGGGAAAATTACATAACAACTTATGCCTAAAGTACATAAAACAACTTCTAAAAACGCAGACACAAGTAGTCACCATAACCGAACATTAAAAGAAAAACACCATAGAAACAGAAGAAAACTACAGTCCCACTACCACCGGAACATCTTACTCAAACCCCCAAAGGAAGGGCAGGTCAAAAAACTTTCCCAAGGACCTTCCTATCTGTAATTGAGTAGAGATTTACGAATTATCTAAAACGGACACTTCAGTAGCCCAGGACCTGAAGACAAACGACTCTCAAAAATTAGTGTCAAAAGTTAAAGTCACGAACACTAACCAGACAAGTACAAAAGATGAAGAAGGACCAAGTCAGAACCTTACGACCTGGAAAGATTCTGACACAGACAAAGAAGGTACAACACACAAAGTAACCGTATGTCAACGAACATAATCAGAGAATACTAGGAAACACGAAGACACTACAGTCAACGTCGAAGGGGAAAAAGTAAAGATCAAAATAACTCAACTCAGGAGAGGGAAAAAAAAGAAACTACTCAGACCGATTTCCAAATAGTTAAAACAAATGGAAAAGTTTCTTGGCCGAAAATCAAAGTAACTAGAAACGACAACAAAAGAAACAGAGATAAGGTAAATAAAAGAGAGATTAGTAACACTAAAGAAAGAAAGATGATAGAAACTCCTAAAAAAAAAAAAAAATTTCGAAACTCAAAACGAACAAGAAAGAGATCAACCAAACCCATAGTCCAATCCAACGAAGAAACTCTAAAAAAAGAACAAAGGACTCCACTCTGAAGGTATCTGAAAGGAGAATCTTGACGAAAACGACATAAAGTATCTAAAACCTAACAACACGAAAGTAAAAGCAGACAGAGATCTAGAAATAAAACAGAAACTGGAAAAAAGTCACTAGGTAACCACCAAATGATCGTACAACAAATCGGAGATGTACAAACAAAAGATATCAAAAAAAAGGACATTAAATAAAGGTCAGAGTATCGGACTACCATTTTCTTCGAACTATAAGAAAGTCAAAAGAACTTAAACGACTCCGAGTGGGACACCGGGTCGAACACCAGTCAGGATCTCTCACAAGGCACACGTGGACTCTGCCCACACGTAAGACGACCAAAACCTACGTCTCGAGATATTTACAGTCAATTCGGGTAGACCAGATTACACAGTCCATTCCGAAACAAAGGAACGACTAAAAGACACCCCACAATTTGCGGGTGGTGACAACGCACAAGGGCAGCCAAGGAGGGACATACCGAGACCACGACACGAATCGGTGAGTCAACACAGACTGAGAAACACTGGTGCACTTGTCCTCGGGCGGTTCGAGGAGACAGGTACCCTAAGAGGCCCGCTCTTGTGACCTCACCCGACGGCAAAGGAAGACACACCGAGAACCATAGACGGAATGTATAACACCACGAAGACACAACCCACGTAAATACAAATGTCAACGAGACGTAAAGGTCACAGAAGAACCTAACTGCGCAACTAGTAATAGATAGCAGTAGGACACAGAGAATACACGAGACCCACGATTCAGCGAAGTATCAGAACTGAGACGCTGGGGTACCTGACGTCGGGCGGTCCGAGGAGACAGGCACCCGAAGAGGTCCGTTTTTGTGACCTCACCTAACGGCACGGGAGGAGGTTCCCTAGAAGGGTTGAGTCTCTAGCTTGGACACAGAGGACGCAGAGAACGTAACCGTCCGCCCAAGAAATTGCGATCACGGCGGACCCTTGAATCGTGTCACAAATAAAATTTCAGACAAAACAGACTATACTCGTAACGATAAGGTCGAAAGAAAGCGTAAAGGTGAAAGTACCTCATGGAAGGAGGTAGGGGGTCCTACAAATAATTTACAACAAACCCTCGTGTCGTGTCGCTCATCTTGAGGAACACAAAGAGCCCAATCCTGCCCAAGTCAAGTCAAGTCAAGTCCGCGAGTCAGCGCAGGCTGAGAAACGGTGGGGTACTTAGTGTCGAGCGGTCCGGAGGGACAGGTAGTGGTTGAGGGCCTCAAGTGAGTCTGAGTGCAGGTAGCTCAGTCACTACGGTAGGTCGGTAGAGTAGGAGACAGCCGGGGAGGAGGAGGACGGGGGTTAGGGAGGGTCTTAGTCAGAAAAGGTTACTCAGTCAAGAAGTGTACTTCACCGGTTTCATAACCTCAAAGTCGAAATCGTAGTAAGGAAGGTTTCTTGTGGGTCCTGGTCAGAGGAAATCTGACGTCAGAGGAACGTCAGGTTCCCTGAGATTTCTCAGAGGAGGTTGTGGTGTCAAGTCTTCGTAGTTAAGAAGTCGAGAGTCGAAAGAAGTGTCAGGTTGAGAGCGTAGGTAGGTATGTACTGGCGACCTTTTTGGTATCCCTAGGATTTTTCCCGATTTATTTCGATAGTCTCGTCCCGAAATGGACGTCATTCAAAATTTAGTAGAAGAACTAGATAAAAACTAAAACAAGAAAAAAGTCACAGTGACACCATGTCTATTCGTTCTGCACCAAACACACAATTCTGAAGTATCAATAACGATATACTACTACGTTGAGAACTGAAGGTTTGTGATCGTAAATCAAACATTAATCCCACTAATACTACGAGACCGAAAGACCTCTGTCCCGGTCAAATGAAGACAAAAAGTCGTAGAATGTGTCCAAAAGAGAAAGAGAGGTAAAAGTGAAAGTTTACAGAAGAAAATCTGTAATTTAATAATACCAGGATCAATATCTATTCCGTACGAAACGAACTTTAGAATTAACACACCTTTTCTAGACAATTTCATCCACAGTCACCTCAAATAACAAAGGTGACGCAATGTGGTATCTGAACACTAATTACTCTAGTAGGGTGTAATCGTAGTCTAAAGAATAAAATCAATAAATTTAATTATAAATACTGGCACAATAGGGTCTGTTTTACAAGTCTGGTCTTTACTGTTTAGGAATCTTTTCGTTACTTAAAGATCAAATATCGATTTTTACAGAGGACGGAGAATAATTGAGTAAAATGAACGTGACATGAATATTAGGAACCACACGAACCATGAATGTTAGGAACCATACGAAAACATAAAATATGAATTAGTCTGAAATAGAATCTCGTCGCGAAATTCAACTATAATTGTAAAGAAGTCTCGTGTAGATACCTTATAGTATCTAAGGGTTAGGATCTGAACTTGTCACCCAGTCGCAGGTCTGTCTGGTCGATGATTTGACGGTATTTGAACAGAATTCTAACTTAGTGACGGTCCGTAAACTTTATGAGTCAACACAAAATTACTATAAATACATAATTTCGACACACATTACGACATACGTTACAACAAAACATTCTCGAATGAAAATTTCTACTCCTAGAATAAAAATCCATCGGACAAAAACTTTACAAGAAACTTACGTTACGACCGAAGAAACTATCAACGATTCCCCTTTATACACTTGACAACCTAGTCACATAGACGTCTCGATAACATCACAATAACGAACCAAAAAGAAAATCTTTCATCCTTTGAACAATCGGTTGATAAACCAAAGAGGGGTGTCTGTTAATATTAGAAGACTTTCATACTAAAGGAGGAAAGAGAGAGAAACGGTGTAAAGTACCGTACACCTTGAAGAGGTTGGTCCCTAACTTGGGCACGGAAGACGCGACCTTCGTGCCTCAGAATTGGTGACGGTCCCTTCAGGCACTTTCACATACTAAAATCTATGACACTTAGACAACAAAAGGTAAATCGGTTTATGGACGAATTTAACGAGTACAGGACTTCTTCGTAAGTAAAACTGTCGAGAGAGTAAACACCCACAATACATACGCGTATGTGATAGTTCTGGCAATTACGAAAACGATTGTGACCGACACCTGGTCCACTAAAATCTTAGACGTGAAGTTTCTATTTCTCTGGCCGTTCGAGAGGGGACACGGTTTTTATGGTATATGTCACAAATGTTTACAGATCTTAAAACGTGACGGTATCCCATGGACTCCGATGAAATGACCTTAACAGGTGTAAACACTAATCGACTCAACGTCAAATCGCATACTCCTCTTTATAACCTCTGAGGTTTCGATTTGACCTTTACCTCTAATAGACTCCACCACCAAGTCCACTGGGGGGGTCTGGATTAGACCCTTGTCAAAAAAGGTCTAGCAGAACCCTATAAGAAAAAGAACTATCTCGCAAGGAACGAACGGTAATGACATAAGAAAGAAATCGTTGGTCTAGAGAAAAAGAAGGCACCCTTTTACAGGATAATCATAAAACTCTATCTAGAGAATTACGTTACTTACACGTTAGGGTTTATTACGGTGACAACCCCTTGCACCATAACAATTTTATAATATTATTCGAATGTGAACCCCAAATGACATGAAGAGAGTTCTCGGAAAACTTACTGACCTTACAATGTCTCTTTCTTCACAAGTCTTTCTCCATGAATCATAAAGAACCCTCGAATGGACTTTAGGTTCTACGAGGAAGACGTCCACCAAAAAGAAGTGACCCCTAGAAATAATTTACAGTAGAACCTCCTATCGGGTCGTCCATCTTGACGAATAAAGAACCCCGTCCTACCCAGTTCTTGGGATTGTTCCCGGTCTACCACGACAGTCTCGTTAAGGAAAGAGTCAACGACATCAAACCTTTTATAAACAACATCAACGACATCAAACCATTTACCAAATAACTTTTGATTATAATAATTTTGTAAAATAGTCTTATAGATCAAAGAATAGGGTTCCCAAAAGACCAAAAACAAAAATTTGTCATTCATGAAACAACAGTCTGTAAAGGGTAAGGTAGGACAACAAGAAAAAGGAACCTTAAGTTTCAATGATGGATGAAGACCTATAACGAAAATATGGCTTCCGGAGAGACATAGTGGAGAACCTGTCAACATTGAGGTCACAGAAATCTATTATAAGGAGAAAAGGGCAGTCAGGACCCCCTACAAAGAGGACGTCTTAATCCACCACCTTAGATCGTTATTCTTCGTTTCTCTACTGTAGTCTCGATGATAGATAATTTTTGTTAACACCAACTTCTAGACACATATACTTGACAAGTAAAGTAGTCACACAACCTCACATCCACGAATTGCTACAACACAACCAAAGTCCACATGTCGTTTCGTCAAGTCAATATGGATATGTATATAGACAACAAAAAGTCAACGAAGGGTGAATTCAACAATCTATTATAGCTCGTCTCAAGTAAAATAAAACGAAATTGAAAAATGAATTATATTTCATATAACCTCATATCGGTTAATTGTCACAACACTGTCAAAGTCCGCGTGTCGGTATGTATACGTACACAGGTAGGAAGGGGTCTCAGGGGAGGGTATGTCTGACGGTGGGTCATGACTCGTCCCATCCAGGACTAACCAACAGGTAAATGTATATCTTGACACATGTAACAGGGGGATGTCAAACGGAGTAAAAAAGAAAAAGTATTTCTTAGTTTTACGGAGTAAATCAAAAAAGAAAAGGAACGATCTTTCAATGTCTTTTACAAAAAATTTCCTCACTTTACAAAGACCGGAGTCGTGGATCGTTCCGTCGGAGAATTTATCCTGAGAGAAGATCAGATATCGATCCGTGACAATTCACGAAGAACCTATCTCTATTCCTAACTTTAATAAGATGGTAGTACTCAGGATTAGAACTGGAATTCGGAGTCAAAAAGCGTAGACATTTTACTCAAGTGTATGATGAGAAAGATGGAGTATCAAACGACCCTGATTTACACCCCTCATTATCTTGGAGACTAACGGAACTTCTTCTATGATCTTCAATAATTCGAAAACCATCTGGTGCGAGGCCCCACATATAAGTCTCCTTCGACCCGAGGGGTAACACGGACGGATCATCTCGGACGCTACGAAGGAAAATGGGTACGGAGATCGAATACATGGGAAACGAAGTGTACCAGAGAACAGATCTTCTCAAGACCGGGATCCAAGACTCTCTTGACACATACATTTAAGCCCGTCATCGATGTTGACGGAACGATACCAGAACTATATTTTTTAACAGAATGTACGTGAACTTATCCACCGTATTTTACGTCAGTCATATATCTTTAGTACGTTAGAAGGTTTATTGTAGACTAATCCAACAGTATTAATTATTATCATCGTTTATACCACCCTTTTTTTTTGAAACTTTGGTCGGATCTTGCACTTCTTTCCTTTATAAAAGTACTCAAGAACGGATTAGAAATATTCGCAGTGATTCAACTATCGAGACATAGAAAAACGTGATACATAAACTAAAACAACACGAAAAAAGACATAATTTAAAAAAAAACAGTAAAACACCACAGTAATAATGTCTTTATGTCTTAACAAAAACATATGTCGTTTTATAACAAAAGACAGAAACTTAAACACAGTCTGGTGTTTAAACCAGACTGCCGTTACTTACTTCTCTCATCGAAAACGTTATCTTCAATAACATGAATTTTTGTTGAAAATTAGGGGGGTGGGGGTCAGTATGTGTGTTAATTGATAATTATCTCATTCACAAGGTCATGAGAACGGACCTTTTAGGGTACCTGTCTCCTCGTACCATCCGACGTCAGGTACCCCAGCGATTCTCAGCCTGTACTGACTCGCTGAAGTGAAAGTGAACAGTGAAAGGACGTAACCTCTTCCTTTACCGTTGGGTGAGGTCACAAGAACGGACCTCTTAGGGTCCCTACCCCCTCGGACCACCCGACGGCAGATGCCCCAGCGTGTCTCAGCCTGCGTTGACCTCGCTGAATCGTCGTCGTCGCATTTACAATATAAAGTAAAAATCCAAGGGTTAGACCTTCCTTAACGTCTCTTAAAAAATAATCGGAAGGGACCACTGAGTCTACCATTTTTTAGGTGGCCGTGACTCCCTCTGGACCCAAGGTAGGGACCCATTCTTCTAAGAGACCTCTTCCTTTACCGTTGCGTGAAGTCATAAGAACGGACCTTTTAGAGTACCTGCCTCCTCGGACCGCCCGATAAAGTTAAAATCCAAGGATTAGAACTTCCATTGGAGTCTTAAACGTCTCATAAGAAATAATTATTGAACTCGATTCCGTCACTCAACACCTCCAAGGGGGATCTCGGGACTCTTAATCTCGAGTATCTCGTGGACGCACAGATCTCACTAAATTCCGTTCGGCGGAAGACCAGGGTTCTGACGGACTGAGAAGCCTTGGGTACTTATGCAGTTGGACAGACGGTGGGAGACGATCACTATGCCTCCAAAGCCCTAACGGGAACTCAAATACTTCCCCGTGGTTCACGTCCTAAGACAAAGTAACACCAAAACTTAATTCCGAACACACTCTCCATGACTCCCGAACAGTGTTTCTTAAGTGATCAGTGAACATACGACTCGTACACGACCCCAGAGATCGTCCCTAGGATTTGAAAACCCCTAATGTCGGGAGGAACTTTTCGGACACTTTGAATCCTTTAGAGAACAATTTTCATGTAAAGTGTAAATGAAAGTCCTCGAAGTGACTTTGATCAGACACTGGCGGGGGCGGGGGGGGGTGGGTCCAAGACAAGAAACCTCCCTATAGTCCTCACTTTGCACAGGTATTTCTCAAACCGATCGAGTGTACGACTCCGGATTCCGACAATTCCACCTATTTCGAAGACCAGTCGACAGGACTCGAATGTAGATAGTGCATCAACCGTGTCCGACCGTGAGCGTGTTGAAGGCCCTCGTGTTTACTCCACGGGATCTCTATCCACCGCCCGCGAACATACTCCTCGTGGACCCGCCCCCACTCGTACTGTGACCGTCGTCCCTACCGTAAAATGTTTCCTCTCGTCCCACGAAGGGATCACCGGACTACCGGTCCTGAGACGTGAGGGCTCCGACCCTAGGGTCCCAAGTGAGGGACCCGTCCTTCGACCTAGGGTGCGCGGAGTCGACTCTAAACAGATACGGTGTTTAATTGTAAAAAAATTTTTACCTGTAGTCTCTATTCCTACCTCGGTCGAAGACACAAGTGTGTCGAAAAAAGTACAAAACACTGGAGAAATTTTTCAATTGAAAAATTATTGTTGGTGTATGAAATAAAACAATGGACCTAAAACATACGATGAGTCGACCTAAGGATCATGACGTCTAAACATTAGAAACGACTTACATCAGAACTCCGATCTTCCGTTCGACTTTGGTCATTGAACTCAATTTATCAACAATTGTCTGTTTAGAAATCGGTCATGAACAAAAGACCCTAAACGAATTTAGGTGGGAGATTTCCATTTTGTTCATAATCACGATAATCTTTTTAAAGTCCAACAATTGTACAAAACCCTATCTCCCTATTAGAACGATACCTGTACGGGTTGGGATTTAATTATAAAAGGAAAACGAAAAAAAAAGAGAAGTTTTATTTCCTACTCAATTTAAGTAACTTATTTGTCAATAATTCACACTTATACTCGGTCTCGGACGAACCATGACCCTTATGGTATCACTTATTCCTTAGAGGGAGTTGAACGGATTGTCAGATCGTGAACTCAATCCCTGTATTCTGTTAAAGGTGTACCTGATTCCTTCGTCATTACTTTCTCGACGTCCATTCTCTTACCGAACAACCTCTTTGTATTTGAACAAGACGGAAAGACCTGGTCTCCGACACTAACCTCTTCACTACTCTCTACCCTGACCTCACAACCTCCCCGACCCACTGTTTCGACACTATTCGGTTCGATTGTTCAAACTCGACATGGGACTTCCGTCACCTCTCGACAGTTTCCTGAGATTACTCGCATTGTACTAGAATAAACGTAAAAACTTTCTAGTAAGACCGACGTAACAACCATTCTCTGACCTCACGACGGACCTAGTCTCTGTCTCGACCCGACACCACTGTCCGACCCGACCTTACTACTATGAGGATTACCGTCACTTAGACCTTTCTTATTATTATCCATTGTAAATGACTTGTAAATCATACATGAACTGGACCGTAGATAAAAGGGTACTCCATAAATTCTGAATCGTTTTGATTAGACAAGTTCCGTTCATTCTTAACTTCTCGACCGTCAACTTTGATAACATAGACTCTGCTTTCGGGGTTTCTTTACGTGCCTAAACTCTCTTTCGATGGACCTGCACTGTCAGAAGAACTCACCCACACCTATACGCCCTTTCCCTCCGGACCTGTCAACCACCCACCACCACGGTAAGTAACTCTATTTCTTCTGCCCATTTTCACATCCACCACTACTCCATCCTTTTCTACTCAACGTACACAACTAAAACACGTATATTCCTCTAAGTTTACCTTTACCTCGAGTCCTCTCTGGACCCGACATTTGTGATTCATAGATAATTACAGAGTATGAAAGATCCATGACCCTTATGTCACCACTTTCACTGCTCACACCTGGGACGGGAGTACCGAATCCCTTTGGTTGACCAATTGTGTGTGATAAACACGTCACTTCGTAATACAACCCTCTTATGTACGACGGCACTTTTTATACCTTCTCCCCGGAATAAATCAGCTCCCAGATCCTTGTCGATGGAACTTCTTTACTCTTTGTCCAGATTTACGTCCTCTCGTCAAACTTCTTCCCCCCTTCGTGCGACGTCGATTCTCCGGTCCTTCCCGGGGACCTCCTCCCGTGCCGTCGGGCGAGGTCGTGAGAGTGGACCTCTTAGGGCACCTGCCTCCTCGGACCGCCCGACGTCAACTACCCCGACGTGTCAACCTGTGTTGACTTCACTGAATTGTGCGTACGTGCGAGCGTTCCCGGAAATTCCACTCCTTCGTCACTGTAGATTCTTCCGAACGACTTTCGTACCTTCCTCTCTCACCGCATATTATCTACTTCACCGACCCTGTTCTCAAACTTCTCCTACCTCTTCCAGGTTTTGACTAGGAGTTCTTGTCTCCCCTCTTGTCTCATCCTCCGAAAGCGTTCTGTCAACGGACTCTCCTGAGGTAGAGGCCCACCGGGTCCACCGGGATCACCGTTTCTTGGACGGACGGTTACGTTCCCTGTATTCTCTACGACCAAACTCAGTCCTTCTAGGGGACCTCGTCCCGCACCGTTGGACGAGGTTATAAGAACGTGGTGACTGTAAAGTCCAACCTTTTAAGAAACGACCCACTCCCCTACAAGACACGTGATCCCCTACAACTTGTCGTAGGCACCGGAGATGAGCTCTTGGGACGTCGGCCCTCTTGGAGGACGGGTTGGCTACTACTGTTCGTTTGTACAGAGGTCTGTGACCGTCCGCAGTGAATCCGTCTCTTACCGGGGTCGACTCTTGGCCGACGGCTCACGAAGACCTCCTTTCCGCGCGTCGAACGTGTGACGACAGCGACGTGTACGTCCACGGGCTGGACCCGAGCGTCAAGACGGACCAGGAAGTCAAAGGGATTGTCAACGTCACTGCCAAGATTAGATCTTCAGTTGCTCCCCTTCTTTCCCCTCTGTCCATATAGTGAAGACATTCCGGCTTTATGGACTGCTATTGTACAGTGCAGTCGTGAATGAGTCACAAGTCCCATAGATGAGAGTGACAACGGTCCTCCCCTGTCCAGTAGTGCAAGACTCTCCAACTACCAGAGCATTCTGAAGTTTCTGTAGGCGGAGAAGAGGGTAGTCCGGAACACCTCCTGACGTGGAGGACGGGGGAGTGCCGTCCGAACAGTCACTTTGCACTCACCCTTTCTTCGCAAGACTCGCGTCTGAGCCCCCGGTAGCATGTCCGGTCCGACGGGGAAAGAGAGACGTGTCTCCGATCACGTGGGGTCTTACCCGGCGAGGTAGTCGGAAGAGGTCCCAACCGCTCTTGTCCCCGTCTCGACTTCGACAGGACTTTACCTGTCTCTTTGTAAAATGACCTTCGGTCACTCTAGACCCCTAAACAAGTCAAGTCAGCGAGTCAGTACAGCTTGAGACGTTGGGGTACTTAGTGTCGTGTGGCCCGGAGGGACAGGTAGTGGTAGAGGGCCTCAAGTGAGTTTGAGTACAGGTAACTCAACCACTACGGTAGGTCGGTAGAGTAGGAGACAGCAGGGGAAGAGGAGGACGGGGGTTAGGAAGGGTCGTAGTCTCAGAAAAGGTCACTCAGTCGAGAAGTGTACTTCACCGGTTTCATAACCTCAAAGTCGAAGTTGTAGTCAGGAAGGTTACTTGTGGGTCCTGACCAGAGGAAATCCTACCTGACCAACCTAGAGGAACGTCAGGTTCCTTGAGAGTTCTCAGAAGAGGTTGTGGTGTCAAGTTTTCGTAGTTAAGAAGCCGCGAGTCGAAAGAAATATCAGGTTGAGAGTGTAGGTATGTACTGGTGTCCTTTTTGGTATCGGAACTGATCTGCCTGGAAACAACTGGTTCATTACAGAGACGAAAAATTATACGACAGATCCAACCAGTATTGAAAGGAAGGTTCCTCATTCGCAGAAAATTAAAGTACCGACGTCAGTGGTAGACGTCACTAAAACCTCGGGGGTTTTTATTTCAGTCGGTGACAAAGGTGACAAAGGGGTAGATAAACGGTACTTCACTACCCTGGCCTACGGTACTAAAATCAAAAGACTTACAACTCGAAATTCGGTTGAAAAAGTGAGAGGATAAAGTGAAAGTAGTTCTCTGAGAAATCAAAAAGTGAAAGACGGTATTCCCACCACAGTAGACGTATAGACTCCAATAACTATAAAGAGGACCGTTAGAACTAAGGTCGAACACAAAGAAGGTCAGGTCGCAAAGAGTACTACATGACACGTATATTCAATTTATTCGTCCCACTGTTATATGTCGGAACTACATGGGGAAAAGGATAAACCTTGGTCAGACAACAAGGTACAGGTCAAGATTGACAACGAAGGACTGGACGTATGTCTAAAGAGTTCTCCGTCCGGTCCCCATAAACAATGGTGAGACATTGAGTCAGAATCGGCAGACCACGTTAGAGTTCGTTCCTGTTCGGGGTCCGTACCGTGTCCCACTCGCCAACTTCACGATACCTCCACTTTAAACAACTCCAACTCCAAAGTCACCGTTAGGACACTCCGACCCCGACTCGGTAAGTATACTGTAACGACAGTGGGTTCTACTACCGTCCTGACATCCTTCAGTTTCACTTATTCCCGTCCATAGACCTTCCAGTCGTCCACTACGTTATTTCTTCCTCTTTTCCCTTATTATCCACTTCCGTTACCGTGGAGTGAGGTCCTGAGAACGGACTTTTTAGGGTACCTGCCTCCTCGGACCACCCGACGTCAGGTACTCCAGCGATTCTCAACCTATGTGACTCACTGAAGTGAAAGTGAAAAGTGAAAGTACGTAACCTCTTCCTCTACCGTTGGGTGAGGTCACAAGAACGGACCTCTTAGGGTCCCTGCCACCTCGGACCACCCTCCGGCAGATACCCCAGCGTGTCTCAGCCTGTGTTGACTTCGCTGAATCGTCGTCGTCGTCGTCGACTTTCGGAGTTTTCTCGTCTCTAAAAATACACGTCTCCCTATTACCAGACCCACGTCATGTCCCCTCCGGGTAGAGGACATGACTTCCATCCACTCAACACCCCTTTAGTGATGATTCTCAGAAACTTCCTTTCGGTCCACAGAAAATATTTCATTTTTTCACCTTCTTTCTTCTCAAACACCCACGTTCGTCCCCCTATAAATGGACCTTTGTCTTAATGTCTCAGGATTCATCAAGTAGCCTCTTCCGTTACCGTGGGGTGAGGTCATGAGAACGGACCTTTTAGGGTACCCCTAACAGGTCTCACCCAACGGGACGGGAGGAAGTCCCCCAGAAGGAATGAGTCCCTGACTTGGACGCAGAGGACGTAACGTCCGTCTGAGAAATGGCAACTCGGTGACCCTTTCAGGAACAAGAGGTCGCCATCGAGAGTTCTCAATTGTTCGTAGTTTTAGTGGGCCTCCCGAAACGATCCGGAGTAAGGTCTCCGAAACTGGTTACACACATGTACCCGGGTCATGGACGTAAAGATATTCCAAGGGTCCACTACGACCAGATCCTTGGGGTAAGGCTCCCAGTGACGACGACAGATTAATATCATCTTACAAAACCTTCCTTCTCCTTGTCACCCTTTAACAACCTCCGTTCTAGTACTCCTCTTCTTCCTTAAAAACGAGACAGGATGATCTGAGGATCTAAAGTCAATCTATGAGTTTACAAAGACGAAGGGGGTGAGTGAGGGGTGGGGGGTGTATCTTGGAAAGTCCCCACCTGTTTTCTTCCCTCTCTCCTCACTCGTCGAGTAAAGTCCAAACCCTGTTCTACAAGTTTCTTTTGGGAAATCCAATTGTACAGGAATTTCTAGTAAAAGAACTTTTGGGAATGAAACGTCTCCCCTTCGCTATACTTGTAACGAACCGATAATTTTGGAAACTGGACATCGGGGTAGAACGAAGAAGAGGGAGACACCGAGAAAAGGGAAGTAGTAATTATAAATTTCTTTTTCACCCTTTATTCTGTACATAAGTTTAGACAAATTTCTTTGTACTTTGAAGACCACGGGCTGTAACTTTTTGATATTAATCTGAGGTCTGCCGAATCTGACCTATTTCGACAATGGATTTATACCCTGTGTTAGACCCCTTTAACGTAGGTGGAAGAAGAACCACACATACACACACGTGCACACAAGTTTTACACATTGGTCGTCCTAAAGACCTTAGGACCCGTGACTTAATCCTAACGGTCAACCGATGAATCGTTCACTGGAATCTGTTAAGTGAATTACAGAGACTCGAAGTCGGTGACTACACCTTGTGTCTCGCAACTCCCTGTTTACCTCATTATGTACACTCCAGGAATCATGGACTATCAAGGAGAAGGAGAACGAGTGGAATCCCGACCCCCTCACTGGTCAGTTTAGACACCGGAGATTGGTCGTCTACATTGGAAATAGAAGGTGGTCTCCCGGGGTCGCGAGATATTTCAGATTCCCCTTCCAGGAGTAATTTTGTCGTGTGAAGTTAGACGGACTCCTATTGGGGGATCCAGTTCAGAAATTTATAAGAAGGACCACGGACCTCCTTAACAAACATTATAAGGAGTTTATAGGTCCTCCCGTTAGACTTCATCCTTTAAACCTCATTTACCATAAGATTGAGGTGTGGTCCGTGTCTCTCCTAATACAAAGACAAAAAAAAAAAGAAAAAAAACCAGGTAAAGACGGTAAGTAAGAGGTAGGAGAGTCCAATAGACATTGGATCGATGCCTAATAAGAGAGTCATTATCCGATAACGTCACGGAAAGAGGGACCAAATAAGTTTACTCGCCCTGACGAGAAAAACAGGGAAACTACATGTCGACGGGTTGGGAACCGCCCTTCCCTCCCACCCCTACCTAAAGGCTCGGAGACAGAGTGACGACTCGGATCTTCGACGAAGGGACTTAGGGAAACACCACTGTCAGATCACTAGCCACCCATGGTAGTACTTTCCTACACAAGATCCCTCTTTCGAAAAAGAGGTAAATTCCTTCCGTCTGTTGACCTTTTTCAACTCCGGCGGTCGGTGGTGTCGGAAGGTGTTTTGTAGTGTCTGCTGTCCCTTCTTTGCTCTCGGTCATACACAACCAGGACATGTGTGCCAAAGAAGAAATGGACAGAAGAAACGGGAAATTAGACTATCTCCTTCTTTATGTTGGAGTCCAGTCGAAAGCCGTGAAAAGGGCCCCCGTGACCGGGTCTGTCCCGGACCCTCGTGAGTTTCCCACCCGGCACGTACAATCAGTGCCTTAGTATCTGACAAACCCTTCTTGTCCAGAGGTCTTTAGATCAGGTTGGGGAGCAACAAGTCTCTCCAGTCTTAATGTGCCAACCAATTACCGTCTGATCGATAAGATTGGCTTGACCTGAAGTCTAGGTACCCATCTGTGTGGTCAAGAACAGAGTGGTAAATTACAAAATTTAGACGGTAGTGGTGGTTGTACATAATACACGAGTACACAGTTCGTAGACAAACAAAATAGAACATATTAGAAGTGTTTTTGGGACACTTTCGTTATATCACAAAGCACTTACTTGATACAATAGGGGTAAAATTCCCTCGTACGACGACGACGACGACGACGACGATTCAGTAAAGTCAGCACACTGAGACACGCTGGGGTGTTTGCCTTCGTATCTCTTCATTTAATTTCTATATCCTTTTTCTCATTCAGTCCAGGTAAATTTATTCAAAGAGGTACTCCTAAACAACGACAACGAATCAACGATCCATTGCGGGTTGCGAAACGCTGGGGTACCTGACGTCGGGAGGTCCGAGGAGACAGGTACCCTGAAGGGTCCATTCTTGTGACCTCGCCTAACGGTAAAGGAGGAGGTCGCTAGGGACTGGGTCCCTAACTTGGACGTAACCATCCACCTAACAAATCGTGACTCGATGTACCTTTCATGGGTACTCCCAATCACCGAAAAAAATTCCCCTGAGAGGAAACGTGTTGTCCTAGGAATCGTAGAAACTGGGGGTTCGTAAGTAACGGAGCTAGTGATACTATTCTGGAAGTCAAAAAGGCTTAGGGTCTTCCATTTCATCTCCACCACGACAACGACTAACCTTGGTGTGTCCTTTTCGTCGTCATTTGTTCTGACACGTAATCATTTCCAGTGTCCTACCTCTATTCTCGTCCAGTCCTCCTTCCATTAGGGACCCCATGCCCACCGACACCTTCCCTTCCCCGATCTAATATTCCCTGTCCTCACTTTGTACCTCCGAGAAACATGTACCAGTGACGGTTTTGAGCTGCGTACTCGTTCCAGACCGGAGTGTTCGAGTATGGAGACCTCCGGTGGACCCAGAGTCTCTTCTTTTCGCTGACCCAGTCCCCTGTTGTCCCTCACGACCCCGACCTCATTTATAACCTAAATTTTTCTTCTCAAATTTCGTAATAAATCCGGTTCTTTTTTCCGGACGTCCACTTAACCCAGCAAATACTGGACACCCAGTCCAGTAGACACCCCGGTAAGGGTAAATTCCCGATGCGGGTCGTACGATCAACCACCTTTCCTGCACCCCAAGTCGTGTGTGTCTTCCTTAAATGATGGAAGGGCTCGACCGTTTGTAGTCTCCCCGGACGTCTCCTCGACACTCGTAAGGGACCCCGAGACCCAAGGTGTCTCCGGGCTCCGGGTAGATAGGCCCCTCGCCTTCGTCCGTAAGAACGCGTACGAGGCCAGGGGAGGCCTCTCTGAGACCTTACGACCCGGACACTCAGGAATTTCCATCTCCACCCTTGTCCTTTTGAGATCTTGGACCGGTGACGGACAACACGGTGGTCGGGGCCCGGGACCGCTACCGAGGAAGTGAGTCACGACAACAAGGGGAACTACACATCTGCACCCCTTTCTCCGGGGACTCAGGGGCGAGGGATCTCCGGGAAACGGAGCCAAGTGTCGAGACCGTCAGATGTTCGAGGTTGTCGAAAGAAGAGAGAGTCGGTCACCGGGGACTGTAGTCGACGTCTCGATTTGCTGGCTAAAAGGTCGGGTCGACAAGTCCCCGTGGTATCCGAATTCAAATTTACGTGAAAAATTCTTTTGGAAGCCCTCGGCAGAGGAGGACGGACGGAAGACAGAGACGGACTCGGACCACCTTTCGTCCGTGACTCTCGTCCGACCCGCGAGACAGCCTCAGTCGGGTGGAAGGGAGTCCCGGTACCGTCCTCCCTTCGGGGTCTGAGCCCGGCGAGGCCGAGACCCCCGCCGGGAGTC
Source organism: Capra ibex (assembly GCA_006410555.1). Lineage (NCBI taxonomy): Eukaryota > Metazoa > Chordata > Mammalia > Artiodactyla > Bovidae > Capra > Capra ibex. The sequence goes on from SJYO01036187.1 coordinate 1,607,119, forward strand.
CCTCAGGACGAGAGACTCGACGTGGAAACGTTCGTCGCGGCGACGACAAAGACTGAACATTGTCACGCCCTCCCTCGTCCCGAAACGGTTGGTTTGAGGGCTACGCCTCCTCGACTTTTGGTCCGACGTTTATAATTATGGTTTTTTGCGGTCCTTTGGAGACCAGGCGAGGAGGTCCAGAGTAGTCAGTGCCCGCAGTCTTGCGTTCGGGAGGAGGGACCGAAACGAACGTAAAGATACGGGACCCGGGATTCCACCCGAGAGTCTTCCATCCACCAGGGGTCGGGACAACGGACAGGAAGGACGTAGTATAGGTCGTACCCGGTCCTAAATAACTAGGAGTCGTCGAAGAGACGATGTCTGTCCTCCTGTCACACCCGTCTCCGACAACTGTCCGGTGCGCCGTGGTATTTGTTGCTTAAGACTCCGGTCGTGGTCCCTTCCCCCGAAAGGCCGAGAGGACGCAGAGTCGAAGGGAGATCGTAGGGGCCCTCAGTCGGGGCAACCAGTCGTGAAGGAAGAAGGAAGAGTTAAGTCGGAGTATAGTCCTACGGACAGGTTCAGTTGAAGGGAAGGAGATGATGCTCCTGTCGAGAGTCCCCGACCCCCTGGAGGCGTCATAACGAGTCCTTAGTAGGATATTCCTCAAATGGAGGTCGTGTTTTAAAGTCTTAACACTCATCCCAGTCGTAAAGGTCTGACAGCCGACAATGTCTTCTTACCTTAATTTTGATTGTTTTGTGTTGTTATTTTTAACTGTAAAAAATTCTACCCCGGAATGTGTACCAACGGTCGGAGATAAAGTAGTTTGTCATGTAGGCTTTTTCTTGTTAATGACGATGGTATATAATGATGGTAGGAAAGTATTCCCTTTCCTGTAAAATTACGGTGGTCTCACACTTCCTCTATTAGAGATTATTTCCTATCAGGAAACTTCCTTTAAGACATCGAAACACCTCTCTCAACAGAGTAAGAGTAAAAGGATTAAGGTGGGGACTTCCTGGTTAAATGCCCGAGGGAGTCGTCAGACTACCCCGACTGGGACCTACCGAAAGGGAAGGTGAGAGACGCGGGGAGACAACAAAGACGAAACGGTACAATCCCTTTCAAGACTCTCTGAAACTTTACCGGGTTTTTCCCAATAATAACCCACAGGAGAAGGGAAACCTAGGGGAAGCGGAAAGTATCAGAAACTCGATAAAATGGTTAGACATTTGACATCTTTTGACTGGTGTTACATTTACTAAAACGGTTATTTTCGCGTTTAACAAAGGCCACCAGCTAATAACGGGACGCCTATGACTGGTCACAGCGCAGATAACTCACTTCAGCGAGTCAGCACAGGTTGAGAAACGTTGGGGTACCTGACATCGGATGGTTCGAGGACACAGGTACCCTAAAAGGTCCGTTATCATGACCTCACCTAACGGTAAAGGAAGAGGTCCCCTAGAAGGGCTGAGTCCCTAGTTTGGGCCCAGAAGTCGTAACATCTGTCTGTGAAATGGCAGACTCGGTGGATAATGTATTTGATTAATGCCGTAAAGACTACCGAAGGCACATGGACGAGAAACCTAAGAGAAAACCCCTCGACATTGTTGAATTTCTTCCTTTACCGTTGGGTGAGGTCACAAGAACGGACCTTTTAGGGTCCCTGCCCCCTCGGACCACCCGACGACAGATACCCCACCGTGTCTCAGCCTGTGCTGACTTCGCTGAATCGTCGTCGTCGTCGTCGTTGTTGAATGATCTAGGGAGTAATTAACTACTCAATTTACTATAGTAACTGCACAATTAAAATATAAACATGTTCCCAGAACTACAATGGAAATTTTCGCAAGGTATCGTGTTATTGCTGGAGACTCTCAGCAGCACTCCATCTTACTCCAGTACCCACTCACTCCCAGACTGGGTCCCGGACCGTGTACTATACGGAAGGTTTCGCCCCTATCAAGAACGAAAGAGACCTAAGACTCGGGGTCCTGTGGGTTCAAAAGTGTTTCGTTCATGTAGAAAACTAATTTGAAGAGTATAATATCACAATCACTGAAACTGAAGGGTTCCTAAAAGCGTAAAGGTTTCTCCTGGGACCTTCTTACTGGCATTGCCACTACTCTCCCTATAGCCCAATATCTATGAACCCCGGTTCGCGGAAATTTTATTGGACGGGACGACTGTAAGTCGACGTCTCCTGTCAAACTAAAGGGAGGGAAGTGGGGACAGGTTACTGTTTTCGTGCCCGAATGGCACGTGACCCCATATCAAAGTTGAAACCTGGTCGAAGAATTTACATGTGGTAATCCAAGGAGTCTGAGCACTCTAAGACAGGGACAATGACCACTCCTTGGTCTTCTCCAATTTACTGACTGGGTTCCAACATGGCGATCCTTTAACAACGGTCTGACTTTAGATCCCGGACTGAGGTCTCGACGCCCACACTCGGCACTTCGTCGGGAAGACCAGTTCTGAGAAAGGAAGGGTTTGACCAGGGGCGGCGTCTCGAGGCGACGGTTCACGACGTGTACCCGTCTGTCACGGGGGCAATTTTACCTTTACGGGAAATTCCGGACTGTGTGAACGGCACTTTTACTACAGGCTTTGTTTAACTAGATTTGGACCCTTGCCCACAACTGTCCGGTCTCGTGTCCGTCTCTCCCCGTCGCCCCCCGACACCCCCGACCCCCAGGAGCCCCGACGTGTCCTGACTCGACTCCCCCCGAACCTCGACCACCTTGGTCCTCCCGCGACCCTTCCAGTCGGCTCGTGTGACGCCCCTCTCGTCACCCGTGGCACGACAGAGCGACCGTGCACTGTCGGTCCTTCTGCGTCCCTCGTCCCTCTCCTCCGACGTATGGAGTCCTCGACCCCTCCCGGTCTGGGGTTTCTCGGAAGATTTCCCGTCGACCGGCTCCGGTGTGGGGGAGACGTGACACGACCGGGTCCTCTGGACCACCGGACGCGGCCACACCGGTCCGCACGCTGCGACCTTACCGGGCTCCTAGTTCCTGGTGCTCGGCCCAGTCACGTCGTAGAGACGACTCGGTCTCGTGTCGTCCGGACTCGTGTGTCTGCGGTCCACTCACCCACAGAGCCACTACCTACCCCGTCCGCACGAGAAAGGGAGGTGGTTCAGGTCGACCTGTCCGGTTCACTGAGGTCCCGGGGAACAGTAGGTGACTAACGAAACACTAATTGCTGTTTGGTGGAGGACAAGGACGAGACACGCGGGGATCGACGGCACCATCTGGGAAGACGTGAATCCATTAAATGAGTCTTTAATAACAGGGATCGTACAGGGTCGTACGAGTCATAAGTCCGTCGTCGGTCCTAGGCACACGGAAGGGGCACCTTGGTTCCCGTCTGTCGTCGGCGTCGTGACCTGTCTCGGGCTTTAGGGACACCACTCATTCCGTCCCGGGACGACTCCGGTCTTGGACAGGACGGACGTAACGAGGAAGAAAAGGGCGTGTGAAAACCCGGGTCGTTCTTTCGATACTCAGGGTATACCACCACTGAGTGACCTCGACGAACACCCCAGGGTCGTGCCCTACCCCTCGGATTGGGACCAAACAGACCTTTGTCTCGACGCAAACGTCCTCGCTCTCCGTGGAAGGTCAAGGGTTGTGGTTCGGTCCATTTGGGAGGGGGGTGGTTTGTGTCTGTCGCTTACTTGTCAGAGTGAAGAAAGGTCGGAACCGGAACCCGGGGTTTGATAAAAAAAGTGGAACCAGACCCCAGGGTTTTGTTTTGACACATATTACGACTGAACCGGTGTACCTGAAAAATTCAATAGTCTCGTCCTTTCTGTCTTAGCGTACGACAATTACCGGTAAGCAGGTCGTTTATAAATGACTCATAGTGTATCTTCTCTCCCTTACAAACACGATTAAGTGTCGCGGAATTTTTACGAAATACGAGAAGGAAGAAAGTACAACATCGTCTTAAATAAATTAATGGGGGATGGAGTACGGTAGGAGGTGAACGGAGGGACGGAAGGGTATGTCCCGTTTAATTAAAACGAGTTAAACTCCTCGTTTGAACATTTGCTAAACATTCCACTTCCTACCCCAGTTCACGAGACGAACGGTTCATTCCGGCCCTCAGACTCGAGAACACTCCGTCTTTTCGGCGCTCTTTCCCTCCTCACCCTTACCCTCGAGACTTTTCTTAGCTGGAAGATCACCGTTCCACGTAAGCGGACTTATGGAGAATCCTCCCTCGGTCGACGACACCGTGTCCTTCGGCACAAGTCTCCCGGTCTCCGGGGGGACGTTCCTCGGGTCGCGAGTCGGGACGGGAGACGTCTGGACGTCACGGGAGAAGGACCGTGGTGCGCCTCCTGTCCCGAAGACTCTGCGAGGCGCACGTACGAGGGAATGCGGGGTGGAGGGGGAGCGGGAGGGAGGTGCCAGGAGAGGGTGAATTGGAGAGGGGACGACTGCCGGGCTGGGAGGGTGAGAATCTACACCGGAACCTCCCGCACGAGGGTCGAATGTCTTGGTCTATACCGGTTGACCGACTTTCTCCTTGAACTTAAGGACGAAACCGTTCCACGGGAACGGTCCGTCAGGTCACCCCCATACCGGTGTCGTCACCACTACCGGACACAGATGTGCCGTGTAGGCAGATTAGTCTCTCAGTGTCTCTGATTGAGTGATTGTCGTTGAGACACTCCATCCAGGACAATGTTGGGTTGAACTGTATGCTTATTTGACTCCGTGTCTCTTCGACTTCCGGAACGGGTCCCAGTATCTCGATCGTTTGACACCGTGTTCCCAAACTTGGACCGTTAAAGGGAGGTTTCAGGTGCATGAATGGTTGATGGGTAAGACTTATGTGTGTGTGTGGGGGCGGGGGGTGGGGGTCCAACTGGTAGGAGAATACAATCTGAGAACTAGCGTTCACTGTCTTTGGACTGGGTCCCTGTCAGACCCGCCTCCTTCGTCGTCTCCGACTCTTCGAACTTTCTCTTCCGCCCACCAGTCCCTCCCAACATTCGATGACCCCTTTCTCTGCCTTCCTTCAGTGTCCGCCCTAGAAGTGACCCAGTCCACGTGTCTCACTCCCCGAGTGACGTCCCGGGACCTCGACTCCTGTTGACAGAAAAGTGACTCCGGTCTCTTTGGGTTCCCCTTTCGCACCGGACCTTCGGACACGAGAGGAACCGGTCGTAAGGAGTTTATGACGGGGAGAGGGTTGAGAGGAGAGAAAGGAGTTGAAAAAACAAACAAACAAAAGGTTTAGAAAGCGAGGGGACCTCTCACACACGAGGTACCTCTCTCGAACTATACAGAGTTGGGAGGTCCTTCCTGCCAGAGACCACGTCTACTCCACACGTCGACCACTGGACAGGGGTACACTCAGACAAGAAGGCCAATTTCTAAGTCGTCGTCACCCTCGACCCGGTCCGTGACCCACGACCGTTCCCCAACCTTCTTACCTAGACACCTAGTCTACGGAGGAAAGAAATCCCCCACACCAGAGACTGAATAGAAAAGGGGGAAACAGTGAGAAGAGAGGGTTGGAAAAAAAAAGGAAAATTTTAAATACACCAAAGTAGTCCAGAATCAACGTCGGGTACCCTAGAAGTAACGGAGTGTACCGAGGAAGGGACACCGTGCACCTGAGACCAACTCTACACACCCGACTCAACGGGACTACGTACCTTCTAGGACCAAGGAGCTGGTCTCTAACTTGGGCACAGGGACTGTAACGGTCCGTTTAAGAAAAAAAAATTAACTAACACAATCCAATTTTTTTTTTTGTTTTTTTTTACTGGTCCTGTGGTTTTCTCACAGATTGTCCGAAAAATTACCGCTTCGCGAGGAGGGCCCGCCCCAAGGGCTGGGCTCGCTCCGTCCAGTTCCTTCAGGCGCGGGCCTGACACGACCCCTCCCCATATATACGCAAGCAACGCCCCCTACCAGTTCGATCTAGCGGGTTTTTCCATGCCAATCACTTGCCCCAAGCGTATCCAGCGGTCCGGCTCCGTAGCGCCCGACTGTCCAGGAAGATGCACCGACCCCACCCCGCCAGATCGACCGCCTCACACGACAGTAACCGGGGCCCCAGACCCTCCGCGGAAGGCAATCCCTGAAGGGCGCGGCCGCCCTCTCTCCCCCCGCCAGGTAGTACCGGGGCCCAGGCCGGAATGTCTAACCAAATAATTATGCAAACAGAAACCAGCGCCCCAGAAACGACGACACGCGTCCGAAAGAGGTCAACCCGTCCACCCCCGACGAGGAGTGACACCGCACGCCCGCAGAGGGACGCCACCGAAAAGAACACCTCGCACCCGAGGTCCGCGTCCCCGAAGCCATAAACGTCGTGGACCCGAGTCGTCAACGGGAAACGTGCCCACGCCTTCAAAACCGTGTGACCGAATCAACGGGGCCCCGTACACCCTAGAAAGACCTGGTCCCTAGTTTGGGTGCAGGAGACGTAACGTCCTGTCTAAGAATCGGTTGTCTGGTGGTCCCTTCAGGATAGGGTCAGAACCTTACACTCAAGAGGAACTTAGACGTGTCGTGGGACTCAATCTTCTGTCTCAAGGGGAAGGCGAATAGACACCTCCCCCTCCCTACCCCCGTTCCCTCCGGACCATAGGACCGGTTCTCCGATGGTGTGCGACTCACTCGCCGAAGGAGGAGGACGAGGACGACCCTTGTGGTCGGGTTTGAAGGCGTAGTGGGAATTTCATAGTCCATTCCCCTGACCACCGACAGGAGGGGTGGGACGTGTGTCCTTGTCTCCGTTGTCTCTCCTCTGGGCCGCTCGTCTCCGGATTCCGCGGAAGAGGGGCTCTATGGGTCCGGCCTGCCGAGGGCCGGGGTGTCGTTTCCCAGGTCGACGTTCCGACAACTGAAACCTTCGCAGACACCAACCCCGTACCCCACGTCCCTCTCTCCCCACTGACCTCTACCGCGACAACGTCTCACTCACCCGCCTGCCTCCACTTCGGTACCCAGTTGTGCGCACCACCTAGCAGGTGTCGTTGGCGCACCGTCTGTGCCCGTTCCGACAATGCTTAGACCGGAGAGAAAGGGAGGTACGGTCGGTCACTGTTGAGCCCCTCCCCCCGTCTAGGTAAACCCTTCGTCCTCCGCTCCCCTCACCCACCCCGTCCGAATCGAGAGGGACTCTGGACACAGGACACTTTCCGTCGGCCCAGGACCGCCCTATAAATCGGAATGCAGGGGAGACGACTTACCGACCCTCGGGTGCTCTCAGTCCCGTTTCCGTAGAACCTCTGAAGTTCCTTTTAGTGGCGAAAGGTGTTCCTCCTCCTCTCTCCTGGTTCTCTCTCTTTCCGCGTACGCGTCACAGAGTCTCGAACTCCAACGTCTCGATTCTCGATCTACCTAAACGACTCTCAAAATCTGTAAAGGGTAGTAGAGGGTCCTCATGGAAGGGGTTTGGGTCGTTCAGTAAGGGACACAATGCCTCCCACAGAGATCCACGCCCAAGACTAGTCGGGACCGTAGGCCGGACGATCCATCAGTGAGATGCACCGTCTCCGTCCTCATCTAAACCAGACCTGAGACGACGGTCGAGAGTCATAATGGGACTGGTTCAGTACAGGGGAGACGTCTGGATCAAAGGAGTAGACCCGATTAGTGTGGACGGGAGAATACGGAGTGTCGTAGTCTCCGACTTTACCCTGGTACGAGAGAAAAGTCCATAGAAATTGAATTAGTGTCCGATTAAGAACTGGGTCTACTACTCTCTCTAAGAATTTACATGGATATTTTGAACCCCCGAGACCCGAAATGATAATTTTCGTACGTATTGAAAGGACTCTACGGTCCTTTTTGGGTTTCTGGTCTCCCTCCCCACCCCGGATACTCTACAGAACTCACTGGGTGGCAGTCCGGGTCCCGGGTGGGAGCCGACTCTTCGTGACGTAAAACCACCCAGGATCTTCATTTTTTTTCAGTGTGAATAGTTCCTAAAAAAATCACGAGATCCGAGAGGTAAGCAAAATAAAGCAGACACAGTGGTGGAGTGGTCGATGTTAACAACAGAAGTGAAACAAGTGTTCCTTTGACTGGGAACCTATGTCCGTTCTACAGTCCGGTGTGTCACCACTCACCGTCGCGGTGTCAAACCGTAGAGGCTTCGGGATAAGACAGTAGAAGACGGAGACGGTAGGAACCACGGGACCGGTCTCACCCGCGACTTCCCTGGAGACCGCTCCCGAGGGACACCAGGACCCTACTGGAGGCGGGAGCCCCTCCGTCCCGTCCCGACCCCCTCCCGACCCCGGACGGTGTCCGAAACGTCTCCGAAGGGACCACCGAGTCTACCTTCAAAACCGTGTGACCGAATCAACGGGATCCCGTACACCCCAGAAAGACCTAGGTGGACGTTACGTCCTCTGGTCCCAAGTTAGGGACCCAGTCTTTCTAGGAGTCCTCTTGCCTTACCGATGGACCTCTTAAGGTACCTGTCTCCTCGGACCGTCCGACGTCAGGTGCCCTAGTGTCTCAGTCTGTGCTGACTCGTTGATTGGGAAAGAAGAAAGAACTGTCCGTCGCGAGTTTGGTGGGGGAGGAAATCTTTCGGAGGGGTTTGGGCCGTCTCGACGAGGAGTGACATGAGGGTGCCGCGGACCCGGAAGGAATCGTGTAGGACTACGATTATACAAATATGATAACATCAAACATCCCTTATTTCAATGTCACCCCAAAGAGGATGTAAGAGGACGTTTGAGGAACTCCCGTTCCTGAGTATACGAAACGGATTCCGTGGATCATCTCCAGAATATTTCTCATCGTCCACTACTTACTCATAGACACCTTACTTGATAATTTTTCGTAGTAAGAATTCTGACAGTTTTCACTAAAGTATATGTAATGGAATAAATGGGTAAGTAAGTTTAACTATGTGTAAACGACCCGGATGTTAGTATACCAATCTAAAGGCGTCTCGGGTCCATGTTTGTGTGTAACCTACGCACAGACACGTGTTCCTCGAGTCCTACCGTCCCCACCCCTCACCCCTCGCCGCCCGTCCCCTTGACCACTCCCGTTCTCTGCTTTTTTTTTTTCTGTTCTTCTTTGTTTTCGACCTTCGTCTGTCGACGTTGGACACGCCGATCCTCAGTCGTGTCTACGACCGTTCCGGGGTCTCCTCCTCGGGGACCGGGTCCGACCCCCCAGTCCCTTCCGCAGGTCCCGTCTCCTTCGTCTCAGCCGAAAACACCCGGTCTATTTCCGTTCAGTCGGTTCACTGTCCCCAGTCTCCGTCGGCCCACTCCCCCAAACCTCCGTCGGTCCACCTCGTCCTAAGTCAGTTCGTCCACTTCCCCGTCAGTCTGGAGCCCCGGCCCTCACCCTCGACCTCCGTCCAAAGTCCCACTAACATGTGTAGTAATACCGTCGACAGACCACACATCTTCCCGTAAACCCCCTAGATCCACCTCTCTTCCTTCCTACCTTTATTGTGGAAATAGACTTGCACCTCACGAAACACAAAGAGTTTGACGAAGGAGTGGGTGATAGAGTTTCATCGGGTTTTGTCGTCGTCGTCGTTGAGGCGAACACGGCCGAAGAAGAGTCCCCCCACACGGTGACGGCAACAGGGGCGGGGCAGACCTACCCCTGTGGCTCGGGGATCTCTTGATTGACTGGAGAGGTCCACCCAGACTCTCGCGCGACTCAGACAGACGACCACTCCTGAGCCCTCGAGACCCACTGTACCTACTAGACCAGGACCCTGTTCCCCAGGTGAACCCTCAGCTTGAGTCCGGAGACCCGAGGATCGGAAGGACCTTTAAAGAAACGGAGAGTCCTGTTTTATAGACTTGGTTTCGCCTCTTGGTCTAACACTCACGTGTAGCCCAGTTAGACGGACATAAAGAGGTGGTTGCTCGAAGACGGAGACTGTGACTTCTCCGGTCCTGCAGGGACGACTGACGTCACTGGCCCCGAAGCTCCCCGCACAAACTGGGCCAGTCGGTCGACAGTCTTCACGTCTGCGGCAAGCGAGCCAGGGCCCGTGTTTGACGGACTCGACGAGGTGAGGTTCGTAGGTGAGAACAAAGAATCAAGTCAAGCGTTTCAATCAGGCGACTAGGGTTCGGCTGTCGCAGGGACGTGCGTCGAGAGCCCCCGAGAAAGCAGTCGTCCCCTCGTCCTCCGAACGACGCCGAGGGTGGGAAGGACGGGCACCCTGGAGGCTCGAGCGACTGTCGGGGCGGGGCCGGGACGGCGGCCGGACCTGTGGCGTTCGCGGACTGCGAGATCGGGCCGTGGGTCCGGTTGGGCTTGGGGGACCACCGGGAAGGATTGTAGAAAGAACCACTGGGGACAGACGGTGCCTGGCACCAAGTCCGAGTGTTTGTGAGTCAGTGACTCCGTCCTTCGTCTCATCTGTGCATTAACTTAGTGTCGTATTTGCCTAGGCTAAACTTAGGGTCGGTGACGGTTGTCGGAACACTGGACTTAGTTCTGACCTGGCATAGAGAGACCGCACGACCCGTCTCGAGTACTATAGGTTTTACATTCCGTAGATCATGAAGATGTTGTTTGAGAGTTATTTACCGCCTATAAATCGATAATTATTACTTCAGAAAAGTTTCTTAAAGACACTTTGACTTAAACTTTCACCAACCTTTGAGGTCTCACAAAGGGGAAGGGCTAATCTTTGGGTCACTCGGTCCGGGAACAGAAAACAAGTGCTACAGACCATGTACCTTCCAAGAATTACATATACAAATTAAAACCTATTTACTTATTTAGATGTAACAGGAGTTAAGATTAAAATCTTAAGTAAAAATCATAATTAAAAAGGACTAATATTTTCATTATGTACAAAGATCCCTGAAGGAACCACCACGTCACCACTTCTTGGACGGACGGTTACGTCCCCTGAGCCCAAGCCAGGGACTGGACCCTTCTAGGGTGTACTACACCTCGTGGATTCGGGCTCTCGGTGTCGATAACTCGGACTCGAGACCTCGGACATACGGCGTCTATGCCTTCGAGAGTGCGGTGTCATGGACACGAGGCCTCCCTTTCTTCGGCGGTGTCGTTCTTTGGGAACGTGACGGTCGCCTCTTTCGGACGTGCTTCGTCGCTTCTGAGTCGTGTCAGCTTATTTATTTATAAAAAACTTCTTCATTATGTGCGAAGTGACATCTTTTTAATCACAAAGAATTTTGATTCTTTCGTTTGACTAGCACGACAGATCTATATCGGTACTAATTACAAAAGTATATAAAGGGACGTCGGAAAAAAAGGGTATGAAAATACAAAGTTTTAAGAACTTAAGAAAAAATTCAATTATTTTACGGGTAATGTAACAATAGTTTATTAGAAATGTTTGTATTAAAAGTCACGATGTATATAATAAGACACTATACTTACATAGTATTAAAAACATTGGTTATACGTTATCAACCTATAAATTCAACATAGGTAGAAAGTGGTAAGTCAAGTCAAGTCAAGTCAACGAGTCAACACAGGCTGAGAAACGTTGGGGTACCTGACGTCGTGTGGTCCGGAGGGACAGGTAGTGGTCCCTCCTTGGGTACAGACAACTAAACCACTACGGTAGGTTGGTAGAGTAGGGGACAGTAGGGGAAGGGGAGGAATGGAGTTAGGGAGGGTCGTAATCCTAGAAAAGTTTACTCAGTCGAGAAGCGTAGTCCACCGGTTTCATGACCTCAAAGTCGAAGTTGTAGTCAGGAAGGTTACTTGTAGGTCCTGACTAGAGGACATCCTACCTGACCAACCTAGAGGAACGTCAGGTTCCCTGAGAGTTCTCAGAAGAGGTTGTGGTGTCAAGTTTTCGTAGTTAAGAAGTCGTGAGTCGAAAGAAATATCAGGCTGAGAGTGTAGGTATGTACTGGTCACCTTTTTGGTATCGGAACTGATCTGCCTGGAAACAACTGGTTCATTATAGAGACGAAAAGTTATACGACAGATCCAACCAGTATTGAAAGGAAGATTCCTCATTCGTAGAAAATTAAAGTACCGACGTCAGTGGTAGACGTCACTAAAACCTCGGGGTTTTTTATTTCAGACTGTGACAAAGGTGACAAAGGGGTAGATAAACGGTACTTCACTACCCTGGTCTACGGTACTAGAAGCAAAAGACTTACAACTCGAAATTCGGTTGACAAAGTGAGAGGAGAAAGTGAAAGTAGTTCTCCAAGAAATCAAGAAGAAGTGAAAGACGGTTTTCCCACCACAGTAGACGTATAGACTCCAATAACTCTAAAGAGGACCGTTAGAACTAAGGTCGAACACGAAGAAGGTCGGGTCGCAAAGAGTACTACACGAGACGTATGTTAAATTTATTCATCCCACTGTTATATGTCGGAACGACGACGATTCAGTGAAGTCAGCACAGGTTGAGACACACTGGGGTATCTGCCGTCGTGTGCTCCGAAGGGGCAGGGACCCTAAGAGGTCCGTTCTTGTGACCTCACCGAACGGTAAAGGAAGAGGTTACGTACTTTCACTTTTCACTTTCACTTCAGCGAGTCAGCACAGGCTGGGAGTCGCTGGGGTACCTGACGTCGGAAGGTCCGAGGAGGCGGGTACCCTAAAAGGTCCGTCCTCATCACCTCACCCCACGGTAACGGAAGAGGTTGTATGAGGAAAAGGATAAACCTTGGTCAGACAACAAGGTACAGGTCAAGATTGACAACGAAGGATTGGACGTATGTCCAAAGAGTTCTCCGTCCAGTCCACCAGACCATAAGGGTAGAGAGAGTCTTAAAAGGTGTCAAATAACACTAGGTGTGTCAGTTTCCGAAACCGTATTAGTTATTTCGTCTTCGACGTTACTTATAAGAAGGGTGTATTTAGAAACACATATAGAGACATAATTTTAAAAGATACTACTTATTCAAGATGTTTCAGTTAATGACCTAGATTCTCACTTATAATATTCCTAGAACTATATGTATAACAATTTATTAAGAAGTCACTCCAACGTGATTGGGCGTGAGGAGAGTGAGAGTTCCCGACTCTTAAGAGTGGTAGTCTTTTAACAATAAATTATATTTTATTAGAAATGAGTTCTCCTTGACTTTGTGTCTTGAATGTAAATATACTACTACGAGAACGGAATCCGTATGCACCATGTAAGTCAGTGTCGTTCCGCAGAGGTGGAACCATGATAACTGTAAAAACGACCTTTTGGGAAACAACTCCCTCGACAGAACACGTAACGTCCTACCCAACGACGTCAATACTATCGGTTTGTACAGAGGTCTGTAACGGTCACAGGGGACTCCTTGTTTAGTGGGGGCCAACTCTTGTTAACTTACCATAATATAATTAAGACATAACCAACCCTCATTGTCTTTGGTTGAGATACGTTTTTACCGTTGAAACAATCTTCTTGGAATGTAATAACGTCTTGGGTTTCCATGTCTACGATGACCTGGAAGAGAAAAGTCCAGACTGAGGAAGAAAAGAGAACAACGGCTGACCGAAGGAGACATAGGAACGGATGTACCTCCTTTTACCGGTCGTTGGTTGTAAAGACTTTAAATGTTTGGGAGAACGAGTCTGTCATTTTTTAAGTGGACGTTACGTCCTCTGGACCCAAACTAGGGCCCCAGTTCTTCTGGGGGACTTCTTCCCTTTCCGTTGGGTGAGTTCATAAGCACGGACCTCTTAAGGTACCTGTCTCCTCGGACCGTCGGACGTCAGGACTAGTGTTTCTTGACCTGTGCTGACTCACTGATTGTAAACAAATACTCTTTCGGTCTGGAACGACCCTAGAGACCCAAGATTTAGGTTTAAGAGTCCCCTTTTGAGACTCACCGGGTCGATTCTACCTAAACGTGACGACCAGGTCGGTACCCGACCCTCAGCCCCGGTCCCCTCTCCGTGACTGTGAACCCTCAGAGCGACACTGGTCAAAGACCTCCTCCTCGACGACCCGTCGGCCGGGAGATCCTCAGGGGAAGTCGACCACCCACAAAGGGAAGTCGACATGTCTGTGGGGTTGACGTGTGTGAGGACTCTCGACCCGGACGGACAGAGGTAGCCACGGGGGAACGTCGAGTCGGACTTGAATGTCCGGACCACCATTGCAACGATTCGGTAGGGTCCGAGAGCCAAGTCGGTGTAAGACCCACCTTCCCGGTCAAAGAGGTACTGACTGAGAGTCTCAATGAGTCTTCCAGGTTGGGTCGCTCGGGTGAAATCTCAGACCCCAAACGTTGAGGTATTGTCACAAATCCACCCTTTTGTGACGACCAGGAGGAAGTATTTCGGTCGAAACGTCACACATCGGTGACTCTCTGTCCTCCGGACATGGTATGTCCGTCGTAGGACTCCCGATCGGTAGGTCGGAGACGGATGTTCTTTCTTGTCCGACCACGTACCCGTCGTGGCCCGTACTCTGGGTCCGGGACTCGTGTCTCCACGGTGGGAGGCCACGCAGCTCGGTGGTCGTTTGTCGGCTTCCCTCCGAAGGAGGGGTCCATTTCTGCTCGAGGTAGGAGAAGACTTTCGGAAAGGTCGAGTGTCTACGGTAAAGACGGGAGTGGCACGACACTGGCAGCTATTCAGTGGAGAGTGGAGTTATCCCCGAAGGGAACACCGAATCGACCATTTCTTAGAAGTACGTTACGCCCTCTGGACCCAAGCTAGGGACCCAACCCTTCTAGGGGACCTCTTTCCCTTTCGATGGGTGAGGTCGTAAGACCGGACCTCTTAGGGTACCCGACATATCAGGTTCCCCAGCGTGTCTCAGCCTGTACTGACTCGCTGAAAGTGAAGTGAAGTGAAGTGTAGTGCAGTGCAGGTCCCCGTCATAAAGGAGACTCGGGAGGGAGGGTCTGGACCTCGATCAAGGTCTAAAGAGGAGGATACACTAATAAAGTCTATTCAAAGTGATCTTTGAGTCCTCGAACGTTCACTCAACTCAGAGAGAATAGGTATACAGACACCCACACAATTAATCGGAGACCCGAAGTCAGAGTCGTAGACATTTTGCCCGTGCGATTACCGAACGTGATTATACCCGTTCCGTAGACACGGACCGTCTCTCGTCCACAAGTGGACCACAAACGAGACACGTGAGTACAGTACTACACAGTCCGTGACTCGACTCTCGACCCGTCTCTCGACTCTTGTACTTAGTCGGGGAGTACAGGAGTACCACTGATCTCCTTCCTCCGAGGACTCCGGACGATGCTTCGTTGAGTCGTGTAGGTCGCCACCCCTGGGTTCACAGGGACCCTAACTCCGGGAGGGGTTGTGAAGGGTACCTCGACGCCCCTTTCTCCAGTCCATTCCGTCCTGTGTCCAGTTGGGGTGACAGAGACCCAGAGTCGTCTCGTCTATCAAGTTCCTGAATGGACGGGTTCCTAGGCTTCTTCACGTGACAAAGAGTAGTAAGTCCAAGGGATCCTCCCTTGTGGGGAGGGGGTGGAAAAAGAAACTTCGTTAAGGGATATAAAAGTCGGAGTCCGGTACCGACCCATCTCCTGGACGTCCCCCACTTTCACTCTGGTGTGTCAAACGTGCACTGTGCCCTTCCTCAAGTCCACTCTACGGCGTCTCAGTGACCCGGAAACGAAAGGGCCGGTGAGTCTCGTCCTCCCTCTCGTCCCTGACGGGTCCCGGACAGTCGGCGCCCTGTCCACTCGAGTCGACTCCTTGGCTCCCGACCCGTTCCGAGACGGCGCGACGCGACCCCTTCCCAGTCACCGACCTCGGGCCCTCCGTGTGTCTCCGTGAGACTCGTCCTTCCTGCCCGTTGCCCGTTGAGGCTCGTCTCTGTCTTGTTTGGGTCTCGACCCGGTCCGACGCAGTCCACCCGCGCCCCCCGCACCGTCCTCTCCCTCCACTGATCACCCCTTAAACGGAGGACCCCAGGTTCCGAACCGAAGGGGGTCGACCATTGACTGAGATTACTCGATCTCAGATTACGTGAACCGGGTCCGTCTGCTGATGTCTCTCCGAACGAAGAGTCTACACACACACGCACTCCCCTCGTCTTCTCTCGTAGGGCAGAGGTAATTCTCCCGTCCCTCCATTCTAGAATGTGTGTACACGTATGCCGGTCCCTTTCGTGTGCTCCTGTACTTTGGTCTAAACACTCCCACCTCTCAGTCTGTGCTGACTCGTTGACTTGACTTGGCTCTGTCCGTCGGACGAGTAAACGCCGGGGAGGGGGTAAGAAGAGGCACAGTCCTACACGAGACGTCGGGGCATGGAGGTAGAGGCTACTACAGGCAAAGATGTAGCCGGCGGTAGGTACAAGTATGGATGTGGATGTGAGTATTGACGTGAGTACATAAACAGTCCTTCGAGGGAAAAGGTGACATCGATTTACAATCGGAGGTCTAGAAACAAAAGAAATCTCGATGACCGCGACCCGGCGACGCCGGGCAGAGAGGAAGGAGAGTGGGTGGTGAAAGGGAAGGACGAACAAGCGGAGGGAGGGGAGGGTCGACCCCGGTGTCCAAGGGAACAGGGAGTTCATAGACGGAGGAGGTACGGGAGAGAGTCAGACGGTTTGGGAGGGATGGATTTGAAACCCGGGACTTCAGACTGGTGTAAAAAAAAAAGAGGAATTCTTCCACCTCGGGCTCGACGACGGACTTGCAACTACCATTCTTCCGTGTCGAAGCCCTGAGCCCCACACCGACCCGACGTGTTCTCCCTGGGACACATTAGAAACGGGAACAAAGACAGAAAAGTATACCAGGACCCGTTAGAGAACCCGAAGGGACCACCGAGTCTCCAATTTCGTAGACGGACGTTACACCTTCTGGACCCAAGTTAGGGACCCAACCCTTCTAGGGGACCTCTTCCTTTACCGTTGGGTGAGGTCATAAGAACGGACCACTTAGGGTACCTGCCTCCTCGGACCACCCGATGTCAGGTGCCCCAACGTTTCTCAGCCTGTACTGACTCGCTGAAGTGAAGTGAAGTGAAACCCGTTAGAGAGATGAGAGGACCGAGCTTGGTAGAAAAGATACACCTACGGAGGGAGTAGAGACTTGAAGTCTCCGTATTTAAAAATTAAAAAATTTCAAAAATTAACTTCATATCAATAAATGTCACAACACAACTAAAGACGATATGTCGTATTATTAAGTCAACGTGTATACATATACATATATGTGTTTCATATATGTGAGAAAATTTTGTATAAGAAAAAGTAATGTCATAAAGTATCCTGTGACTTATATCAAGAGTCATCCTGGAGCAACAAAAGTCTCGATGTCTGAATTCACGGACGACCTATGGGGTCGTCAGGTCACAGACCTATATGGGGTTAAATAGGTAAGTGGATAACTTCCCGTAGAACAATCGAAGGCTCAAACCCGTCAATACCTATTTCGACGATATTTGTAGGTACACGTTTAGAGACACATTGATATTCAAAAATTGAGGAGACCCATGGTTCATTAGTACCACTCTTGAGTCAAAACATTCTTTGACGGCCTAACAGATAAAAGCGTAAGAATGTCGTTACTTGGTCTCAAGGACAATGACACGGAGGAACGGTCGTAAACCACAACAGTCATAGAACCTAAAAAAGGTAAGATTACACATCACACATCACCATAAAGGCACAAAATTAATTGTAAAAGGACTACTGTATACTGTAACCCATAGAAAAAATTTTCTAAATAAATAAACCGGTACACGGTATCGTATGTCCTAGAATCAAGGCGATGGTCCCTAACTTAGGTGCACGGACGTGACCTGCGAGACTAAGAACTGGTGACCCGGCGGTCCCTTAAGGTACGTCGTAGAAAGTCACACGAATAAACGGTAGACGTATAGAAAGAACGACAGACAAATCTATAAAACGGGTAGAAAATTAACCCAATAAAAAACAACAACTCAAAATTCTCAAAAAAAACGTATAAAACCTATTGTTAGGGAATACTCTATATAGAAAACGTTTACTAAAGAAGGTCATAAATCGAACTGAAGAGCAAGAGGCCTACAGAACGTGTCCCGTCTTCAAATGTAAAAAAGTAGCTCAGGTCGAAGGGTCAAGAAGAAAGTACTGAGTGCGAAAGGTGCAACAGATTAAAATTCACCGCGTGTGGTTCCAGAGGACTGAGGACTGGGGTCCAAGAAGTGGACGAGGGACGGAGAGGGAAACTTTTGAACGATTGCGTCCGGAAAGGGAAGGAGTCTACGCGAGGGGGAAGTCGGACGGACGCCGAAGGAGGAGGGAGTCGACAAGAGGACGGTTAAGGATGGTAGGTCGGTCCCTCAGTCGAGTCACGCCTAAGGTGTCCCCCTCGAGTCGAGTCGACTGGGGGTAATGTGGAGAGTCACGCCGAAGGAGTCCCCCCTCGAGTCGAGCCCAGTGGGGGTAATGTGGAGAGTCACGTCGAAGGAGTCCCCCCTCGAGTCGAGCCCAGTGGGGGTAATGTGGAGAGTCACACCGAAGGAGCCCCCCCTCGAGTCGAGCCCACTGGGGGGTAAAGTAGAGAGTCACGCCGAAGGAGCCCCCCCTCGAGTCGAGCCCACTGGGGGGTAAAGTAGAGAGTCACGCCGAAAGAGTCCCCCCTCGAGTCGAGCCCACTGGGGGGTAAAGTAGAGAGTCACGCCGAAAGAGCCCCCCCTCGAGTCGAGCCCACTGGGGGGTAAAGTAGAGAGTCACGCCGAAGGAGCCCCCCCTCGAGTCGAGCCCACTGGGGGGTAAAGTAGAGAGTCACGCCGAAGGAGCCCCCCCTCGAGTCGGGGATACGAACGTGGACAGTGTCGGTCTCCGTCGAGGGACGATTTCAGGTACATCAGTCCGCCTTAAAGAGACGAACTAGTGACAAATAAAGGCCCGGATCACCGTACGAAACTTGTGTCAATTACTAATAATAAAATTAGTGTTTGCGTAGATACACGGTTTTTGGGAGGTTTCGTTCATTGCATAAATTGAGTAGACGCGAGACGTTATTGACAGTTAATGACTAAGACTCCATGTCAAGCAGACGTTAGTGTCTTGATCACTCCCCTTATCAACCTCAGTTTGGGTCTGATAGACCGAAGTCTCAGTCATAGGAAACAGTAGGACCTAACGGAGAGTTCAAGAGATGGAGAAACGACGTACTCACTCGTACAGTCTCCCTTTCCCTTCGTCTGTTGATCCTTTGGCACACCCTCTGGTCCACCAATTTCTAGTCTCACTTACTCTGTCCGTAAACGGAGCCTTCCCGAGGAGTTACGAACGACTGACTGACTACCTGTCTGAGGCCCTCTCTCTACAATGAGACAGGGTCGGGGACGAAGGAAGACCCCTCTCGTCGTGGGCGTCTACTAACCGTCCCGTTTCGGACTCAAGGGACACTCCCCGACAACCTTGCGACGGTGTCCCGCGTAATTATGACTCGACGGAGCCGCTCTCTGTCGGATTCGGCCTCTATTAATGACGACTCTACAGATCCTGTAGTCAATTTTTCTAAGGTAGTCAGTAGACCGAGTCGGTGTCGAGAAAATTCCCTTCTGCCACCTCATAGGTTCTCCGGGGTTCCAGTAACGGGGCGAGGAGTGGACTGGGTCAGGACTGGTGTGGACCCAGAGACGTCAACGTCTGTGAACCCCTGAGGAAGGGGAGTGTGGGAGGGGATGGAAGGGACGCAGTCTTTTCGAACGATAGGTCAACAGTACATACTTTCGCTAGGGAGTCCACGACTTTTATATTACCTCGTCACAAGTCCTTACGAGACGGGGAGGGATCCCTTGTTACCTACAGTAGGGACGTTGGGTGTCGTGCCCAAGGGACTCGATTGAACAAGCAAGGTCCTCGGTTCCGTAAAGACACCAGGGGCGTGAAATTCTCTCCGTGACAAGTATACCGTCTGTCCCTGAACCCCAGGAGGTCTCTCTCATGTTTCGAACTGTCTCTGGTCTCCGTGTCTCGTCCAAGGTTGGGTGTCTCTTAGAGAGTGTTTCGGTCTTCGGAGGACTCTTCTGTCACAGGTCACACCTCCGACGACCCGTGGATCTTTCGGTCTCGGTCCTACCACCGGTCTTGAGGGTCCTTTCCCGCCCTTAGGACCTTTGTTGGACCTAAGGACGAAGGACCTCCGCGCTCCTTCCGCACCGGTCCGTCCACCCCCCGTCAGATTTTCCGTCCCCGGTTAGACCTCCGGTCTCGACTTGCCCGGGAGGAGGGGGCCCCCGACCCACCGGGACTCTGGGTCCCATCTTCCGCTCGTCTGCCGTCGAATCGGGCTCGCGGGGGACGTTCCGCCCGGGACGTCCCGGTCTCCACGGGGCTGGGTCTCGTGTTCCCGACGGAAGGTTCGAAGACGCCCCAAGGGACCTGGGCGAGGTGTCTACTGACCCGTTCGTCTATCTTGACCCTTAGAACTGACCGGACCCGTCACGGTTGGGTAGATCGGCGGAAAAAAAATGTCAAGTCAGTCTTGAACCATTACAGTGAAATAACACAACCCATAAAGCCTCCCTAAGAGTAATTGAAGAAAAAAATTTGTTAGGGAAAAATTTTGAAAGAGAATAATACAATTCCCTTTCTTCGGTAAATATGTAACTTCAGTAAATATACTTCAAGTTCTTGACCGTTTTAGTTTAATACCACTATCTTTTATCTTATTACCAACGAAGACCATCCTCGAAAGACCCCACAACCCTTATAAAATATAGAACTAAATCTATAACCAATGTACCAACATATGTAAACAGATTCGAATAACTTGACGTGTGAATTCTGGACACGTGAAATGACTTGTATTTAATGTAGAGTTTGCTATTCGTTTTACTGGAACGGAACGACGAGAATGGTCCCCCTTTACAGGGGTCCGAAGAAGCGACCTCGACCCGTAATGACGTCTTTCGTGGGACTGCACCCCCAGTCCGTCGGAGATCAAGATCGAGACGTATCTGACCGCGACAGTAGCACTGAAACCTGTTCGACTAGAGGCTAAAGGATTAGAGGTTTTGCCCGACCCTTTAACAAGACTAGTGATTTTCTCGGTAGGTCAGTATGTCGTTTCACAGCCCGTATATCCGCCGTAGATTGCGGTAGAACGAAGGGACGAACGAAGAGAGCTGGAAAGTTCCGCGGAAGGAGTAAGGGTGTGTGGTCAGAGTCGTGTGTGCACTAAGTTTGCACAGAGTCGATGTCCCGTGTAGTGTCTGGAAACACCAACAGATAACTCATCAGTCTGAAGTTCATACCTTAGACGTTTACGGTTCAGATGACCCCCCGATATAAATGTGGAAAGACGAAACGTGGGGTGGGGTAGGGATCCGAAAGTCTCGAACTCCCGCTCCAGACCC
Organism: Capra ibex; assembly: GCA_006410555.1. Classification (NCBI taxonomy): domain Eukaryota; kingdom Metazoa; phylum Chordata; class Mammalia; order Artiodactyla; family Bovidae; genus Capra; species Capra ibex. The sequence continues at coordinate 1,628,358 of SJYO01036187.1, forward strand.
AGAACGATTCGGGGTACAGGGGGGTCGATATTGTTCGAGAGCCGTTCGCAAACTCGTCTCTCACTCATGGATTATTCATTCGATCGTGTACGTATTGACTTGCTCGCACACTTTCTTTCGTGTGCGGCCACTCACTGAGAGAATCCCTTTATGACCCCGCTATCCACTTACCAGTCAGGCTCCGACCCCTCTACACTGACTCACTTTCCTGCGCCGAAAGGAAAGAAGGAGTCTTGACACGCCACCGCCGTCGGGTCCGCTAGGACGGGGTCTCGGAGGTCGTCGGCAGGGCGTCCGAAGAGACAGACAGGAAGGACGGTACGGGGTGTGGAGACTCCTGTCACCGCGACTCCCTCGTGTTCCGCCCCGCGCGGACCCCCAGTCCCTCGACCAGGTACGACGGGGGAGGGGCCTGTGGAGTCTCGTCGTCTCTCCCGGAGAGGAGGGGGCTACGGTACAGGGGTTCGTCTATAGAGAGGACAGAACAGTCGTCGTCTCGCCGACAGTCCTCAAACGTAATAAATAGACGAGTCATTGTAAATGACCCTAAATCACAAATTATTGACAGTGAGGTTATATAGAAAAGAATTAGGGAAGTCTAGACGACGACATCGTTAAAATTTATAAATAGTTGTCACAAGCACACAAGTGACCAACCCAACGTTTAAAAAAACATTAATTTCTAAATCTTCTGTGACGAGCTCTGAATGGTTCCTAGCCATCTCTAGTGTCCCTCTCCCCTTCTGTCTAGACCAGAACCTTAGACAACGAACCTTAGGTCTCGTTTCAACCTCCGAGTGGGGGTCAGGGGTACCGGGGGAGGGCGGGGGAGAGTGTGTCGGACCCGCCGGGAGGTCGGTCTCCCGGACCGCCACTCTGTGCCGGTTCGCACCGGGACGGAAGGAGGCGTCGGGACGGACACGGTCGGAGTCGAAACCTGGTCCAGAACCCTGTCGTCCCTCGTTCTGGCTTTTCAGATGAGGGTTGTGCCACCTCTGTCTACTGCTTGTACAGTCGAGTAAATTTTTCTTTAGTAAAACCTAAAACTTTTTACGACATTCTCCTTGTTTGTCTATTACCGACTTCGGTTTCTTCGACTGAGTCGGTTTTCCTTTAAAGACCTGTCTGTTCTCCTCTAGTGTCCTAGTTTCCTGTCTTATTTTCCGTCTCTCTTATTCCCTTCCGAATCCTTCGTCCCAATAAAACACCGGGGTCGTCTGACAGAGAAGTCCCCATCTGCACCCCTCTTTCCAGGGGCCTGTCATAAGAGAACACTGTGGGTTGAGTCGTCAGTGTTGTGTCCTTGTCTTCCAGGTGTCGAGAGAGTGGTCCCCTCTGGTCTCGCGGAATCGAACTGGTCCTGACCTAGATGTTCCCCTCCCGTCGATAGGCTTTGGTTTCGGGTCACTACGATATCTTGCTAATAGCCGTTCCCCGTGTCTTCCGGGCAGACTCCTTCACTTGACTTTGGCGTCGTTACTCTTTCTCGGTCTGGGCTCCTCCCGGCGCCCCCTTCCCGCGCCCACGGTTCCGGACGGCACCCTTCCCAGAGGCGCCTCGGCACGCCCAGCCCCACCGAGCGGGACACCAGGGAGAATCTGACCCGGCCCCTCACCCGGGCAACGGTCAGGAGTCTCCGAGGGACCCGGTACAATACCCTGGTCTTAGGACAAATAAGGTCAACCTTGTCTGATCTTCCGGGTCCGGGTTTCGCAAGAGACCGAGGACACTGTCCCTGTGGTCACTCGGACCCTGAAGCCAGCTCCGTGCAAAGACCCTCGGACACCACCCGGTCCGAGACACAATCCCAGCCCCATGATTCCCACGAACGCTGTGTCTACATCGGGAGTCGCGGGAGTGAGGACACCCCGCCTATGTGCGTCCAGTGCCCACGTCGGGAGTCTCGGAGTGAGGACACCACGCCTATGTGCGTCCGGTGCCCACGTCGGGAGTCTCGGAGTGAGGACACCCCGCCTATGTGCGTCCGGTGCCCACGTCGGGAGTCTCGGAGTGAGGACACCCCGCCTATGTGCGTCCGGTGCCCTATCTTCGTCCACTCTCTTCATTGGAACCTCGTACCTAAATTTTGGTAAGAAGAGAAGATTCGATACACAAATCACGAAATTTAAGGGGTGTCATGACAAAATCGTCGTAGGACTACTAATAAAAATCAAAGAGATCCGGAGAGAAAGAAAATACATACTTTCTTTCACTTTTAACGAGTCAACACAGGTTGAGAAACACTGGGGTACCTGGCATCAGGTACCTTAAGAAATCCGGCCTTAGGACCTCACCCAGCGGACAGGGAAAAGGTCCCCTAGAAGGGTTGGGCGGACGAGAACGTAACGTCCGCCTAAGAAATGGTCGACTCGGCGTTCTCTTCGGGTTCTTGTGATCTCCCCAGCGGATAGGGAAGAGGTCACCTAGAAGGACTGGGTCCTCGACCCCAGAAGACGTAACGTCCACCTAAGAAATGGTTGACTCGATAGTCCCTTCGGGAAAGAAATACATATTTTACCCTTATTATTATCATGACACAATTACACCTCAAAATATCTCTACTTTACTCTATTATATACATTTCCAAGATGTATACGGACCGTGTATTGTCATTGACGAGTTATTTAAAATCAACAATACTAATTATTATTTTTAGTATATTCAGGGTGATATGGGTTTGGGTACTAAAATTATACAACACCAAAATAAAAGAAAGTTAAGTTTTATGAAAAATCAAAAAAAAGTAACCGTGTACCTAATAAATGTCCACACAATAAATCAAAGGTTTATAAATCCCTAAAAGAGCTATAGAAGGACATAATTAAAGATCAAATAAAGACGACGTCAGTCCTTGTATGAACCATACTGGAAAATTCACATAACTCAAAATAAGTACCGGGTCTTCTACTAGAACAACTCATTGTCAAATAAACTTTGCTACGTATAAACCGACACCAATCCACCTTACAAGACATTAACACCTAATCCAGTTCAACCAACTAGTCAAGTCAAGTCAAGTCAGCGAGTCAGTACAGGTTGAGACGCTGGGGCACTTAGCGTCGTGCGGTCCGGAGGGACAGGTAGTGGTTGAGGGCCTCAAGTGAGTCTGAGTACAGGTAGCTCGGGCACTACGGTAGGTCGGTAGAGTAGGAGACAACAGGGGAGGAGGAGGACGGGGGTTAGGGAGGGTCGTAGTCTCAGAAAGGGTTACTCAGTTGAGAAACATACTCCACCGGTTTCATGACCTCAAAGTCGAAATCGTAGTAAGGAAGGTTTCTTTAGGGTCCTGACTAGAGGAAATCTCACCTGACTAACCTAGAGGAACGTCAGGTTCCCTGAGAGTTCTCAGAAGAGGTTGTTGTGTCAAGTTTTCGTAGTTAAGAAACCGCGAGTCGGAAGAAGTCTCAGGTTGAGAGTGTTGGTATTTACTGGTGACCTTTTTGGTATCGGAACTGATCTGCCTGCAATCAGCCGTTTCACTACATAGACGAAAACTTATACGATGGATCCAACCAGTATTGAAAAGAAGGTTCCTCATTCACAGAAAACTAAAGTACCTCGCAACAAGTTTATAGGACATAAGAACAAGTAAAAGACTGATGAACAAGATAGTCAACAATTCTCGTCCATACCTTTAGCGATTAACACCTAAACGGGTAAAGAGGAACGTCAAGATAATCAAAAACGAAGTACACAAAACTTCGAGACAATATTCCGTATATTACAAATCTTCATAACATGTTATTTCGTAATGGGTCGGGTTTTACACTCGACTCTTTCGGCTCTTAGGCATGAGGTCCAGGATCCCGTTCAGGGAAGGGGAGAGAAGGCACGAGGACTCAGCGGCCCAAACGGTCAGACCGGACACCCTTGGTCGTGGCAAGGGTCGAACACACTCACGTCAAACGAGAAGGGGTCGGAGTGTCTCTAGGGAGCGCACACGCACGACTAGTCGTGAGTCGACTCGTGGGCTGTCCCTACGCGAGATCCAGAGGTCTCAGGAAGGAGACACGTAAGAAAGGAAAGACAAAAGACAGGACACTTAAGTCGGACGACGTGAGAGTCGTAGTGACGGAACTGAGTCGGTCGGGTAGTCCGAGGTATGCCCAAGGGAGAGGGATCCGACGGACCTCTAAGAGAATTCCATCGTTCGACCCCGTCAGCGTCCCTACTGGAACAAACAGAGGGTGAAGTGTCCCTAGCAACAGGAAGTAACGGACCACACGACAAAATATCTATCAACAAAGTATATAATACAGACCACAAACCTACAAAATCCACCCTCCCATTTAGGATGGGAACAACGAAGTAGAACTGAGGTTCGACCTAAAACCTCTGGTCGGAACCCTACGAGACACCCAGGACACCGTTTGCGTCAGACAGGACTCCGAAACCCTTACTTGTGTGCGCAACAGTCGAGTGAGAAGAAAACTCTTTATCAAAACCGAACAACAGCCGGGACTATCTGATGTAGAGACTGGTGTCCTATTGTGTACTGGAACGTTGGTGTCAATGAGTAGCGCTGACTGTTCGACACTTAAGTCCGGACGGGTCGCCGTGAGGCCTTAGCCGTCGTCCATGACAGTCGGCCTGACCCGACTCGCTGTGGGTACCGAGTGGACGCAAGAGCGCCGCTCAGTGAGTTCGAGGCTCCCGCAGGCGAGGCCGAAGAGACGACGAAGAAGGAGTCGACTGGGGACGCCGGAGTCCCCCTCCACTGGTTCCTCCTCTTGTCGGGTCTGACGCGACTCCTTGAGAAGGACTATGCGACTGAGGGTGGACTTCCCTGAGGGGAGCGCGGCGTCGAGTAAGACCTCACCGGGAGTGTACCCCTGTCTACGACGGGCCCCGCTCCCGAACCTCGACCTGTTGAAAAGAACCTTCCTCTCTGCCGGACTCAATTCCGGATTAAGCACACCAAACCAGTACTTGAACCTTCCCTATTCTAAGTTCTTGACCACTGTTCCTTCCTTCAAATCTTTTTTCCACAGACCTACCCGGAGAATCTTACACGTGCCTTGCACTTTTACAAGACGTACTTAAAGTGGTTCGAGGGTGACCAGCAGTCCATCCGTCCTACCAGGCGAAGCCTGCGCAGACCTAAGAGGGAGTCGGCGGGGGTCACAAACGAGTCACCGAACACGTGTCTCGCCGGTAGCACTGGTCCTGCGCAGACCTAAGAGGGAGTCGGAGGGGGTCACAAACGAGTCACCGAACACGTGTCTCGCCGGTAGCACTGGTCCAACCCTCGGACCGTATCGAGTCGGTGCAGAAGAGCGGTTTTGATTCGACCAGCGACGGTAGCAACTTACGGGTCGCAAGGTTTTCGTCGTCGGTTCGGACTCGAGGACTGAACGTGGTATCAGATCTCCCTGCACAGTCGACGAAATCCGATCCAACCAATTAAGTCTATTAACGGAGTTTAAAGGAAGATTAACTCTACATTATACCGAGGACTAGGTACCTCCCCGACAGGGTGGACCTTGTCTATGATCAAGGACCTCCTTTCTCCCAGGGACGATTGGTCCCAGTAAAAACATTACCACCTTAGACATCGGGAATCGAACGAATGGGTTCCTTATCCATACACCACTCGGTCCAACACCGTCTCTTTAGAATGACGATCCCGACCAATAGTTGTCACAGGTCTCTGTCGGACACTCGTCCCGAGTCGCAGACAGTACAACCACTCCCGTTTCGTGACACCACCACCACACACACACACACACACACACAGGTGACACTACCACACACACACACACACAGGTGACACCACCACACACACACACACAGGTGACACCACCACACACACACACACACACACAGGTGACACCACCACACACACACACACACACAGGTGACACCACCACACACACACACAGGTGACACCACCACCACACACACACACACACAGGTGACACCACACACACACACACACACACACACACACACACACACAGCGTACGGTTGTCGAGTAGAAGACTAGTCGACCCCTCCCGAAATTCCGTTCCTCACTAATTTCTCGAGAGTCTCCCTTCCTCCTCACACTCCATCGGAGACTAGGAAACAGATAAATCTCAGATCGTATCAAAGACAGTGGCTCACCAAAGTAAACAACTTACTATTTTTTCTCTCCTTTTTTACTCATTCACCGAGACATATAGGAAACTCAACCTTTCCTAGAGTCTAATAGATAAGGGTAGAGATTAGTAAGACTCTGAGAGAAACAATCGGAGGGGGTTGACCATCAGTGGATTAAAGAGGAACAATAATATACATTCTTATCAACATCGATTTTAAATAGTTCACGAATAATGACACTCCACCATCAACAACAATAAGTCGGTGGTTCAATACAGGCTGGGACACGTTGGAGTACCTGATATCGTGCGGTCCGGGGGGACAGGTAGTGGTAGAGGGCCTCAAACCGGTTCAAGTACAGGCAACTTGACCACTACGGTAGGTTGGTAGAGTAGGAGACAAGGGAAAAAGAGGAAGACGAAAGTTAGAACAAGTCGTAGTCGTAGTCCCAGAAATGGTTTCTCAGCCGACAAACGTAGTCCACCCGTTTCATAACCGCGTAGTCGAAGTCATAGTCACGAAGGTTACTCATAAGTACCAATACTCCATGAGATGAAATGTACATGATTAGAGCATATACGGAGTTTTAAACTCCTCCATTAATAATACAAATACATGTTTACTCGTTTGTTAAAGCTAATTGAAGGAGACTCAGTGTGTTAATCATTCACCGTCATTCCTTAACTTCGGTCTATATAGACTCAGATATCGAATTCGAGGATTTGTGATGTGACAAGACAAACTTATGTACGACACTGTCTCCAGAGTCGCGGAGTGCTCTACTGTCACGATAGTAATCGTCGAAACTGACAATCTTCCAAAAGAGGAAACTCACCTTTGGGTGGAGGGACATTGAGTGTCCCGGACAGGACTCACAGGTAGGACTGGGACGACTCTTGGTAAGAGGAGGTGGAAGTCGGTAGACTTCTACCGAAAGTGTCCGACGTCCACCCCTTCCCAAGGGAGATCTGGGGGTGGGGCGAAAGACCTCCAGAACGACTTCCCTCGACTTGCCTCGGGTCCAAATGGTCACCGGAGACGCACACCGAGAATCCGACTCGTTCCTCTCCGGACTGGTCCCGTCTCTCAAAGGCCCGGTAACGGAGGACAGATCTGTGATATGACAATAATTACGGTAAAGTGAAGGGTAATCGAAAAAACCGTTCTCTTTAAGAAGGTGACGAGACCAGACACATTCACTTAATGACACCACGAATCGAGTTTCGTCCTTGATAATACTCTCCCATTCTTGACGTTTGGGGGATCCAGACCGGACTGAGTAGACACTCAGATCAGAGACCCAGATTCACGACCCGTCTTTCCTCCGTCCTCTCGAACGGAAACTCGACCGATAAGGACCGAACAGACACTACGAATCGTTGACAGAGAAAACCCCACCTCGACACCCCACACACACACATGTGCGTACACAAACACACACTACACCGTCTTATTAGAAGATCTTGTCGACAGCTCACGGACTGAAGTGGAGTGGATAGACCTGGAAAGGAAAGAATGGAACCGACATTGACCTAGAGTAAAATGACCTTTTTGGAAGAACGTCCGACTCGATTCGAGATGTGCACTCTACTGGAGACCTGGTGGGGGAGGTAGGGGAGGTCAAGGGTCACGTTTCTCTATTGGTTCCTCCGACACAAACACACGTTGGGTCCTCCAGGGGTTTCAGGCGAAGACCATTGGACCCGGTTCTGGTGTCCGGAGCCGGCTGTTATCGCAGTGTGCTCGGGTCCACTTCGCGAGACTCTGGGGACACACACACCTCCACCAACAGTGAGAGACGACTACGAGGAGCATCCTCTCGGGTACGATTAGCAGAGTCTAAAGGAGGGTTAATTCTGCATTACACCTGAAGAGACCGGTAGGTCTCCAATTCTTAGGTGGACGATCACGTCCCTTAAGGGACCGACCCCTTCTAAGGTGTGCGGCACCCCGTTGGTGCGGACACGTGTTTCGGTGGCTCGCGTGCGCGGACCTCGGACCGAGGCGTCACTCTTTTCAGTGACGCCACTCTTCGGGCGTGTGGTCTCCTTCACCGGGGGTGAACCGCGTTGTTCTCCTTCGGGTTCACGTCGTTGTTTCCGGGTCACGTCGGTTTTCTGGACGTCACACCGAGGACTACGGGTCTTCTCCTCCACGCTCCGGAACCCGCACGACAGGCTGGGAGGGTCCAGGACTTCGCCCATTGTCGACCCCTCGGTGTCACGGACCCCGGCTCACTTCCCACCCCACCCGAGACACCCGGGGTGGTGCCACGGGAGCCAATCGGTGCACTGTCTGCTTCCTCGCACAAAGTGGACGGACGGTGTCCTCTCCGACCCCTCGTGACCCCTCGTCTCTGCCGGACCCGAGACACCGTGCCGTGACGACACCACGTGTGTTTGGACCCCGGGACCCCTCTCGGCCCGTGACCCTGCCTGGGGCCAGACGGGAGGAGAGGGGTTTGACGACGGGAAGGGAAGACTCACAAGGGTCTAGGTCCCGAACGACAAAGAGGCGACGCCCCCTTTCTAAGTCCTTCGAGTCCCCTCTAAAACAGAACGGTTTAGAGATGTGTGGTACCTCTTACCGGGCAATCTCGGGTCTAGACTCTCCACGTAGTGAACTTGGACCCCGGAACCCGGACAACCGGTCCCCCGGGGGATCCGTTTACCGGTACCCAGTGTCGACAGGGGATCGTTACCCCCATCCGGTCTCCCCTGTCTCGCGCTAGTGACACGTGTTCGACCCCTCGGCCTCTTCCACCTTCTTCGGTATTTGAGAAGTAATGAGTCCCAGTGCTCTAGCCCCTACCGGCTAATATAGGACCATTAAGTCTCGAAACCTTGTCGAGGGGTTCCTTGAGGTCCCAAATACGAAGTAGGCATGCCAGGGACAAAGGCAAAACCTCATAGGAGTAAAGGGGAATTGAAACCCCCTGTGATTTTCGGTTTTCTGTTCCTACTCCAATTTTCCCCCCCACCCTCCTTCGGTCAGGGGACACGGAGGGTCCAGAGTAGTCGGAGGACTGACTTCGGAGGTTACGAAAATAAGTGTGTGAGTAGTCTTCGAACAGTACTCGTGGGTGGGACTCGGTCCGTCGCAAGATCCTCGACCCTATTTGTCCCGGTTTTGAGTCGAGTCTCCTGGATGGCGGGGTCCTTGTGCTCCGTGGTCCCTCGTACGGACGCCGTCTCAGGGCTCTACTCGGGGTACCATTCTGAATCTTAAGACCTCCGGCACCCTCCGAAGGACCTCCTTCACTGTAGATTCGACTTTGGGTTTCCTGCGGTTCTTGATCAGTCTACTTCTCTCCTCTCTCCGACAACACCTCTGACTAGGTTCGACTCTCTTGCAATGCATGTTTTCGGGTTGTCTCTGGCTCACATCACCCAAGATCGTTAACCTGGCGTAAACACACGGACCTAGAGCCCCGTCCCCCCACCCTGTGTCGTCTACGTGACTCCCGGTCCGTCCCGACCCTACACTTCCCGACACTGACGCACAGTTCCTCAAGTCAGGCTCCCATCGTCCTCGGCACTTGGTGAAAGTCATCCCTTCACTCTCCTACCCTCTAGAGAAGTTCTTTTAATCTCTATGGTTCCCTTGTAAGGTACATTTCTACCCGAGCTATTTCCTGTCTTTACCAGACCTGGATTGTCTTCGTCTTCTATAATTCTTCTCCACCGTTCTTATGTACCTTCTTGACATGTTTTTTCTAGAAGTGCTGGGTCTAGTAGTACTACTACACTAGTGATTAGATCTCGGTCTGTAGAACCTTACACTTCAGTTCACCCGGAATCTTTCGTAGTGATGCTTGTTTCGATCACCTCCACTATCTTAGGGTTAACTCGAGAAAGTTTAGGACTTTCTACTACGACACTTTCACGACGTGAGTTATACGGTCGTTCAAACCTTTTGAGTCGTTACCAGTGTCCTGACCTTTTCCAGTCAAAAGTAAGGTTAGGGTTTCTTTCCGTTACGGTTTCTTACGAGTTTGCTGGTGTGTTAACGTGAGTAGAGTGTACGATATTTCATTACGAGTTTTAAGAGGTTCGGTCCGAAGTCGTTATGTACTTGGTACTTGAGGGACTACAAGTTCGACCAAAATCTTTTCCGTCTCCTTGGTCTCTAGTTTAACGGTTGTAGACGACCTAGTACCTTTTTCGTTCTCTCAAGGTCTTTTTGTAGATAAAGACGAAATAACTGATACGGTTTCGTACCTAGTGTTATTTGACACCTTTTAAGACTCTCTCTATCCTTATGGTCTGGTGGATTGGACGGAAGACTCTTTAGACATACGTCCAGTCCTTCGTTGTCAATCTTGACCTGTACCTTGTTGTCTGACTAAGGTTTATCCTTTTCCTCATGTAGTTCCGACATATAACAATGGGACGAATAAGTTGAATATACGTCTCATGTAGTACTCTTTGCGACCTGACCTTCTTTGTGTTCGACCTTAGTTCTAACGGTCNTACCACTGAAGTCGGTACTTTAATTTTCTACGAATGAGGAACCTTCTTTTCAATACTGGTTGGATCCATCGTATAAGTTTTCGTCTCTGTAATGAAAAGGCTGATTCAAGGCAGATCAGTTCCGATACCAAAAAGGTCACCAGTACATACCTACACTCTCAACCTGACACTTCTTCCGACTCGTGGCTTCTTAACTACGAAAACTTGACACCACAACCTCTTCTGAGAACTCTTAGGGAACCTGACGTTCCTCTAGGTTGGTCAGGTAAGACTTCCTCTAGTCAGGACCCTAAAGAAACCTTC